>CM076988.1:14545238-14735238 GCA_039105355.1 Benthosema pterotum
CGGGGAGGGAGGAGAAGAGATGGGAGATAAGAAAAATGGCACTAAGTCAGCATGGGATTCCAATGAGAAAACATATTTCACTACCTAGCTGAGATGACACTGTTTACTTGAAGTGATGTTGAACTTTGGTAGAACCTTTTGAGTGTGTAAAGTACAGCCATCTGGACATGATATACTGTAAGTGCAAATATTTCAATCATCTTTATCTGCTGTTTCGTTGCTCTGAAAGCTTTCAACTGGGAGTTGAAATGCTCACATTCTATGGAGAAACAGATGTCAAACTTACATGTATACAAATAATCAAATACAAGGAAAGCAAATCCTGCCAATAATAATTCAAGTTACAGAAAGCGATGACAGTGATGTACCAAGACTACCTGATTACTTTTAATAATTTATATTGAGAGGATCCTTCAGTTATATTGGCTTTATTTGTATTTGTTAAATGTTTATGTTTATTACAGATCCCCATTAGTCATCCTTACAGTGAGGACTATTCCTCCTGGGGTTAAATACTGTATGCTTGAGGTGTCCATTGAAATGCAATTCCTACTTCCAGTATCAGAGAAGGAAAACAGAACAAGATGATGAATATTTGGACTAGATAGATGTACCACTCACTCAGCGTTTTACTATGTTTCAACATCACTTTAAAGGGATACATTTATGTTATTTTGTTGGCAATGTTTTCTTCTTTGTAACAATCAATGGTAAAATTGGCATGTTTGTACTATACAGTTTATGCAAAACTGGCTTGATAGTGTTCACAATACTGGCTGGGTTTCATAGAAATGGATATGAATAAAAAGGTCATTATCAAAGGTATACTTTGACATTATTTTGTGGGAATCCTCTATTGTTTTATGGTGAGGAGGTGTGAAGAGCACATGGCGCTTCCTTAAGGGAGAATGGGCATGAAGCCGTAAGCTGATTTTGCTGAGTTTGTTTTACAGTTCAGGTTAAAAACTACAGAAGGGTATAAACACGGCAGGCTGCATCTTCCTTTCTGTGCTTACACGGTGATGAAAAGCACAGCATCTGAAGCTAGTAAATGTAATAATGGGCGTGTTATATTTAGGTGTGCCAATACTGTTGACTGACTGCTGTTGCACAATGGCACACATATACTACCTGAACGAACCAATTAAACCATTATGTGTTTGCCCTTTTGCCTTACATTGTACGGCTACTCTGTTGCTACTCTATATACAGTAAACGTTAAATGCTTCTGAAAACTGTTAGCATTTAGAAGGCGTTTCTAAAATTGCTCTGAGTTCCAAACTGGTTTGTTACACTTGAGGGTGAACTTCTTACTGCCATTATTAACAAGCTTAATGCTTGGCATCTTAACTATTCACATTAAATACAAAGCTGTATTGTAAGCCAAGACGCCATGAACCAAGCCTTATAGTCTCAGTGTGATTTATAACTGGCTGAAGACAAAACCAACAAAAATCCACATTGTATCTCTTTAACAAAGCTCTAATTTTTCAAGCCGTGGTTGACATTTCAATACTAGTGTAATCCTGATTTATACTTCGTCAACAGGCAAAAAAAAGACGGTTGATCGCAAGCTTACACAACGTGTCACAGCGACACATTGTGGACTCATATGATCTTCTAGTAAATTTGGTATTTTAATGCACGCCAAAGTATAAATCAAGACTGTCTACATTTTGGACTAATTTACTTCAGTTTTGGTCTAATTGAGCAGATTGTTAATAAAGTAATAACAGTAGGACAGGGGAAAATGTATAAGTTAAATCAGTCTAGGACTCTATCTATCAACACCATAATAATTACACCAACAAAGGCAGGTAGCTATAGTCTTCATAAGGCTTAATTAACATGATTATAAAACTAAGTAATCCACCATGGCACCATTGGAGGTGCGACAAAGAAAGCAGGAAGACCACCTTTCCGTTTGAAATAATTATTATACAACTTCTGATGCTGAAATTTACTGTATAATGTGTTCCATTCTAGTTGTGATATTAGGTTGTAACCACAGCCAACTTAGTACAACTACTGGTCATTATGATCTTATCTACGCTAAAAGCAATTCTAGAAAATAACACTGTGCATTTTAGCTATTGTGGTTTCAAGGTTAAAGAAATCAATGTGCACACATTGTTCATCCAATATGGCAATGACTAATCCACAGTTTGTGCATTGTAATACTCATGTTGACAAAGCCTTATGATAGACTGCCATAGAAACCACTTGCTATGGTTGAAAGAAAAAAAAGAAATCGCAGATTTTCAAACTAAATCCAATTGTTCTGATGTGACAAATCATTTCAAGCAATCAGGCGCGCACACTCGATAATGTGAATGACTTCACAATGTCGTACCTATTTTTGAGAAATACGCAGAAAACATCATAACATTGGGATTTAGAATGAAAATCGGCAACATTTCTTTTTAACATTTAAATACCAACCACTAGCAGTTGGAATTAGACAATTAAGTACTTTTGTTTCTCTAATTTCTTATAGTGGAAGGCAAAGACAAGTCTAGAGAGGTCAGCCAACGTTCTACAACGTTCTACAACGTTCTACTCACTACAGAGGCACTACATCAGCACTCATAGAGTCCATATGGATACTTGCCCAGCTGCAAAGTTTACATCCAACTGACTGGCCAGCTTACATGCCACAAAGGATCACAGGAGAAATTAATCAATACGTCCACCACTGCATGCGGTTCTGAGACAACATGGATGGATGCTACACAAAACTCACAGCGCCTTACACAAATACTAAAGGATGAACTACAAAGACAGACAAAAACAATGGAATGGATGGATAAATAGCCCCGCTAAATACTAGACAAAATGCAAACCCAACCTCACGATGGCCCAACAAGACATGACAAAATAAATGTGAAATGGATGGATAAATGAAGTAGCTGCTAAACTACTGGCATACTCAGCACAAACACAGACAGATGCACTACTACCCAAACATGGGCATCCAACTAGACTGGACAACACTAAACCATGATAGATGGATACCGGTAGGTGATTAAACAGCTTCACTACCCGCATACTACTTGATAGAGACAGACGCAGGCATACCCAACCAACGTGGGATATCCAACCACAAAGACATGACAAACAACTCCTCTACATCTACCACAACACCACATGCAGGGGCTTAGGTTGGGGTATGTGTGGGGGCAAGTATATGTGAGTATATGGGGTCGAGGCAGGGATATGGATGGGGATGGACATGTGTGTGGGTGTAGGTATACATGGATGATGTGGGCATATGTGGCAGGGGTACAGTAGTCTATGTGTGGGGCGGAGGTGGATGTGTGTGGGTATAGGGGTGAACATGTATGGTAGAGGTGTTATGCAGCATGTGGGAGGGACGTGTGTGTGTGTGTGTGTGTGTGTGTGTGTGTGTGTGTGTGTGTCTGTGTGTGTGTGTGTGTGTGTGTGTGTGTGGTGCAGTATGGTGGGGGGGGGCAGGGGAATATTTCTACTCTACATTAAATCCAGAGTCCCTTTTCTTGCAAGATACAGGGTATTTTTTTTTTTTATTTACGCTAGTGCACAAAAACATTTACAGTGTTAAAAGAGAGAGAGAAAAAAATGAGAGAGAGCATAGCAGGTGAAAAAATAGAATATAGAACCATAGAAAGAGGGTGTGGACAACGCCACGGTGTAAAAAAAGGACAGGTGCAGTAATACAAAGTGTTACATGAGTGAGAAGGTAAAGCAGTGGGTGAGTGTTTTCAATCATACATTCAGAGTGCTTAGTGGAAAGGAAAAAAGAAACAAAACAATGATCAACTCTGTGTCCAAACATTCTTCTTAAGGGAATACGCCAAAGTTTTTTTTTTCTTCTGGAAAGCACACTAATCCCTCTATTAACTCATTTGCCGCCGCAATCGTCTGCTGCCTTTATCTGCTTGTGCTCTCAGTGCACAGATCGTACTTGTATGTACTTAGTTTTCAGAATCATTCTATCTCACCTTCTTCTTCCAGGCTGCGTTTGTTATAAAACTAGTTTAACTTTCACCTAATTTTCTAGAAACAATTACTGTATATAGCCTGTGAGCCCCCGTTTACAAAATGTATGTTTTGGGTGAATTAAATAACATTTGCGCGACGCAAATGGTGACAAATGAGTGAATTCTTAAGTGTACATTTTTAATCATAGAAAACCGGACATAAAATTTGGCGTGTTCCGTTAAAAAGAGTCAAGAGTCAAGCCAACAAAGAGAAGGAGGATCTTCAAAGGTTATTATTATAGTGACACAATCGGTCACAAGTTCTGCGGATTTCTCGGTTTGTCTAGGGTAGTTATGACCTACATTCAATAATTATCAATTATTGTTATTACCGGTATATAAAAAAGAAAAACGCCTTCAGATTGCAGCATGCAAACAAATTCACAACCTATAATGCAAAAGTGATGTGCAGTACATTGAAACAAATCAAAAGGCGCTCAGATGAGGGACTTGCTGGAAGGAAGGGCTATTTTGGTGATGGATAACAGGAAGTGAACTCATAAGCATTTTTGTGTTCATGTGTGGGCCTGTGTGTGTCCCCAAATGTCCGACAACAAAGACATCCAGCATTCAGCTGCATTTAAAAAAAAGAAAATGCCACATCCTGGTACTGTAGACACTTTTGAGACTTGGCTTTTTCCTCCTTCTTACACAAAACTTCAATTATTCCTTCACTCCCCCTAATAGCTCCCTATCATCATCATCCCCATCATCCTTCACTCTCTATTGCCTTGTTCCCTCGGCAAGCATGCACGCACACACACACACGCATGTCACATGCAGTGCTGGCGCTAAGTGGAGTCATTATCTTGGGACTTTCTAAAGACACGAAACAACAAAAGTACATTTTTTCACCCACAGTTTCCCCAATGTCAACTGCATGCATTGCTCAGATTTTTTGTTCAAACATCTGGAAGTGTTTTAGCAGAAGGCCACTGAGTGACTAACTGTCTGATCACTAGCCCAGGTTAACATGCGTTATTCAGCCGAGAAGGAAAGCAGGCCTAAACCCACGCTGAGGATTATATCCACAGATAACATGCTTTTAAACCGGTGCACTTAAAAATAAAACAGGAGAGTATCAGGGTGGCGGCACTTAAGAGCAGCAATCCGAGGATGACGACAAACGAGATGATAAGTGTGTTCTGCTGTTGTCCAACTTTAACTCTTTAGCGTTCTCTGTGAAAATTAAATGATTTGTTTTAGTTTAGAACACCATCTTAATCTGTGCGGAGAGGTTGGGAGGGGGGTTGGTGGTGGTTCAGATGACATCTGATCTCAGTTGTGTTTGGTGAGGTGATGTAGCAATGCAAGCACAAAAGAGAAAAACCTGTGGATAGTAGCTTTGCAGCAAAAGCAGATGATGGAGATGACAGCAATTCCTCAATAGTTTAAAAAAAATGCAACAACAACGACGATGCAGCCAAGAAAGAAAACCAATTTCGCTTCTTTTTTTGTTTTGCTTGTTGTGAATGCCAAGCAAAGCAGACAGCCAGCAAGATGGGTAACATAAGATAGGTCGAATGGACATTTTGGAGAGAGAGAGAGAGAGAGAGTGAGAGAGACAGAGAGAGAAAGCGAGAGACCAACGAACAGAGCTACTGTCAATCGCCTGCTAGATCAACCACTTTTATTAATTTGCCACACAACATTACTGCTGTCATGATACAGCAGCACGCCACCACTGCAATGTTGTTGGTCTACTAAACCGAAACTAACTCTTAAGAGCTTGTATATGCCTCGTCCTGGTTGCGGCAGGCAAGTCATTTCTAGGTTTTGCATTGCTAAAGTTGCGGGTGTGTTTACCCCACCAGATTTATAAAAAGAGAATGTAAAAAAGCTTGGAAAAAAGTGCTGTGGAGGAGAATAAAAACTTTGTGTTGGTCTTTGTGGCTTGAGCCCTTGGAAAAAAAAACAGCAGGATGCCACAACTGTGCGACAGACAAATACCTCACAAGGAACAAACACATTTACTTTTCCATCAACAAACAGGATGCGTCTGTCTGAGTGCGATCCTTCCTCAGCAAGCAGGCTAACCGTTAAACCACTTAATCACAACAATGAAAATAGCTGATCTACAAGCTCACAACACTGAGCTTGTTAAGAGGAACACATGACGATCGTGAGCACGTATATAGGCTATTTGGCAAATTTAATTTTCTTTTCGTGTTGCCTATAATGATATGCTCAAAAATAGGGTTAGTGGTTAGTAGGAGAATAGTGCTGAGTTTTAACTTCATAGATTAAATAGTCAAATCGTGGGACAATTGTGAACCACAGAGCAATGCCACCACTATAAAACCTTCCAAAGACTTCCAAATGGCAATCTTCAAAAACATCCAACTATCTTACAACCGTTATATATCGAAACAACTACATTCATAATTACATCACAAGTATTTCACGCACAACGTACAGTAGACGACCCAAAATGTCACACACATGGACTTTGACGTAAGCTATACGTTCAAAGCCCAGACAACCTTCACAACACTCAAGGGGGAAGGGTCGTGTCCAAGTCACCGAGCAATATCTCTCATATTTCAACGCCTTCTTCACTTGGCAACCTGTGCCACAAAGAGTAAAATCTTAAAAATCACTTTACAAATTCTCTTTACAGACATAATTTGTGTCCCCTCTGTTTCAGCTAAGCCTTGTGTATAGAAATATACAAACATCCAAAAAATGTAAAAAGGTATTGCATTTTTGTTAATACAGTACTTAAAATCTACTCTATGTTAGAAATACAATTTCTCTAAGTTATGGCACTTGATAAGAAAGGGGTTTCAGTATACTTCACTTATATATTCTGGTACTAAACTGTTTTAGGGCTCATCATAGGATATTCCTCAGACTGTGACAACTACGGTAACCAACTACATTGTACATTCTACATTCTACCATTTGCTATACGGTATACCTGTTTTAAAACACAAGGCCTCAGAGTGTGCAATTCACAGAAGAGTCCACAGTCTGCAAAAAGGCCAACGTTTAGGTCAGTCGCACACAGTCGCTGCACTGTTTCTGTATGTTTCAACATTAGCTTGCCATACTTCTAAAATTAAAAAAAGGTTTCCAACAACCTTTTCTATAAAGGTTTGGCCAACGCAGTTAGGCGTGTGGTTTCTACTCCACAATAGACCTTGCAGTAAACCCCGCCCTCGCCCAAGGTTGGACACTTTCCAGCCCCGGACTCATTCATTCCAATCTAAATATAATGGACATTCCACATTAAATACTGTTTCATTTTTGGAATCTCTTCCAAATCTGTCAACATGGTCTACTGTATGCAGTGGAAAAATGTGCGAGCAACATTTATTTTTTTCATGATATATTTTATCGTATAGGAAACCTACTGTTGGAGAGGTTAATTTGTCGATCACATGTTATGCTTAGCTGCGATTGGACCATAGCAGTTTGGGGCGGGGCTTTCTGAAGAGGTCTATTCACTCACAACAAGGTCAACACCAGAAAAAAACGTTCCTCAACGTTGGGTCTGGGGACACAGAGATATAACCGAGAGAAAAACAACAACAACCACAACCACCCTGGTGGTTCCTCGAAACGACAAACAGGTCAACAATCGCAAAACACCTTCCGGAGGGCTCATAGTAACACGGCCCTGGTGTCGCACGGACCGCACTTATGAATCCTCACCCTTCATCCACAACAAGACACTAAACTATCGGCCACGCCACGTCAGCAACTGAATATGCGATCGGCCGTCTCGTTCTCGTTAAAGCGATAGCACCCCCCTACCACCGCCTCCCCCTCCTCCTCCACTCCGTCTCCGTCCTCCAGTTCGAGGCTGCCGAAGGAGAACTTGCTGCGGGGCAGCGGCGAGGCGTGGACCCCAGCGTTGCCATTGGAGTTGACCGAGTTGAGGGAGCCGGCAGCAGCGGCGACGGCGTTGGGGTTGCCGTACACCAGCGGCCGTCCGTACGAGCTACTGCCCGTGTCCGACTCGGAGTCGCTGGTGTCTGAGCCGCTGCTGGTGGAGCCGCCGCCGTCCACCAGCTGGTTGAGGTTACCAGAGCCGACGGCGGAGGCCGGCTTCCCCCTGCGGCCGTACAGCCTCGTCCGAGCCGGCCCGGGGACGGCCAGGCTCGACACGCGGTTCCCGTTGGCCACGACGGTCGCCGCCTTGCGAACCGTCGGCACGGAGGACGCGCCTCCGTAGGACCTGACGGGGGTGGAGGTAGCCAGCTGGCTGAGTATGAACGGGTCGGTGTCCGAGCGGTTCCGCATGTCGTTGTGGTGGTTGTTGTTGTTGTGGTGGTGCGGTTGGGCGTGGCGCGGGGTGACTATCGGCGAATAGCTGCCGTAGAGTGCTGCCTGCTCCGCCGCTGCGGGAGGGAGCACCTCAGGAAAGCCGGGACGTTTGCTGAAGCAATGCCCGCGGTCGTCCCAGCGCGGAACCGCCGAGCCGCCGCCGCTCTCGGTGTGACTCAGAGAGCTGGTCCGCTGGTGGAAACCCACGCCGATGACGGGGCTGGAGCACTGGCTCCGCGTTCCGTTCCCCAGCGGGCGGCAAGTCGCCGCCACGCCGCGCCTCCCCCCGCCGCCGCCGGCAAATATTTCGTCCAGCAGCGTGCTGTGGAGCGGCAGGCGGCCGCGGAATGAGCCGCCCCCGTTAGACAGGACCTCGTCGTCCGTCGTCTCTCGGCTCGCGCTGAGCCTGTTCGACGACGGCGGACTTTCGTCCCATCTGTTACCCAAAATGCCCTGCTGCTGCTGCTGCATTGCATTCATACCTGGCTGCTGTTGCTGCATCATCAAGCCCTGGCCGTTGGGGTGGTAAACCCCGTTCACAACCCCGAACAAACCCCCTCGCGTATGATAACCGCCGCCATGCCTAATAATATACCCATCCTCATAGCTGCCGTTGGCCTTGCCGTTGTGGCCCCTCTTGGCCACATCGCACTCATTGTCTATGTCACTGCAGTCTATGTAAGGGATGGAAGAACTGCTGCCTTTGTTAGCCCTGCAGGCTGGACCTGGGTTAAGGAGATGCTGGTCGTCGCTGTGGGTCATCCGGGGCTCAGAGCTCTCCTGAAGGCCGTTGGCTGTGGCTGCCGCGGTGGCAGCGGGCGGCTCCTCGGAGCCGTTGGCTCCCCGCCGGTCCGGTCCAGGCGAGTCCGACTGGTCTGCCAGAGGGATGGACGTGGCGATCTGGACGAGAGACAGGGGCAGATGTATCATTTCCCAATTGGGGGGGCAGGAGAAAATGGTATAGGGGCGGCTTCATCGTTTCGCGCCACGGGTGATGAAGCCACCCCCCCGTGTGTGTGTGTGTGTGTGTGTGTGTGTGTGTGTGTGTGTGTGTGTGTGCGCGTGTGCGTGTGTGTGTGTGTGTATCCTACCTCTTTTGGCACTTGCGAGTGGAAGGAAGTAGGATGAAAAGATGAACTGCTATTGGACAGAATCTTACTGTGCTTCCTGGAAAGACAGCATAGGATTGGTCACATTAATTCAATATTACACTGTTATGACAAATGACGAGAGGTTTCATTTATAGAAAATTGGTTGCGCTTTTCAAAGTAAATCATCTAGCCTAGCCAAATCATAGCCAAACAAGCACACGTTCTGTCATTATGTATTTATGGGACAAGTTGACATTCAGGTGTCCAATCAGGAGGAGAGAGCCTTCACCTTTCAAATGGAAGCTTCTTGAACTCGGAGTCTTTCACATAATCAATGATCTGCTTCTGGGTGCGACCGCTGCAACACAAGAGAGGAGTAGAAATGTCACACTGCAGACATTTCCCAATGCCCATTCTATCCACTGCTCTACTTTGTTAGACCGTAAGCAGTAACAATGACAAGAAAACCATGAGAATCATTATCTTCATACGCCATCTCATTCAGGCATAGGCAATTTTAGGCTCCCCTAGCAGCAGCTAAATGATGGACCATTGGTAACTACATGGACCCTTACAGATCTGTAACTCTTGAAAGCGTAAAATGGAACCAAATGGACCCTTACGGGTCCATTGGGTTCCATTTTACGTTCTCAAGAGTTAAAATGTGTTTAAACATTTGAATTACTTAATTTTCAAGTAGTCCTATGTGGCAGAATAAATAGTGGGCCCTAGTATGAAAATGGTTGAAAACCACTATAGAATATAAGCAACTAAATATGCTAGATAAGTACTTGTTTTTTCTAAAACATCCTTTGGAACATACTAACAAGTACTTGTTAGAAAGCATGAATGGAATGAACTAACACAATTTTCCTATATATATTTTTTTCCCCAACTTTTGTTTTTGTTTTTTTGGCCAGCAGGGGGGGGGGGGGGGGGGGGGGGGGGGGGGGGCAAGTGCCCCCCTGGAACCCTCCTGAAATCGCCAATGCATTCAGGCCAACCACTTTGAGCGAGTGTGATTCTGTTTTTTAACCTGAATCGGAAAGAGGACCCCCGTGTGAAGAGCACCGGCTTGGGTTTGGGCTTGGGCTCCTCGAACAGCCTGAAGAAGGCGTGGTACTCCACACAGATCTTCCAGAACACCTTGCAGCAGTCCCTGCTCGACATGTTGAACTCCAACGTGTCGTGGTGGGAACTTTGCTGCAACGACACGTAGAAAAGAGACAATTAATTAACACCTTTGCTCTCTCTCGTCCCTCCCCTACCCGTCCTCGTCCAATAGGCACGTCAGCGAGGAGACAACTGTTTTTGTCATGTTCTCAATCGTTTTCGTAGCGAGAGCATCAAAATGGTACTTGATAAAAGTGCACAACGTTAATTCAATAAGCTAGAAATACAAGTAAATGGCAGGGAAGCAAGAAACAGTATCAAACAATCAACTTTAATGACCGTCCAACAGTCTTCATGTTGCGCTTACCGTGCGCTACAGCATGAAAACTCACATTGATGATAAGTATTCTTACCAGCGCCTGAGTTGGGTCAATCGTGTCACTTTCCAGACATTAGGTTGTGCACTGGACACATGTTCACAAAGACATGCACATGTGCCAGATGTTAGTTAGCTTAGCAAACCCGGTGGCGTGAATTTGGGTCTTTTCCCCAGAAACCAAAAAGTGCAGATAATGTGATTTCAGCATTCAATGTTTTCTAGGCTAGAAATTTGTAGGCGGATGGATTATCAATAGATAGATGGATGCACATGGATGCAAGGAGACTCTGAGCAGGCAGGAGACTTACAGTGGGGTCTGATCTCAGCTTGATGAGGAACTTCTTGCGCTTGAAGCTCAGCTTGCGAATCTTGGACCAGTTGAAAGCGTTGATCTTGGTGTAGCCCTGGGTCAGTGCAAAGTGCAAACACACTGTTAGCAACAGCGTTGCCAACTGCCAAAACCCAAAATGCAATAGTGGCACTTCTTAGAAAATGCAATAAGTCTCTTGGACTAATTTAGGAGAAATAACTGGCAAAATGTTGGTCAATCCTTCTTGAAAATTAGACAATTCCAAATTAATTAAATATAAGTTAACTCTTGAGATCATAAGATGAAACCAAATGGACCCTTGTGGGTCCATTTGGTATCAGTTTACGCTCTCAAGAGTTACCGATCTATAAGGGTCCAATTGGTTACCAGTGGTCCTTTCTAGGAAGGAAGGAGGAAGTTTTTCACTAATTTTGGCGCTAGGGGGGTCTGGAAAAAGCTAAATATAGAGAGAAATGCGCCAAGTTGCAACACTGGTTAGCATCTTTCACAAAATGGCATATATTGGACTATGATTAAAAAACATTGTTGGGCAAAAAAAAAAATATAAAGGCTGTTGTTTCTCCACCTCTGCAGCTGGAGAGCATTTCCCTGATTCAGCTCATCAGTGTCGATCGCTCAGCACTTCAACATGGGCACATTCTTCCCTCCTGGCTTAGGGGTTGCCAAGGTTGGGTGGAGACCTCACCACAAAACTTCCCCCAACTAATTAAGCGCCCAAGTTGTCACGTCAGCGACATTTTCTGAATGCCGAGAGCGATTCGAACCCCTCAGAGGAAAAAAAATATATCACGCTTCAAATTGTTGCCCAATCTATAAATTAGGGTTGTTGACACATAAACTACTACCAACAGAAACCAACCTATTACAGCAAATAGAAATGTGATGTTGGTGGGGCTATGGCAATTTGTTTGTTATTTGGTGGAAACTACGGTAGTAAGAATGTTAACAATAACAAGAGTCTACTACTTGATGACGCTGGCTGTGCCACCCATGGTCTCTAAATCTAAAGTCTATGTATGATGGTTTTACCTGTGTGTCCTGTTTGATATAAACCTACAGTATAGCATATATAGAGGCTATGTGATGGTTTTAGTTTTGGCCGTTTGTCATGTTTGATGTAAAACCTGCACATTGACTATGTAATATATGGTTGGGGTGTGTCATGCTTGATGAGAAATGTACACTATGCAATGATTTCCACTGTGTCCCGTTGATGTCAAATCTCAGTATATGATTGTTTTGGCTGTGTCCTGTCTGATGCACAGTAAATCTCCTATTTTTTTGTTTGTGATTTGTGATCACTTTGTCCACGTCATTTCTGATGTACAGCCATGCATGTGACGGCCACTGGACTTTACACGACATCAGACTAAAGAATGTTCTGACCGCAGAGGGACAACAACGCTGTATTCAGGGTTTTGGACATGTGGAATTTGCATCCGTGTAATCTTCGCCCTATTTTTGGGAGCTGAGCGACCTACTGTGAGACCGCATTGTATGAAGCAGGAAGAGGGAAGTTTCCATGCATGAGGACACACGTTTGACTATCTGTTAAAGATAGGAGTGTTGTGATTTTTTTTTACCCAGCCTAAAACATGATCATCGGATATTATTATTATTATATGAGGAGGAAGATTAAAAAAAGTGTACAGTATTTGTTCAGATGTTGTTTTTTATGTGGACACTAGGCCAGGAAGGAACCTGATGTTCCTTCCACATCCAACCGGGTAAAAGTCCGTTGCTCTCCTCATGTTGACTGTTGTAAAAAAGTATACTCAACAAAAATATGAACGCAAAACTTTTGTTTTTGCTCCCATTTTCATGAGATGGACTTAAAGATTTAAAATTCATTACAGACACTCAATATTACCATTTTGACGGTGTGTACCAGTTCCCACTAATATCCAGCAACTTCGCACAGCCATTGAAGAGTAGTGGACCAACATTCCACAGGCCACAATTGACAATCGGATAAACTATGCGAAGAAGATGTGTTGCACTGCATGAGGCAAATGGTGGCCACACCAGACATTGAATTCTTTTATGAATTTTAGATCTTTAAGTACATCTTGTGAAAAATGGTTGCAAATACAAACGTGTTGCATCTATATCTTTGTTGAGTATAGATTCTGGGGTCAAATGGGAGGTCCATACTCCATAGCCTTGATACAAAGGTGAAGTTTATTACCTGGAACACCAAGACCCCGGTGTGAGCCACAGACAGACTGAGTTTGGTCCCCTCTCGGTCCTTGGCCGGGTGAAGGCGAACGCCGTACATTTCCAAACGCCGCGCGATCTCCGACAGCTGGTAGTCGGACTCTGCAGGCGTCTGACCTCTGGAGGGGGCAGAACAGAACAGAACAATCGGTCAACAGTGTTGCCAACTGCCAAAATCCAAAATGCACCACTGACACTTAAAAAATGCACTAGATTGCACTAAAGCAGTGGGTTTTCAACCATTTTCATACCAGGGCCCACTATTTATTCTGCATTTTAGCCACGGAGAACCAACATTTGATGTTGATTTTAGTCTCTTGGACTACAACGTAATTTAGGAGAAATAACTGGCAAAATGTTGGTCAAAATAGCAATTCTTCTACATTTTCTAAATGTGTAGATAGATTCTTGAAAATTAGGAAAATCAAATATTTAACTCTTGAGAGCGTAAAATCAAACCAAATGGACCCGGTTCGTTTGGTTACCAATGGTCCTTTCTAGGAAGGAAGGAGGACTCTATCATAGGAGGAAAAATGGTGAAAAACAAGGGTTTTATCTCTGGTGTCTGTCAACCAATTTCGCTCCAACTCACCAGCAAAAAAAAAAAAAAAAAATTCCGCCAGGAGCTTTTCACTAATTTCGGCGCTAGGGGGGTCTGTAAAAAAGCTAAATATAGCAACAAATGCGCCAAGTTGGCAACAAATGCGCCAAGTCTGCAAAATACTCATCAGTCAGTTCGTCATCACTGATAAAGGATGCATAGCTGAAAGCATGATGTTATTTTGAGTGGATATCGCAGAGCGGTAGTCACAAGAACAGCCAGTTCGTAAATAATTGTGAACACAGTGAGGGAGCTTACCATGTAAGGCAGGCAGAAATGTGTGCCTGTGCGTGCGTGTGTCACACACTCCAAATTTGGGCGTGGCTGCGCATCTTACTTGCTGCTAGTAAGTATGTTGTGGTCATCAAACTTGAAGTAATTGGTAATGGGTTCCCTTGCCAAAGTTCAATGATTTTGTCCTCTATGCGTAAATTTCACTTGTTCATATCTCGATTTTGAAGAGGTTTTAATTCCTTTTCCCTGTGATTCAAACGTCATTTAGTGTGATGATTTGAGGAGATTATCCTTTTGAATTTAAGTGTTTGTTTACCGCAGTGCTCATTTTCTCAATTGATCCACGACGAACCCAAAGCGAAAATTTGGGTTGGGCGCGACATTTAGCAGTGTTGCTGTTGGCTGCTATTGTTGACAAGATGCCAACGATCAAAGACGCTAAAGCTGCTGTGGGCAGCAAAAAAAGACGACACACCACAAAACATGTTTGTTTCCACACAAAATCTGAAAATAACTTCCTGTTTCCTGTATAGGCCACTGAATTAGCCGCTTCCTTCCTGTGCTGGCAGGGGGCCATTGAAAACAGAGAGAGAGAGAGAGAGAGGGAGAGAGAGAGAGAGAGGATGTAGCGGTCGACCAAAAAAGTGTTACATTGTATAAGTGTGAAAGTATGCGGCTGCCTTATAACTACTTACAGTACATCTACATGGTAAATGGTGCCTTCAAATGGTGCCTTGATCCAGGGCGCTTTAGGTCGATTGTGAATTCCATTCACCCATTGACAAATCAATGGCGGAAGAAACCATGCAAGGTTGAAGGTACTGACAATGGGAGCAATTGGGGGTTAAGTGCATTGCTCCAAATCCAAATGTGTGTGTGAGACGCACGCACACATACTCAGACACACAAATCTTGTATCACCATTATGTCATTACTCTATATTGAGATCAAGGAACAGACACCCGGCCCCAGAATGTCCTCACTTACAGCTCAAATGAGAAGGAACTGTTTGTGCCGCGTTTCAGTCAGAGACGTTCCGTGAGGCAATCTCATCTCTTCACATCTTTATTCTTTGATCTGGATGTGCCAACTCCCCCGTCACGGCGATGGTATTCAGGATTGTAAAAGACCTTTGAATGTCTTTTTAGATTTTAATGCCCTATTAATAACTCTTCCTGCTGGAGATGTGGAAAATAGCTGACGTGTAATGAATGACATGACAAAAATAAGGAGGCCAGGTCCAGAGTGGTTAAGTGTCTGTGAGTTTGAATATTTAACCAATGAAACGTATTAACAACAGCTTGTGACTAAGGGATAACATTTTTTTTGGTCTACTGCAGGGGTCTTCAACAGGTGGTCCGGGGACCACCAATGGTCCCTGAGAGGATTCCAGGTGGTCCCCAGCTAAATGATGGACCCTTATAGATCTGTAACTCGTGAGATCGTAAAATTTTACGCTCTCAAGAGGTAATTTGTATTAAAACATATTAATTGCTTAAATTTCAAGAATCTACAGTTCTACACATTTAGAAAATGCAGTCCAACATTTCGCCAGTTATCTCTTCTAAATTGTGGACAAAAACTAGAAAGACCTTGGTTTTGGGTTCGAGAGACGAAACTCTGAAATGCAGAATAAATAGTGGGCCCTGTTCTGAAAAAGGTTGAAAACCACAGGTCTACTGGAACACAAGGACAATCCAGGGTTATACAGGGTTTCCACCTGATGGCTACGATATATTTCTGTGTGTGCGTGCTCATTGTGTGTGCGTGCTCATTGTGTGTGCGTGCTCATTGTGCATGCGTGTGTATGCGTGTACTAACATGTGTTTGCGGTGACAGTCAATGATCTTGTCTCTCAGGGCATCTTGGTCAGGCAGGTACTTGTTGTGAAGCAGATGCTGCCAGCTCTGGGTCTCCTCGTAATCTCCTATCTCCGCTGTGAGAGAAAGGAGAAAAGCAGGTCTGAAAATAAGATATGCTTATCAAAATGGTCTCGCCTTTTATCACATATTTAATGAAAGTGAAATGTTTTGGGCAACGCATTTGATTTGTTTTCAGTACAAGATCGTAACCTTGTGTAAAGGCCCAAACCTGAGCCAGACGTTAGCCGCACGAATCCTTTCCCTAATATGGACTAACCCTCAGCCCTAACTGTAGCCTGAATCTTTTCATTGTTTCCACCTTTTTCCCCATAGGGACCATACAAATATGCCCATAAGATCGAGTGGTCTACTGTATATTAGCCTGATTCAAAGTGCTAGCACTGGATTCTGTTAAGATGCTAAACTTACACTGAATTACAGTTACACAAACTAATGTCATGATATTTATGGACCAAACTTGATATTTAGTGTCACATCGGTTTTATATACACTCCCTTGATGAAAAAAATCATTCAAATATATACATTTGGTGATTTTTTTTCCTGAACTTCAAATTCTTAGAATTTAGTAGCTTAGCAGCTGATGTGTGTTTACATCTGAACTTCCAGTCCTTTTCCGGAAAGATACAGAAAACGTGCAGGCAGGGGCGGATGGCCCCCCCATTTCCCAATGGGGGGTCAGACCTTTAGCTTTAGGTCAGACCTAAAGCTAAAGGTCTGACTCAGAGAGTTTTCAGTTTTCAATGTTGAAATTCTGTAGTGGTGACACAACTGTAGTTAGTTAGTAGCAGTAGTAGTGTTTCCAATCATTTTAAATGCAAGCACTTTAATTTGAAATATCTTGGGTTGTTTTGCATGCCATCGTGTTTGGTGGGGCAGATTGGGCATTTAGGGGGACATTGCCCCTCCCCCACGCCCATGCCTAGATCCGCCCCTGCGTGCAGGCCAACCCTCCAGTTTAGCACTCACACTGGATGATGTGAGAGACCATGAGTGCAGAGCTGGTGTCGTTGCAGATGAGACGGCCGCACGCCAGGTCATGTTTGATCTGGAGAGCAAACAAATACCTAGTGGAAAAAAGGGAAGAGACAAAGAGAGAGAAGGTTTTCTTTACATGGCATTGAAGTGGGAGTCATTCACATACAGTACTCAAACTTCACTTTTAAAAAAGGCAAAAAGCGCAAACAAAAACACAAAGAGGATCCTGGATGTCCGTGGGAACGTGAGAGCTATTGCCTGTCCTGTATAGAAAAAACCTGGGACAGTCCTCCCTCCAAAAGGGGGCAGCACGTAAACCAACCACACTACGGTATCTGCAGGTATTTGGCCATCTCGAAAAACAGGGTCTAATTTTTATATTATTTTAAATCTTTAACTCTTCCATTAGACTCAATATTAACAAAATAATTAATAGAGATTTCTCTGTTGTGAATTTGTGCAAATTAATAATATCCAAAGACAGCTTAACGTGTTTATTTTAAGAGAAAAAATAAAATGAGTTGATGATGTGTTTCAGTTTTTTAAATACATTTGACAAAGCAGCCTGTATTTTCACATTTCACTGTTTCCAGGGCTCATTCAGCGATAAATGCATTTAAAGTTATATCATTTATCAATTATAGTTGTAAAGTGTACACACTGTACACAGGACCACACCCCACAAAACAATCACTGAGAGATGCCAGACCAATGGGACCGTTTGTTGGTCTGAAGCTCAATTTGAGATCCACCAAAAGTCTGCACAATGATGGTGAATATTGACTATAATCTCGTCTTATCCTTTTGTCTTGTGTCTGACTGTAGCAAAGATCTTAACATCACATTTCCGCTGTGTGGTAGTCAATAGTCGCACACATCGCAGATGGCAAATAAACAAGAACAATATAGTATAATATAATTCTTTATTCTAACCTCTGTGTGTACCTGTATACCAGATCTACCTCTCCGTCTAGGATTGATTCCTTTTCATTTTCCTCTCCCTTCCATATTTTTCCCCACTTTGGAAACCCACACAGTGTCTATACTGTACCTCTCCATCCAACCATTCAACAGCATCTCTGTTGACTTTTCTGCCTGCGGTCCTCCATCTGTCAGCCTGTCCCATCTGTCTCTCCGTGTGTCTGCCTATGCTGTCTCTCTGTCGCAATACTTTGGCACCAGCTAAACTAACTAACAAATAGCGCCCGCCCGGCCCACAAATCTCTGACCATGCAAGCGTTTTCTGATGACACTTAATGTCTATTCTATCCATCCATTATTTAGACACATTAATTTGCGGCGTCCCTGCCTCAACCTCCTTCCGCCCAGCTGTCTGTTGAGACTGTTCCTTCGCAGAGACCAGAGGAAACACGCAGCGCTGCGGACAGCTAAAACAAAAGGACCAGTGGCTGCCCTCCAACTTCCTGTGCCGGACCCAGCGATCTACCCCCATCGCCTCCCTCCGTCAAGCAGACGTCTCTCGGTTCTCCAAACTCATGAATCCAATGCCAATGGAAAAGTGACTTATTTGACGTTAATGTGAAGTGTTTCTCTAAAGCGTGGCAGGGCGTCGCAGGGCCAAGCAAAGGAAAAAAGGGTACGCTGCACACTTCCTACGTAGCACTGTTATGTTTCGTTTATCCTGACCTGCGGGGAGCGTGTGCGTCAGTTCAATGCCCTGTGACACTGGGTGACGGTCATGGATTTAGTCTACCTCCTCAGGAAATAAATGGAATTAAAATGTCATTTTTCAGGTTGAAATACAAAACAAATGTGTTTTATACACTCTTAATATATTTGTCTGTCTAATATTCAAATATTTTTATGATGAATATAAGCATTTACATTTTTTTGCCCACCAAGAGCAGATAGATTGTCAAATTTGCCACTGTGCTAGTTACTCTCAAATCCAATTATTAACATAATAAATAAATGCTGTGCCTTCAAAAGAAAAAAAAAATCTATGTTCCCAGAAGGGCGTTTTCAGAAAAGTGGCTGGCTCTTTCAGCTGGGAAAAAAATGCTTTGGTGTACACACAGTCCTTACAGTTCTAGAAATAAGTTGACTCAGAGCTTGAAATTATTTCAATATGCTATTAGCAAAAGCACTATGTTAAACAGCACAATTTTAAGAGATCTGTAGCAAGTCTGAAACTAAATCACCATAAGAATCCCATACTAGTCTTTTTTTTTTTATTGCTGCACTAACCAATTTCTTATGGCAAATACGTTCTAAACCATTCATTTCCTGTGATGTGACCCACGGTCTCTGTGTTGAGTTTGTGAGTCTGGGTCCCCCTGGCAAAGAACTCTAAAATGTCAACATGTCTCCGTTCTGATCTTTCGGAATGTGGATATAAAACGTGTCAAGAAATGGCAAGCGCTAACAGAGAGAAAAAAACAAAAGTCACGACCCGCACAAACAAAAACACGTCAACAATATTGTCCATCTGCAGACCTTTTGTCTGGATTTTTCCTCACAGACCACAAGTGGCAGTTATGAAGCGAACCGGGTAGGTTTGAAAGACTGAGCAGAAAAATAAAAAAACAAGAGCACTGTCATTTAGAAATGTTTGTTTTTCTGTTTTCTTGCCGTCTGCCGATGGCGTCGGAGGCCAACGCCACTCACCGAGTCAACTCCTCCATCAGCTGTGTGTGGTCTGGAGGGAAGAACTTCACCACGAAGCGAAGGATGGTGTTTTTAGGTCCTGAAGGAGACGGACAGAGATGAAGGTGACGGCCGAGGCAGGGAAGAGGGAGAGGCACAGAGAATTGCTTAAAAATAACGTTAACGTTAATGTTTCTTCAAACAGGGTTTTTAATTCAACTTCAAGGCCTCATTATCTCACTTTCAGTATCATTATGATACCCAAACAAGTTAGAGCACCTTTCCTAATTTCCACATTAATTTACACACAGATGGGGTGTGTGTGTGTGTGTGTGTGTGTGTGTGTGTGTGTGTGTGTGTGTGTGTGTGTGTGTGTGTGTGTGTGTGTGTGTGTGTGTGTGTGTGTGTCTTACGTCTGACTTGCTTCAATGTTGGCTTCAACAGGTCCAACCAAACCTACAGGCAAACACAAAACATCTTTAATACAAGTTGAACAGAGACATTGCATTTGTGCAAGTGTGTGCATGCATGTCTGCGAGAGTGTGTTTGTGTGTCTCACCGTCATCTTGCGGTGGTCCTGGAACTCCAGACCAAAGTAATCTCCCTCCAGCAGGTTGAGGTGGGCACACACCATGTCAAAGAGCACCTTGCCTTGGGAACGTTGCTGCAGAGAGACATGGGGAAAAGAGAGACATGGAGTAAGATCAGGCTCATTCCCACAGGTTATTTTAACAATGAAATTCCAAAACATTTCCAGAAGATTTAACCCCATATAGCAATCACTTGGCGTAATACTGAGTCTTGCACTCTATGTGCAATGATGTCCCAAAATATGGTACATAAAATAAGACAGGATGGTATCATTCCCTTCCAATTTTAATGCCAAATCTTTCGCTGCACCACCTATCCTTGAGCACAGATCAGGCTGCGGAACATTATGCACGTCTGGTACACATCAGGTTGCAATCACGCACTCACTGCTCGGCCAAAAACTACTTATGCTCTTGTTTTGTATTAAATTGATAGCCAAAAACAATGCATATCCAAATATTTTTCCGGGAACCTTTGATAAATTCCATCCATGACCCTTGATGAATTCCAAACCTTTTCCAAGACTTTTTTTTAATTATAACATAGAAGAACATATTTTCAGGACTGTGGGAAAATGTTGTAAGATTCATTGATGCTCACAGACACCCGCAACACCTCATGGAACTTAAATAGCCAACAGAAAACACATTTCCAGGCAAGTTTGAACTTAAAAGAAAACACTTCGACTTTAAAGTAAAAGTTCATCTGCCTGTTTGTGTGTCACAATTTAACTACAGACTTTACTTTGAGAGCCAAGACAAAGTGGTTGTCTTCTTGACACATCAGAATAGGTGTAGCAATAGGACCACACAATTAATCAGTGCAAGAATTCAAACTAGAACAGGAAAACGCAGTGCCATGCCTCCTCCACAGATAAGTGGATTTGTAATTCAGCACCAGTCACCAGCCGCTCTGTACTTGCAAACTGCACCGATACCAGTGGTGTGTTCAGGATTAAAAACAGAAAAAATCTATGCACCAGTCAATTTGCAGCACCACTGGTTTCTTGCAATACTGAACTGAACATTCATCTGTATGGTTGTACTGTTCACATGTGTTGTGTTGTGTTGTGTTGTCAGACCGTTGAATTTAAATGAATCAAGCTATATCTGTGCTTGCGGTTGAGATAAAGGTGACTCAAACTGAACAAAGCCAAAACGAGTCTCTAATCTATTTTCTCTCAGGCTACTCAATCCTAAATGATGGCCTCTCTCAGTCTGAAGAGCTTTTTTAAGTGTCACCTCGTAGTATTTTATAACCGCGTCTCAGACGCACCACTTGTAAAGTTAATGAAAAGCCTTTTCACTCATCGCCCCCTAGACACAGACACATGCGCACGCACGAACGCGCAGGTGTGCGCGCGCGCGCACACACACACACACACGACAGGCTGGCCCATCTACAGCAGGGCGGTATGTATGTCTGTAGCAGCACTGTAAACATTCACATAACTTCATGCTTCACTTGCTTTGGTGGGGAAACCCTGTCTGAAGAACACGAAGAGGTGTGTGTGTGTGTGTGTGTGTGTGTGTGTGTGTGTGTGTGTGTGTGTGTGTGTGTGTGTGTGTGTGTGTGTGTGTGTGTGTGTGCGTTTGTGCGTGTGTGTGCGCCCATGTGTTCTTGGTACTGCATGCCACTACAGTACTGGAGCAATTTCACAAATTGTACTTAAAATAGTTTCTCCCAATAAAACCCAATTTTCGCAACACACCATCATGAAGCCAGCCTTCCAGTAGGTGCAGAACTAGTGAGACAAAACGCGATCGAGAGAGTGAGATGGAGACAAAAATAAGAGTGAGAGAGTGAGATTGAGGGAGATAAAACAGAGTGAGAGAGCAAAAGAGAGACAAAACAGTGGTTGAGATGAAGACATTGGCAGACAAAACAGAGAGAGAGACAGAAGATGTGAAGAGAAGAAACAAAAAAACAATGGTTGGGCAACAGAGTGCACAAGACCAAGAGACCTCTGCCAGATCTGTCACCATCTGGCTAGTACACTACGTACGCGTGTGTGTGTATGTGTGTGTGTCCGCTTGACCTCACAGACAAGACTCATCAAGCAAACAGGAGCAGATGGCAAAACACACACACGCGCAGCGGCGGCAGCAGCGTGCACGCGCCCACGCAGCAGGTAGTAACTAAGCCGAGAATGGCCGCTCGCCAACGCGCCACATGTTAACGTTAATCACTTGCAAAAGGTATGCCGCATGGTGTCTTTGTTGTATCGTCACATTGCTTTAAAACCCGCTATAAAACGTACATAATACATGGTTTTATATGAAAAGAATCTGCACACTCTAAAAGAGGGAGCAGGTCCCAGTGTGTAGAGTGATTTTTTTTTTTTTTTGAATTTTTATTCGATAGATTTCTTTTTATTTAATATGAAAAGAACCCACTGTTCTTTCCTGGAGAAAAGGACAGATAAACAGGCACTCTCTACCTCTCTCGACCCCCTTCTGCCTCCCTCTCCTCTCCTTTGTTCATATTGCTTTTGTCTCATAATGGAAACTCCAACGTTGGACGTAAGACATGGCTGTTATTGCACTTCCATTGTGTGCGGAACATCAAAACCATGTTGTGTTGACGTTGGACCCGCTACAGGGAGGATATATCACGGGGATGAAACAAAGAAAGGCATGCGTGTGTGTGTGTGTGTGTGTGTGTGTGTGTGTGTGTGTGTGTGTGTGTGTGTGTGTGTGTGTGTGTGTGTGTGTGTGTGTGTGTCTTTATTGCAGAGGATTCTGCAGAAGAAATGCAATCACCCATTTATGAACACAAAAGAACACAAAAGAATGGCCAAACACCACATTGAAAATGGCACTGCCACTGTTGGCTAGTGCTAAACTTCTTTGCCCTTTTAACTATTTCGAAAAACATTTTTTATAGTTAAAGTAAGTAGTAGTAATTACTAGTATAGCAAGTTGATGTATGTCAGCTAGATGAACAAATATAAAATGTTTTCATATACTATAGGATAGCAGAAATAGGAGGATCAAGTATACTAATGGGGGACCACATCATGAAGTATATATGGTTTAAGTGTTGGAAGAACGGGAAGCACATGCAAATACGACACACCACAGGTCCAACATGCAAAAAAACACGGGCAGTTGGACATGCGCTGCTCCCGTGCTTGCAGTTATGGTTAGGGTTTGAGGTAGGTTGCCTGCCTGTACCCGGATGAACTGTGTGGTGTTATAGGGAACTTTTTAGCCAAAATTATATTTTTTGCCTTTACCCCCACTATCACTTCTACTTTGATGCTGCAGCTGTTTACCTTCAGACAGATACTTGCTTTGCCCTGCAGGTAGTCCAGAGCGGTCAACAAAAATTGATGTTGACGTCATAACAAGGCGGTGTGTGTATGTGTGACTGGAATTGAAATTCCGAAGAAAAAGAAAGATGTATGCTGTATTTCTCTAACTAAAGGTCATGTCATACGTCATCATCGCTGGTGTGAATTACTTCCACCATGCAGAGCTGTGCTCTTGTAACTACAGTATAGTATTGTTTTTTTCTATCAGCATGATTCATGTCCCATCAAGCTGAGCTCGGCCAGCCTGACTTTTAACACAAATTGTGACATGCACTTCAGCTGTGTTTGGAGGAACTAAGAGCAGGTGATGGAGAGAACGTATGAAAGGGCTTGCTGCTGCACTTGTCATAGCCTTGACAACCCTGCAGGCTTAGGCAAAGGCCAACATGTAATTTAGATGGCATGTTATATAGACAGATGCCAGGTCATTTGTAAACCTGGCATAATATACAGTACCGGTAGTGTGTATGGTTTACTTTTTCTTTTGTATATGGTGTATAATTTCGACATGCTTGATGTATAAGCTTGTGTTTTCCTTGCTTATTGCAAATCGTTCCGGATTAAGAGCTGTAGTAGAGTCTGCTAAATTGTAAAGGCTGATAAGTGGGGAGAGAGAGAGAATATAGAGTAAAAACAGTATAATAGATGCTTAATTCCAGGCTTTCAGTCAACTCCATTCACGTTTAATGCAGGAGACAAGCTGCAATATGGGGAAACCACGTCTTCCTTTAATCAGCCTCTTCAACAGCAAAAACTACATCTGGATTAGGTGGCATTTACTGTAAAAGGGTAAGAACGGAGTTCCGCTTAAAGTAATATAAGTCACCAGAATGCAGATTGGAATGTCACAGCTATTGGGGGGGAAAAAAACAACCTAAAACTGTCACGTCCAATATCAGCTGGAACAACACACAGCTTCGCCAGTATACACAGCATGCTGCCATAGAAGCTTGTAACCACATTTTCCTATCCGCACATACTAAACTATAGCGTATAGGCTGTCTGTCGACTGTGAACTGAACAGCTTGTGTGAGAAGGCTTCCAGACCGCGCACTTCCAGCCACCGCTTCACATTACAATATCAACTATCACAGTTTGACCAAATGCCTGCCAATCTCTTTAGTGATGTTGTATTGCGTGACGCTAAACAGAATTTGTTTTAAAAAGAAGCGAGGAAAAGCAGATCTAGAAGCTAATAACATGTTACAATGTGACATGTTGTGAACTTGTAGATCTCTTTCGCATCTAAGCTCAAAGGTTTTTGCGATGATGATGCGATGCGATTGAGAACATGCCTCACGCTCAGCCAGCATCGTGACAAACCACCGCCCCACATCACGGAAGACAAAGGGCTATGGATTATGTGTAAACACACTTGATTACTAGATAATGATTATTAGATTATCATGTTGAATTTTGATTAGTTGAAAAAAAAAATACCCTATTGGATATAAGACTATGTTTTTTTCCCAATGGAAATATCCCAAAAAATGGAGTAGTCTTATATTCAGGGGCTATACTATTTGACATTCAATGTTCTTTTTTCTGTAAAAGTGTCTTGAAAAATGAGGGTCGTCTTATAAACGAGTAGTCTTATATTCGGGACAATACGGTCGGGACTTGCTTGTTGATTAATCCAAAAAAGGTAATCAAAAGAATATAATAAGGGATGGCTGCAGCCCAATCACTGACAGTGGCACCAGAATGCTGATGCGTGTGAAATCCTACTGCCTAATAACAACAACACTATCAGGCGGATTGGAAGCAATAAAATATAGCTTAAAAAGGAATGCACCAGGCATTTAGCTATCTTTGGAACCCTGATCTATATTGTAAAAACATATGTTTACATTTAACTCTGAGTGTGTGCAAATGGAGCCAAATCCTATCATAATGGCGTTCATTTGGTTCCATTTGTACACTCTTGGTGATACAGTCCCATCTTGGAAGCCAATGCTAGGGGATAAGGAACGCAGGTTTACTATGGATTAGGCTTACATTCTGTTCCCTGAGAGAGTCCTATACAAATGGAAGCAATCATTTATCAATCCTTTATTATTCATCCCCTGGAGTAACCCTGGCCTTCCAGTCCCGGACCTCACTGTGAACAGAATGGACGCAGCTGAATAAACTGCAGCATTAATAACCCCTGCTGTATGTCTGGGGGGAGGCATCCCCTCCTGGTGACTCAAACGTTCAGTCTGCATACCTCATCACAGGCACACAGACTCAATCTCATCCTGCTGGGTTCAAATGCAGTTCATGATCCGTGTCACATAAAATCCCTTCTCTTTCCTGTGTCTTAGTCTCCTCTCTACTGTACTGAATAATAATGAAACACAAAAGGATCACTCAGGACAGTTGGTTCCTCAAAACCCCTGGGTGGGGACCCGCTTGTGGGTCACAGACCGATTTTAATGGGTCACGACTGAGTCAAGTAAAAAAAAATCCTGTTTATCTTTTAGCTAACATTGAAAGAAATATATTGGTTTTAAAAGATTTTGTTTTTTCAAGTATATCATTTGTAAATACCTATACAATACCTATACCTATTTAAAACAAATCTAAGAAATTCCATAAATACAATGCAGCTGGAAGTGATGCCTTGTGAGCTTGCAGATCTGCTGTTTTCACTAGTTTGGGTCCCGCCCGGGCAAATGTCTAATCCGTCTTTCACAGGCTAAAATGTTTGGAAATCATTGATTTATTCTAGACCACTGTCCCAGAACTGTCTTAAAATTACTCTCTAGGCAATACACTTAATCCCAAAATAAAGACCAAACCAAAGCCAAACAACCTCCCATCATCTAAGTATTTAGAGGCTGGGAAGGGAGATGGTCCATAGATTATATACTCAGTTTTACTGTTTATTTGGTCAATTGTTTTGTTTATTATAAGGATTTTAAGCCTGCAGGGATTCCCATGCACTTGAGTGGTGTTTGGTCGTCAGTATGTCTGCGGAGTGTTGTCTTATTTACATTTTGACCTGACAATATGCAGTAGATTCTAAAAAACGTTTGATCTGAAAGAATGTATAATATTCAAAGATTTGTGCTGCGTTTCCACGTTTTCCCACCCCCCAAAAAAATGTTTTCTAGTACAGGATGATTTAAGTTATTCACTTGCAACTCTCTTTCTTTTCAAATCTTTTTTATTGATTTTCATAAAAGGCAATGTGTATAAATGTTTATAGCCATAGTTCATTTTACCGCTAAAAATACATTGAGAGTTGCAAGTGAAGGTTATATGAAGGATATAAATCAAAGAGGCTCCATTCTAAGCCTCACACACCTTGGTGCTTCTTCTTCGGAGGAGGATTTTGCAGCATGTGGAACAAATGCTGAGATGAGCATAGCGGACAGCAGGGGCTAAGAGTCTGGCCCGCCCCGTTCTCATGACCCCTGTGGACCCCCGTGGACCCCCTCTGCTCTGACCTTGGCAACCAACTCACCACAGGAAGCAGCGCAGGCCTTGTCGAGGCCATGTACAGTATGAGAGGGTTTCTCAAAGACCCCCCCCCCCCATAAAAAAAATAGTTAAAATAAATTATCATCAAAAGTGATTACAGTATATTACTGGCTGATTGAAAATATATGACCTACAAGCTGAGATGACGCAACGCAATACAGACTTGTATGTGTAGAAGATCACCGATCTTTAAAGTTATCTTGAGAAACTGATGACCATTTCATGAACATTTTAACGACTGCAGTTTTGTATAGTGTATTTGTCTGGTGCATTTGTCACACCAATATGTTCAGGCGGGGGTCTGTGGCCAAATAACTTTGAGAAGGACTGACAATACAGAATTTTATATTACTTTAGGTTCATCATGAAACAGAATATATGGCTCAGTGAATGGGGACACGGAATTAAATCACAGCTTACCACACAGACAGCAAATCCACATGAGATTGGTGTCCTGTGCACCCATCACCACGCTCAAGATCATGATGAGATCACGTAATGATTCAACTTCAACAGTCGTCAAGGACACAACTCTAAATTTGGGCACCGTTTCAGATCAGAAAGACTTCAGTGACTTAGGTTACTTTTGAGTGCCTACTACTTGCAGACAGCGTGCATACAACGTCTGGTGCAGATTGGTCCCTAAATTAAGATAAGCTAAACTCCAAGATAATCTCTGGAAACTGGAGAAGGAGGGAGGGGGAGAGAGAGAACGAAAAACAGAGAGACAGACCCACCCAGACCCTCTCATAAATTATTGGGTCACGTTTTTCTTTTTCTTTTTTATAAAAGGCACATCTACAAGCTCACAACACACCACAACATAGATTGTTAGATTTAGGAAATGTTTGTAGTTAAGTGGTTAACCGGTTATGTAGTTAATATTGTTATATGCAGCGGTTATTGCGTCACTTAAGACAGGGGTTTTCAACAGGTGGTCCGGGGACCACCAGTGGTTCCTGAGAGGGTTCCAGGTGGTCCCCAGGCTAAATGATGGAAAGTTGGTAACCAGATTTAACTCTTTGAGAGCGTAAACATTAAACCAAATGGACCCTCTGTGGGTCCATTTGGTTTCACGTTTACACTCTCAAGAGTTAAAATATCCATCATGTGAATTAACCCAAGTCTACACAACTAGAGAATGTAGAAGATTAATGGTCATTTCCGTTTGTTGGACTGCACAAAAGTAAAAGGAATCTTTCGTTTTGGGGTCTGTGGGGCTAAAATGTCATCAAATGGTGGTCCATGGATCAAATTCTGAATAAATAGTGGGCCCTGGTATGAAAAAGGTTGAAAACCACTGACCTAAGACATAGCAGTGGAGACTGGAGGGAAATGAAACCGAAGACAGAGATGGATAAGGACTTGCTTGAAACAAACCGGTGGATACGATGTTAAGATCAAGTTCAGGTTCTGACATGCTGTTGTTCCGAGAGTCATTAGACCTACAAGTTACCTCAAACCCTAACCAAACCCAAACCACAAGCACTGGAGCACCGTATGTTCCCACATGTCAGATCTTTGTAGTCGATTTACGGTGTGCAGATCCCGCAGAGATGCGGGATCTGCAGGTCACCTCACCAAACAACCAGATGCTCCTACTACACCTCTGCATACCTGTGAGCCCCTGTGGTTAAAAAGCAGCGTCCACTTTCACCCAACCGTTTCTCGTAGGTCAGGGGTGCCCACACTTTTTTGACTTGAGAGCTACTTTCAAAATGACCGTCTCAACAAGATCTACACATCAAAAATGTGATTATTCCATTATTGAAATTCATTCAATCCATTTCAAGTCCCCCTAGAAAGTTTGAGCTTTGAAATAGTGGTGATGGTGTTACTTATTGTTATAGTGTTGAAGAATAATGCACTTATAATGAAAAATGGAGGGTGAGAATTGGTTGTGTTGTATGTGCTACTGCTGACTTTTGAAAACAGTATTTGGGGTTTGAGATGACAGATGTTGAATTTAGTCTCTTACACCCAAAGCTAATAACCTTCACGTTTTTGGGAAATTGGGAAAGAGAAATGGCAAAACGTTGGTCAAAATAGCAATTATTCTCCATTTTCTAATTGTGTGGACTCTTCAAATTAGATTCAGATGTTTAAATATAATTTAACTCTTGAGAGTTAAAATGAAACCAAATGGACCCGTAAGGGTCCATTTGGTTTCATTTTAACGCTCTCAAGAGTTACAGATCTATACATTTTAGGGGACTGTCATGTGATCTACCTGCATGGCCTGTGTGATCTACTGGTAGATCACGATCTACCTTTTGGGCACCCCTGTCGTAGGTCCTACTCCACCCCTGTTTAAAGAGAATTCTAAATGCCTGCCTAGCGGTAAGCTCTCTCTCTCTCTCTTCCGACTGTCAGTCAGCCAGTCAAGTTAGCTGGGCTGGAGTCTCCACTTCTCGTCTCACATTCCAACAAAAGCCTAACCTCCAGGCTAAGGGAGTTTACGAAGGAGATCACAATAACATCCAAAGCACACACACACCAAGGAAGGAATGGGAGAACAGGGCTCCATACAAGCAGTGACAGACAGACATATTGTGGATGGGAATGTGACCTGCTGGAGGCGTATTTTGCTAAAACGGTATTGGTTACTTGCCATTGGATCAACATGGCCACACCTAATCCATTTTTTATTTAGTTAAAATTCTTCTCTGACACAAACCTTTGGGAAAACATGCGACCCGAAATGTTAGAACCAAACTATTTAAAGTGGGAGACAGCATGCAGGCCAACAACGCATGCTAATCTAATTTGTTTTCTCTCCTCTGTCCACCAAAACAAGAAATAAAGTTCTGAGTGATACCGGTTGGTTCGCATTATTGGACAAGACCAGTGAGAGTTGAAAGCTTCTAAACACAATGGAAAATTACATCAAAGTTGAAAAAAAAAAAAAAAAAAATACGAACAAGCATTGTGCTTATGCATGCATAGAAACTGTGCTGGCTGGCTTAAGAGGTTAAGGATGTGGTTTTGCTGTTTCTACATGTTTATGTTTGTGTTGAAAAACGCCTTACTTCAAACATTAACTTTTAGATTACAATAAAAAGAAATCCAAGGCACTCTGGCACACTGGCATGTACAAGAATCTGTTATGTACAAGAATCTGAATCGGACATTTAAAATGGACGAGCGTGTTTCGGGCCATAGTGCTGTTTACAACTATATGGACCACAGCAGTACAGTTTGTCTGTCCCTGTGTGCACGTACGTGTATGCGTGTATGAGTGTATATGCGTGTGCATGTGGGCGTGCCCGTGTGTTAGATCTTCTTTAGGCCTCTTCCTCTGGTCTCTCTCCCTCTCTCTGGTCTTTGACTGACCACATCCGTCAAGGTGAGTGAGGAATGAAAACACACAGATTATACTCGCTGCAAACTCTGCCTCCCTCCCTGCCTAAAGGTCAAAGGGCAATGAAAACAAACTGCAGCCTCTGGCCTGTACGCCCCCCGCCCCACACACACACACACACACACACACACACACATACTTTGGAAGGACTCTGATTGCCATTAAGTAGTACAAACACACACACACTCCTCATTAGTTGTGGAGTAACTAAGTAACGAGATTGTAATGCATTTTTCACCCGATGCCAATTGCTAATGTGATCCTGCGCTCTACACACCCTCCGTCAACCTCGGGAGACAGTGGACTGGCATCATGCTTCCTTCAATGCATGAGGAGTCCAAGCTGCCTTCTTTTCACCTGATAGAGGGGGGGGGGACGTTATTCCAACCAGTTCCTGGTCGTTGATATACATTCCAGGGATTAAAGCAAAAAAAAATCCTGGGCCTGAACTTTCCAAACATATATATATATATATATATATATATATATATATATATATATATATATATATATATATATATATATATATATATATATATATATATATATATATATATATATATATATATATATATATATATATATATATGCGTTGCCCCCCCATGCCTAGATCCGTCCTGCACAAACTCCGATTGAGATACATGTAAAATGACTGATTTCTCTAATACAGTAAATAATCAATCATTTCAGTATCACGCTTCTAAATCAGTTCAACCACACATAGAGGTGACTACGCACTGGACAAATGTGCAAGACCTGTCAACTTTACAACGACTGTCCGTTGGACAGAGTTTTGCGATACTTTCTAAGAACACTGATTAGTATTGCCATTACCTGGGGTTAGGGATGTAAATTATCGATTAATTGGATATTAATTTGTACACATAACATGAAACATTTATATTTTCTCTCTGACACTAGATAGGATAGCAATTTTACAAATATTCAGGTAGTCCATTCATTGTAGCCTAATTATATTTGAACTGGGGACCCCCCCACCCAGACTATAGCAACAGAATGGTTCCACAGATAAATATTGTGGAGATGGCAGATCTACAAGCTCATTGTGAAACTGTAGACCAGCTATTTTCACAATTCTTGCCTCTTATATAAAACAATCCTGTGTTGATTAGTTTTCATACAGCATTAGAACCACTGATATGAATACTACTATGCCTACTGCTTTGCATGGGGACATAAGACAACAAAACATTATTGGAGGGGCACTAAGGTGAAGCAATAACTCAATAATGAGAGTGAAAAGAGCTGTCTGTGGACACTGGACTGAAGAGCATTCCAGAGGGCTAGCAGGAGGGTTCTATATGGGGCCATACTAGCTCTGGTTCATAGCTCTAACAGTGGAGCTATGGACCAGTGCTAGGGCTAGACAGACTGCTGGAAATTAGCATTAGCTTTCAACTCTAATGTAAACACTTTTGGCTAACCAGCTAGCGAAGCTAACGTTAGTCACTCATTCCCATATGGAACTGCTGCGTTGTCGTTGCAGCCAGTGCTGCACACACTTTATCACACATGCACCTCCGTGCGTTCACCCTGTAAATCTCCCACCAACGGGTCAAAGCAATGCGCTCTTATCTCGTTCTACATGGCATTACCGGTAATTTGCGTGCGTGTTTCAACACCGCTACTGCGTCTTGTGTGTGCGCGCCTCGCTCCACACCGCGATGGCACACAGCGGTGTGTCCAACGCGCGTCAGAGAGGCATTGAGAGAGCAGGGAGAGAGACTGGCTGACGCACCGGACCACGGCTAAAACAAGAGAGGAGACGTACTGGTGTTGATGCGGGGAGTAAGAAAAAAAGAAAAACGGAATCAACAGATCTTTCTCTTGAAAGAAGATAGAGAGAGAGAGAGAGAGAGAGAGAGAGAGAGAGAGAGAGAGAGAGAGAGAGAGAGAGAGAGAGAGAGAGAGAGAGAGAGAGAGAGAGAGAGAGAGAGAGAGAGAGACAGACAGACAGACAGACAGACAGACAGAGAGAGAGAGAGGGAGAGAGACAGAGAGAGAGGGAGAGAGAGAGAGAGAGAGACTTTTTAGACGGGCTCTTTACCACCACCGCGATTCTGTGTGAAATAAGTGACCAAATGGGTGAGGTTGTAACTTTATAAACTTTATGCGAAAATATGTGGGGATTGTGAAATCAAGCGAGGCATGTTTATGCAATTATTCTGGGAATTACGTGGGCCTTTTTTCTTCCCTTCTCTTTCGACCATTTTTTAAGGGTCCAGACAGAGATGTGCGGCGGTCCGGTCGTGGACCGCCAGCACAGCGTGCAGAAGAGCAAGCACCCACCTGCCTCGATCCCTTAGCTTCCTGCACCAACTGCTAAATGCCTTCCCATCTCGCCCAGTCTCATCTAGCCATGCCCAGTGCCATTTATTTATGATGCCTTTATCTATGGCTTCATGAACTGCAGCGTCCCGACTCCAGTCCTCACACCGGTTCGCTGATCATCACTCTCTCTCCACGTGTCTCTGTCAGTGTTGCCAACTTGGCGAACTTGTCACTATGTTTAGCTTTTTTCCCAGACCCCCCTAGCGTTAAAAAAAAAAAAAACTCCAGGTAAAAAAATCTAGTGCTTTTTTGCTGGTGAGTTGGGTTGAAAACCACTTCCCAGGCTCCTCCTTCTAGTGCATTTTCGAAGTGCCACTGCATTTTGGATTTTGGCAGTTGGCAACATTGGTCTCGTGTTTTTTTATTTATTATTTTTTCCGCAAGCCTGACTTCCGGCACCGTGCCGGAAATCTTTAACCCCTGGACATTCACTTAAGTCATGAAATTAACCACCGCTTCCTCCTAACTCTAATCTTCCAGACGCCCAAGTGTTTGTTTCACCCATCATTCATGACACCTTTGGGTCTGAGCTGGGTCAGGAACAGAAGAATGTGTGAATGTGTGTGTGTGTGTGTGTGTGTGTGTGTGTGTGTGTGTGTGTGTGTGTGTGTGTGTGTGTGTGTGTGTGTGTGTGTGTGTGTGTGTGTGTGTGTGTGTGTGTGCGCGCGCGCGTGTGCATTCCGTGCAGCCAGACAGAGACCAGATGCAGCAGCCTGCTGATAGAAACCCAGCATGGTGTTAAAGGGAGTGTGAGACAAAGAAGAAGACGAACGGCTCGAAGGAAAGAGAGAGCATGAAAGCGTCGGTGAATGCCAGGTCCATTCCACTGTGTGAATGACGGCTTTCACCGTGTCTGCCGTCTCCTCCGTCTCACGACAAAAACAACAACACTACTGCTACTACTACCAGAATGGGAACAGCCTTAGTATCAATTACCTCCCCCTGGAGCTTAATATCATCCCTCAATGCCTCTCTGTTGTTAGAAGTGCTTATGTGTATTGTGTATTGAGCATCATTGTTATGGTATTATTGTGCATTATCTCTGTTAGGATTAGGTGTAAAGACAAAGAGAAACACTGAGAGAGATAGAGGGAGAAAGGCTAAGACAGAGAGAGACTAGAGAGAGAGACAGAGAGAGACTGATAGCGAGAAAGAGTGAGTGAGAGTGAGCGAGAGAGAGAGACAGTCAGAGAGAGAGATACACCCTGTGAGAGATAAAACCGTGGGAAACGAGAGGAACCAAGACTCACTCAACCCTCTGATTCTGTGTGTGTGTGTGTGTGCGCGCCGCGCGTGCATGCGTGTGTGTGTGTGTGTGTGTGTGTGTGTGTGTGTGTGTGTGTGTGTGTGTGTGTGTGTGTGTGTGTGTGCGTGCCGCGTGTGCGTGCGTGTCTGTGTGTGTGCATGCGTGGGTGCGCACACGCACAAGATTCTGTGTACTAAGTGTGTACTATGAAACACCATTGCAAACTTCAGTATACATTTATTTGTTCTTTCGTACAAATAAACATGTACTGTACTTGAGCACAGCAGTAGTAAATGAAAACACATTCCACTAGTTCCATTCCATAAGGTCCATTTGTACACTCACAGAATTAAATTAACATTGATTTTACAATAGAAATGCTTAAATGGGGGTTCCCTAGCCTAACTCAGGAAAATCACTGGCATACCATACCACACCACACAGTACAGTACTTAACAGGACAAGTACAGTACGTAACAGCACCAGTACAGTACAGCCATAGTAGCGACAATCCCAAAACTCAACAATTTCAGAAAAATGTGTGGATGTTCATCAGGGGAAAAAAACACTAGCAGTTTGGAGATCAACGTGGAAGGGGGTTTCGCAAATTCGCATGCACATGCTTGACATGTGTCCATCCATCTGCTCCTATTCCCGGAACGGCCCATGTGCCAGGCAGACACACACACACACACACACGACACACATGCACACACACACAAGAGGAAAATATGATTCAAGAGGCGTGTCGACATGAGATCTGGGAAGTTGTGCAAAGTACTTCTTAATACATTTCAGACCCAGCAGACACAGAGTGGGTGGAGACACTGGAAGCAATGATTTAGAGTCTAGAGAGACTAAAAAAATGACAGTACTACGAGTGTCACTCTTCCCTGAACGTCAACCAATCATGTCGTCTGGTAGGGATTATGGGTCAAACGGCTTAACCTCCAGACAAGACAGCAAAGACCGTTTACACACGTGGAGTACACCCACATTGGCTGCACACGCGCACGTACACACACACTAGTCAAGCAAGCCACCCATGTCCTTATCCAAATACATTGTCTATTTACATATTTTCACACACATGCACACCTGACCCCTAAGTATTTACAGTATGCACACCCATATATAAACAATGACACACGCACGCACGCACAAGCACATGCACATGCACACGCACACGCACACACACACACACACACACACACACACACACACACACACACACACACACACACACACACACGTGTGTGTTTGGAAAAGTACGCACCAGAAGCGCACTTACCTATTAGTTTGTTTTGGCAGTGTGCTCAATGTGCCTGCTTATACAGTATTTGAAGGCACCCTACAGTATGTGCTTCTGTTTCACAACAGGCTAATCCAACCAATCCGAATCTGTACCATTCAGGTGTCATTCACCTAAATGTCTGTCATAATCTTGGTGTAATTCTCTAGTGCCTCCACTCCACTTTAGCCTGTTGACACGCACCAAAGATGTGAGCTCATATGAGCTGTACAATGTTAAAAATTAAAAAGACATGTTTCAATGTTAATTACCCCCTCCCCCGCGCAAAACTCGAAGTTAATTTTTGTTCACATTCATCAACGGGAGAAAAACAAGTTTGCTCTTTGGTGGCTGTGCCAAAATGTATGACATCATGCAGGTACAAAATGTCTTCAGAAATCTGTTTCTATGTCAGTGGTGCTCAACGTTTCTAGCATCAAGGACCACCAGGATTATCTGTAAATGGTCGGCCGACCGGCATCTGAAAAGACGCAAAGATCTGAGTTAAAAACGTTTGCTCTGAAAGAAATATAAATATGACTTGTACCACATTTTTATATCTACTATTTTTAAGTATAACAGAATACTTAAAACACCAAAATGGCAGTCCTGAAAGGCTTTTTAAAAGCAGGTTGGTCCTTCACAGATGTTCACTGTGGACGGACAGCAGACCTGGGGCCTCAGCTCAACCCTGACTCAACCTCATCGTAGAAACCATCGTCACCCTGGAAAAACACGTCATCCGTCCACCTTTCAGCAGGGCACATGCACGTGGCGCGCATGCATGTATGCACAGGCTTGTCTAAAACTGGGTTATTTATGACCACAGAGTGGGTGGAAACAAAACCAATATAATGGGATTACTAGGCCCGCCATAAAAAAAGACGATGTCTAGCGAGGACTAGAACGATGGTTCTGTGCAGTGCACATGTGCGTTGCATGCACAGTACACACATGCATGAACAGATAATGTACCTCTACCATTTATCAGTTGATCCACAGGCAACATTCCTGGACTAATGTACATGCGCAAGGCTGGTAGGATGTAAACTCACATGACAGAATGATCCATCTACTGGTAGTGCACATTTACTGTACATAGTTCATCTAAGGTTTTTGGAGAGGCAGAGAGAGATCCACCAACCTGGTTGCAAAGATGGTCGCTTACTTTACAGGTTGCCGTCACAGCTACAGGGGTTGACACTAAGGTCTCCGAGGCACTTGCCCATCGGGCAAGTGCAAGTCAGGTTCTACTTGCCCTCAGGTCATGGTCACTTGCCCCCCAGGTTCCAGGTGGTCCCCAGTTAAGTTGGTTAACCAGATGTAACTCTTGAGAACGTAAAAATGAAACCAAATGGACCCTTGTGGGTCCATTTGGTTTCATTTTTACACTCTCAAGAGTTAAAATTCATCATCTTAATTAGCCCAGGTCTACACTGTAGAAGATTATTGGTCATGTTGATGTGTTAATTTGCCTGTTTTGTTTCCCAAATCCAGCCTGGAATTGTGGACAGCTAGAAAGCAGGGAAAGACTCAGAGGCAGAGTGCAATGACTGCCTTCAAGACAAATTTATCTTGTGTTGTGTTATAGTGCACTAAGTTGCACACTTGCCCGATCGGGCAACCAGGTAGCAGTCTCCACTTGCCCCACCATTTTTTTACTTGCCCCGGGCAAGCGGGCAAGTGTTAGTGTCAAGCCCTGCAGCTATATGCTTGTGGTTGTGACTACCTGGTCGGGACTACTTGCTTATGGTCATCACGACTAAACCCTAAGCCTAAACATAAGCCCAAGCACGAAGCTGTGTCTGTTTATCAACCTGGTCGTCCCTCAAAGCTCAGGTAGTGCGGGGCAAAGTTCCCCCATGCCCCCCCTGCCACCAAATGGACCCTGGTGGGTCCATTTGGTTTCATGTTTACACTCTCAAGAGTTAAAACATTCATCATGTGAATTAGCCCAAGTATACACAACGAGAGAATGTATAAGATTTTGATCTGTATGTTTGACTGTTTTGTTTCCCAAATTCATCCTGCAATTGTGGACAAAAGCAAAAGATTTTTGGGGGGTTTTGGGGTCTGTGAGGCTAAAATGTCTTCAAATGGTGGTCCGTGGCTCAAATACTGAATAAATAGTGGGCCGTGGTATGAAAAAGGTTGAAAACCAGGGATGTAAGAGAAATATGAAAGACAGTCAATGAGCCTTTGGAGGATAAATTTAAGTTACAGTATGATTTCATTGTGAATAAAAGGACATCAAAACACACAACAAAGATGACATTCTTTTCCTATCCATCTGCATAAAAAGCATTGAATGGAAGGGTGACCTCTGTACACAGACTCCCAGTTCTTCTCCTAGAGGAAACCTGCGTTGCAGGATTTCATCACACTCGCTCGCTGAAATAAATTAAGACACTGTTCCAACTTCAGAGTGACAAAATGGTCGACTCCCCGCCCGCCCCAAGTCCCCCCAGCTCGAGTCGAGTGTGACAAAATAACTTGACAGCGAGATAAAAAAAAAAAACTGAATGGGAAAGAGGCTGAGATGGAGCGCAAGGGAATGTGGAAGAAAGATAATGAGAATAAGAAACAGAGAAAGAGATCCTGAATGCACCAGATTATGAGGTATATGCTTGAGAAAGAGAGAGAGGGAGGGGGCATGATGGAGGAGTAGGGAGGGAGAAAAAGTTTCAAACAGCACTATTTTTCTCTTCGCTGTCAGTCGTGCGCTTGTTTATGGCAGAGCCAAGCACAGCCAGAGACCACAGAGCACGACGGGGAGCCTCAACTCCACAGCAACGGCTCTGGCACACGTCCAACCCAGGAGAGAGGAGAGCAGGGGCGGATGTAACATTTCCCGTTTGGGTGGGGGGCAGGAGAAAATGGTCCTGTAGCCGCACCCATACCATGTTTGGTTACAGGACTTATATTAGTCAAGTAAGCTTCAATAATAACATCAGTTGTAGTTGAAGTTGCAACAGACATGCAGTATGCCTAAAGTTAAAGGTCTGACATAGAGAGTTTTCTGTTTTCAATGATGAAATCCTGTTGGTTTAGTGGTGCCACAACTGTAGTTAGTTAGTAGCAGTAGTATTTTTTCAAATCATTTTAAATATAAGCACTTTAATTTGAAATATCTTGGGGTTGTTTTGCATGCCAACATGTTTGGTGGGGCAGACTGGGCATTTAGGGGGGCATTGCCTAGATCCACCCCTGGAGGAGAGGAGGGGGGAGAGGAGAGAGAGAGATGAGGGGAGGTGAGGTGAGAAGAAAGACATTTAAACTCGCAAACTCTCATTCTGCTGCCTAATTCAGAGACTCAACTACCAGAGGAGAAGGAGATGAGAGACAGGAGAGAGATGAGAGGAGAGACGGGGGAGAGCAGAGAGTTTAGAGTCAAGAGCAGCAGAGAGGAGAAGAAAGACATTTAAAAACTCCCTAACTCTCAGCCGTTCTGCTACCTAATTCAGAGGATCAACTGTGATAGGCCAATAAATCTCTCTGGGGCGGCCTCTCTGTTTTTCTGGGAATCACTCTTTTGTTGCTCCAGTTTTACCAACTTAAACCAGCGTGCCTATTCCGGGGCGAAAGGAAAGCACACAGAAAAGCAGTCGTGTATAAACTTAGCTCACAATTGTGATGAAAAAAGGATTAGGAGTAGTAGCAGTATAGAGCGATTCATGATCGTAGATGCTGCCAAGTTTGCCAGAGTACTGTGCACACATAAAAACATGAACAGTACATTATCACACGCACATTTAGGCATTTAGCAGACGCTCCTAATCCAAAGAATATCAACAGTGGAATATCTCTATAATTAAACTGTGCATACACTGACTATATTATATAGTGCTATGTCTACTTAAAATGCTTTCTAAGTTACATAGTCAAGCCTTTGCATACACCTGTAGGGTTGTCGGGATAGGACAAGAGCAGGAACTACGGCTCATGTGCACACGTGTGTCAGTAACCACACTCACACAATGATAGGGTCAGTAACCACACTCACACAATGATAGTGTATGGTACTAGTGTGCTAGGGAGTTCAGATGGGACTCTACACATTAAAGCAGTGTCTGCACTGGCCTGCAGTCAGTCAGCTTCTACAACCACAGGAATGATGCAGCGCATAGCAATAGAGCAACCACATTACACAACACCCTGTCTGTGTGCATGTGTGTGTGTGTGCGTACGCGTGGGTGAGAGTTTGTGGCTGCAAGCAAGAGAGCCATTAGTATTTTAGCGATGTAAAATGACCATTCTCTTCTCTATCAGTCATTTCTAAATAGATTGTATGATGGCAGGTCCTACGGTATAGCATCTGACGCTCTTCTGAAACTGATGACACCTGTCACACCTGTCCAACGCTATAGAGTCTGGTGGAACTAAAGCTACCTCCCAAAATCCGAGTATATAGCTTGTTGCTAAGCAACAAGCATATGCTTAGATGGTTTCTATTTACTGTATAGTAGGAAAGATTTGCGTAAAGTCGAAAACACAATATTGTCATACATGATACAACACTTTGTTTATTTTTTTCTTCCAAGAAATTATTTGATTGTCCCAAAAATGTGTGCCATCATGACTTGTTACGACCCAAGTTGGCTATGTCTGCAGCGTAATGATCTAATCTATAGGGCATTTTCGAAAAATCTATGTGGAAAATTAATCGGGAAATTCATTTCTGGACCACGGGCGACATCACGAAAAGGGGCGGGACTGCTCAGCTCCCAGAGCTTCCGTTGCTCCAGACTGTATGAACGAAGCATTTGAAAATTTGCGAAACCAACAGTCTGGCAACGTGAGAACAGTGAATGTGGGCTCTAGACTATTCTGGCTTGGAGCCAAATAGACTTCTTCCCTCGCTCAGTTTCAGAGCCTGGAGAAAGCCATATAGCTTAGTGTGAATAAACTATAGCACTGGAGCAGTGGTTGACGTTCCACGTGACAGCCATGTTTGAGCCGACCACAGAGGGATTGTGGTCATTGTAGGCCCAATTACCTCACATTTTGACCCACTGCCACACTGAACAGCTTGTCATCTCGAGTCTCTCTCAAGTACAACTTCCAGGCAGTCGAGAAAAACTGGCCAACGAAAGAACTTTGGAGATTTGAAACAATAAAGTACACATTTGGCGAAAAAAAACAACAACAACAAATTAATCTCCATAAATTCAAGGCTTTGTTCATGGGATATGTAATTGATAGAAAATGTGTCAATTCAAATAGTTGATTTTCTACTATCATCAGTGGTACATTATACAGGTCTATACTGGTTCAGTGTCCCTTTTTATAGTGTTGTTCATTGGTTGTGGCGGATAGTAAAGGATTTATCACACCCTCAATGATGTTATGTGATATTGTCACTCATGCGCACATACACAACATCAATGCAGCTACTGTGTCCATAATACACTATAATGTGGCCCCAGTGGGGCTCATATAAACACCATTTGTGCAGTTTTATGGGTTCTATAGTCCAGGGGATAGGAGGGTCTCGCTCACTCTCTCTCACACACACAGAGAGGAGGAGGAGAGAGAGAAAGAACAGGTCTCTATGGACAGTGATGAATGTGAGCTGCCAAAGCTACTGTGCCTGAGGGGAGGAGAGAAGGAGGAGAGGAGAGGAGAGGAGAGGAGAGGAGAGGAGAGGAGAGGAGAGGAGAGGAGAGGAGAGGAGAGGAGAGGAGAGGAGAGGAGAGGAGAGGAGAGGAGAGGAGAGGAGAGGAGAGGAGAGGAGAGGAGAGGAGAGGAGAGGAGAGGAGAGGAGAGGAGAGGAGAGGAGAGGAGAGAGAGGAGAGGAGAGGAGAGGAGAGGAGAGAAGAGAAGAGAAGAGAAGAGAAGAGAAGAGAAGAGAAGAGAAGAGAAGAGAGAAGAGAGAGAGAAGAGAAGAGAAGAGAAGAGAAGAGAAGAGAAGAGAAGAGAAGAGAAGAGAAGAGAAGAGAAGAGAAGAGAATGCCAAAGCCGGGCCCATAAAGCAGCTGAGATCACAAGGCTCTCTCAACCTCAGTCTGAAATAGTCTTTACTGACTTTAAACTTCAGTCCAGTTCAGTCAGAGGTTCCAAAATACGGAATAAAAACAGACAGACAGAAACTATGCCTACTCACACAGTGTGCATACTGTAACACACCACACAGCAACTGATCGTCCCTCTTAAAGCACTTACACACCAAGCCGACGGTCGGCCGTCGGGCCGTCGGTCGGCGTCGGCCGGCCTAGTTTCCCGGTGTGTCCCGCACGTCGCCGCACGTCGCCCCCTCGTCGGAAGCTTTTCAGCTTTTCCGACGCCGATTCAACATGTTGAATCGGCGTCGGCCGTCGGCGGAACAGCTCACTCTGTGATTGGCATCGCCATGGCCATAGGTCTATGCAGAAATGCATTAAACTCAGCAACGGTCCACCTAGATCTCTTTATTTTAGATCGTTTTGCAGTAATAATACAAGATAAACATCCAAAGATTTTAGTTGTTCGTTGTATTTCCAACTCCCAACTTGTCCCTATTCAGGCTGCATGAACAGCTGACATAGAGCTGACCCCTCTATGTCGTGACTCTTCTCTCTTCTCTTCTCTGTTGTTGCCAAGTATTTGGAGAGAAGTAAGCTAATGACGCCAAAAAGCCCAATAATATCGTATAGTTGGGATTATAAATAATACTAGGCATCAGGGTTTTTATAATTAACTAGAACTAACGAAAAAACGATAATATTTTTTTTTATTTTAAGAGTAAAAACTAATTAAAACTAAAGGACAATGAAAAATCCATATCTATATAAACCCTGCTAGGCATATGCACTGTATGTCTCTGATTAATAGTGTGCTATGCATGAATGCCAACAGTACTACTCGAGCCTACTCGAGTTTAATTGTTATGGACATTGAGCACATTGGCCAATTTGCAGGTACTACACTTTTTTATTTTAGATAATCACCCCCACAGTCCATTGTTGTATGCATGAATGGAACAACAACAACAACAACAACAGTAATTGTGATGCATTATCATTATAAATACTATGTATCTAGGGTGATTATAACCGTTAGCATTTTAAGCTAATTAAGCTAACGGCCCAGAGCTTCCGGTTTTCTGTTGTTTTTCAGTGAATGCAGACTACCGCTACCTATGGTATGGAGGGGTATACGTATATGGCTAGTTGACCGTCGTGTGTCGTCTTTGCGGTGTGTCCAAGGAGCCCGACCTGGCCCGACACAGGCGCCGCAAGGCGACGCAAGGCGACACAGCAGTTGGCCGACGTCGCGCGACGTCGGCTTGGTGTGTCAGGGGCTGATCGTCCCTCTTAAAGCACTTAAAACGCTCCCACAGTCTTTTCCCCTCAGCCGACTTCAGTCCCAGAATGCAGGGCTGAAATTAGTGCACCACAGTACATCACTGGAAAAAAGTAAAAACAAAAACTTCACTAGAAGAATACCCCAAATGCACTTGCAGCGAGTCAGCTGGCTTCAGAGAAAAGTCAACAGGAGGAATGTATATTAACCAACACAGAACTTTAGAAATTTAACGGGAAAGAATGCAAAATAACCAAAGACCCCATAGGTGTCCATTTGTCCATTTGCAGGCAATCTTTTTTACTGCATAAATTCAAGTCTGAGTCGATAAATGAATATGAAATGGGGATGTGGAAAGTGCATATCAAACTCAGAAGTGCTTGAAATGGCACTTCTGAGCTGAGCTGAGCACAACACACCCAGAGGCACACACACACGCCCACACACACACCCACAGTTTTAGGGTCTTTGTCTTAGGTTTTGTTATGTCTAGCGGGGGTGTCACGCTAGGTTTGTTCAATCTTTCCACTCATTACGTGCACCAGTGGAGCCAGAGCAGAGTGATCTTTACTACAGTGACGGTTGTACAACAACTCTCTGATAGTCATTGCCAGTCTCAACTGAAGTTCCTTTAACGTTCGTTCGTACATTCATATACCCTCATTGTTGCTCATCTCCTCTCCCTAGCAGTGGTCCCAACATCACATCACATCTGCATATTGTGTCGTGGCATCTCTTCTCATTTCTACACCATTGGGAGTTTATTTGGAGTTGCATTGCATGCCAAATCGATCTGTTGCAGAACAACAGATCGATTTGGCATGCAATGCCAATAGTAATTAATAGTATTATAGTAAATAATAGTCTACAATCTACATTCTCTAGTTGTGTAGATTTGGACTGAATATTTTAACTCTTGAGAGTGTAAAGATAAAGCTCCCAAAGGAGGTACATATAATTAAACAATTTTCCATCATTTAGCTTGGGGTCCACCTGGAATCCTCTCAGGGACCACCTGTTAAAAACCCATGACGTATGGATGGCACGTAATGGAAGAATACATAATGATTCTTCCATGGAAGCATCAAATCTTTACACATGCATCATGAAAGATTGTGTTTGTTAATTTTGTTTATTAATAAATTATATTATGATGGTAGAAGGCTACAAATAGGGCTAGATCTGAGCTTCTTACGATTCCCTGGAAAGCGGAAGGCAGAATCCAATCCTTCCACAACTGTCCCGTGACAGATAGATAAATCACGTCGGCTGAGCTCATACTTAACACGTATATCTCCTCTCTCTCTCTCTCTTAGCGTCCGTCTTAGCGAGTTTGTTTGACCCTAATCCCCCTCACAGACCATATCCTTCAACGTATAGGTCTTTCCTAGTCTCCATTGACTGCGATGTTTGTGGCTGGGCGTGGAGAGCCATAGAGCCCTGGATGACAGCAGGAAGGTGGGGTGGGGGTGCTTATTGAACCGTGTGTATTTGTGGGGGGGGGGGGGGTGGCTGTGTACATGATAGAGTGATGGTGTGCAGGATTTAACATTCAATTTGACAGTAGATCCCAGCCAGTTCCTCGTCCTCCGCAGTCGGCGGTGCAGCGGTCCCCCACCCAGTAGACAGAAAAGCCTTTGATAAATGACGCCCACAACGCTAAGTCCTCCTCTGGGCTGGCAAAGACTTGACATTTGGATGGATGAGCCTTTGTGCTGTTATGCTCTTTGGGGGCGAGACATGATACATGTGTAATGTGCAGACATGGAAAAAAATGAATGCAGGGCCGGGATGCTCATCATAATCGAGCACTTGGCGGCACACCGCAGCGGAGCATTGTGGGTCGGGCGCACATTGTGGGTATTCCCATGAATGATTGCTCCGGCCGCTTTCATGGTACCAGCATGCCGGTCGGCGGGAGTCTGATTCATTTTTCCTGCAACCGCAGCGATGTGAGACGAAATTAAGACGCAATCTGTTTACCTGTCGGCAGCCAATTATAATATGATTGCTATACAGTACGGTCCAGTAGAGCATGTTTTACTAGCACTGGTGGTATACACTATACTTGTCAATTCTGTGAAACATCAAACCCTAAACATCCAGCGCATGAACTAATGCAATTTAGATTAGAGAAAATGGCATTGCACATGGTGTGTAGCCTAAAAGAGCAGCAGTTAAATACGTAAAGATTAATGGTCATATTGATCTGTATGTTTGACCGTTTTGTTTTCTCCGAAATCCATCCTGGAATTATGAACAAAAGATTTAGTTTGGGGGTCTGTGGGGCTAAAATGCCATCAAAAGGTGGTCTGTGGCTCAAATTCTGAATAAATAGTGTGCCCTGGTATGAAAAAGCTTGAAAACCATTGCTCTATGATGTTCATCAATGGTTTATCAATGTCTATCATGGCAAATCAAGACGGATTAGTTTTTAAAATGACAGTTGAGAATAACGTGTTGGATGGATGGATGAACAACTGTCAGGCTGACACCAGTAAGGCTAAAACATCACTTTATTCTTAATTCTTGTACCAAGAAGTCGTGTCACGCAGGAACGCATGTGAAGTCACGATGTGAATAAACACTGTGCATGCACTGCAGGAGCTGCCTGTACCTGAAGTCACAGCAGGCCCCAAACTGCACCTGTTCTTGTTCCTGATAAAGACTGTCAAGTGCTTCGTTCTAAATGAGGAAGTGCCGTTGGAACCTGGACAGAGAGTTCATTGTCCGATAGGTGGAACTGAAATGAAGGGAAGGGTTTCACTGTATCAAACCATGGGATTAGGATTAGAGGCTTATTACTGGTTAATTCTAGTTTTAAAAAGCTACAATCAGCCAATGATTAGATTCACATTTTAGTACTGACTTTAAGCTGTAACCTTTAGATTCAAGTCATATGCTGTGCATGTGTGTGTATGTGCGGCGCGCATGCGGGGTGACTATGTATCTGCCATCAAACTTGTCTTTGTAGTGTGTGTGTGCGTGCGCGTGTGTTTGTGCGCCTGCTGATTAACTCAAGAGATGACCTCCATAGATAAGCCGGTCTGGGTGTGTGTATGATAGGGAGGAAGTCGGAGAAAAAGAGAAGGGAGGATAGGAGTCAGGAGATGCAGCATTTTAAGATTTTCACTCTCCCACGCACACACACACACGTGTGGTTGCAGTCAGTTGTCTACACAGTCACAGCACCACTCACTATAGAACCACATACAACCCTGGTCAAAATGTCAAAGTGTCCACCCACATGCCCAACTAGTGCCAGATACAGCCTTGGTATATATATTTTTACCACAGCCAATTACTGCGAGGCCCACACTGGCATGTCTTGTAGGACTGTCACACGCACTGTCTGCAATGCTGTCTGGCTCACATTACATGCTATAATCACTCCATATTTCACTGTAAAATAGTACAGCGGTTGGCATTTCAAACGCATGCCTGGACTTACTGGACATGCCCTTTTTTTATCAGGATAATGTCATAACAAATTAGGGCAGGTTGATCAGTAACAATAAAAATGCTAGATATTTCAGTGCATAGTATTGAAACATTCATTACATATGGCAACTAAAATATACAGCTTTTCATGTATATTGTATATTTGAACAATGGGAATAGAACATAGTTTGGCATGCCTATTTTGAAGGCGAAGATGTCTGAAAATTAGAGATGCATTGAGATTTTAAGTAGTTAACACATAACCGTATTCACTGTCAATACCCATATCTAATTGCTTATGTTTACACACCACTTTGGCAAATATATCAGACCATTTTCCCATTAATGACTTTGGTAGTTTACATTTTAGTGTGCAGTTACACCAAGCATGTCAAAATAACAGGGTCTTTTGGTCAGACATGCAGTAATTGCACTATTATAAATCAGTAGTAATTGCACTACTAATTGGCTAATAAGTCATGTACATTTTATTTAGTTTGTAAAACAATCATATTTTTAATGCATTCAAACTCAAGTAAAATTGCTATGACAGAGCATATCCAGGCAACAAAGTTCACCGTTTTAAACTACCTATCATGCAAAGTGAGTTTCAAGTTCCTGCATGTGGATTTGAATATAGTTTTCAAATTAATGGATTCCAGTGGCTTTCTGGAGAATCTACAAACCACGGAATGCTTTGGAAAACATTCAGCGGCAATGTCAAGTACACCGGCGTGAGTTATTGTCAATGGGTTAGAAAGCCAGACCACTGTTATGTTTTTTAACCTGAGGTATTCACAAGTCTAAATGTCAGTAACTAAATATGAATTTATGAAGCTGTTCATTCATTTATACAAAGATATGTTTGCTTATGTTGCTTCTTTTGGGGACACTGAACCATTTTATAAAGACTTCAGTGCCGTCCTTTGATCATGCCCCAAACTATGCCACTGTTTACCTTGGCCCACTCACCGCCCTCCACCCCTTTGTCAAAAACCTAGGAGTGCTTTTCACAACAAACTTGAATTAGATAAGTAGATTGACATTGTCAAAGTTAGCTTTTTACAACTAAGGCTGCTGGCCAAGATCAAGGCTTATCTATCTATCTATTATGTCACTTATTGTTTTTATGTGCTTTTATTTGGAATTTGGATTTGATTCAATTTGACAAAACTATTATGCTTTAGGAGGTTACATACTGTACTGTAGATAGGAGGTGCACTGAAACTTTATGTTTATCATATATAAGTCATATCAACTTGCTCTTATGAGCAAGCAAACCGACCTAAATCTAAAAGTGTCCAAAATGGAAGCGAATGGATACTTGTGGGTCAGAGTTAACTGTACAGTGATTTTACCTTTATGTATATTGGGGTCTCGGAGATAAAAATGGTAGCAAATTGCTAGGGGCTCGTGGCTTAACCATAACGCATAGCAAACTTTGAAATTAAAAAGTCCGGGAATGGGCTGTTCTAGAGTCTAGACTGTACGCTCCATGCCATTGGGGGTTTTACTGGGGCGAACTGGCAGGGAAGAGGACGGCGTTCTATAAACGGCGACAGGAAGTCATACGAGATGCTGGGGAAAAAAAAACGTGCGCTCATACACAAACACACTGGATCTTATAAAAACACACCCACGTGTGTGTACAAGGCCCAGGAGCGCCTGAGGGGGGGGAAACGTGTGTGTGCATGTGCATTCGCGCGCCCACAACCTCTCATTAAATCATTAAATGGTGTCTAGTCTGTGTCTAATAAGTGGAACAAAACTAAACAAACAGAAAGGTGAAAGAGATAGACCTCTACTGTGGGACAATCGTGACAGAAAGTAATGAATACAGTGTTTGCCCGCTCCTTATCAGCGTTTCCCTCCAGCAGGCAGACACACACAGGAAGACGGCCACGCTCCCACATCCTGTGCGGTCGGTCTCCCCAGGAGAGGGGAACCCAAGCCCTCAAGGTGAAGAAAGTAAATATTTGGGTATCCTTCCTCCTCCTCGCCACTGCATCTGGACGGTATATAACAGTGGTTTTCAACCATTTTGATACCAGGGCCCCCTATTTCTTCAGAATTTGAGCCACGGACCACCATTTGAGGACATTTTAGACCAGAACCCAAAAACTAAAGAGTTGCTTGTCCACAATACCAGGCTGGATTTGGGAAACAAAACAGGCAAACATACAGAATACAAATCAAAAATGACCATTAATCTTCTACATCCTCTAATTATGTAGACTTGGGTTAATTCAGATGATGAATATTTTAACTCTTGAGAGTATAAACATGAAACCAAATGGACCGGCAAGGGTCCATTTGGTTTCATTTTTACGCTCTCAAAGAGTTAGATCGGGTTAACCAACTTTCATTTAGCCTGGGGATCACCTGGAACCCTCTCAAGGACCACTGGTGGTCCCTGGACCACTGGCTGAAAACCACTGGTATATAAGACTGCCAGGCAGGTTGCCACCACGTTGTGACATGGTGCATGTCACGGTCATGCACGCACACACACACACACACACACACACACACACACACACGGTTAATCCCCACCACCACCAAACAATTGCCTTGGTGAATTGCATGAGTGAATTGTCTGTTGTGCAAAAGGAATGGATATATAGCATATATATAGTAGAATAGTGGTTAGCAGATGTCCTGGCAGAACAGACACTACAAAGCCGTGGATAGGAAAAACACAAGAGGTACAGATCTCTCCAACAACGGCTGTATGAATTCCGGAATTTTGCAATTCTAGCGTTGAGAGTTTGCCATCATCTCTCTCTCTCCTGAGTTGTTTTTATGAGCACTAAACACTATGAAACTACACGGACAGAACATGCCATGATTCCACTGCAACTCGAGAGAGAGAGAGGAGATGTCCACACACCGCTGTAGCTCCGCCAACTGTGCAATTCCAATAACAAACCGGTACACAACGTTTCAGCCAAATAACCCTCGCCAGATGCAGCGACTACTGGATGCCCACAACATACTGTATCTCTTTGAACTCTGTTGAGTTCAAAGCTCCTCAAGTTCTCAGCTCATTTCAATGAATACATTAAGGCCCGAGTTTAACGAATCCAATGAATCCATTAAGGCCCTAAATTACTAGTACAAAAGTCTACGTACATGAGAGGTTCTCAAAGTCTTTCTGGTCAAGAAGCCCCAGAATGATCTGAATTTGGCCACAGACAAATTTTGTTCCAGGGACCACCAAAAGTAAATTAAACCGAATAGATCCATTCAAGATTCGCGCCACATTTTCACAATAAAAAACAGCAGATCTAGAGCCTGTAGATCTGCCATTTTCCAACAGCTAAAGTAAAATAATGGTTAAAGTGGTTAACCACTGGCAGTGTCTGCAGGTTCAACTCCCAATCCTGTCAGCCTTTAATGCAGGTCACTCCCCGCAACCCTGCATCCTCCATCTCTCACCCCATTTCCTACAGTATAATCCTACTGCCTGTCCTTCCATGAAATAAAGGCAAAAGCCACACAAAAAATACAGGAACTAGAAGTTAAAGTGACAGAGATGCATCCTCAGGTCTTAATGGGTTCAAACATGAATACGAATGCAGAATTTACATGACCCACATTATAAAACACAAACAACAAGCCCCTTACCGTTATCTGGAAGACTTCCTGGGTGTCGTCCAGCATTTGCACCCTGATGGACACGGGCTTCCCAGGGGGCTGGGCGGGAGGCTGCAGGCCGGGCTCCAGGGTGGACACCCCAAAGCTCTCGGGTGCCCCGAGCCTGTGGCCGGCGACGGAGGGCCTGTCAGCAGGCTCCACCATGGTTCAGGTCTGTCTGTCTGTCTGTCTGTGTGCCTGTCTGCCTGGCCTCAGGGACTCCTCAATGTCTGGAGAGGAGAGAGACAAAAGAATAAAAGGTCTGGGTCTCTGGGATTAAACCTCAAGAGCTTTGTGACTGTTATAGCAGGCGTTGTCAACCTTTTTGATCCCAGGGCCCACTATTGATTCAGAATTTGAGCCACAGAACACCATTTGATGACACTTTAGCCCCACAGACCCCCAAAACTAAATATTTCTTTTGCTTTTGTCCACAATACCAGGCTGGATTTTGGAGAAAACAGAACAGTCAAACATACAGATCAAAATGACCATTAATCTTCTACATTCTGTAGTTGTGTAGACTTGGGCTGATTCAGATGATGAATATTTTAATTTTACACCTGGCGATACACCTGGCTAACCAAACCAACCAAACCAACTTTCCATCATTTAGCCTGGGGACGACCTGGAATCCTCTCAGGGACCACTGGTGGTCCCCGGGTCAGAAAAGCCCTGTCTTACATCATCACAGTCAGGCCACCCACAATTGGCATTCATTTATGTCAAATCATCGCTACGAGGTACACACATACATGCAAAACTTGCATTTCAAGGGGGGAAAAAAACGGTGTAGGAAAGACCTGTGCCAACATCCATAGCCCCTGAATGAAATGATATTTTATTCTTAACGACAATGTTCTTATTCAGCCCGACGCAGGCCGACATGTATAGTATAAGCAGAAATAGAGCAGTGCAGCTGACAGGAGATATAATCCAGGACTTGTTTCACTGTACCAGGTGCTGACAGGCACAGATTCCGGACAACGACCCTCGGATATGATGGAGCGTGTTTAAATGCTAGCTCAGTGAAACACTACTAGACCACATATCGGTCCAACAAGCAATAGCTTATAGTGACAGATGTTATTAAAATGGGCATTTATCCCAAAGATAATGCAGTGATAATACCACAAAACTCTGGTATTATGAGGAATATGAAGATGAATGCGGTTCATCTTCAAGAGCAGCGATCACTGTAGACATAGGATTTCAACACCTTCCAATAGAACAAGGACCCCCAAATAGCAATAGCCTCTGTTACAGCCCTGCATTGCAGAGTTGCTTAAAGTGGTTTCCTTATTTACAAGCCAGTGTCGGTTCTGTAGTCCAACAATAGGCAGCTTGGTGTACAAGTACACCTTGGCCCCTCACCACGATTTATTTCCAATTCAAGCCACCCTCGATGCTGAGCACCACGCAGGGAGTCTTTGGATAACATATTTTATAGTCTTTGGTATAGTATTATAGCATTGCTATTTTTTTATCCTGCCAACATTCAACTGCCGTTCCAAGTCTGGCTAGTCGCTGACAGCTAGAATGAGGAGGACACCAGCAGCAGTTTGAAGCAACACAAGCACAAAACCAGCAGCACAAGAGCTGGGGACTGTTAAAACAACTTTAAGGTTGAAAAATATTAACTTTAGTGGCCATTTGTGTTTTGTTAGTTTAATAAATACGCAATAAATGTTGTGCTCATTCAGTCTCGGATAATTTGCCTTGTGCAACATAAAACCACAACCCCACAGTTATTCTGTGGTGAAATATAATTGGTGGGGGGCACTGGGGGCTGAGATTTAGGGAAACACAAGCAGGTCTGACGAACTAAGGCTGGCATGCATTCCTCAAATTAATATATGCACATCTTAATGTGCATAGTGACACACTCAATCACGATGAGCACAAGACAGTGTGTGTGTATGTCTTGTGGCATGCCCACCTACATGCACACCTTTCAGTCTGGCTAAAAAACAGGCGGGATTCCCCACTCCCCAGCAAGCCACACCTTCACCATCACCGGAACAGTATGTTTAGAACCTGTTCAGACTTGACTCACTTACTAGGTCATTCACTCATATCCCTCTCCTATAATCTCAACCTGCTTTTTTAAAGAACGGCTCACTCTTTATAGCGCCAGGGGGCAGTTACAGTACTTTCTGTGTTGCTAAATTGGCATCTACGTTGTTAATAACCATAATAATGGTACCATTGTTATCATTTGTCATTTCCACACTTCGCCTAAGTTCACACACCAGTGCTGATAAAGGGCAGACAATAGGTATGCCTCTCAGACAGTTGGTGACATCATTGCTGTGGAATGTTTGGGAAGACAGCCACTCAAAGGGGCAACACGCGCACACACGCACACGCACACACACACACACACACACACACACACACACACACACACACACACACACACACACACACACACACACACACACACACACACACACACACACACACACACACACACACACACACACAAAGAGAGCTTGGGGGCCAGCTCTAACCATCCATTAAACTTATCAGCACACGATCTACAGATCAATGCTAAAGCTAATAAGTAAGCACTGAGATACCAGATGTGTGAATTGGTTCTGTGTCTATATAAAAACCCTGGCGGCGTTGTTTCATTCAAGCCAGGACACATGAAAGACACTCCTCCCTTTTGTTCTCATGTTAGCATGAATAGATATTCCAAATGGCACTGAAAACGGAAGTAAGACACACAATCGGAAAAAGTCTCCTCTGTTACACAATCACAACACATGCTATTCACAGATGTTAGACAGATATTAACACAATAGTTATAGCCTATAAGCTATAGAGATTTTGTGTAGCACACCTTTTTCGCAGTGAAGAGCAATAGTTACTTTCATCCCTCCCAAAGTCCACTCTTATATACATGGCTCAAAAAGCTCAGTTTAACAAAACAACCAGGACACAAACTCCGTTTACCTCTGCCTGTCCCCTCTCGCTCACCGTAGAAAACAGGAGCCTAACATTATGCTCCTGCAGGCCAAAGAGACCTCAGTTAGAAACTGGATCCAGGCCACGATGGAAGTAACTCGACAATAAAGAAAGCTGACAATCAGGTTACTCATTATACCTGCGGCAAGGCAACGTGCAATTGTTCCACTCTGGAAGGCTGTGCCATTTCCCCCTGCCAAGTCTACAGGAGCTCCATTACCATGACTGCAAAACAGCTCGAAACAGATAGAGAGTAGACTGGATAGGTTCATAAATAACACTACTTCAAGAGCTTTTGTCCTATTTTTCTACGTGAGATTTACGTGTGCCTCTTCTCCGTGCTGGAAACCTTCAGAGCATGAGGTGGCAAGCAGTTTTTTTTTTCTTCTTTTTTTTTTTACAGCTTTGCCTTAATAATTCACTAACAGTTAGGTGCCAATTACCCTGACAAACACTGCTAATTCACAACTCACTCCCTGCCGGCTGCAGGGGTTGTTTTCTTTGGCTTGTCTGTTGTTTTTTTCTCTCTCTCTGGATTACAAACTCAACAAGAACAGCAGAGATTTTCTCTACAGGTCACAGCAAGTTCGTTTTAAGACTTTAATGCCCTTTTTAAAACTAGGAACACAGAAATGCAAAGAAATTGTGGAAAAGTGGTAATATGCCAAAAGTAAGCCAACTTAAGCACAAAAATCCTGAACATGGGAAGGAGCACCTTTCAAAGGGCTGCAGTGCAACGTGTCAACTAAACTTCGACTCAAAACTGCTTTGATGGCAGCTTTCTGCAGACTTGAAGGTGGAGAATGATATTGAATACAGCCAGTTATTGATCAGACCTGTGAACACAGGTATGCAGCATTTAAACATTTTCCCTTTCTGATCAGGGGAAATCAGTGTGAGAAAGTGGGTGCAAAATGTGATTAAGTGAAAAGGGGGAGGGAAAAAAGGAACCCTTCTCAGAGGCACTACAAGTTCCTCCTCCATGGTTTCATTTCCTACTGCCCAAGGGCTGCACAGGGAGTCCATCGAGAGAGGAATACAGAGTGAGACACTCAAACAGGCACAAAGGAAGCTACTGTTGAACTTGTGTGTAGCAGTGGTGGACTGGACAGAATGGGGTCTAACTTTCAACTGGGCTTGGCTCGAAAAGTTCCCCAGTGATTAAGAGGGAAACCAGAACGAAGGAATCGGATGATTTTGTGTGTGTGTGTGTGTGTGTATGTATGTATGTGTGTGTGTGTGTCATTTATAATTCCACACAATTTAGCGGTTTCCCCTTTTGTAATGCAGGGGTACACAACCACATGCCTGCATACACTCCATCTCTTCCTTCCACCTGACAGTGAAATGTTTCACAGCTACAGTGTTGTGGTAAATGGTTTGCATTGCAACCCTATAATAGTCTGTCCCTGATATCCCAACAAACCTACTAGCACTAACTGAACCCAGGTCTTGCCAATGGTCTGTGAATGTTTGAATCTGCCAATCTTTATGCCAAGTTTATGATTTACAGGCCAGGTCAGGCAGTACATGTCTGACTGAAAATAGCAAATAAGTCTTTATATATTTGCCAGGTAGGCTATATAAATTGTATGAAAACACAGAAAAGAGGCTGAGTTGGGCGTCTGTGTGGAGTTTGCGTATTCTCCCCGTGTTCATCTGGGTTTCCTCCCACCAAAAGACTTTCATGTTAGGTAGAGTTGCTCCCGTTACCAGTGCCCTATGGGCTAGGCCTCCAGCTCGCCTCTAAGTTCAGTGTGGTTTGGCCAAGGGCCTAGGCCAAACCACACTGGCCTTAGAGGCTAGCTGGTGCCTGGGGCTCTGGAGAACAGCCATCCACTGCGCCCAAATGGTAACTTAGGACTTGGCATGGGTTAAATGCAGAGGACGAATTTCAGGTAGGTGTAAATGTTCTTCTTGGCAAAAGAGTTTCCAAAGCAGAATGAATCACTGACGTTTACCAGCACTGTACTAACTGAAACAACGAAAGCACCAAAGAAGAAAGCTAAATCAAACGACACATACAAAGTCGGATATTTAAAATATTAACCCACATCAAACTAGTACTACCATTACCAATCCATGGGTCTTTTTTTTTGCTAAAATACCAGTACACATAACAGACCTGTACAAGATATATAGAGCTTAAGTGCTTAAAATATTTTACTGTGTATTAGGAAGGCTCCTTGTTTTATTTTAAGATCCTCCCATAAAACTGGCCTAATCAATGCTTATGCTCAGTAGCATTGTTTATCAAGGTGACCCCCCCTCACCAGTGGCCAAACTGTTCCAATGCCCTTGAGACGAAGGGTCACTGCGTGTGTGCACGTGCACGTATATGTGCGTGCGTGCGTAAATGAACAATGGGGTGCAGCAGTGTCCCACTACCTCTACCATGTCATTAAACTGATCGTATTGATTGATGAAAGGGGAATTAATTAATTAAGTGGGTCTTGTTGTAGGGGCTGTGCACCCGTGTCCTCTGGGGCGGGGGAGGAACCCACAGCTCCCAGTTTGGTCAAACAATAATAAACAGGAGCCTCACAGCTTTTCACAGCAAATTGAGAGCTATTATATGTGTAGCCAGAGGGGTGAGCCTACTTTGAACTGAGCAAAATGGCATGCACGCACACGCGCACACACATACACACATACTCCTGTGAGACAAAAAGGAATCTTACACATGCACTAAAGCACACACCAACAAACACAACAGCCTTGACATAGGCTACAGAAAAGGAACAGACATAAATATAGACCTGAGGTGACTGACACACACACACACACACACACACACACACACACACACACACACACACACAGAGAACGAGACAGAGGGAGAGGGAGAGAGTAGGCCAGTTGGCTCAGTTCAAGCCCTTTGAATGTAGGTTAGGCGCACAGTAATCTTTTAGTCCAGGGTGAAGATGTCATTACGCTATAAGGCAACCTGCTCTCACTGACACAGTCACATGCAGTTCAGTGGGTATAACAACAATGAGCATATAGGCGATGTGAGAGCAGTGGTTTTCAACCAGTGGTGCACGAGAGGGTCACCAAACCAAATGGACATTGGGGTCTGTAACTCTGAAAGTGTACAAATTTAAATGAACATGGATTTGGGGGGCCCAGAGATGGACATGCCATCAAAAAGGGAGGTCCTTAGCCTGAAGTGGGCCTATATCAAACTGGGGGTCCTTGGAATGAAAATGGTTGAAAATCACTGTAGTAAACATCTGAACATGAATGACCAAGATGACAATGACTCCTTTACCTTCATGCAATTAGTCTAGACAAAATGTCAAACTGCTTCTCAAGTCTGTTTTCAGGATATAGCATTTTAATTGACTTTTCTCAATTAAATGCATTCAAGCAGTGAAGGGGGAAAGGGGGCGTACTTTGCTAGACATTGAAACAAAGTGGCTTCGGGCTATCTTTTGGCAGTGCTATTATTAATGGCTGGTCTCGTACTACAGTGTGTAATACGTTATTCGTAGAGAGGGGTTTTGCATATTTGCAGAGAGACAGTGTGTGCTGTCCTAATGTATGCATCCCTGATCTAATAGTAAAAGCAAGAGACCTCCTTTAAAAGCTTCAGACGATTAGATTAAGGCAGTGGTTTTCAACCAGTGGTGCGGGGACCACCAGTGGTCCCTGAGAGGATTCCAGGTGGTCCCCAGCTAAATGATGGACAGTTGGTAACCAAACGTACCCTGCACCAGTTTCATTTTACACTCCCAGGAGTTAAATTATATTTAAACATCGGAGTTACTTCATTTTTAAGAATCTACACAATTAGAAAATGTAGAAGAATTTTTAGTTTGACCAACGTTTTGCCAGTTATGTCTCCTAAATTGTGGGCACAAACTTGAAAATCCTTAAATCCCTCCTTTCAAAAAGGTCGAAAAACACTGGATTAAATTAAGGGAAGAGAGAGAGAGAAAAAACACTGAAGCTGACTAGGAAAACGCGACATATCCGTACGAAATAACACAAAACGAGGGCTATTTGGGGAAACCGAAAGGGTAAATCCGTGTATTTTGAGGGGACTGTACATAAACCCATGAATCCCATTCATAAAAGAAAGATCCACGAAGATGAATGTCGCTTTATGCCCCCCACCCACCCAACCCTCCCCTCTTTTACCTTCTTTCTTGGAGACTGTCCCCGCCGCGCCGACAAGCCTTTTTCTATTATCTCCAACAAGGTACTGGGTGATCCACAAAAAATCCACAACAATGGCTCGGTATACTTGTTGTTCAGCCCTCTCTAGTCCGAACTCCTCTGTCTGTCTTGAAGACAGGAGGAGCAGTCCGAAAGCAGCTCAGAACCAGCAGCAGCTCCAGTTGGGTCCATATAAACCCGCCAGGGAATGGATGGGATCCAGCGGGATCCAGCAGCACAGTGCGAGTCGTGGCTTTCAGAAGGCTACAATGTAGCCAATGTGGAAAGTGTTGGACTGAGGGGTCGCTCTATGATCCACACAATGAAACACAGTGACAAGTGGTACCTTATTGCCCCGTACTGGAGTACACTGAGTCTGAAATAATCAGTGGCGGAAAAAAGTACTGCAAGGGGTTGTGGGGGAAAAAAACAACTTTCGAAAGATTTCGTTATATTTATTTGTTATTTGTTTTATTTATTATTTGTTATCTAATTAATGACTGGGAGTCCACACCCTGTGCATATCAAACTGTGATGAAGGGCATTGTGTAATTATGCATAAAAGTGTGCTTATTAATTTCCACTGCTGAAAGATCATTTTGAGACCTTTTAAAACATTTAAAAGTTAATTTTCAATGTAACTTAACATATAATAAAATGATTGTTTAAGTTACCTTACTGTGCATATTATACATATGATGCATATTATACGATATGATATGACTGACGAAAACAAGAAGTGCAACCAGCCAGGCAGATAAAATAAAGGCTAAAAAGTACCCCATGCACAGAGGTGCGCGACCACTTCCAAAGGTGCCGAGTAGAAAGTAGATACACAGCGCTATCTGCAGGTGGTTTGGTGAAATGACACTGAATCATAGTTACCACCATGCTGCTTGGAACCGGAACGTTGTTGAACCAAGATACACTGGCTGGGAAATCAGCAAAACGAAAAACAAATCTCGCTTAACATGTTTCTGAAATTACATTCTATATTCACTATAAGCGTAGCAGCTCATGCCATGACACCAGAAATAACTGTGGACATTCATTTTACTGCAGTGTAGGCTATTAACCTGTAACAATCTCAAAAGCAATTTGATTAAATTTATATCATGCCATCCTTTACATTACATGTTTCATATACTGTAAAAAAGAGGAAGAGAAAAAGAGAGAGAAGAAAAAGGTGTGGCCATTACGGGGATCGAACCCGCGACCTTGGCGTTATTAGCACCACGCTCTAACCAACTGAGCTAAACGGCCGACTGCTGTTTCTCTCCACAACGCTAGTATATGATCAATGCTCGGAAAACAAAACATTGCTCAAGACGCTGATTGACCCCTCTTTGGAATTTGGAAACCAGTGACTGCACCCCAAGTGTCCCCCAAGGACCTTGCATGGTTTCAGCCACCAATGGTCAGCCACCAATGGTCTATGAATATATGGATGGATGTAATGCACCATGTAAAGCACTTTGGATAAGGAAGGAATAAGTGCAAGATTGTATATTGTAAAAACAATCTTAGTTTAATCAACTGGAAAATGTTCTTTCAATTTGGTTCCAAACGATCATTTAGCTGGGGGCCCACAGGAACCTTTCTCAGGGAACCCCTGTCCGTCTTGATTTCACTCAACTTGAGAAAAAGGCTATTGTTTTAATGCCCATATATGGATATATGTGACATGTGTGTCTGTAAGACTCTCAGACAGTCATTGTATTAACAATGTCACAAATCTGAGCCATTTAAAGGGGAATTCCACCCATTTTCAAAAGTCATTAACATAGTGAATCACATCTTGATGACGTCAACATGCGATTAACCATGTTTAAACTCTAATCCAAATCCAGATCATGTCTGGATGAAGCAGTGATTTGACATTTAACTGAAAGTCAAATCAGCCAAGGTATCCTGGCACGCCGCCAGTTTCTCAGCAGTACCAGAAGAGTAGAATATGCTACAATGTATGTTGAAAAATAATTCCATCTTACGTTTTATTGTACACTGTATGCAACACTGATCACACTGACAACAAGGCAACAAGAAAATGCCAAGGCTAATAAATAAAATAAAAACAGTGCAATATGTTCATATGTTTATCCCCCCCCCAGGGATAAACATATGAACTGTAATATATGTCTTATGGGGCTTATTAGCCACATGAGGCTTATTAGCCTGGGATCCACTTAAAGCACCCCCCCCCCTCATGGTGCCCCAGGCAACTGCCTAGTCTGCCTAATTGCAAAAACGCCCCTGGTTCCAGGTATAGCAGTTCATCACGGGGGCCTCAACACATGCTGGCACCTCTCAGGTCTGGATTTCAGAGGGTGGACGGGGTGAGCAGCAGTGAATGCACAGCGTCCAGTGTGATGGCTACAGTTAGGTGGAGGTGAAAGGAAGAGTGTGACCTCTCTCTCTCTTTCGAAGGTTCAGACTCACAGTAACTTTGTAGGCATCTGTGGCAGCAGTGTGAGTGTTCTTAAGGCTTGTGAAGATTCAAGCCCTAGCCTAGTAGTTGGCGAAGGCCATTCTCATCTCTTCCCAATCCACCCCCAGCCGACAAGGCCATTGTGGCTTGTCATCCATGTGAAGTGCAGCTGCCCGGCTCAAGTGTCATTTTACCTTGCTGCTTAATTCTGGGAAAAGTTCTTGGATGATGATGTCCAACAGCACATAAGTCAACTGAGGAAAAAATACACATATATATTGTATTGATGTGTGGATCTACCAGTATGTACGTATGTAGAAATTCAACAAAATGTTTATTTGCCGTAGGGGGTGTGTGTGTGTGTGTGTGTGTGTGTGTGTGTGTGTGTGTGTGTGTGTGTGTGTGTGTGTGTGTGTGTGTGTGTGTGTGTGTGTGTGTCACACATGTGTATCAGAGTACCTGCTTGTTAAGAACTGGCTGTTGTAGTCCATCAAAGAGCAATCGCACTCCTTCATACTTAGCCTTTTCTCCGATACACTTTTCCAGGAGATCTGAGGAAAAACAAATAAAGTAATTACAACGTAAGAATACCATATAGAACACTTATATTATCATCATACACAATTATATGAATTGAATTACAAAAGGATATCAGTTAGACAACAGCTTCAATGTTCAATTGAAAGATTAAACTGGCAATGCAAGTTCATGGAAATCTACAATGAATAAACATCCTCAGTTTAGCGGAACAGACCGTACATGTTTTAAAAGATATAAATATCACATATCTAGTATATCATCCTAGAAATATAACCATAAAAAAGAACAAGTGAATGTACACCTGGAATATAACTTAGCATCTCCTCAAATGTCTTTTCCGCCCTCTTTTGTATGTCCACAGTTGACTTTGGTTGACTGTTTTCTCTGAACACAGAATCTGGTTGAGCAAAGAATACATGAGAAGAGATCAAAGTAGCCCTCGCATCTGGACTGCAGAGTAGGCAGAGTCTGCAGTCTGCCACACTGCCTTCCTCAGGGTTAGCATAAACACATTATGTATCAAATCACATAAAGAACCATTCTTTGCGTTGGTGTCATACAACTAGGAATGTTCAGAATGAGCTAAAGCAGGCTTGGACCAGGTAACAGATTATCTTTGTAATAGAGTATTTTAATACTCATGTCCCTCTGTTTTTCCACTGTATACTACTAACCATAAATGTAGTCAGGCTTTCAGACATCCTGCTGCCGATCCTATACATCATTAAATCAGAGTCCTAAAGACTACTACTAGTATATTTTATTCTCCTTCTATGTATTTTCTGAATATATATCCCAGCGTACATCAAAACTCTCACAGACTGTCCTTGAGTGGAGAGAGCCTTTGTGAGTTAGGTTTTCAGATATCTAATCAGACTTGTGTAAATCTTCTAGTTACCTCGAAGGAGGGTGATCAGCGTCACAAGACGGTGCTCCTGGGCCACTCGGTCCAGTTTGGCCTGGAGGCAGTAGTCTGTGTATGCCTCAAACGTGTTCTTGAAGAGGATTCTTCCAGCCATCAGTAGGTGGTGAAGCCAATCAGGGATGTGGAACACAACGCGGCCTGTGGGATGGAGGCAGACAATAGAATAATAGCAAACTTTTCTTTTAAAGACAATAGTCCAAATGTAGTTGTACAACATGATATTTTTACATTTGGCATTCACCATGCTTCAGGCAGTTCTCTTTTTCAATTGATATAAGCAGATTGAAAAATAAATAAAGACACTTACCGATATGCATTAAGTAGTCATATACGCCTTCAACTGTGATCATTTCCATGAAGCAGTTCTGATTGCGTCTCTTCTCAGTCATCTCTGAGCAGTTGGCGTTGTTTTTGAAGAGTCCACTGAACAGCTGACAATGGTGGAAAAGGTGCTCACCTGTTTTACTCAATACTACAATGTCCTGCAGAATAACTACTCTAGAGTAGTCCAGAATTCAAAATGTACTCGAGTAAAAGTATTGGTGTCAAAATGTAGTATTAAAAGTAGAAAGTACACACAGCATTCTATCTGTAAACAGTATTGACAGATATTTAATTAAAATATACAATGATCTCTGGCATGTTTACTAACCTTTTTGTCAATTTCTGAGGTGGGACTCAGGATAGTGAGTTCAGGACTGTTCGGTTTGGGTTTGGGAGATTTGCAAGAATTGCGGAAGGACTTAATGAAAGGCTCCAGATGCTGTCCTTTCTAGGAGGGGTGTGTGTGGGGAAGAGACACAAAGCAGAGTATCAGTCTGTATGTTCTACAAAATGCAATGCTCAATGTGGTGGATAGTCGTCAGGACCAATCACCTGATTACAGCCTGTAGCAATGTGATGTGAAAAAGCTGCAATCTTATTTGAATGAATAAAACATTATTTTAAGCAACAGTAAATAAAATGTACATGCACACTGTGCATGAATGTGTGTCCAACTGCCACTGTGCATTGCACAGTGGCAGTTGGACACACATTCATGCATGCATACATACACGCGAGCACACACAATCATTAAGGATGCTTTACTCACCTCTATTGTCAGTTTGCTGGGCACAGCTTTAAAGATTTTCCCTGTGAAACCAAGTTTATTGAGAGAAAGATTTCAGGAATTGTTTTTTTTTTCCCACAAAAGCTCTATAGGTTAGTATTATACACCAATTACATTGTTTGGCGTAGACAAACAAACAAAAATACTAAAAAGTGGTCAAAAGTGTGAGCTGATCCACACGCATAAACATGTAAAATTCCAATGTGCAGTGAGCTTGTAGATCTAGCTATTTAAGCTATTCATTTTATGATAAATATTAACAAGATAAGATCAGAAGATCAGAAGACAAGCAATGTTTTATAGACACTACGGTGAGTGTCACAAGCCCATCAGACAACACTAAGCAGGTAGTCCATATCCTACCAAGGTTGACATCAGGTAAGATCTTGCTCCGGAACTGAGATTCCATATGTGGGGAAAGGAATTCAGCAAGAAGCTGGCTGTTGCTCAGCTCTGGATACTGCACGAGTTTCTGCAACAAGAACAGACATGCTCATTTACAGTATATTGTGGTGCATAACATATAATACTGGCACATTTATCTTTTCAAAGGCACAGGAAACTAGAGCTGTCTTCCCAGATATGGAAGTAATGTATTATGAATGAATAAATGACGTGTATGTAAATGATTTAATTAAAGACGGAAACATGTATGCCAGTCTTAAATTAACTTTCACTCCCCTGCATAGAAGGTGCACAGAAAATTGTCTCATCTAACTGTTCATTTACAGATTACACATTGACCTACATGTGTAGTATAGGAAACAAGTAATTGTATTCTAAATAAATGATGTGCATTGTACAATTTATAAACAGATGGAATAATGTATGCCAGTTTTAAATTACTTTCGCTTCCCTGCACATTGTTCACAATAGATGCACAGAAAATGGTTTAATTTAATTGTTATTCATTCACAGACACAGTGACTTATATGTGCAGTTGTCTGCGGTCCCTGCAAACATGACTGCCTGTATTACCAGAAAGTGGCTTCATGGTGGTCTTATGAGTGTCTACCCTGAAACTAAAAGGCCAGGGTTCGATCCCCGGCTGGGTCATAACAAAGGCAGCCCCATCTCCAAGAGATGGGTCAAATGCAGAGGACAAATTTCACTGCGGTAATGTTTGTGACTGACAAGTCATACGACTTTGACTTTGAAGCATGCCTGCCTGCTTGCACCACCGCATGTCTGCCAGATCCAAAATAAATTGTCAATTGTCAACTGAGGTTTGGACTTTACACCAGACTGAGTGAGGGACTAGACTCCCACCTGCAAGTACTCCTGGAACTCCTCTCGTTTTGACGATAGGAACTCATAATTCTTTGGCCCAATGATTCTCTTGGACGGCAACTGCGCACCCGGAAAAGGCCCTATGAAGAATGTAACAATTGTGAACAGAAGATACAATATACTGTACTATAGTATGCTACAGTATAGTACATGCTGTATAGTTCATGTAAAGGTCTGGGGAAGAAATAGTTATTTTTCCCTTTCACTTTATTTTGAAGTGTAGAATTACCATACCACATGAAAAATAAAAAATATGCAATATAATATGTAATATGTTCACAAAACTACTTACCATGAAACTCAGTGAGCCTGGATTCAAGGACATAGAACTCTGTGTATCTTCTATACACAACCCAGTTATTATGCCCCACTGCACACAAGCACAGAGCAGAGATATCAGAAAAGCATATCACTTTTGCATATCTATTTGAAATATTTTACAGCATGCTGCTGGGCTCTATTTTTGGCCACAGTGTGCATGCCCTATCGCTGTCCATCAGCTGTGGTGCTGATTTATTATTATTATTAGGCCCCTGGGGGTTGTGTTGGTCTCCTATTGGTGTTGTTTAATCCCGCCACTAGTGTGGCTTCTATTAGTGTAAAAACTCCCTTCCTCTTTAACTCACTGCATGGCCAATGATTTGAATACTGAACTGGTTGTAATTTGACCAAAATGTTGTACTTTCAACTAAAACAAAGGGGTGGGGCTTGGGGATTTAGGCTTAGGTTTGGTACAAAACCTTTTAAGGGAAACCCCACCAGTTGCATTGGAGGTGTTTACAACCCGACCCTTCGGTGTGGTTTGGACTTTACGCCAGACTGACCAGACATCAATAAACCCCTAACCTGCATCTTGCCGGTCATTTCGCTCCACAATGAGAACGAACACTGGAATCGGCTCGCTCTTGATGTCTTCCTCCAAGTCAATGACGCAGGGGATGGCGATGTTCCAGGTGGACAGGTCACGAGGTGCGGCACCATATTCTTCCTCCTCCTCCTCTGTGGTGTCGGGAAAGTCATCCTCCAGGACCACCATGGCTTCTTCTGGCTTTTGTGGGAGTGAGAGGGTGGTGTGTGTGTGTGTGTGTGTGTGTGTGTGTGTGTGTGTGTGTGTGTGTGTGTGTGTGTGTGTGTGTGTGTGTGTGTGTGTGTGTGTGTGTGTGTGTGTGTGTGTGGGTGTGGGTGGGTGTGAGAGAGAGAGAGAGAGAGAGAGAGATTGAGAAAGTTCATACTTCATACCAAACTATTTTGGTACAGGGCATTTGGTATGCCATGTCGGACTGATATGGAAATAATACATGTCCAACCAGAAGGTGAAGGTACTGTATATCTCATGAGTATTCAGACGAACAGCAGCAAGCACAAGACATCTCTCGGTCTATCAGACTTGGACTGCATCTCACAACATTCTCTCCCTCAGCACATCTTTCCACCAAAGTCTCCTTCCCACCAAGCTCCTGAGCTTCTCTCCAAGTCTATTCTTATACCCCAAACTGTCCCACAGATTAACATAACAACCACAAAGGTACGATACAATACACTCTCGTCTGTCGCTCCCCTCAGCAGGGTCTCTTCACAAACATTAGGTGTGACACTATCTTATACATACAGCTTGATCAAAGGGTTGATTTGGCTTAGGACAAGCTTTCAAACCAAGGAGTTGCTGCTTAAAAACACAACCAGTACACTATATAGATTAACATTTCATATTTCCCATAACAGGACGGTACAGGTCCGGGGACCACCAGTGGTCCTTGAGAGATTTCCAGGTGTTTCCCAGCTAAATGATGGACAGTTGGTTAACCAGATGTAACTCTTTGAGAGTGTAAAAATGAAACCATGAAATGAAATGAAATGGACCCTTGCGGGACCATATGGTTTCATTTTACACTCTCAGTTAAAGTTAAAGTTAAAATATTCAGCATCTGAATTAGCCCAAGTCTACATAACTAGAGAATGTAGAAGATGAATGGTTATTTTTGATCTGTATGTTTTACTGTTTTGTTTCCGAAATTGAGCCTGGAATTGTGGACAAAGGTAAAATAATACTTTAGTTTTGGGGTCTGTGTGGCTAAAAGGTCGTCACATGGTGGTCCATGGCTCCAAAAAATGCTGAATAAATAGTGGGCCCTGGGATCAAAAAGGTTGAAACAACTGTTCTAGGCCATATCTTACCAGATCATCCCACTCCTCCTCATCATCCTCCTCCTCCACAGGCTCGGAGGAGGATGGCAGCATGGTCCCTTCCATGGTGTTGCTCTTGAACACTCCTTTGATCTTGTTGCCGATGCGGCTGACCTTGGACCCCCTCTTCAACCTGCAGGTCACACAGAAGAGCTCAGACAGTTCCAAAACGAATGGAGCAGAGATAGAGACACACACACACACAGAGACACAGAGAGAGAGAGATAGAGAGAGAGAGAGAGAGAGAGAGAGAGAGAGAGAGAGAGAGAGAGAGAGAGAGAGAGAGAGAGAGAGAGAGAGACCTCCGTATGCTTGTGGTTTGAGTGAGTGGATATGGAAATTAATGGAAGATTTTAAACTCAACATTTGTCATTAATTACAGCGCTTTCGGTTCGACAGCCGGATGGACCCCTGCAGACAAACTTTGATTTGAAGTATTATCAATAGTAATTGATGAGATTAGATGTGAGATTACCTGTGATATTGTTTGGCCCCCATGAGCCCGTCCTGCCTGACACTGCCCCACATTGAGTGAACGTTTTCGTAAGGTCTACAACGTTGGGCATCTTTTCAGTGTGGTAAGAAACACACAGCACACAGTACACACACAAGTCAGTGGTGTCACTGTACCCACCTGCTGAGCTTCTTAGCAGAAGACACAGAAGCCGGTCTCAGTAGTAGGTGGAAGTACTGCAGAAGGAGATGGAACAAGAACATCATCCATAGTTCCATAGTAACATAATAATACTCTACCTGGCAATTTTCTAATTTCGAGCCTATTTTCAATCTCCTGAGGGAATTTTGCTGCGCACACAGAAGAAACCCTGCTTTACAAGAGACACTCGTCTAACCACTAGCCACACACACATGCATGCACAAACATGTGTGCTATGCACACATGTTAAAAATACATGTTTACATGTTTAAAATACTAACCTCATCGCTCTCACAGAACATGGGGATGAATACATCCTCCAGGAGGGTCAGGACATGCTCATGGGCCTCAAATAAAGACACCATGGTTTGTAGTTTCACTACTTCTTCATACGGGCCCTGAGCAACTGGGGACAAGAACACAAACACAACACAAAAATCAAGGAAAACATCTTGATTTCTAGATATATCTGTATGTTCAAGAACTGTGAGCGATATAAGCAGCTCTACACAAAATGAATGCAGATACTACATAGCCACAGCACACAGGAAGATCCTGTCTACATACTGTTGTGGATTTGTTCCACTACGATGGGATCAAAGCGGATCCTGTCGACGCTGTCTTCCAAGCAATACGTCTCATAGATCTTCTTCAGCTCCTCGTGAAGCAGCCGTTTCTCAGAGTCCATCATCTCAGGGCACAGAATCTTAACGTTGAATTCCTCTAAGAAGTAAAGGGTTGGTCAGAATACAGATGTACTTCATGTTCCAAGAGCAGCAACACGCATTTTATTTGTATTTGGGGGACGTGAGAATATGGCATAACACGTTTCAATCTCTGGGTTGGAACATGCTGCCTTCCCACGTAAATCACGCCAGAACATAATTTTGAGTAGACTGGCTTTGACTTTGCAATGCCAAGAGAGCAAGCAGTCAATACATGTAACTAAAGTGTTATACCAGGTGATCACTCGTCCATCACAGAATAGAACCAGGTTTACTTTAACCCTAATTTTGCTGTACTGGACATGCCATACTTTTGTCCACTCATTTTGGCTCTCTAGTCTACACCAAATCTTTGTGAACCTTCACTCCATGAACTATGGTTGATGAGGTTAAACGCACTGAGTTAGATGTGAACTTTCTGGTGTGAGCCTAACCTAATATAAACTATAGCGTGTTTTAAGGAAATAGAGGATCTCTTGTACCAACAGTGAGGTAGAACTGGAGCACATGGACGGCCGCCTCCTGTTTCAGAAAGTTCATGAAGCGGAACAGCAGATCTTGCTGCTCCCTGATGTCCTTCAAGTCCAACTTCAGCGCCTACAGAGAGAGCGTGGCAAAACGTTGAGAGACAAAGACATCGGGGTCTGCTCATCCGAATCCTTCAGGTGTGTGATATGTTGAGTTTAACACAGACACGCAGTGTGCACTGGAGAAGGTACTCACAGAGTGAGTGTTTTCATGGCGAGCATCAGAGAACATCTGCAGGAAAGGTACCAAAACTGAAGTTGTGGCTTCCTCAGGCTAAAAAAACAAAACAAAAACAGAAAGGGAAAACATCATCGTTTTAATTACCGGTACTCTCATTTCAAAACTGTCAAAGACAAAATATTAAATACTTATACTGTTCAACATACAGACATACTTGGGGGTTGCTGTTGTTTCTGTTGAAGAATAGAAGAATCAAACGATTTGCTGTGTCCTGAAATTGCACACAACCAACAAACAGCATCATCAGCTGATATGAAAATACACCAAACCCAACCAGCATACAAAAAAAGTAGTTTATAACTACTGTGTACACTCACAGGATCAGCCAAGTAATCCATGGCGGGAAGTAAGACAGAGCCAGACAAGACTTCTCTTAACAGCAAAGTGAGAGATCTATGAACAGCAGATGGATAAAACACCTCTTCCAGATCAAATGACATTCATTTATGTTGTGAAATTGTGATGGTAATGTGCAGGGCTAGCTCAGAAAATCTGGTTAATCTGAATCAATATGACAGAAATATGGTACTGGTCACCCAATACCTGCAGTCTGAAGTCTTTGGTGGCAGGATGTACTCGAACATCATTTCTGTTAGCGTCCTGAGGTAGAGAAGCTCATCTCTGCGACTGTGGAGAGCTATATGGAGATCCGGACCATACTCCCCCAGAGCAGCTTGTTGAAGATACTTCACACTTTTCACTGCAGAGAGAAAGACAGTGGTCAATATGCTGGTTTTGTTCTGCTTTTATTCGGGTGACAATTGATTGAACATACTGTATACACCTTTTGTTACCTTTTTGCCTTGCTCTGCTGATGATTTCAATGTGTTTTGTGGTAACCTTAAGTAGCTTTTCTGTGATGAGAGAGACCAAATCAACCTAGAGAGAAACACAATGATCTCCATAATAACCAATCTTCATCTTAATGGCTAGTCAGCAACATAATCCTGACCCATAAGTGGATCTATTGATTGTCTGTTACCTTTTGGGCACGACGGACCAATACAGCTGCAAGAAAACGCAAAGTCACTCTCAACTCATCAATGAATCCCTCGTCATCCGTCTTTTTCCTACAAATGGAAATTGATGAAATGAGCAAATTCTGCCGACATGTAACAGGACATGTATAAGGGTAATAATAATAACAATAATACAGGACTAGTATACTTGCCTATACCAACGATATACAAACTTTTCCAGAACCAACTCGAGAAACTGTACAGCACAAAAAGCAGAAATAACATAAATAACATCGAATTGGCATACATACTGTACACTGTACATATCTTAGCATATTTCTGCTGCTGGGCAAAACCAGCTATGGACAAAATTAACCTTTCACAAAATGGAAAAAGAAAATAGGACACCACAATAGTGCCTCATCAAAGTTGATATGGTGATCTGACTTCGTCAGATACTTGGTTGTGTCCTTATAGTCATCAAACTAAATCCAGCTCAGATTTTACTATTGGGAATTTGTTCTGACTTCATTATTCTAATCAATGATGGAAAAGAGCTTGACGTAGTTTAGAGTTAGGAGGCTTAAAAGCTTTTTAATGCTTCTCATTGGTGCAATATTTGTAAAACCTACACACAGATGTAAAGGATGTTGAATAGCACATTAATAAAAATAAAATAAAACAGAAACAAATAATAATAATGCAGATTACCTCTGAAAGAGAAGCATCCACCTTTGAGGGAACTTTCAGAGCAAACCATGGCTGATACTTTTCCATCAGTAAAGATGGCCTGTTAAAACATAATTGCAAAATTGATATAATAACATTCCGTCTTTATAATCTACTAAAATCAACAGTAGCCTCCAACAGCAATTATCCCAGGATAACTGCAGTATTCATTTTGAACATTAGAGGGGACTAAGACCAAGAACTCAACTCTTACAGGAGCCTTGGCACATTCAAAGTTGGTACCTACTGGTCAATACTGAAACGACCCATAAAACCACAACCACAACCTTTTTCCCACGTTCCTGTGGGAGGAGGTCTTTTCATTTTAATTGCATTATCCAGGAATCATCTTTAGAAATACAAGAAACTGGAGCACTAAGTTTAAAAACTGAGGAATTGTGATTTGTCTGCAGCTGTTTTACTCAACTATGTCTCAAAGTGAGATTGGCCATTAAATTGCTTTGTGTTTGTTGTCGTTCGTAATCCCTGCTTGGCTCTTTCTTGGGAAGGAAGATCTTTGTGAAAGAGAGAAACATCTAAATGCTGCTTAACAAATAATAAATTACATGAATTGTGTAGATCTCAGGATGACAATGCTAAATGCCTAAATTGAAAATCATTACTGGAAGAAAACAAAAGCCACTCCCATTCCATGGAACTTGCTGAGGGAGTGTCTTGTTTGACTTTCTGGGGGTAAGCTAGAAGTAGGCCGGGACAACAGTGTGTGTTACTGTATCGCAGAGCATATGCAGCAGTATTTTTCAACCTTTTTGATACCAGGGCCCACTACTTATTCAGAATTTAAGACCACCATTTGATGACATTTTAGCCCCCACAGACCCCAAAACTAAAGATTTATTTTGCTTTTGTCCACAATACCAGTCTGGATTTGGGAAACAAAACAGGCAAACATAGAGATCAAATTGACCATTAATCTTCTACATTCTTTAGTTGTGTAAACTTGGGCTAATTCATTTTAACTCTTGAGAGTGTAAAACGCTCGCGAAAAGTTACACCTGTTTGACCAACTATTCATCATTTAACCTGAGGACCACCTGGAACCCTCTCAAGGACCACTGGTGGTCCCCGGACCACTGACTGAAAACCACTGATATACAGTAACACAGGCAGATAGTCTAACTCACCTGTGCCTTTTGCATTTGATCTTTCCACATACAGCACAGCTATGACCCAGTGGAAATAGCTCCTGCTGGTAGGGCTGTTAAAGAGAGATGGTAAATGAACTCACAACAAGCCAGCTCAAAAGGCATCATTTGTGACTTAGATTTTTTTTCTTTCATTTTATTTTTCAATTCTTGCCTGTGTAACAAAACAATTACAAACTTGCCTGGTCCTGTATGCCATTTTTCTGTATATTGTTAGGCTATGTGACAATAAAACCTTCAAGACAAAAGAAAACATCCAACGCCTGCCAGTAACCTGCATGGACTTTAAAGGATCTTCAACATCATCACATTGTTAAGACATTTCTGATTTATACATTCACTTCATCCTCCATCACCTTCATCTACCTTAATCTTTGGCTTGATGGAAACAACAAAGTTGGGGAGCAGCGATTCCGGACCCAAAAAGCAGTAGAACGTCGCCATACCGGCAAGAAAGGACCAACACCCCATAATGATGTGTATATATCTGTAAGCAATGAACATAGAGCTAATAGAACATGCCTTTAACTTATTGTATTTATACTGGTAAGTATTTTTGTGTGTAGCAGTAGCCTACCTGTTTAACAGGACAGTGGACAGCAGCAGAACTAGTAGGAGAAAGCAGAGCAACGGGTACTGGCGGCCCAGTTCTCTCATTAGGTCCAGCTTCAACCAATGTCTCATTTTCTGCAGATACACTTGGACGGATCCCATGATTGTTGCTCTGTGCCAGACATACAGGAGCTGTGACATAAGTTAAGTAGCAACAACTGACATCTTGATAGATATTTTTACATGGTAAACATATAGGCCTACAAATATACTAGCTATCTACATACATTCAACTTCAGCAGTGCAGTGCACATACCTACTGTAAGATATACACTGGGAGTGCACAGAGGTGGAAATAAGTACACACAACTTCTCTCACTCCCTCCCTCTCCTGCCTGATTAGATCAATCGAATAGGACTAGTACACATTACAGTGCATGGATTACTGTTTATGAAACAAAACACAAGAGGTGTATGAAAGAAAATGGGAGGTAGCTATGTATGACCATGTTGACTGCTGTTTCATAGTGTTGTGCCTCACAAGACCACAATCAAAGGCACCCCCATTACCTTCAGTACATGGTCCTCATTTTCTAAAAACACTGAATCACTATATAAACACATTTAAGCACATAAACAGTATAAAACAAAGCTACATGACTAAACCTGGTCATCCATATTTTTATCAAGTGTCCAGGAGGAGAATAATGACAACCCCTATGAGATATTACTTTTGGAAATGCTGCAAATGCCCACATCATGGCTTAGACTGAAAACAAGAAAGTACCAGTAAAACAAGTTCAAAACATTGACAACAAAATAAAACTTGTTTGTAATGTGTCATCCTGGAAATGGTAACCAGGTGACACAGGCATTCAGTCAGCTGTTGCCTTAATTCCCATCAATACGGCGTGAATCAGCTATGATCATTCTGTTGTCAAGATGGTAGGTGAAAGCTTCATCCTGTGCCAGGATCCCAAAAGGTAGGTTACCTAACAAAGTGCCGAACAAGCAGGCAGGGCAAGACTGAAGGAGCTTGGACATAGTCTAATTTAATTTGTTAATCTGGTCTAATCTGCATGGTTAAAATAATAGTAGTTTAGTACTAGTTTAGTACCTCTACAGTCATATTAGACAATGTAGTATTCAGACACAACCTACACTCAAACATTTGTAACATTTAGGATCCCAGGTGAATTCACATACAGGATACAGGACACATACATATAAAGAGTGAAACCTTTTACCTTGTAGAGGAGACAGGCAGAGAAAAGACTGCTTATCCACCTCCAACATTCTTCAACAGTTCATCCGATGGTGTTGACTCGTCAGGTGATAACTTCATAACTATGAAGAAGGCGTGACATCAGAGTGTACCAACCTGTCAGGTCACATTGTTTTCTCAATGAACCGAGGCCAGAAAGAGGCCTGGAAGCTGGGAAATATAACCCCCTGTTCAGTTCAAAAAACAAACTTTACTACAACATAAAATAACAAGAAAGACAAAGATTACAGAACAAGCAGTCTAACTCATGCACAGTCTAAAACATACCATGAAGTCAAAATTCCAATTAAGTCAACACTCCTCAGCTTGGTTGCTCAGGTGGAAACAGTCTCTCAAACAGAAAGTAGATGGAGCAATAATCAACTGAGCAATCAGAGATAACCAGGGGCATGTACGGGACAAGGCATGCGTTGATTGACATCTCTACTGACAAAATCAACATACATAAATATATGATTGACTTTATGCACATCACTGCCATCTTGCCAGCAAGGTTCTAACGGTGCCTTGTCATTATTCCGACCTCCCATTTTGTTCCGAATTCACTAACCCTGTCTCTAACCCTCACCCTCAACATAACCGCAAGCATGTCGCTGTTGGACACAGGGGCTTAAAACAAGGCGGCCAACCGGCAGCGCTGATATTGGGTTTTAAACAAGGCGGCCCAACCGGCCACGCTGATAGTGAGGCTTAAAACAAGGCGGCCAACCGGCCACGCTGATAGTGGATTTCCAGCACGTGTTCGGACTAATGGAGTTGGAACAACAGATGTTCAGGAGGAGGAGGAACTCACCATAGCCCCACTTTTCACGCCACCTCCACCTGCCCTACGCCAACTCCCCCCCCCCCACACACACGCCACTCCACCCTCTTCACCAATCCAACCGAGTCTATATATGTCCGCCCTAAACGTCCCGGCATCCTCCATGCTTTTCGTATCCCTCCACCACCCCAATCACTGCCTCAAACCGGGCGCCTCCACCACCGCTCCGCCCAATCTACTCCACCTGGCCTCCCTCTTACTTCAGGTTCCTACGGGGGGATCGTGGCTGCAAGAACTATGAGCCATTCGCCACACGACCCCCTCCCCAAAGTCTCCAGGGTCAGCGAACCCCCGGAACCTCCACCTCCTGTAAGTCACCAGAACCATGACACCAGAACCACCATCCATCTCTCAAACCAAAGTCCAGCAAATCTCCCAACTCTTCAACAATGGTGAGTTCATACTACTAGTGAAATGGGACTTCTGATTTATGGGACTTTGAATCTTAGATCAGTCCCCTGGGCAATTCCCCATTGACAGCCCATTCATCCAAACAAAACAATCCTATCTGACTGAATTACACAACATCAAACTCACCAATATTGCAGCTGTACAGAAAGTGAGAATTATCCTCTACTTCCAGTCAAGATGTCTTGCAGGTAATGCCCCAGGTGGTACACAGGTATGTTAAGTGATATCCAACGAGCACTCCCAAACTCTCACACTTAGGAGGAAAAAATATAAGCATACAAAACATATCAACATAAGGTGGAGTTTTATGAAACTTTCCGGATTGAAAGAGGATAATTCAACCTTTCCATACAGCTGGTGAGTATGACATTGTTTAATACAATGAGATGACATATCTTTCAAAATGTGTCAATAAAGCCTGAGAGCTTATTTCCACAATGCCATGTCATTTTTCCGACCTCCCATTGTTGCGACCTCCCGTTGTTCCGAAACTACGAGACGCAAAACCCTACCATTCTCCAACCGTAACCCTAAGCCTAAACCCCCGACGCTCAACCACCGAGGTCTGTGAGGTGGTTGAGCGTCGGGGATTTAGGCTCTTAGGGTTACGGTTGGAGAAGGGTAGGGTTTTGCTACAAACATGCCTATACCCTTCTCTAACCCTCATCCTCACCATAACCGCAAGCACGTTGCAGCTGATAGTGGATTTCCAGCGCATGTTCGGACTAATGGGAGTTCTGATCTATGGGACTTCGGTACTTAGATCAGTCCCCATTTCCACTAAGGTAAGAGTGCATCTGAGTCAATGGCATGCCACATGTTGGCATTCATTGCTATGTTTGTGTTGACATACAGTAAAGGCCCTCGTGCTATTGACTACATCACAAGATCGTAGGCTACATATTATTAGAGCTTGTAGTCGGACTACCGGTATACTACTGGCCTAACTGATTAATTGAGATTCATTAATTACAGAAACAATAACACGATTAAACAAATTAACTCAGTCAATGGTATCCGTCATCAGGATCATGGTATCAGGAGACATTGATGGGGAAGGATCAACACATGGAACGTCAGAACAGGTCAGCTCCATATATAGAGCTCTAAGGGTTTGAGGTATGAGGTCAGATGTAGAGGAGATGCTGGCCAATATTCATGACATCATATGGGTCAACCAAAAAAACATCAAACAAACTGGCAGGACATGCAAGATTCCTAGTTACCCGTGACCTTCGGTTGCAATTATTGCCTAACATAAAATAGACTTTATATGCCACAAAGCACAAAGTGGATAGGTAAGAGGTAACAATAAAATAATATTATAAAAAATATAATCTCACTTTTGTGGTGCTGCATTTCCTGTGCAGTTCCCATACAGTCTGACAGCTGACCAAAGTACAGCTGACCAAAGTACAGGTACTTTCTCAAGCACAACATAGTTATTTATTGTCCACGCTCATTCACACACATTTGTCTGAGGGACTTCCTTGAGACCGTACTACCGCGTATACGTGTGTATCACAAAGAGAACGGGAGGCTTAACGGTCGAAGTGGGTGCAGCGAAGGGCGTTTGAGCCCTTTGGGGCTCTCAGCCCATTTGGGCCTTTTCTCTTTCACTTCTTTTCTCTTGCTCAGATGTATGACAGTCATGAGTTCATATGGAGGAAGGTAAAAACATTCTACAGAATTTTATGTTTCTCTGTTTTGGCATTAAACCCATTTGTTGTTGATTAATAATTATAACTATAACGGTACTAATAAATGGTATTTTTAGGCTGGACTGTATTTCAGGATGAATAAATAGAACCCCCTCTTTTACATGAAAGCATTTTAGAACAAGCCAAAACTAAGGTGTTTGCAAAACTGATCATATACAGACAGACACTCCGATACCTTATTAGAGGTTCTTAAGTCCCTATTAAAGACATTTGTCTTTGAGCAGAGTGAGTGCAAGTAAAGTGATCGGTTTGCAGTCATCCCTTAAAGTATTCTTATTGGCCGGTTTAGGAGATAATACGAAAAAAAAAAAAAAAAAAACATTAATTAAAAATAAGTGTTTTGGTTTGTTTTTGGATTTGTCACTCTGCTCGCACAAAAGTAGGCCATGGCCTACCAACTCAGGTTGGCACTTTCCTATAAATATTTGTTCATTTCTGTTTCTTCATATTTTGTCATTTATGTATTATTTATACATTTGATCAATGTTTTTTTTAACCTACACAGCGCTTGGTCAACCATTGGTCATTGGGATAGGTGCTATATAAATAAAGTTTAAGTTATAAACTTTATGTGTATTTGTATTTTGTATGTGCATTGTTAGATGCATACCGGGGTATGCAATTACTGTATGTGCAATCCCACTGTGAACAAATGAAGGTTATAAGAGTTATTAAAGATTCTAAAGTCTAGGTCCTCTTCAAAAAGGGGGCATCATGTCTTCTTGTTCAGTTCACTTTATGAACCAAAGACAGCATAAAAATGCGTGCAGTAAAATGCATTTACTGGATATGAAAACACCTGCTCGATGCCGCTTACCTCTTACCAAGTTTATGGTTGTTGTGACCAGTATGCAAAACACAGTGCTGATTTAGCATAATGAGGAACCGCTGAATGTCACAGTTAACGTTGTTCTCTTTTTGCTCAGCTGCCACCCCACTAAAAGGAGTGATCCATCACTACACAGAATGGAATATAATAGCACTCCATGGAACATGGCATTTTTCCTTTTCATACTGCTAATTCACGGCACGTATTTCTATTTTTTGTACATTTTTGGCGTGCTTTGTTTGTTTATGATGCTGGATATTTACAGTATATATAAGTGTGGATTTGGTGTCTTTGTTCATGTTCAGTTGAACACCTCTTTGTTACAGAGAGCTCTTCTGCGGCGCTGTCACAACCTCGGGATGTTCGAGTCGAGTCGTATAATATGGATGCTGTATTGAAGTGGAGAGCACCTGAAAACCCACAGAAAGACCTGGTGTACACAGTACAGATCAGGTACAGTGTTAATAGTCTTTTTACCCTCACTAGTTTGATATGCAAGATGCAAACTAGAGTTTTGATATAATCATTAAAACGTTTGGTCATTTTACTGGCTCACGTAAACACCCCAGACAATTTATAAGTTAGTTTATTGGCAATTTTATTATTTTAAATTAATTTTAGCTGCTCCGTCCCCTTTCTATGCAAACCCATTAAAACTTGACAGCTACATTTTCCAAAACAATATTTTATAAATGAATGAAAACGGTTCATGAAATTCCACAGCCCCTTTGTGTATTAGGAAGACACACAGCAGTTACAAGGAAAAAAAGACCGGCTGTTATCATTGTTGAAATTGGGTTTTAATTCATTATGAATTTGTATAGGAAGGGGGCCAGGCAGCTAAAGTTAACATCAAATATCTGAATCAAGCAACCTATAAACTGTCTGGGTGTTTACAAAGAGCCTAAAGGTTTTTGAAAGTGAAAGGACTCCTGGGGGTTCCAAGGACACAACATAGAGAACAAGTAGAAAATATAATGCTATATCTGGATGCTAAGGGAAAGGGAAATCTGACATGACAGATACAGCATACATACATGACATGTTTATCAAAGCTGTAATTGTCAGTTTAGAGTAGGACTAGTATTGTTTTTGTGTGATACTACAATGGCCTAATTTTGTATTTTATTTTTTCCAAAAAAAAAAGAAAGAAAAAAAAAAAAAACAAACAGAAAAAATAATAATAGAAAGAGAATGGGTGAAATTTAAAGGTCATAATATGAGGAACCCGCACAAACAAATGACAATAGAAAACTTAACCTGTGTTCCCCATTTCATCTGGGAAGTATTGTCACCACACATACACAAACACAACTGTACTGGCACATGCGCACAAGAGACAAAATCTTACAAAAAAATGATCATTGACATAACAAATTACTAATTACCGGTGTCATATTTTGCAAAATACTAATTTGTATCACCTAAAAAGTTCTCTAAATGTTGAAATAAGTATAATAAATCCCTATTATATGTTTGACAGACCTGGCATGGAGAGTGAAGCCATATATGCATGCAACGGCACAAAGGAGCAGCAGTGTGATATTGGCCCCCACATTGGCAGCTGTTTCGCACATTATACGTTGAGAGTGAGAACGGAGCTGCAAGGAAGCAAACCCAAATGGTCCAAGCCAGTTGATTTTACTCCGCAAATGGATAGTGAGTCTATAGCACTTCATGACATGATGACCTGCGAGTGGCAAGTAAAGTAGCACTGTAGCACTAGCAGTACTCTGGTTATAACTCAATCTTCTATTTACAGTTACCTTACATGGTTTTGAAAGGTGATACATCCATACGGTTAACAGCAGCCACATTAGTTTTACTGATTGTATTTCCCAGACAGTGCATACTACAACTTTCCTTCCTTTTCTCCGTCACGTCTGCACTGCAGCTGTCATTGGTCCTCCAAAAGTGGGTTTGCATGCAAAGGATGGAGCCATAGAGATGACCATCAAAGACCCCCTGTTGAGGGTCCGATCGCCTTTCACAGAGTGCTACGAAGGAGTCACCTACAATGTGCAGTACTGGAAAGCAGGCCAGGAGAATGAGGTACTGTATGATCTCTACTATAATGCAGGGTGTTATAATAGAGAACCACCATCTTGACTTCAACACACTGTGGTGAGGACATTAGTGCTTTTGCAACATTTGCTACCATACCACCTCAATCTGTCTCTTTATGTGCTGTCACGTTCATGATTCATGATTCGCTTCACCAGGAGCCTTTCACTAGGTCAGTCACCAGTCATTCACACACGTTCCGGACCCTTGAGTCTGGGGCCAGCTACTGCTTCAAGGTGCGGGTCATAACGAGGATTCCAAACAAAGCAAACTACACCGAACCCATGTGTGAAACAACCTCAGGTGAGTTGTTGGTGTGTCTCGTACAAGAGAGAAGTGTCACAGACAACACCTCGAGCCTGAAGCTAGACGATATACCAGTATAACGGAGAAGTGTTTGGTAGCTTACCTCATTCAGGAAGCTATTCTGAATGGCTCTTGACTCACTGCAGGTAAAGAGAAGCAGGCACAGACACCAGGGGGTACCAAGCTGGTGTCTGGCTTGGCAGCGATGGCTGTGCTTCTTCCTGTGTTGCTGTTGACCGCCTGGTTGATTCACAGGGGACGGCGCTTTCTCAACCCCAAGGTCAGCCTGCCGCCACATTTCAAACAGGTGAGACAACATTCTTTGAATTTGAGCCTTGCTTATGTACAGTTAGACAAGGAAGAGTACGGTCTTAGATTTAAAATCAGCAGTAAATGTACTGTATGAAAACAATCTTTTTATTGTGTTATGATGAACTTGTAAATAGGAGTGATTTACTTTTCCAATCCTGTGTTTTGAGGCTCCTGGGGTGTCCTATGAAGATGCCTTGACGCCTCCAGAGCAGTATGATACGATCAGCAGCCTCTACGAAGAGCTAGCCTATCACGACATCACTTGCCAAACTCCCCTTGATGGCTTCGATGACCAAAGTCCTTATTGTAACATCACTGGCCAGAGTTTCAATCAGGAGTTCAATATTGCCATCAATGACACCCAGGAAAACTGTGATGACTACATACCACAGTATGGCAATGTTGTTGTGGATACGTGTCACATGCCCTATAGAAATATATAGGCTAGGGGCATGGACTGTGGTGCAGTCAGTAGCACTGTCACCTCACATCTACATTGTACAGCTAGAGTGTTGGGGACAATGTGGGCATGTCCTCTCCTCTGCGCCATCAGTACCCCATACCCTAGGTGGGGATGGCAAAAGGCTCTTTCTGTGTGGAGTTTGCAGTAATCCTGGTCTCTGAAACTGCCTTCCCCAGTCAGTCCGTTGCTCTCTATAAATGGGCAGAGGGAGTGTAGTGACCAATATTACATTAGGTAATGAGCCCGTCTCAAAACCGCACCCTTTGGGGCGGTGTTTAGTCACTAATGTCCAATGCCAATAAAAATAGTTTAGCAACTGTTGCTATGCTTTCCTGGTCAAGCTTTCCTCTATTGGACAAGGCTGGATAGTGGAGGGACTTAGTGAAGGGCTCATTGATACTGGGGGAGTCACAAGGGGGAGTGTCTGATAAAAGCAACTTGAAAACTATCCGAGGTGCTCTCCTGAGTCACACCAGCTTATGCAGGTAATGTACCATTGCAGTGGCAGGTAGGCCTACAGTATCTAGACGAGTCTACTTGCTGAATTAAATGTTTTTTTTCTGTTATATTTATTCTGTTATTTGCGCCACATGCAAAGCTGCTGAACTTTTTCTTTCCAGGAAATAATCATACAGCCATGATCCAGTATACAGTACAGATTTTTATTTCTATTTTTTTTTTTAGCTTGAACCGGATTATATAAGCATAATTTTATTATTGTGTTATGTCAAGAAACCCATTTTGCTAGAGTAACTAAATACAAGAGGAAGAGACAAAATACTTTCTACATACTGTACATAAAATAGTTTGAACTGATTTTAAAAGGATATTTCAATTTATTTTTAATTAAACGTGTTCCATGTGCATACAAGTGTAATTGACTGAAAATGTCATTTATGGAAATAGGCAGTCATTTGTCACATACTCTCTGGATAATTGAATAAAACCTGAATGAAAATGTAATTGAATGTTGTTTAATGTATCAATTTGTAAACCTGCATTTAAGTTTATTTTAGGTAATAATTGAAATGTAAAATATGTTAATTGTGGTGACAAGGATAATCTCTCAGGATAATTGTATAAATACTAAATACTACATGACTCCCCTACATTCCAACCTGATATGCAAATGCTGTGCTTTGACAGGAGCATGATCCATGTAGAAATAAGGCACATCAAACTCTGAAGAGATATGGTTAGAATTTTATCTTGATTAGAATTGTATCTTTACCTAAAACACATGGAGTGGTATTCCAAAAAACAAGTGGTTCCCACGCCCTTTTCATGTTTCAGAACCCCCAAATTGATATTTATAAACCCACAAGCCCATTGATATTCATAAGCCCATTTGTAAAAGATATGCAACATATGTGGCTCTAGCAGTGATTCTCAAACATGTTAATTTCAAGGACTCCAGTTTTACTTGAATTTGTCAATGAGCCCCTATTTAATGGCATTTCTACCTCTGGGACCCCAAAGTGTACGGTACATTGGGTCCCTGAGTACAAACTATACTCTGGAAACCCCTCAGGGACCCCTCACTTTAGAAACCACTGATCTAGAGAATAGCAGCTCAAAGGTATGCTACAGCTACTAGTTGATTAGCAAAATGGAATCGAACCGTGTTTGGATTATCAATCAAATTACTTCTAGACACCACATGATAGCTAAACAGAATATCCTAGACCCGAGTATGAGTACAAATATGCTGTTGTAGTTTTCTATAAACCCATAAATACAATGAACGCATGTATTTGTTTAGATTTGTATTTAAAACAGACAGACAAATATAAAAGCAACATCGTTCGAAACAATCCATATCTATTATATTTGTAGAACTGTTTGTATGTCTACTAACCTCCATCTGTGCTCTGACCTTTACGGCGATGTATGCTGCCAAGCATTTAAGAAAAAAATAATACATTTTGTTCTCCTTCAATTGTATTTACTTGGTCCGTTCCTCCATTTATTGACTGGGTTTGTGTATTAAACTATAGATTAGTGTTTCAAGAAATATACAGATTAGCCATTGGTACGGGAACGCAGGCCATGGCACTCTTGTTAGTTTGGGTTTTAACCATTTGACTCACTGTAACTGTGATTAGGGGCTGAACAAACACACCTGGACATGTTGGCGCAGGTTTGATGTGCACACCAAAAGCAGAAACTGCCACTACAGCAGCTAATCTGACCATCCTGGTACTGTAGTGTATGGGTTTGTTCTTGTCACTTTCATACGTGAATAACCTGCCGATGAGGTTAAGAGGGGAAAAAAGAAAAAGCCAAATCGGATAGCAAATGGCTTATGGGTTATTGACCTGATGAAGATGCTGTCAGATCGAAAGGGCTGACAATACAGGTCCATCTCAATGAAGTAGAATGTTGTGTAAAAGTTCATTTATAGTTCAAAAGTGAAACTTTCATATGTTCTAAATCCATTGTGCATTAGGTGCAGTATTTAAAACCTTTTTTGTTTTAATCTTGATGATTATGGTTTACAGCTCATGAAAATCTCGATGAACTAGAATATTTTACAAGGGCAATTAAAACATATTTAAACAAGAAATGGTAACTATCTGTAGTATATTACAGATGTATATTAGTATATTAATGTATGCACTTAATACTTGGTCTGGGCTACTTTTGAACAAATTATTTCATCAATGGGGTGTGGCATGGGGGCATGGTTGGTCATTCAAGTACAGTAATACCACGGCCAGTACATAACATAGTACATACATAAGTACTAGTAGTGCTGGCTCTGTGGGCACTGGGCAGGTGCCAAATCACACTGGAAAGGAAAATTGTGAAATTACTGAAGCACAATGTACTAACCTAAAAAAGGCTGTATTGAAACCATTACTTTTTCCACTGTCAGTGAATCAACAGCAGCCAATAACATGGCCTAAATCTGTTCAGTTTGCCATGTCCAGTCTTGAAACAACAAATTAAAATTGTATTTTACAGCACAGCAGCGCTTTTTACAGTATATCGACAAGCTTAATATTGATGTTGGTCTTCCTTTTCCAGCATCGTTTGTCACTTGCCCACAGAGCCAAAACTACATTGATAACTTTTCCACATACATTCATGGAGATGGACCTTGTCCTTTGTAGCAATTCCTTTACCTGAAGCCAGTGTGCAGCGGGCCCTATATCCTTCCATCCAATGGGCTCTTGGGTTGCCACATTTGTTTTTTTTGCACAACACTTTTATCCTCAGATACTCTCACTACAGAAACAGGTGACAAAACAATACGAGTTGGTAGTTTACAATGGATACAAAGTAATCTGCTTCCCATCTGGGTTTGTTAGGAGTGCATGTCAGGCAAACCTGGAATTTAACCCTCATCGCCTCAAGTGTCAGTAACACCCCTCCCCTTCGTCTAACTTTAGTAAACATTCAATTACTCAACTTGACATCATTTCAATATCTATGCAAGCATCCTGTCAATAAACCTAAAAAAAAAAAAAAAGAAAAGGAAAAACACTTTCTCATACACATTTCTCATGAAAATGCCTGTGTGTAGAATGTTTCTTCCTAATTCTGTTACCAAGATGGACAACCGATCTATAAATGACACATTTCTTTTCCTTTTATACAGAGGTAATGGTGGTCAGCTCTTAACAACAACAAAGCAGTCACAGTGTGTGAAATGAACACCAGCCATCTATGCTGGTAAGCACTAAGGTTAGGTTCATCATGTTATTAGTAAGTCACCAGGCATTCCGCCTCGGAGGAAATCCTGGTCTGTCACAGAATTGCTGTGTCATCTGGTCAGGAGAGGATGATATCATAACGTCATGTCACTGTTTTGTAGTGATCAGGCCGGATTGGAAACCCTCAGTCTAGAACTTCATTTCTCTCAAACCAATTCCAGTAAAACAGTGTTGTTTGTTTGAGAATATTTTGTCTTAGTCTTAGTCTTAGTCTTTTGAGTAACACATATTTCGTCTTTTAGTCCCATTTAGTCTTCTGAAATTCATTTTTTTAGTCTTAGTCTAGTCGACGAAATATCAACATTGTTTTAGTCTTAGTCTCAGTCTTAGTCTTTTTTTAGTCTTAGTCTTTTTTAGTCTTAGTCTTTTTTTAGTCTTAGTCTTGGTAGTTTAGTCTTACATGCAAATGCATTGGAGGTTTATATATGTTATACAGATTTATAGTTTTTAGTATGAAAGATGTTTTGTTTTATTTCTTTGTATAAAATTACTGCATTAGTAATAGTCCCTTTCCTGAAAACGTATGCAATCAATACTGCAGATATGTTCACATACTTAAAAAGAACGAAAAAAAGAAGTTAAAAATGTTTCCTATTTCCATTAGTCTTAGGTTATGATTTAGTCTTCGTCTTAGTCTTAGTCTTTTGCAAACACACATCTTTTAGTCCCAATTAGTCTTCTGAAATTCATTTTTGTTAGTCTAGTCTTAGTCGACTAAATTTCAAAAACCTTAGTCGACTTAGTCTTTAGTCTTAGTCTTAGTCGACAAAAACAACACTGCAGTAAAAGCATGGCTTGTTCTCTCGTAGCTTGCAGGATTTATTGGAGAAAACATGGTTGAAGGGAAAATAAGTTCTAAATTGATGTTTCCGTCCTGCTGACTACAAAGCGATGACTACAATGTGACATACAGTAGCAATATAGTCCACTCACGAACGGGTCGTAAACCCGATAAGGAATGTTGCCCAACTGACACAGGTGGATTTACCACGTCTATTCACCTGAATGTGAGGGTGCAATGCACATATTCATTCATGTTCGTTCTCCCCCCGATCGCCTCTCTGCTATACAGGACCACAGATCCAGGGTCTCTGCGCTCGCTGGTGGTGATGTTTGGCATTTAGCTCTAGCAGGAAAAAAACAACCACAATCAGGCCATCTGATGACTTCTTGATAAACATTGTAAAAGTGAGCTGCACTTGTTCTGCTATACTTTTAGCACTTAGGGAAATATGTACGGCTGTGACCGAAGCACCCACTGGTTTTTGGATATTGAAAAACTAAACAAGAAAAACATTTGGCTAGTTAAAAGGGAAAACAAACTTTGCTGGTGAAGAGTGAAAGCAAGGGCTATGTTCCTTCCTGTTAAATAGCTGTTAATCACCATTAGCCACATGAACAATGAATGTTGTTATTCTGTCATGTTGTGATTTTATAATTACTGTTTCCACTGAATGCTTGATTATTAGCACATGCCCAGAATAGGGACACGACAGTTATGGTTAAGATCTCTTATTCAATGTTAAGTAACTTTGAATTGAAAGTGTTTAGACAACTGTCACTATGGTGTGACCTTGTCCTCAAGTTTATACAGTTCAAGATGAAACAGTTATGCAGTCAGATAAAAGTGTCTAATGATAAACGCTTTTAACCATGTTTCTCTACTATGAAAAGTAGCTCGGTGAACACAAACAGAGTATGTATAATACTGATACCAAGAGAACAAATTAACTTGAGCCGACCCCAAGAGCCGACTGGGCTCAAATGCCCAAGGCTTGATTCCTGGACATGTGCTGCATGTCACGCTGCTATGCTCCATCCATGCTTCTTGTCGCTATAAAATCAAAGCTTGAAAATGTCCCCCCCCAAAAAAAGGTACAAATGAACGTCTGTAGTATATTTCAGCATCAAGAAGGATGCATTTTTCAAACACATATCATGGCTGTCCTCATGCCATAAAAAGAAATAGCATCCTTCTCAGGCAAAAAGTCTGTGTGTTCACACCAAATCTGCAAGTCTGTGAAACAACTTTATGGCTTTAGAATTGGACTCCATTTCCCACGATGCTCTCTGTCTCTGAACCAGTCCATTCACTGGTCTTACGGCTCAATGGCTGCAGCGTTGTCATTTCCGTCGGTTCTCCCATAGCTGGCAGTCTCTGTGGGATTTGATTGGCTGTGTCTGGCTCTATACACCTCGTGCTTAGAAAAGAAAGCAAAAGAGGAGAGCCGTGATTGGAGGAGCAGGGTGGGTGGGCAGGGCTGGTGGTCTACCAAAAGGCAACCAAATAAGGGAGAAGGCGAAGGTTAGGATATGACATCATCACTGTCACCGTTAGGCTGCTGCCTAATTGAGACAGGTGGGAGGGGCTTCCCAAAAAACTCTGTGGAAAGCAGGAGGGGAACAGAATGAGACATTGAATTCGTAACATGATTGCATCCAAGAAAGGTATTACAAAACACTATTGGGGTTATAATCCAGTTTGGTCCATATTTTTTCTCAGTCATTTAAGAAATTATTCTAATGAATAAATACATTTTGATTAATCGAAAAGAATTACAAATATTGTTTTACTTCAAAGCAAATTAAAAGACTTTTGATCAATATTTCTTCAGTGATTTAAGTATCCCAATTTGTTTTTGATGGAAAAATTGTCCTTAGTTCTTATGAGTATCAATATTATCATTATTCTTATTCTTATTAGACTCTTCTCAGACATTAACTGACATGCAACATAATGTTATTGCATCCCTTTAAGTGCTTGCAGAATATTACTTTGTCGTATTATAAATGTGTCCAGCTCACATATTTAATGTAGTATTTAAGCAGATATGATGTTAACAAAGACCGTATAGTCTGATCAAACCATGCAGAGGGACAACAGAGCGACATCTGCCATGCGGGACACTGGACACACAACTATGTCACAGACATGTAGGCTGAATGATGAAGATGATGTAGACATGCTGCCGAGGGCTGAGTTAAATGCCTGTCACAGCAACAGAGACACACACGCATACACAAACGCACACTCAAACACATTGAGGATAAGACAACGGTGTTAGTCTGTGAAGTTAATGGAATGTCAGAAACTGTGACATGATTATTTAAAATAATTATGATTATACTATTATTTAATAATTGAGACAGGCTTAAGCAAGCAAGAATGCACGCGTGCACCCACAAATGCCAATGCCTGGCATGCATGCACACACATCAGTGGGTCCTCCTTTAGCTGCCACTACAGTCATCTACAGAAAATGTTAAATTGAGAATGAAAAGTAGCACAATAAAGGTCACTTTCTTTTTGAAAGGGCAACATGCAGTTACAATTATTTCATGCAAAGATAAAACAGAGTCACAAATGAGGACAGACAAGGAAGAGGAACTGAAAACTCTGTAGAGAATCACACATTATGTCCAGCTGGACCAAACAATGACACTTCATATACTGAGTTTTATTAAGGTTAATAGTTAAGTTGATCATTCACCAAATTCACACATCTTATGCCATCACCACCTGTAATGATATGGTCAATTTGGTCATTGCTGCCTAATTATAGATCCCACCACTGCTAGGGCTTCGAAGAAGCAAAGTGACTGACCCTCCAAAACATAGAAATATATAATTTTGCACTTAGGTTTTAGGCATCATTAAAACTAACTTACCCAACACTATTCTTAAGGTTGGGCTAAAGATCTAAGTCAGAGCATCTTCCACTCCTGCATGTTACTCTGGTGGGATCCATAACACTGCACCAATGCCCTGACCAGGGTAGTTAGTTTTTGTTAGAATGAGTGATCATGCAAGGGGAGGCGGGTGGGTAGGCGGGATCCGACACAGCTGAAAGACTGGGAACAGATTTACCAGAATGTCTCAAGTCCCCGAGAGGTTCCAATTTGGGAAGCCTAGAAACCTTGGGTGTGGCCCATCCGACTAAAATGAAAGATAAAGATGATCAAAATACAAAAGTTGTGATTGATAAATGTGGCTAATTACTTAATGTTATGGGGGAACCTCAAACCTCACCAAAAATAGCCATACTATGCCTCGCTCTTTTGTGACCAAAGAAGCTATGCGGTCAATGTGGATTAAAGCAAGAATGACTTCTCACAATTAAAAAAAAATGTTGCTAGGCCAAGTCCTACTATTCAATTTGCAAAACCGTATGAAAAATGAAAGCCAGCACTCTTCATACAATATGTAAAAATGTGATGTTTTTATAGCCATACATACAACCAGTTGAAGAAATTGCAGATTGAGGTATTAAAGACAGCAGTTATAAAATATATGAGTCAGATCATTAGGGGTTTATTTCTGCCGGAGCCAGGCGGAGCGCCGCTCCCCTTGCTCCACATGCGCTCCCCCACCTGCAGGTGGCGCTCCCCCACCTGCAGGTGGCGCTCCCCCACCTGCAGAGACCTATCCGGGAGAAATGAGTGGCAATGGTGGCAATCCAGCCAATACATCCCCGTTCATTTCAGTCGTTGCTATAGGATACCACTCTGAGGCTGAGCCTTCCCAGCTATGGGAAGGCTCAGCCTCAGCTGTGCTGACAAAGCACAGCTGAGGCTGTGCTTTGTGTGTGTGCGCCATAGTGCGTCTCTCTCTCTCTCTCTCTCTCTCAGACACACACGCTGCGTGTGTGAGAGAGAGAGAGAGAGAGAGAGAGAGAGAGAGAGAGAGAGAGAGACGCATGCGTGCACGCACGCACACACACAATAATCTTCCGCAAAAAATCGACTTTTCTGCGCATGTTTTTCGGTGCGCGGGTGCGCGCACATGCACGCGCGCGCAGCGCGCGTGCATGTGCGTGAGGTGCGCTCCGGCACCTCCCGAGTTACAAATTAAGCACTGAGTCAGATCATTAGGGTTTTAGATCCTGAGGGTTTTCTGAATTACTAATAACCTAAAACAGGCCATCTACAATCATACTTGTAGATAGCGTTTTGGTGCATGGCATATTTCTATAGGACATGTTGACTTGCAAGGAGTCCAAATGACAACTGAGAACATTAATTCATCCAGTCCTCTGACCTGGTGGGGGCGGTGGGGTGGGAGTCTCTGTGGGACCTTCTTCCGTCCTCAGCGGGTCGACACGGTGCTTCCTCTTGAGGTGAATCTTCCTCGTCTTCTTCTTGGTCTGATTACCTGACGACGCTGTTTGTTACACAACAGAAGGTTGAAGGACTGACGTGAAAAACAAGTACAATTCTGTCATTGCTTGGGTCTGTATTACTTTTCATCCGGGACTATGCATATGGCAACTAAACAATACAAGTTGGCATGAGCGTCGGTACCATTTCATAACAAACAAGGATAGACGATGCGGGAAGATGCAAAGTGGAGCCAATCGCTTGTAGCACCTGGCACTTGTAATCTAAAAATAATGCACTGTGGGATTTCTATGCTTGGTTCATCTGGGTGTTAACCCTCCTAGCCTCTAGGTAGAAAGAAAGAAATAGCTATAAAGTATCAGTATTGCTTCTTACACAATGAGAGATTGTAGAAGAACTGGTATTTTGCCTGTCATCTCCTATGGCACCAACATCACTACAGCTTGGAATAGTGGATGAAATCATATCCAACGGCAACAAAATATTCCAACTGTTGGGTCTGAGAGGCTATCCGATCAAATGTTGAGTCTTTCTGTACTTGTAGACACTGACCTGAGCCTGTGTTATCTGGTGTTTGTCGGGCGCTGTCTGGCAGGTCATCATTCTCATCTCCATACTCATCTTCCTCCTCCTCGTCAGCTTTCAGGCTCTCTGCCACACACTCCTCTTTTTGTCTCTCTTTGTTCTCCTTCTGAACAGAACATTAAAACAAATATAAATTTGAGTAAAGCTATAGTGAGCTTTTTATGTATATATTGTACAATCAAATATATTCACCCACTATGACTGGTAAAAGACATAAGTTTCCTTAGCTTGCTTATACAGTATGTCCCATACCTCTGTGACCACATCTCCTATTGGCTGGAAGGGGCTGGAGACGTTCTCCTCGTCAGCCTCTTCTACCTGGATCTGTCTGCCCTCGCGTTCTGCCTCTTCTTTCTCCAACCGGTCTCTGGCAACAAAACGAGAGGGACAACAATTGCCATCAAGAACCATAAGCAAGATACAGTACATCATCTGTACAGTATGCAGATTTATTCCACCACTGTCCATATACTTCCGTATACCTCCGTCCTCACCTCTCCTCTCGTATCCGCCTAACACGCTCTGCTCTCTCCTTCTTGTCCTGCTCCTCCTGGGCTCTCTGCTCAGCCGTGTCTTTCTGCACGCGTTCCGCGATGGCTTCGTAGTCTTTGGCGATGTTGTTGAGGAGCCAGTTGAGGCCGTTCTTGATGGACTTGTCCACCTTCTTGCCGTAGCCGAGGACGGCAGAGCATGGCTCCTTGAAATGAGAAGTGAGAATTAGAAACCACGTGACGTCTAGGTTGTTTTTGGGTTGTTTGCCATCCATATGACTGTTTCATCAAGGTCTACCAAGTAGTACTTGGAATGGGCAATAGAGGGAAAAATGGAATTTGGTAGTTTTTACTTTTTACTCTCTTTTCTTTGCATGGCTACTGACGTTTGTGCACATCCTGAAAACAATAAAGAAGTATTGCATTGTGGGATTGGGTATTGGGTTGACAGGGCTTTTTAGGTTCCATCAAGTCACCTGAATTAAGGTGGAATTAAGAGATGACATGAATGAATTAGGAAGGTAGTGTGAAAATGAATAATCATGAATGCCCCCTGCAACTGTAAGTCAAAGCATGCATCAATGGTAAATAGTATACAGTACAGTATACAATGTGCATTAAATGATAGGCTCACATCTAGCTAGCTATTAGTGTGGGAGCCTTAAGCCAGTCAAAGGTCTTTCAGAAACACTCACAATCTGACACAAACACTTGTTCTCGTTGACAAGCTTCTCCAACGAGAGATTCTCAATGATGTCTGCCTCAGCCAGGGCCCCATCACGGTCCTGTTTATTGGCCAATCTGAAAGCGAGAGAGAAAGAGAGAGAGAAATGACAGATTAGAGAAACCGTTTTGGAAAATGATCATTTCTGCTCAACATTAAAAGGACAGACAGGGTAAATTCTGTCTTTTCTCTGCATTTGTTTATTGTGCCTTTGTGCACATAGGGTGTCACTCCACTCAGGCACAGGGAGGTAATTACAGAACAGCTGGGAGTGACATTCACCATGTTTGGTGACAGAACTGCCCTCTCGTGGATGTATTGCTTAACATCCAGGCCAACGTAAAAGATGCATGGAGGACAGGACCAGTGATCTAATTATTGTATTTTGCAATTGATATATTTACTGTATTTTTGCACATAAAGTTTTTTTTTTTTAATGTACAAATCTGGCAATTACCAGACACACAAGGTCATAATGTGAGCTTCTACAGCTGCTATTTTCAAAAGATTTTAAGCAACTGAAAACAAATAAGACATGCTGGGTCATGAAAACTTTCTACATTTATATATTAAGAACATTTTGTAGCCATTACTTTTGCAGTTCAACTCAAGTAAATACTTAATTAAAAATGTTTTTTTTAGCTGTAAATGGTAAATTTATATAGCTTTCCATTCACACACCAATGGCAATGACACTTTTACTTAAGTTAACACTCACACAAGGGCAGGCTCACACTCACACAATAACAGGCTCACACTCACACAAGGACAGGCTTGCCGGCAATGCGCGGGTGCTGCAGCACCTCGGCCATGGTCTCGCGGGTTTCCTGAATGCGCTGCACGTCGCTGGAGTCTACCACGAACACCACGCCGTACGACTCAGAGTAGTAGTTCTTCCAGATGCCCCGGATCCTCTTGCCGCCGCCCAAGTCAAAGATGGTCACCTCGAACTTGCCCTGCTTCAGGTCCACCTTGGAGAATCCCACTGTGGGGGCTACGTCCTGTGGGCTCTCTGAGGGAAGGGGAGAAAGACAAAGAATTATTGATTCATTTGTTAACTGATAATTGATAGCACGATACGACTTTAAAAAAAAATGGAAAGCATGCATGCTCGGCGGCTGGATTCACGCAGACATAATTACATTCACAGAACACTGCCTAATGATAGAACTGAAGAATTTTAAATTAACCATTATTAACGTCTTAGGAGGGTCATCTGCATAAGCAATGGTGGTAAAAGATACTGTATGTCTACGTTTTACAGTTCATGCATAAAGAGCATAAAGGTACAGTATAACACTAAGCACTCACGTTGCTTAATTTGCTTTGGTAAAACATTACACTAGATTGACTACATCGTACAGAGGGATGATATTCCCAATTAAATTGTTATCAATGTATCTTTTCTAGCTTTATCATCGACAACTCTGCCTCTGTAATGTTTGTAACGTAATGTGGTTGCCCAAAAACATCAGGCAAAATTAGCCCTTTGGCTAGTATTGCGATTGAGTGGTCCCTTATGAAACACAAGTTAATATCATTCCAAGTACACCCAAGATGTTTGAGGATGCCTCACCTCCTTGGATTCCTCTGACTGTTGCGGTCTTTCCTGCGTTGTCCAGCCCCACCATTACCAGAGTCACTTTCCTGTAAGGTTAGATAGAGACGACAACACAATAACTACAGGTTCTGATGCTGAAGACCTCTCATGACCTCTCCTGGTCCCGGCATCGAAATCCACCCGAGTGATGGATGGCAGCTTTCTCCACTTTCCCATATGTATATCACCAAAAGACTGCCCTGTCACATCAAAATATATGGGACCATGCCTACAATTACAATTTGGGCATTTAGCAGACACTCTTAATCCAGAGCGATATACATTCTTAAAACAAAAGGCATGGCAATACATCAAAGTACATATAAATAAAGAAGTTAAGGTGAATCACAGTACACAAACTAAGAACGCAACAGTAAATAATCTATATAGGCATATTAGGCCAACTGATCCGTGATCCAGCATGCAGACCATCTAATGTACATGCATGAAACAAACAAATGCATTCTACATATATACATAGTACTGTATTAGTACCTAGAGAATTTATTTCTATAAAATGGTAAGTACTTGCTATAAGATCTACTGTTACTGGATATGCACACAATATAAAAAGCAGCAGAAAAACTACAAAAAAGCAAGACAAAACACAAACAATCCAGCACAATTGCTCATCGTCTTCTGGTTGAAATACTTAACTACAACACGTGCGGCGTGGGGACATGAATCGTCCAATCCAGAAAACCGTCATCTGGAGCCACAACGCCTTCATGAACAGAGATATTCACCTTGCCTGTCCCCTCACCCAAAATTCACCATTACTGCATCCAAACGGCAGGCAACAAACCCCCGGATGCACACACATTGGCTACATAAACACTCTTAACAGATCAGGTTGTGGGATTATGTGGGGATTTCAAAATAAACCCTGGGGCAGGGAGCAGGGAGAGATCAAGAACGCTGATTGCAACCACCTTGCCCCCTTGCACGTTTCTGTTTCTAACTTCCTAGTGACTAAGGGTTTCAATATTAGCTGCAACCAGCTGGCCAGTTGAAACAAACAATGCTCTATGTAAACACTGCTATGAAATTATGAATATAAATAAGATGGATTGCCATCAAGGATGTAAGGATGTCAGGGGTTGACACTAAGGTCTCAGAGGCAGGACATGTTCTACTTGCCATCTGGTCATGGCTATCTGCCCCCTCCCCCCAAAAAATCCAGTACATTATTGCCGTAAGGAGACGTATACAGTAGCTGTGTGTCTCTGATGCTGACTTTCCACTATCCACCTCATCTCATGCATTTAGAGATTGGAAAATAATGATAATAATAAATGTATTAATAAATTGTACTTCATACAGCAAAACTGTTCCAAACCAAATTCTGCTACAATACATGTTTGCATGTACTTGCTGCTTTCTTTAGTTTTAGCCTTTTTTGACAGGGAGGCGGGGGCATTCGAAATGGTGCAAAATATATACATTTTCTACCAAAAAATATGGTGATTTTTTTTACTATTATTTTCTATAGTCCTATAGACCCCATGAAGTTATATCTGGCCACAACAGTTCACAGAATCTACTGAATGTGAGGGTAGAGTACTATAGGGCTCCCTTCCAGTGTGCAACTGGCTTAATATGGCAGTCTGTCACATTGAGTAGATCCCATTATCTTTTGTGGAGAGATGTGATTTCCTGGAGTCTAGTAGAACTATAGCAAATAATTAAAAATCACCATATTTTGGGTAAAAATGTATATATTTAGCCCCCCATGTTCAAATCGCCCCGCCTCCTGTCTCCTAGCTAAAATCACTAAAAGTAAAGAAAGCAGTAAATGTAAAACAATTAACACCCATTTATTTTGTCGAATTACAACCTAAAACATGAAAGAACCAAAAAAAACAACAAAGCTGTCCTTTAAAGGTCCTTTAGACATGATTTTTTCAATATGCGCCACTTTGAGTACAACAGATGCTGATGAAAGCCTGTGGCTCCTGCCGTTGCTATGCCAACACTAAAAGACAGTTTGACGCCTGAACCCCGTCCCGGGGTCCAGGAACCCTCAAGGTTCCTTGACGTTACAGAACGTACCACAGTACCAGGTCTAATAAGCAGGTTTAATAGGTGTAATACAGATCGAACTAAATGGACCACTAATAGGAGTCCTTTTAAACATGTGGTTTGAGAACAGTGTGTACGAAGAGAGAGAAGTTACCTTGCAGGCTCACGCCAACGTTTCAACCAGCTGCAGCAGTTAGCCATCAGACTGAACATGTCAGGGTCATCTCTAGTAGCCAGGAATTAACGAGCTCGTTCTTCATTTATCTCTCATGAGCCGGATTTCTGACTGTTCCTCTGGCTGGAAAAGTCCTAACATCATGTCAGATGACGAACCCAATCACAGCTGGGTTGGTTATTCTGTTGCCATCTAACAGCGAAGAAGAAGAAAGTGCATCCCAGATGCGCTGGTTCTTATGTTCATCTGGCTGTGAAGAAACATCTCAGACGAAGTTGGGGTGGTCGGGTGATGGTGGTGGGAAAGGTCCTTCATTCAGAGCCATAAGCAGCTGCGAACTGATGGTCAACAACAGGTGGTCAACAACTCAACGTACAATCGATAGTAGATGTTCTGTTCTGTGACGACAGGACAAATGATGACATTCTCTAGACTTCAGCTCGAGTCAGTCTACGTGATTTTTTTTTAAATATTATAGCACCGTTTATCAGTGCTACTTAGTTAGCAGCGCCAGCTGGCCATAAAATTAGCCAGTCCTTTTAAATATGACTGACGGACCGACTGACTGACCACTACCAGCTACTTAGCATCCAGATAGCCTTAATACTAGAAATAAAACTTCTAGGAACTCAGATTACCTTAGCATTACAGTCCTATTAAACGTGATTTACTGACCACTGCTAACTCCTAGAGGCATAGAGTAAGCCAGAGTCGCGCAAACTCCATTCACTTCATGGGATCAGTCCCAATGGCGGCTCTTCTACATAGGCTTCTATTGAGAACGGAAACAACAAATAGGACAAGTCCTGGACCGCAAGTGGACGGAAATGCATTGGTCTCTCAGGCAACGGCCCAGCTCGAATGATCATTAAAGACTTCTTGTTACTGTACAAAACAGTTGACCTGTTACATACGTGCCCTCGTTGAAGCTAATGCATTTCTACAACTCCAGTTTGTCCCAATTCGGGCGGTATGAACGGCGCTCGATAGCCCCGTTTATGGCCCCTCAATGTCGCAACTATTCCACTAGATGTTAGCCCCTACTTAGTTAGCAACTTTAGCATGCTCGGTTGCAGGTTATAATGTCGGCATTCTCCGAACAGACAGACAGTCAGATAGACACATACGGCTAACCTGCTTTATCCTATGAACGTGGAATATTCCCTTCGAAAAATAACGGACACGTCCATTATGCATGTGCGCTACTGACGCTGGTTCTGGACTGGCTGGTTGGTGGTTGGGGGATAAAGTGGTTCGTAGAATCCATCAGTGTTTGTTTACGCCGTCCGTCTGCTGCTAGGCTGCAGTCAGGCGTCACGTGATGGAGCACGTCCAGTTTAACGTCATTACGTCAATTATTTTCAGGACAGAGCCTTAGAAATAGACAGAGTTACGCCAACTCCGTTCACTTCATGGCGCCAGTCCAATTGCGGCTCCTCTACATAGACTTGACAGCCGTGCGTGAGGTGCGCTCCGGTACCTCCCGAGTTACAAACTAAGCACTGGTGACGACGAATAGTGACAGCCGGAAGTTTATGAATTGGAGTTTATGGGCTCGCGCGAGCAAATGAACCACGTGACCAGACTATTTTCTGTCCCCTCAATGTCGCAACTCTTTTTCTAAGGATGTGCACCAAAATGACCCCGCCCCCATCCCCATTTGTCCCCACAGTAAAATCAAAGTTGGTGGAATCCCTGCAGGACCGCTAGGGTGGGTGTCCCCGGACCCTACTTTGGGCACTAGGGATGGATGTGCCGAAAGGGACATTCTTGGCCGAAAACTGAATACCCTACACAAGTAGAAGTAGAGCGAGCAGAAGGCAAGTACCCCTGACACCTCTAGGAGATAATACTCATGACAATACTCTTCAGTCTTAATCTTACATCGCCATTACATCATTAACTAAACCAGCCAATCAGTGTCCACCAACCAATCGCAGTACTTGCGCAAGTAATAATTGCTTATGGGCCCACAAAACATTTATTTAGCACTATTGAATGCATTAATGTGCATACACTATTTACTTACTTGAGTGGAGTGGGCGCACGTTAAGTGATCGGGGCGCGGCTGCTGGTAAAGTGGTCCGCGGTCGGTCGTCCCTCAGGGTATTCCGATCAGCCATTTTGCACTCTACTGAGTGCTGGTCTAGTTGGTGAATGGAATATTTTTATTCCATAGTTGGTGTCTATTGGTGAATGGAATATATTGAATATTTTCTGCCAATTTGGGTCAGAACTGAATAGGCCGAAAATGCATTCTTAGCCATTTTCTGCCAAATATTTTTCTTGCCAGTAGGATTCTAATTTTCTCAGATTTTTACAGCAAGGCTGACCTCTGGTACACAAAAGGACAAACAGCATGAAGAAAAGGCTGAACTGAATTGGACTTCATGTTCCTAATTGATACCAAGTTGATAGTGTGGAAAAGGAAACGTTGATAGTGTGCAAGCAAAAAGTAAACCAACTAGATCTGTGCTCCTTTGGGGCGCAGATCAGAGCTCTGGTGTTACGTCAACTGTTGCATCACCCTGCAGGTGACGTAACAGTTGCATGGACAGACATAGGGACGGACAGACATGCACGGACAGACGTAGGGACGGACAGGGGGTAAAACATAGTCACCACCATACTGGTGGAGACAATAATAATACACCCAATTTCCCTTGGCCCTATGTAAAAAAGAAACACTTTGAATTCCCCCATAGTTGTAGTACTGATTCCCCGACTTTTCGGATTGCCCGGGCTTGGCGTGAGGTTTTTGCTGCTGAGCCAATATAAGTTGCAAGCATCTCCATTTCACACACTGTGACTCAAATGATCCATTCTGAATCTCTCCCCTCCCGCTGAAATGTTGTACTGGACAGTACATCTGAAAGGAGGGCCAAAGAGACTTTTCCATGCTGCTCTGGCGGTGGGCCACAGGGTGTACTCGTTCGGAGGGTGCGGCAATGTGGACAAAAAGGATCAGATTTACGTGCACATTTTCAACACCGTGTCTTTGCGCTGGATGAAGTTGCCCTCGGTGAGAAATGGTAAAGGAGTGTCATTTCCCCCTGAGGTTCCCTCTAACCGCAAGGGTCACACAGCCGTGCTGATAGAAGACATCATCTATATCTGGGGGGGGCTATTGAGTATTGAGGAAGAGGAAATCTGCAACGTGCTTTATGCTTTCGATGTCAACACCCACAGGTGGAACAGGCCAAAGATTTCAGGGACGTGTCCGGAGGCACGGTACAACCACACGGCCTGTAGCCTGGGGAACATCATGTATATTTTTGGAGGTGTCAACCTCCTGACCGGATCCACCAATGACATCTACAAACTGGACGCCACCACCATGGTCTGGTCTTTAATTACCACTACCGGCATACCAGCACCGGTCGCATTGGGTCACTCCGCTACCATTCTGGGGACAAAGATGTTCATATTTGGGGGCAAAGGGTACAGGTCCCATCTCAACAACATCAAAGTGTTTGACACAGAGACCAACTCCTGGCTGAGCACGCCTTCTGCGCTGCCACATCTCCCGAAGGGACGAAGGTATCATTCGGCCCTGGCCTACAACGGAGAGCTGTACATAATCGGTGGCGACAACCTGCGTCTCGAACAGACCTTCGATGATCTGTGGAAATTCAATCCACAGACCTTCTCCTGGAGGAAGGTCGAGCCCAAGGGGAAAGGCCCGTATTGGATGCATAGGATGGGCATATGCTGTGTGGGAGATCGCATCATCCTCTTTGGAGGCTACTGGACACCCGACGATCTGTACATCTTAGACTTGAGTCCTAGTCTGAAGACGCTATGCAAGATAGAGGTTATTCAGCACGGCCTGGAGCAGTCAGGGCTCCCACACGACATCCGATGGGAACTGACGGCCATGACTAGCCGGCCGCTTAAAAGGAAAAAAGAAAAAAACAGTAGAGAACAACTTCCAGTTGGTGTCAGTGGAGCAGAAGATGGAGACGAGGAGACGAGGAAGACGCCACCCCTAAAACGTCTCCCTTCCTTCAGATGATAAAGAAAGCAAAGCACAGGAATGTGCTCACCAATAGCCACCGAGAACTAAAACAGCAGCATCATGGGAGAACTGAGAATTCTACTACAACTGTGCCAACGCATCAAGTAAACTGCACAGTTGATCTCCATAAAGGTAGAGATGTTTCTAAAGCAGAACTGGCAATGGGAGAAGGAAATGAGTCCAAAGGTGGAGACCTTTGTGTTTTTAGTATATCAGTATTATTTTATTTAATAATCACTTATTCCATTTATCAGATTGGAGCTGGGACGGGTGCTGGACGGAGGTACATGCCGCGCCACCTACTAGATCAGGAGCAATATACAACAGCCTACCTCAGAGTTCTCTAGCAGTCAGGTGTAGTATCGAACCCGGGACTCCCACTCGCCAGTCCAACGCACAACAAGTCGCGCCAATAGGGCTGAACCCGATTGGCGGGGCTGTTGTGGCTGGCTCATGGCTGAGCCAGCCCCTTGATCACCCCCTTGATCTTTTGATCTTTTGGAGCGCGTCCTCGCGCTTCACACCGCGGACCGCCGTACACGATGTCCCTCATGTGGACCCGCAAGGACGTAGACGGGTATATTGGGGATAACACCCGCACTCCAAATCCTGCCGACTACGCCAGATTGTAGTATTACGCAGAAGCGGGGATCGAACCCGGGACTCCCACTCGCCAGTCCAACGCACAACAAGTCGCGCCAATAGGGCTGAGCCCGATTGGCGGGGCTGTTGTGGCTGGCTCATGGCTGGGTGCTACACAGGCATGAGCAGACTTCTACTGTATCACGAAGCATACATGGTTGGCGATACATGGACATTATCGGTTGGTTCATTATGGTGATCCGATTGAGTAATTTGAAATCGATACAGCACATTAAACCTCTAGCAGCACAAGTGACCAGAGAGGAAGTAGCCTGACACCTCCTGGAGATAACACTCATGGAGATTCATGGACTCACCTGCTGCAAGATGCAGGGCGAGAGTGGGAGACACATGAGGGTGGGGAAGACACAGGACAAGACATATCGCACTGGAAAAGGCAGAAAAAAGAGGAAAAACTAGATCTCCACCTCAGGCTCAGGCGTAGACCTGTAACAGTTGCACGGACAGATATACGGACGGACAGGGGGTAAAACATAGACACCACCATACTGGTGGAGAAACACCATACTGGTGGAGACAATAAGTTGCCCCGTGAGGGGATGACGTAACAGTTGCACGGACAGACATACGGACGGACAGGGGGAAAAACATAGTCACCACCATACTGGTAGAGACAACTAGATCAGTGCCCCTTGTGGCACAGGTCTCCAGCAGCTCAGGTCAGTGTGCACATTCCAACACCCCGGTTAAAAAAACATAATGGTAGGAGTGTATTCTTATATAGAAGTCTGAATTGGTTGGATTTTGTCACTGTGCGTCTATATTGTATTGAGTATGTCTGTCCGTCCGTCCGTGTGTCCGTCTGTCCATGCAACTGTTACGTCACCCCAACAGGGACTCCATCATTCAGACCCCAACCTGGACCATGACGGGCCCTGAATGATGGAGTCCCTGTTGGGGTGACGTAACAGTTGCACGGATGGACGGACGGACAGACAGACAGGGGGTAAAACATACTCTCCACCATACTGGTGAAGACAACAAAAAACATGGTGGACTGTTGACAACAACTTCCACAAAACGGACCTAATTTTCTGTTTGCAATCATATGCTGACATTGTTATTATTTCATGAATATTTACATTGTGTTTTACCCTGTTTGTAGATGTAGAAAACAATACAAATTACTATAGTATACTGACACACAGCACAGATAATACAGAAGAACATCAACACCATCGGTTGAACAAATCAAGTTTGATCTCATCACTGTTAAGATTTGCATCAACAGTGTGCGTGTAGATTTAATTTAGTTCAAATTGTGTCCTAAAGCAGAGAATACATTTTGTAATCAGTGACAAATAAGTTTATGTGTTTAAGTGTTTTGCATGTCACAATGAATGAATAATCATTCGAAAAGATCGACTGCTTTATTAATCATGCCAGTACAGCAGCATAATGTTTGATTGGGATGTGTTTCAGAGAGACTTTACAATAATTCAAAAAGTAATAAGCTAGATACATGTAAAGTATAATTTTAGCACAAGATACAGTGTATCAATCTCATCCTATCAGCACAATGAAAATTGAATTAAACTATCTCAGAATAAATGAAGTGGGTTTGACCAGATACTTACAGTAGCAATGATTGATTGATCACACACACACACACACACACACACACACACACACACACACACACACACACACACACACACACACACACACACACACACACACACACACACACACACACGTACACACAAAAAACCTTGCTGATAGGGGTGATCACTCAATGCTTTCCTCTTGTTTCAGCTACAGTCCAGGACAACAGACAATGGACAACACCAGTCGAGAGTATCCCCAGCAGGGAGCTCCTATTGTTTTTCAACAACCTGGTAGTTTTGGTGTGAAAAGCGTCTTGATGGCTGTATTACAACCCCCCCCCCCCCCCCCCCCCCCCATCCACTCATGTCTACCAGCAGCAGCAGCAGCACGCCCAGCTGTCCACAGTGTTTGTCATGCAGGACCTCGAACACCAAGGTATGCATAATCCAAGTTTGGAATTTCAGTGATTGGGTCTCATCAGTTCAGATTGCAGTATGGCCACATACAGTAGCTTCAAAGGTGAATATGTGTGTATTCTGCTTCATATTGCAGTTAGCTGCACACACTAACAGAAATTAACTTATCTAACACCTCCAGATGTTCCGACATACGAACATCTGGTTATGTCCGACCTACCCAAGATGGCTCCTTTTCAGGCAATGAAGCAATCACCTTTAACACGCCAGTAACGACTATGTTTATAGGCACTTATTTCGTTTAGTACATTTTTATGTAGGCCCCTCTATATTCAGCTATTGTCTCTTACACAATCATCAATGTGTTTGAATTATTGCTTTTGTCCTACATGTCTCTGAGTAAATAGACATGTTATGTCATAATGATTTACAAGGATCATGCTCACTTCATGAGTGTGATATATCTATGTACCTGAAGCATACTGATTTGATTTGATAGAGCTTATATGTTTACCCTAATACCCTTTATATATGCTCATGAACCGTTGCAATTGAGTTTTACACAGCACAATCCCACATACCGGTAAGTGGGTGGGGCGTGCATTTCCAATTTCCATCATACCAATTATGGCAGTGCCCGATGCGCACCGAACCGGACGTCTTTCTGTTCCATATAATATAATAACAATGATATTTTTCATTTGATGCAGCTGAACTCCAAACCAAAACGAGAGATGCATGGTAGACATTTATTCACATACTGTATAAGAGTGAATAACATCACAGATGTACAATACATGCCGTTTTACATTTTCAATAGATAGAGATAGAGTTATTCTATGAATGAAAGCATTTTGAAATATATTGAATCTAGATGACCAATTTGACTCTGTGGTACATAGTCCACTCTATGGACATTTCACATGTAGGCATAATGGAATTACCCTCTGGTTTTAGTATGCAATAAGGCTAGGCTACAATCACGCATGCAGTCATGAATCATGAAAGTGATAGGCTGGCCCGGGCTGGATGATTTCTTAAAATACAAAATAACTACACACCAGGAAAAGAAATATCCATTCAACAATAAGACACATCAACAGAATTATACATGCAGTCACATTTTTCTACAGTCAATAGAGTATGCATGTACATCATTGACTGTCATACCCGGAAGTTATGAGGAAATGCCTACTGAGTGGCAAAAAAAAAATCTGGCATCCCTGACATCCCAACAGAAAGGTCTGTTTGTTTGCATAGAATGACTTAAATAACATTAAATCAAGTCACTCACTTTGCCACTTGATCTGCCATTAACTCTATGCATGCACAATGCTCTCTTCTCATCATAAACATTCTTCCAGACCCAGAGTTACGCTGACCTTCCCTGGTAATATCTTCATAGTATGAATAGTCTCAATGAACGGAAAGACTGTGCCAGTGAAACAGTAAAACGTGAACGTGTGTATGTGTGTTTTAGTGTCAAGGTCGGAGAACAGCAGCTGTCCTTTGTTACAGTCCAGCTGGACTCTGATCCTCTTGGGGCTCTGCAACCAGGAGAGGTCGGTCAGGCACTGTCCGGTGCGGGCCGTGTACGCGCCGGCGAATGAACACAGGCTCCAGTACTGCCCGCCGCTGCCTCCCTTCCTTTTAAACGACTCGGATAACACGCCCGTTTCCCAGTATCCGCTGTCCGGGACCTCCACATCCCAGCTGTGAGTCCCCGAGCTGAAGCCCTCGGAGCCCAGGACGTAGTCGTAGAAGTCGAACCTCTCCGGGTTGTCGGGAAGCTGCTGCTGCTGCTCGCGCGTCACGCTGGTCAGGTCGTTGGACAGGATGCGCGCGTGAAAGGCAGTGTTGGGGTCCAGGACGACGGGAGTGTAGGAGATGATGGCCTTCATCTTGTCCCAGACTCTGAAGGCCAGGTTGCCCAGGTGTTTAGCCACGTCTATCAGCGCTCCGGGGGCCAGCTGTGGGCCCTCCAGTGTGAACAGGACTCTTTCCGTGGTGATCTTCCACTTCTCTAGGAATGAGATGTGTTCAGCTCCCAGCACCTCCTCTATGGCTCTGATTGTGTTTGAAACGGTTGATATCTCTCTGTCCAGTCGGTCGATCTTCTCCTTTATCAACCGACTCTTCTGCCGATGTTCCTCTCTTAGCGCAGCAATCCTAGCCTCCTCATCCTCTTGTAGAAACTGATGGAGCTTCTGAAACTGTTCCTTGATCTGCGCCTCTGCGTTCTGTGTCTGGACCACAATGTGTTGTGCTGCCTCCTCGCATGTGGCTTTATCTTGATTGAATGCCTTGAGTTTCTCTTGTAAAGGCTTCAGCTGTTTCTGGACTTCTTCCTTGCGGTCCATTGCAGCTTCGTCAATGGGTCTGAAGCTGTGGTTGGTGTGTATTTTAGAATCCCTGCACACAACACACGCTGGCCGTTGACATTCCAGACAGAAGAGCTTGAGTTTCTCAGCATGCAGGTCGCAGATATCCTCGGCCCTCTGACGTTTTGAAGCTCCCTGCTGCTGTCTCCCCTGTGCGAAGGCCTCACACAGGTTCTTCAAAGCCAGGTTGCAGGGTAGACGTTTCCTTTTACTGACCTTTTTGCAAACCGGACATTCTGTAATTTTCTTATGTGTCCACCAGTCCTGCAGACAGGCTTTACAGAAGCTGTGGCTACACGACAGGAGAACAGGCTCTTTGAAGATGTCACGACACACAGCGCAGGAAAAATCCTCGTCTGAAAAAGACGACTTGGAAGCCATTTAGATTGAGACAAATACTGCTCAACACAGAAAATGGGCCAGTCTTGGTAAAAGTAACTCCTCTAGATTAGAATGTTCCCTGGATTTCAGTTGGATTCCTTGTTCTTTTTGAGGTCATTCATCAGACAGGATGAGTAACAGATTCAAGTGGTCTGGCACTTAGTAGAGCTGCAGTAGAGTAAAGGTGTGAAAACAGTCTGCCCGCTCTGCCGTGTTCCTTTTGTCTGACTGATTTAAGGCCAATCTTTTATAAGGTGATGAGACTGGAAGGGGCGGACCTTGACAGACCACAAAGACCCCCCCCCCACACACACACACACACACAAAATCACACACTCACAACACATGGGGAGGGGACATACAGATCATTTGCTGACATTGTTATTATTTCATGACATTAACATTGTGTTTTACCCTGTTTGTAGATGTAGAAAACAATACAAATGACTATAGTACACTGACACACAGCACAGACAATAATACAGAAGAACATCAACACCATCGATTGAACAAATCAAGTTTGATCTCATCACTGTTAAGACTTGCATCAACAGTGTGTGTGTAGATTGAATTTAGTTCAAATTGTGTCTTAAAGCAGTGAATACATTTTGTAATCAGTGACAAATAAGTATTTTGCCTGTCACAACACGTGTGAATGAATAATCATTCGAAAAGATTGAATGCTTTATTAATCATGCCAGTACAGCAGCATACTGTTTGATTGGGATGTGTTTCAGAGACACTTTACAATAATTGAAAAAGTAATAAGCTAGATATTGGTAAAGTATAATTTTAGCACTACAGTATAGCAACAATGAGTCTCATCCTATCAGCACAATGAAACTATCTCAGAATAAATTAAGTGAGTTGGACCAGATACTTACAGTATCTGTAAGTACCCCCCCCCCCCCCCCCCCCACACACACACACACTCACACACACACACTTGCTGATAGTGGGGCGAGGGGTGACAAGAGACCACTCAATGCTTTCCTCTTGTTTCTGCTACAGTCCAGGACAGGACAATGGACAACACCAATCGAGAGTATCCCCAGCAGGGAGCTCCTATTGTTTTTCAACAACCTGGTAGTTTTGGTGTGAAGCATCTTGATGGTTGTATTAGCACAATGCCCCCTCACACACACGCACACACACACACACACACACACACACACACACACACACACACACACACACACACACACACACACACACACACACACACACACACACACACACACACACACACGCGCAGACAGTGAGAGTGGAGGTGGAACCAACCATTTGCTACAACCTACAAAAAGTATAAAATATGCCAAGGTGCTCTCAACAGGGTTGCAACAAACGAACGTCTGCTGTTAGTACTACTCTTTCTAGTACTACCAGTGGACTGCATTAAACACATCTTAATTTGGCTGTTCCAGTCAGAAAAGCTGCAGCATGCAACATTAAGATTCAATCAAATATGTCTCTGTTTACAAAATGCTGTTGTGCCCCCCCCCACTGTTTTCTACTACATTTTGACCTTTGATGCTTGCTTTGGAAGTGTAAACATCTTTGCGGAAAATAAGGTTAGCAGTAGCACAATTTTTACATTTCCCATATGGAAAAAAATATATTGAAAGCAAACTCTTGAAAGTGGCACGTTTCATACAACCCTCATATATTAAAATATGAAGTTAATCCATAGTAATTTTTTTGTGAAGTGAAACATATATAATTTTGTGATTTTTAAGAATTATATGACATTCAAAACAGATACAAGAGCCATAGTATTATGGCCATAATAAGTGACTTGTATGAAAGGTGCCACTTTCAAGAGTTTGCATGTTAAGTTTTTTTTCCATATGAGTAGAGTCTATGACATGTGTATATTTTCTTTTTTGTTAACAGGTTTTATTCCGATAAATCAATATTATGGCATGTTTACATGGGGTTTTCCCTGTCTCCCAAGCTCAGAAAGAAACACGCTTTGGAAAAACAATGATTCAGTAACACATAGGCCTACCTGATTATTCACAGCTTAGCAGAGAGGTCCAGGTGTGGTCAAGTTTAGCATAACGCATCATGCATAATGCAGGGCCCTTAATTATGGTCCTTTGCACTGTTCTGTGCAGTCAGTGTCTGTTCACCCCAGGCCAAGCTGATTAAAACTAAAATAAATGTATTGATAATTAAAGCAATAGACGAATTATTGTCAAATTAATTTAACAGATATAATGTTATTATTCATCTATTCTATACTGTTTCCCAACCCCAAGTTCCACCTGGCCTGGCAAAATAAAATCACTGCTAAATACAAACAAGCTTTTAACATAACCATAAATAATAATCTATTTTTTCATTTTTTATATACTCAGGGAAAACACATGATACAGTTGTACTCAATAATTACTTCATTTAGCTACACAATAATGAAGACATGATTTTATTTTGGGTCTGGTTGCTGGCAAGAGCAATATGTGTAATCCAAATATACCGTACTTGTTTTATTTGAATTTGTGCCATATTTTATGACTTCAGGCAGTAATTATGTTGTTTGAACGGCTTCTGAAATAACAATCCTGAGGCCGTTCAATTTTGTTTAAAATACAATAAACGTTCGTAAATTTGGCTTATTCAAATTTTATGTGGTAGAAAAAATATGCTAACCCGAGGGACACCCACACAAAATATCACCATCGACATTAGACCATCACAATAATACCAATGATAAACAAATCAACTAATTATTAAGTCTCCCCAAAATAAAATAGAAAGGGATTTCATCCCTTGATTAGACATTATTAATAGCGAAAATAGCAATGCATTTTCAGCCAGGGAGGTTTAAATGGCTTTGAATGGTTGATAGAATACTAAATGCTTCACGTAATGGCCTTACGTGAAGCATTTAGTATTCTATCAACCATTCAAAGAGCTCTTCAACTTCCTGAGCCAATAATGCTGAAACAAAAATATAATCACTAATCAGCACAACTAATATTTCTAATTAGCCCGGTCCCCAATCTTAATGTGCTGTCGTGCGTGCTTCAGCACGGCAGAATTGTCTATTATTTTGATCAGAAGAACTACCTGTACAGTAATATAACATTTCATTCTACTTTTGTCCACTTTTTTGCGGGCGATTTCTCTGTGTACCACCAGAGGGGGCTCCAGTACCACTAGCGGTACAGTACACGTACCATTGGGTGGGAACCTCTGCCCAAGAGAACTGCACAGCCTTATACCTGGGAGAGTGAGAACATGTAGGAGTCACATTTGAATACATGTTTAGTAATCAGCATTCCTTTTTGGATTTATGATCAGGGGTCAGTAATATTATAATCTTAAGTCATGTTGTAGTCAATGGTTTGTGTAGTCATCAGGCTGAAACACCCAGTCCAGAACAACCAGGGTTCCCTCTGACTTGGAAAGCCTGGTGAGTGGTGACACAAGGTTAACTACGGCCTATAATCACTGCATTATCCCATTCTGATGCTATGGGAACCTTGAGTGAGTGAAGTTCTGGTTGCTCAAGGGCAGGCTCTATCTCAGTGGAGCAAGGTTTGGTGTTCGGTGCCTTGCTCAAAGGGCCCTCCCCCTGTGTTGTGGTGGAGTAAGTGGTGGTTATTCACTGCACCCGATGTCTTCTCAGAGGAGAGAAGAGAGAGGAGAGGTGAGGCGAGGGCGATGGCTGAACATGTCCGATTATCTTATTAGTGTGAATGAGAATATCTGCCAGTCAGAAAGACAGCATAGAATCTGACAGAGGCTTGATATCATGTCTTCTACATTATGATCAAGAGGCAATCAGGTCAACATAGAACACGTTTCATGGAACCTACAACTGCGTGGCCGTGCCAGGGTCAAACGAGGCACTGCCCAACCCATGTTCTGTCTCTCTCAATCTTTATCTTTCTAACCACGTGTACATATTCTACAGACACAGGCACACAATCGACTTATGAGCACTTCCAGTTTCGTAAAGTGGGACATCATCAAAAGTGGGACACCATTTGGGTCTGATTTAATTTGCCTATCCAACTTTGTTCAAACGAGAATCACTTCATCCCCAATCACCCAACTTCTCCCATTACGTTCTTCTCACATTTTAGGCATTTAAGTGACGCTTAGGCCCATTCTGAGGTGCTTAAAGGTACAGTACAGCTGTTGTACCGATGGTGTAGAAGGCAACATATCTCTTTCAGCTGTACCAATACATAAACACAAATGTTAGTGTTCCACTGTTTGCTTTAGCAATGTAAATGTGTATGTTTTCTCGTGCAAATGAAGCCATTTGAACTGAACTGAACTGAACTGAACTGAACTGAACTGAACTGAACTGAACTGAATTGAACTGAATTGAGTTGAGTTGAGTTGAGTTGAATTGAGTTGAGTTGAGTTGAGTTGTGGGTGGGAAGGTAAGATTGTCCTTATGGCTGACGCGTACTGGATGGTTAGCGTTTGGTGGGGGCAACTGGGGAAGGCAGTTTATTTTATCTCTAGTCTCCATGAATTATTACACTATAAGTTAATTGTAATATCCTTGCTGTCAGGTTCAAAGATATGGCTAACCTCTTAATGTGTAGTGGAGCAGGAATGTGTGACTGTCTACACCACTGTTTCCAAACTATTTGTTTTCTCATTTTTATAGAATCCATGTGTATTTTTTACCATGCCCCAAACCTTTATCTCCCCAGGACCCAGACTAGTAAAAGATAGCTACAAAAATATCAAGCCCACAGCAAGTTGTGAACAATGTAAGAATTGAATTATTTTATTTTATTGTTATAATTAATTTTATCTGACCCCATTCCACACACACAAATACATACATAATACAAATACATAATGGTAATAATAATAATAATTTGGGGACCGCCAACAGGTTGAAGAGCCATGTTCTATATCATTCCAGAGAGCCACGGAGGCAGGAAGAGTCCGACTGTCCCCAGCAGACACACGATGATGAACATCCACAGAAAGATGCGGTCAATCACCATGGCAACGTACTTCCAGTCCTCCTTTATCTAGAAGGAGAGAGGAGGCAGGGCAGGTACGAAAATAATGTATATATATTAATATATATTTTAATGGGGTTAAGGTTAAGAATAAGGTTTAGCAGTGGGAGTTGGCATTTGTTGGTATCCATCCATCCATATCCATCCATATCTATATTATAATCCATACGGAATTAACTAAGGAAATGTCTGAATGAATGAATGTCTGAAACCGCCGTAACTCCTCACTAGCTGCACTAATCACTCTGATTTCCATACAGTCATTGACCATAATATTAGGAAGAGATTAACAAAGCCATTTTTTTCCAAATTAAAATACACCAGCAATGCAACAGATAGTGGCCCATACAATTTTGCATCTGGGCCATCACTATACTGCCAACATTACTACGTTCCTGTGCACCCTTGCTTTGCCACAACTGTTTCACCATTTCCCATTATCAAGTATACTCACAGCTACCCCTTTATCAAAATACTGTGCTTGCATCCTTGGTATGATCTATTAAATCACTTTACCCTGTGCATAATTTGGTGTTCATATACTGTATTCACTACGGTAAGGTCCTAGTTCATTCAATCATACAAGGATTCACAACTTTCACAGGAAGAGGACGGCAGTGGCTCAGTGGTGGAGTGGCCAAATGGTAACGCAAAGTTGCCACTTTGAACCTGGACTCCCCCAGTGTTTGTGTTGATGTGTCCCTGAGCAAGACACTTAACACCTGGTCAGTACCTTGCATGGTTTCTTCCTGCATTTGTGTGTGAATGGATGAATCCATTGGGATTTACAATCGATGTACAGTAAATGCCTTGGATAAAGGTGCTATATACTGTAAATGCACCATTTACAAGTTTGCCCTACTGTACTTTGAGCTCTAGGTATAGCTGTAATCAACTCTACCCTTCCCCTAGGCCCAACAGCCCACACCTGAATCAGGTGTGGGCCTTGTTGTTGGACACCTTCAAGTAGACATTAATCTCTATTGTGAGGCCATTGAGAAATATTGGGGGAGATTTGTATTAACAGTGAAAACCCCTGGTATCGCACATAAGTAACCTGCTAGAGCACATAAGCACAAGTAATAAAATATTTACGAGTGACTGGAAACCCTTTTCTTGTTCTGCATTCCAATTTTAAAACAGATGAAACTTCTCTATACTCACAGAGAAGTCTGCATCCTCTGCCCTCAGGTGCTCTGCGATGTAAGTCACGCCCTCCATGGCGCTCACCACCGATGGAGACAGAGGCAGCTGTATGGTGCCGTGATGGTGTTCTGGAACGACAGGGCTGTCGCTGTCCTCCAAACTGACTTTGCGTGGGCCCTGTGGGAGGAGCTTGTACCCGGCAAACTGCGGTGGCGACGGAGGAGGAAAAGAGGAAGAGGTACTGGACGACAACTTCATCCCATCCTCCCATTCCTCCTCCGCCTCGAAGCCCAGACGGAGTGCGTCCACCTCACTTCCTGTCACGTCATCTGTGTCCCCGTAACCGTGGAGATGACAGTAGTAACCACCACCACCACCACCGCACCTGTCTGTGATGATGGAGTCGTGGTAAGCGTGGCAATAACCTGAGCCGGCCTCGGACCCCTGGTAACCGTGGGGATCGTCGACGTCAGACTCTTGCATGAGCCAGGTGTTGGTGGTGGAGACTGAGGTGCTGTGGGACGGGCCCGGGGTCGAGTGGGGCGGCAGGAGCCTTTTCATCAGGCCACGTTTCCTGAAAGAGATCGGTCGATGGGGGGGGCATGGTACGAGGTCACTTCAGCAATGGCTGCTTGTACGAATATATAGCTTTTCTCTCTCTCTCTCTCTCTCTCTCTCTCTGTGTGCTTTTAAATAGTTTTGAATAAAGTGTTTTGTAAAATCTCAATCTCTCTCTCTCTCTCTCTCTCTCTCTCTCTCTCTCTCTCTCTCTCTCTCTCTCTCTCTCTCTCTCTCTCTCTTTCCCTTACATGCTACACTAAGTACACTTTGTACATTATGCTTTCTAGTGTCATGTGAAACATCTGAACTAATTCAGATCCGTACTGACCTGAGGTGTTGCTGCGGCCTCTTCATGCACAGCCACCAAGGGACCACGGAGAGGAAGACGACGCGCGCCCAGCGCGGCATGGCGTACGCCGCCCACGGCGAGCGGTGGTGCACGTTGAGCACGAACACGGTGACCACGATGGACAGCGTGACGAACACCATGGTGAAGAGCAGGTACTCGCCTGATGGACAGATTTCTTATTTATTTTAGTGGACCCTTACGGGTCCATTTGGTTTCATTTTACACTCTCAAGAGTTAAAATACTGTTTTAAAACGTCAGTAGTAGCATATATAGCAAGAAAACCTTCCAATTCTCCCCTCCATTTTTCATCATAAGTGCATTATTCTATAACACTTACTAACACTACTAACAGTACGTAACACCATCACCACTATTTCAAAGTCAAACTTTCTTGGGGGCCTTGAAATGGATTTTTTTTTGTGTAGATCTTGTTGAGGCGGTCGTTTTGAAAGTAGCTCTCAAGTAAAAAAAAAGTGTGGGCACTCCTGCTCTAGACACTTACCGATGAGCGGGATGACCAGCGAGGTGGACGGGATGATCTCGGTGATGAGCAGCAGGAAGACGGTCAGCGACAGCAGCACGGAGATGCACAGCGTGATCTTCTCGCCGCAGTCGGACGGCAGGTAGAAGACCAACACGGTGAGGAAGGAGATGAGCAGGCAGGGGATGAGCAGGTTGACCGTGTAGAAGAGCGGCAGGCGACGGATCACCAGCAGGTAGGTGACGTCCGGGTAGATCTCGCGGCAGCAGTCGTACTTCTTGGTGTTGTAGGTGCCCACCGCGTCCAGGATGGCCCACTCGCCGCTCTCCCAGTAGTTCTGGTGGTGGAGGAGAGCATGAGAGAGAGAGAGAGAGAGAGAGAGAGAGAGAGACCACAAGCATCTTGTTTTCAGAAGTAAAGAAAATGCCTGGGTGAGAGCCCCTTCAATTGTGACACAGGATCGCTCCGTCTGTCTCTCTCTCTCTCTGCTGATTATGGAGGGTCACACACACACACACACACACACACACACACACACACACACACACACACACACACACACACACACACACACACACACACACACACACACACAGGTCTCTTTCAGGCTTTAGAGGAGAGGACCGAGAGATAAGGAGAAAGCTTGCAAAAACCTTTACCATAACCCCAACAGCCTCTTAAAACACACATCAATCGTGGCTTGAATGAGCTGTTGTTGAAATGACCAGGTATGTACCAACAACAACACCATCCACTTCACAATCGATCACAGTCTTATGGTGGTAATTACAGGTGTAGACAGGCAACCCACAAGAGAAAACACTAGCCTAAATCCAACCTGTGACAGTACCTCTCTGCCTGTGAAAATAACAGATGATTCAATATTTATCCTCAGCTGCAAGGATGAAGAGCACGAAGTTGGTAACGATGTAAGTTAGAGATCCATGCCCTACCCGGCTATGCAATAGTCATTGTACCCGTGTCAGAGTATCCGTTCTACCCATCTGTCCATAGCAGTTCTGGCCAACCGTGGGTCCGACCAACTCACCACCGGTTACTGCAATCCCTGACGCGTGTTGTCGAATTTGAAGTCGGTGGGGGCGAACAGACATAGAAGTGTTTTTAATTGGAACTGGAGAATTGACCATTATTTTGATCAATACAGAATGCGTGCAGCTGCTTCACCCAAATGTATAGGTGTTATTGATTAATAAACAATGCAGCACAGGGAAGGATGGTTGAAACAGGAGAGGAGGAATTGAAGACAGGTGGGTGGAGAGGAGGAGGAAAAAGAGAGAGTTTTGCTGATTCAGCTGCAAAACAGATTTTGTGACTTATTTGTCCTTGCTACAGTGGGAAAAATATTATATGTGTTTGCGTGCACCTTCGTGTGGAACTTGGACGACTTACACATTTGTCAGTTTTCACCAGACTGGTGTATACATTGGTTGTCTACGTATGTGTACGTGTGCACATGCATGCGTGTGTCTGCCAGTGTGCTTTCTGATAACAAGGAAGGTATACAAAATGCTTCTTTGATGCCATAGAGCAGAGTAGCAAAATTATAAAAACACCTAAATGTGTCCCTGATCATATACCTTCAGATCCACCGTGGTCTCGGTGGGCTCCAGGTCGATCTTGGCACGGTCGTACGTCCAGGAGCCGAACTTCATCTTGCAGCTCTGGTGGTCGAAGGGGAAGAAGGTGACGTCGATGGAGCAGGACGACTTGTAGATGGCCGGCGGGACCCAGCGCACCCGTCCCGTGTGGAAGACCTGCGCCTTGGTCTGGTGGGTGATGGCAAAGTCCCCGTCCGCACTGGGACAGAAAAGACACAGAGGTTGTGTAGAGGGTTGTTGAGAGAGAGAGAGAAAGGACATCAGAGACACTGGGCTCAGTGCAAAAAGATTAAAATATCTAAAACTACACACAATATTACACATATAAAGACCCCCAGGAAAGTGTTCTAAATCCTCTAAACATCATTAACATATTTTTGGTCCCTTTAAGGGAGGAGAGAAAGGTAGGAAGTGAGAAAGAAGGAAGCAATAGAGCCATTTTCCCCCTTCTCATTTTTGAAATCAAAGGTGTGCTAACATACCCTTTGAGCCATGTGCTCCTGTTATAATTGATGGAAAATACTGAATCCTAACAATGCCTAATATGCTATCTTTGATGATGCAACAGCTTCACCCTCCAAGCTGGACCCTTGAGAGAGACAACCGCCTCAAACACTGACTCCCAGACAGTGTAGAGAGCTAGTTTTTAATTAATAACATTCTTGAACCCTGCGGGGTTAAACGATAGGATTGTAGCTAATCTGATGAAAGAGCATTTTTCATGTACAGCTAAGCTCCAATATTGACTGTTTTGTCTTTCAGCGCATGTATCCCAAATTTGCATGCAGAAATATGCTGTTTTTCCCTCAATACTTCTCCTATGTGTTGCTTTGGTGTGTGAGGACTCGGTTATGGATCAAGGAGTTGTGGTTCTCAAAATGTGCTCCAGTCCAGGGAACCTCATAGGCAATTCACACTATCGTCCTGGATGTACACTTGGGACCACTTGGCAGTTGTGGTAATTCCAGGGATCGCATTGGGACCAAATGAAGTGTACTCGGATAATCCAGGTCGATGCAATGTGAAAGCATGGAATACAATTGAATAAAGTCAGAAGGGTGCAGAAGAATCAAGGTCATGTGTCTGGGCATGTGCATGACGAAGAAATATACGTATATTCTGCAGAACTCAGAGTAATACTATGCTGTGGAACACTGGAGTGCGTGCGTGGCGTGCATGTGTGCATGCATGTGTGTACTTGTTATACAGCACGATGTCGGGCACCCAGATGAGTTTAGAGGGAACCCTGATGGACGTTACGTTTTCGTAGTCTGACGGACGCCATCGCAGCTTATAGTCTGTCCATTCCTGTTATGAGACGTTATGACACATACACAGACCACCACCAAATGTTACATTCCATCACAGTATTATACAGTACGTTATGACTTTGCTGTCTGTCTCCTCACCTGCTTCAGCCAAACATTAGTGGTCATCATTTGGTTCTTTTCATCCTGTGAAGAAACAGGAGTTTCTTATCATGTGTTCCCACATCCCTCTCCTACTCCTCTTTGCTGATTGTGCCTATAAGTGTATTCATTCTCACCACGTCTATGAGCTGCGCGATGGAGAGTCCAAATCGGATGACGACCACATCGCTGACGTTGCGAGCGGGGCGAGACCACTTGTTGTAGCCCCTGAACAGTTTGTTGAAGAGCCGATCCTCAGCCTGGGACTGGCTCCAGTCCTTACCCAGCACTGGGAGAGATGAGATTAGGGTCAAAATTGTGAGGTGATGGAATGACAATAGATGTGCGTGCGAAATATGAGAAATATTGTGAAATGGCAAAAGACATACTGTAATGTATATTTCAACACTAATGGTTAAACTGTTGAACAAGGATGGTTAGGGAAAGATTCCATTGGGTCGGGCGTCGGTGCTGGTAGTGCTCTCATCACAAGATGTGGATATTTAAATACGTTGTATAACAATAAATATTACAAATACATTAGCCCTAACTATTGAGGAAGCATATCATGTAATTATTACAAATAGGCTACTTGAGTAATTTCCCTTGCATTGATATGTTAGGGGTTATACTTTATTTTTTGGGGGGAAAAAATGCAGATTTGATTGTGAAACCATGTGACTTTATAGTAGAATGGTCCTATCCTCCAAAATTTAGATATCTCTCATTTGCTACACCTTGGAAAATCAATAGACTACACACAATATGCTATATTTGTATCTTATTGAACTTTATATAAACCAATAGATTTATGAAACAGAGACAATGTTCTATTACCAATGTATTAGATAATTCAGAAGAAATTGAGGTTGTAATTACTTCTTTGTTTTTTCATAAATTACGAGACCTTATAATACATCACCATCACCTTGTATTCAATATTTACATCATCATTGATTAACATAATCTCCATGTAGTAGTATAACATGTCACACTCACCAGAGTTGATTAGGATCCATGAATAAACTGTAGCCTTATACCAGGGCAACACAAAATCTAATTTCTGTTTCATCTCCATTAATTAACAAAAACCCTATTTATTCCTCTTTCTGTCTCTTGCTCGGTTTAAGGACAACCTCAAAATGTGTTCAACTATATCTCCAGTTGCAGCACCCCCCTCCCTCTCTCTCTCTCTCTCTCTCTCACGAGTCACATGTTTCTCTCGCATCTCCTTCTCTATCCCTTGCTCGTTGGCATCTCTCTCTATCTTGCATCTCTCTCTCTCTCTCTCTCTCTCTCTCTCTCTCTCTCTCTCTCTCTCTCTCTCTCTCTCTCTCTCTTTCTTGCTCTCTGCCTCTCTCTCCCTCCTGACTGAACCAACATTTACATAGGTTAGTTATTATTCAGGGTCCAATAAGGACTTGAACAAGCAAAAATACTAAAATAAAATACATACAAATAAAACTCTTATATCAACATCATAATACCACTTTCATGAAACAATGTTTTAGTTTTGTGATGACCTTGTGCAATTAAGAGTAAGACAAATTAAGGGTGCACAACAACGATAGAAATGCATGGTGAGACACCCGCCCTTTTAACCGCTCATCAATCCTGTACTGTGCACTGTGTGTGTCTGAGTGTCCCCAATCATTCATTCCAAGGTTGTCCATTTTGTGGCGAGTGAAGTCCTTCAACTCTAATTTCAATACTCCTGTCAAGCACAGTATAAGGGCTTCATGCAGTGCATGCATTTCAGCTGATTTATTGAGCGGTGCCCAACATCTCCAACTCACAGCTTTATGTGTCTGTCTGTACGCAGGCGTGTCTGTTTTGGTCTTGTACAAAGTACAGTAGTTTGCTAAATAGTCCCGTTGCGACTATTTGTTAGCCAATCGGGAAGAGCTTCACTGAGCTGCCTCTGATTAAGGAAAAAGGGAAGACAGGTGGAGACAAATGTGGAGCTGGTGCGTGGGGTCTATATTTCAGGAAGTGATCTAATAATGGAGTGGTCTAAAATAAAGAAGGAAAATAAGGAAAATGCCATTAAAATTCTGAGGTTTATTAGTTTAATGTATTCATATGTTCATAGGCTAGTGGTGAAGAGTCCCAACGCCAGTGTCCTTTCCATCGGCTTTCCATATTAACCAAAGGTGGTGTAGCATATACTGACTTGTTTTAGATGCAATGCCTTCCAACTTAGGATACTTGGACGACATGTAGGCCTTACTGTACGTTCGTAGACAGGAGGAGCCAGGTTCGAACTGCCGATGGATCTTTGGATGACCTGATCTATACCTGGTGCAGTATGCTGGAAAACCACAGAAAATAATTCATCCATAAGTTACCCCATCCAGTTTTGGGAATATTACTTTCCAATATATTACTTATTAATCATTACCTCCATTTTAAAGCAATATACAGTATTTATATTACCTTTTACAGTCTGAGCAAGTGTAATATATTAATATTATTATTACATATTACTTTTTACAAAATGTGTAATTAAATATTTAATATCACTATTAATTAAATATTGCGTATGCGAGTGACATACCTACAATAAAGCAAGCCCACTTGGCTATCTGGCCAAATCCATATGAAATCCATTTGAAAAAACGTCACTCCTAAAAACAGTACTGGTGTAGACCTACCTCATCCTACTCAGCTATGGACAGTTAACACAGGAGTTAAATGTAGACCTACCTCATCCTACTCAGCTATGGACAGTTAACACAGGAGTTAAATGTATTCCTTGAATTCATGGAAGCCAGTAAATAATTTGATGACAAATTATAGAAAATAAGTAATTATTTAACTTCTGCAGATAATTTCACAAGAACACTTGCAACGAGACAGATTGACAGAAAGTAATTTAGAAAGTAGTGCAGTAATGCAGAAAAAGTATTTGATTTTTTGTCAAGTAATATATTTATATTAGGCTACAAGTTACTGCATTATGGTAATATATTATGTATATAAATTATGTATATAAAGTTACGTAGTGCTGTCCCAACACTGTCTGACCCCATCATGTCTGCACAAACAATTACGTATAACCTCCTCAACATGACCCAACATACACAGTATAATCGATAGATGTGGACCTGCATGGATTGGCCATGTCCTCAGAATGCCATGTCATCATAGGCTATGTAAGAACTAGCGCCTAATAGTGCAGCTTGACTTGGATGAGATGAAGACGGCTTGTTTCTCTCTCCCGTTCTACCAATCACTGTGTTTGCTAATTCTGTTGTGTGCAAATGCTCACAGGTAAGTCAAAGTGTATTTTGTTTACCAGGCATTTTACCAGGCATTTTATTTTGTAACTAGGGTTGGGTACAGGCCATGTCATGGTCTGATGGGTGTAATATCTTTACAAAACAATATGTGGTATATTATTATTATTATTATTATTATTATTATTATTATTATTATTATTATTAAAAAATATTATTAGCCTTATTATGCCTATTGACAAAATATGTAGGCCTATTGTATGTATGTAAGTATTAAAAAGAATTATGAATTATATGTAACAGCGCAGCCTGCTGACAGGCTAAACATAGTGAGAGATGTACAGGTGAGTGGACATAGGGACCAAAGCAGGGAGTGGTTGCACCAGCGCCATCTATAGGCTCTGGGTTGCACCATGTTTTGCACCCGCTGCAGGGGAACGCAGCTGCTTTTAATTAAGACTTCCACCATTAGGTAGGGTTATTAAAAGACCTAAAGGCCTATTCAGAGTTGGATTTTCGGTGCCCACCGCGACCACCGCGACCACCGTTTCCTACAATATGACGTCATACCACCGCTACCACCGCACCTCCCAGCCCTCCTCTCGGATTTTACTGACCACCGCACCGCGGTGGTTCCAGTACTTGTTTTTAACGGCTGCCAGCTGGTAAAAAAAAGAAAGAAAAGAAAACACACCACAGCACGACGGCCAGGAGGAGAACGAAGGGATTCAATGATAGACACAATGACATAAACAGAATACGAAATAAACATGAAAGCAGCAGAATTTATTATAATTGAGGTAGGAAGTAGAGAAAAGCAGAGGGGAAAATAAACAACAATGGACGCGAGGAGAACAGGGGAGGGAGGGCGAGGTGCTGCTAGTGGTATATGAAATAGTAGCTCCGACGGACCCCCACTCTCTACTCCGTCCGTCCCTCCCTCCGCATCTCGGAGCGGAGGGAGGGACGGACGGAGTAGAGAGTGGGGGTCCATCGGAGCTAATGAAATAGCGGTGGTCGCGGTGGTGACAGACTATATAATAGCGCGCGGTGCGGTGGTCTGATCGGTGGTCGCGGTGGCCACCGAAATTCCAGACTCTGAATAGGCCTTAAGAAGACATTACGACAAAACAAATTAGCCTATAACGATAGTAAAAGGTTTTCCACTCTGTCTGATCCAGTGCATGGAGACTGACTGACAGCCAGGCTGCTGCCATGCATTGCAGAGCCTTTTAATATTTCACAGAATGTGAGTGAAAGTTCAACCACAGTTACCTCAGAGTCTGACTGAACTTTGGAGTCTTTGGTGAATGGGGTCTTCTTGCCATATATCATACTGTTGTAGGCCTATCATGCAGGCCCGGATGTAACATTTCCCAATTGGGGAGGCAGGCGAAAAAGGTATGGGGGGTGGCTTTGGGCGATGAAGTCGCACCCATAGCCTACCATTTTCGGTTAAGCATCAATAATAACATCAGTTGTTGAAGTTGCGCAGCAGTTGCATAAAGCTAAATCCGGACCTGGCTAAAGCTCATTTTTTCTGTTTTGCCCCCCATGCCCATGCCTAGATCCGGCCCTGTATATCATACTGCGCGTAGGCTTTTGCTGACTGGCACGGCTGGAACTTCTCACACACACACACACACACACACACACACACACACACACACACACACACACACACACACACACACACACACACGTCCTAAGGGGGCGTGTCGATCATTGTACTGACAGAGTTCAGCCAGAGACAACTAAACTCCACCACCGGACGGACGGACACACGTACGGGCAGAGAGACGCAGCTGCAGCTAGTTGTGCATTCGAATGCAGAAACCGACAAAACTCTCTTATTCCGGCAGGGCTGACATCATGCCGGCGAAGAAAGCCGTCCTGTTTAACTTGTGGGGAGTCGTGCTGGACGCCCGACCCGCTGACGTCCTCCACAAGTTTGAGGAGAGCCATAAACTTCCACGGTAGGAAAAAATAACGGTCCTCCATGTCTGAGCAACAAACTAGGCCTGAATGAAACATATTGTCTATAATATATAACAGGGCATAAAATATAGATCTGTGTAGACCTATTTTACTTTGGAATGAATGAGCACTATCGCCTCATGTGATATAGGCTACTTTCTAAGGGAGACAAGTGTGATGCTGTGTAATTATGTAGTAGCCTATTGTTGAGCAACTAACTACTTCATTTCACATTGTAATCTAAATCATAATGATTGAATAAAAATGAAGACTGTAGTAGTATGCATGTAGCCAGCCGATATGGAAAATTCTATAGCCTACTTTATATGTCATATATGCTCTTGAAAGTGACACCTTTCATACAATCCTCATGTAAAAGAATAAAGTTAATTAAAGCTGCAAGCAGCGATTTACGGGCCCTCGATCGTGCAAGTGTCGGGCAAATATCGGCCAATCAGAAAAGGGGATGCGGCTAAGTCACAAGGACCCAAAACGTAGTCCAATGATACCACCCATGTGTCTCTATGACATAGCATTGAGGAGTTATGGCAGAAAATAGTATCGACCAATCAGAATAGGGGGCGGGGCTAAGTTACACCAATCAACGTCAGGGACGCGCCAGGACTCATTACTAGTCCAATGATGTCACCCATATGTCTCTATGACATAGCATTGTGGAGTTATGGCAGGAAATAGTATCGACCAATCAGAGGAGGGGGCGGGGCTAAGTTACACCAATCAACGTCAGGGACGCGTCAGGGACTCATTACCCAGTTCAATGCTGCCAGCCATATGTCTCTATGACATAGCATTGATGAGTTATGGCAGAAAATAGTATCGACCAATCAGGTGCAAGTACAGGGGGCGGGGCCCCTCTTCTGATTGGTCAATACCAATCAGGACGTCAGGGACTCATTACCGGGTCCCATGATGCCAGCCATATGTCTCTATGACATAGCATTGAGGAGTTATGGCAGAAAATAGTATCGACCAATCAGGTGCAAGTACCACTTCCTGTTTGGCGGCGAAGTTTGGCGCTCCGCCACGGTGTCGCCGTTTTACGAAAACTCACGATTTCCGTAACTTTTCATCGTCAACGTCTTTTCTGCTTGCCGAGCGATTTTTTTTTCCGAACGGACCCCCCCGCTCCGACGAGTTGGCCAAAATGCGACATGTGGAAATGGCCTGAATTGCACCAAAACGCAGCCTTTATTTTGAAATAACCGACTTCCTGTTCGGTTTCGGACGCGGCACCAAGAGACTTTTTTTTAAGTTGCGACATGATACAGGTCCGTGCCGATTTTCGTGGATGTACGTCAAACCGTATGGTGGGGCTTGAGGCACGAACTTTTCTAGGGGGCGCTGTTGCACAATTAGGCCACGCCCACTTTTAACAATTTCACCATACGTAAATTTACGCCACTAGGAACGTGCGTGCCAACTTTCGCAACTTTTCGTGTACGTTATGCGGCCGAAAAACGCGATTTACTTCGGTTAAACAAAGAAAGAATAATAATAATTAAAGCTGCAAGCAGCGATTTACGGGCCCTCGATCGTGCAAGTTTCGGGCAAATATCGGCCAATCAGAAAAGGGGACGCGGCTAAGTCACAAGGAGCCAAAACATAGTCCAATGCTACCACCCATATGTCTCTATGACATAGCATTGAGGAGTTATGGCAGGAAATAGTATCGACCACTCAGAAGAGGGGGCGGGGCTAAGTTACACCAATCAACGTCAGGGACGGGTCAGGGACGCCATACCGAGTCTAATGCTACCACCCATATGTCTCTATGACATAGCATTGAGGAGTTATGGCAGGAAATAGTATCGACCAATCAGAAGAGGGGGCGGGGCGAAGTTACACCAATCACGCCAGGGACGCGTCAGGGACGCCATACCGAGTCCAGTGCTACCAGCCATATGTCTCTATGACATAGCATTGAGGAGTTATGGCAGGAAATAGTATTGACCAATCAGGTGCAAGTACCACTTCCTGTTTGGCGGCGAAGTTTGGCGCTCCGCCACGGTGGCGCCGTTTTACGAAAACTCATGATTTGCACAACTTTTCATCGTCAACGTCTTTTCTGCTTGCCGAGCGATTTTTTTTTCCGAACGGACCCCCCTGCTCCGACGAGTTCGCATAAATGCGACATGTGGAAATGGCCTAAATTGCACCAAAACGCAGCCTTTATTTTGAAATAACCGACTTCCTGTTCGGTTTCGGACGCGGCACCAAGAGACTTTTTTTTAAGTTGCGACATGATACAGGTGCGTGCCGATTTTCGTTGATGCACGTAAAACCGTATGTTGGGGCTTGAGGCACGAAGTTTTCTAGGGGGCGCTGTTGCGCAATTAGGCCACGCCCACTTTTAACAATTTTACCATACGTAGATTTACGCCACTAGGAACGTGCGTGCCAACTTTCGCAACTTTTCGTGTACGTTATGCGGCCGAAAAACGCGATTTACTTCGGTTAAGAAACAAACAAACAAAGAATTAAAGCTGCAAGCAGCGATTTACGGGCCCTCGATCGTGCAAGTTTCGGGCAATTATCGGCCAATCAGAAAAGGGGACGCGGCTAATTCACAAGGACACCAAACATAGTCCAATGATACCACCATTATGTCTGTATGACATAGCATTGAGGAGTTATGGCAGGAAATAGTATCGACCAATCAGAATAGGGGGCGGGGCTAAGTTACACCAATCAACGTCAGGGACGCGTCAGGGACTCATTACTAGTCCAATGATGTCACCCATATGTCTCTATGACTTAGCATTGTGGAGTTATGGCAAAAAATAGTATCAACCAATCAGAGGAGGGGGCGGGGCTAAGTTACACCAATCAACGTCAGGGACGAGCCAAGGACTCCTTACCGAGTTCATTGCTATCACCCATATGTCTCTATGACATAGCATTGTGGAGTTATGGCAGGAAATAGTATCGACCAATCAGAGGAGGGGGCGGGGCTAAGTTACACCAATCAACGTCTGGGACGCGTCAGGGACTCATTACCGGGTTCCATGATGCCAGCCATATGTCTCTATGACATAGCATTGAGGAGTTATGGCAGGAAATAGTATCGACCAATCAGGTGCAAGTACAGGGGGCGGGGCCCCTCTTCTGATTGGTCGATACCAATCAGGACGTCAGGGACTCATTACCGGGTTCCATGATGCCAGCCATATGTCTCTATGACATAGCATTGAGGAGTTATGGCAGAAAATAGTATCGACCAATCAGGTGCAAGTACCATTTCCTGTTTGGTGGCGAAGTTTGGCACTCCGCCACGGTGGCGCCGTTTTACGAAAACTCACGATTTGCACAACTTTTCATCGCCAACGTCTTTTCTGCTTGCCGAGCGATTTTTTTTCCGAACCGACCCCCCCGCCCCGACGAGTTAGCCAAAATGCGACATGTGGAAATGGCCTAAATTGCACCAAAACGCAGCCTTTATTTTGAAATAACTGACTTCCTGTTCGGTTTCGGACGCGGCACCAAGAGACTTTTCTTTAAGTTGCGACATGATACAGGTGTGTGCCGATTTTCGTGGATGTACGTCAAACCGTATGGTGGGGCTTGAGGCACGAAGTTTTCTAGGGGGCGCTGTTGCACAAGTAGGCCACGCCCACTTTTAACGATTTTACCATACGTAAATTTTTCGCACTAGTAACGTGCTTGCCAATTTTCGCAACTTTTCGTCAACGTTATGCGGCCGAAAAACGCGATTCATTCTCGGGAATAATAAGAAACAAACATTGCGGTTTCAATAGGGCTTCACACTTGCTTTGCAGTGCTCGGGCCCTAATTAAAGCTGCAAGCAGCGATTTACGGGCCCTCGATCGTGCAAGTTTCGGGCAAATATCGGCCAATCAGAAAAGGGGACGCGGCTAAGTCACAAGGAGCCAAAACATAGTCCAATGATACCACCCATATGTCTCTATGACATAGCATTGAGGAGTTATGGCAGGAAATAGTATTGACCAATCAGAGGAGGGGGCGGGGCTAAGTTACACCAATCAACGTCAGGGATGAGTCAAGGACTCCTTACCGAGTTCATTGCTATCACCCATATGTCTCTATGACATAGCATTGAGGAGTTATAGCAGGAAATAGTATCGACCAATCAGAGGAGGGGGCGGAGCTAAGTTACACCAATCAACGTCAGGGACGCGTCGGGGACTCATTACCGGGTCCCATGATGCCAGCCATATGTCTCTATGACATAGCATTGAGGAGTTATGGCAGAAAATAGTATCGACCAATCAGGTGCAAGTACAGGGGGCGGGGCCCCTCTTCTGATTGGTTTATACCAATCAGGACGTCAGGGACTCAATACCGGGTCCCATGATGCCACCCATATGTCTCTATGACATAGCATTGAGGAGTTATGGCAGGAAATAGTATTGACCAATCAGGTGCAAGTACAGGGGGCGGGGCCCCTCTTCTGATTGGTCGATACCAATCAGGACGTCAGGGACTCATTACCGGGTCCCATGATGCCAGCCATATGTCTCTATGACATAGCATTGAGGAGTTATGGCAGAAAATAGTATCGACCAATCAGGTGCAAGTACAGGGGGCGGGGCCCCTCTTCTGATTGGTTTATACCAATCAGGACGTCAGGGACTCAATACCGGGTCCCATGATGCCACCCATATGTCTCTATGACATAGCATTGAGGAGTTATGGCAGGAAATAGTATTGACCAATCAGGTGCAAGTACAGGGGGCGGGGCCCCTCTTCTGATTGGTCGATACCAATCAGGACGTCAGGGACTCATTACCGGGTCCCATGATGCCAGCCATATGTCTCTATGACATAGCATTGAGGAGTTATGGCAGAAAATAGTATCGACCAATCAGGTGCAAGTACAGGGGGCGGGGCCCCTCTTCTGATTGGTCGATACCAATACGAATGTCAGGGACTCATTACTGGGTCCCATGATGCCAGCCATATGTCTCTATGACATAGCATTGAGGAGTTATGGCAGAAAATAGTATCGACCAATCAGGTGCAAGTACAGGGGGCGGGGCCCCTCTTCTGATTGGTCGATACCAATACGAATGTCAGGGACTCATTACTGGGTCCCATGATGCCAGCCATATGTCTCTATGACATAGCATTGTGGAGTTATGGCAGAAAACAGTATCGACCAATCAGGTGCAAGTACCACTTCCTGTTTGGGGCGAAGTTTGGCGCTCCACCACGGTCACGCCTTTTTACGAAAACTCACGATTTTAATATCATTTCATCGTCAACGTCTTTTCTGCTTGCCGAGCGATTTTTTTTCCGAACGGACCCACCCGCTCCGACGAGTTCGCCAAAATGCGACATGTGGAAATGGCCTAAATTGCACCAAAACGCAGCCTTTATTTTGAAATAACCAACTTCCTGCTCGGTTTCGGACGCGGAACCAAGAGACTTTTTTTTAAGTTGCGACATGATACAGGTGCGTGCCGATTTTCGTGGATGTACGTCAAACCGTATGGTGGGGCTCGAGGCACGAAGTTTTCTAGGGGGCGCTGTTGCACAAGTAGGCCACGCCCACTTTTAACAATTTTACCATACGTAAATTTACGCCACTAGTAACGTGCGTGCCAATTTTCGCAACTTTTCGAGTAAGTTATGCGGCCGAAAAATGCGATTTACTTCGGTTAAGAAAGAAAGAATAATAATAATTAAAGCTGCAAGCAGCGATTTACGGGCCCTCGATCGTGCAAGTGTCGGGCAAATATCGGCCAATCAGAAAAGGGGACGCGGCTAAGTCACAAGGACCCAAAACGTAGTCCAATGATACCACCCATGTGTCTCTATGACATAGCATTGAGGAGTTATGGCAGAAAATAGTATCGACCAATCAGAATAGGGGGCGTGGCTAAGTTACACCAATCAACGTCAGGGACGTGCCAGGACTCATTACTAGTCCAATGATGTCACCCATATGTCTCTATGACATAGCATTGTGGAGTTATGGCAGGAAATAGTATCGACCAATCAGGTGCAAGTACAGGGGGCGGGGCCCCTCTTCTGATTGGTCAATACCAATCAGGACGTCAGGGACTAATTACCGGGTCCCACGATGCCAGCCATATGTCTCTATGACATAGCATTGAGGAGTTATGGCAGAAAATAGTATCGACCAATCAGGTGCAAGTACCACTTCCTGTTTGGCGGCGAAGTTTGACGCTCCGCCACGGTGGCGCCGTTTTACGAAAACTCACGATTAGCACCACTTTTCATCGTCAACGTCTTTTCTGCTTGCCGAGCGATTTTTTTCCCGAACGGACCCCCCTGCTCCGACGAGTTTGCCAAAATGCGACATGTGGAAATGGCCTAAATTGCACCAAAACGCAGCCTTTATTTTGAAATAACCGACTTCCTGTTTGGTTTCGGACGCGGCACCAAGAGACTTTTTTTTAAGTTGCGACATGATACAGGTGCGTGCCGATTTTCGTGGATGTACGTCAAACCGTATGGTGGGGCTTGAGGCACGAAGTTTTCTAGGGGGCGCTGTTGCACAATTAGGCCACGCCCACTTTTAACTATTTTACCATACGTAAATTTACGCCACTAGGAACGTGCGTGCCAACTTTCGCAACTTTTCGTGTACGTTATGCGGCCGAAAAACGCAATTTACTTCGGTTAAGAAACGAACAAAGAATAATTAAAGCTGCAAGCAGCGATTTACGGGCCCTCGATCGTGCAAGTGTCGGGCAAATATCGGCCAATCAGAAAAGGGGACGCGGCTAAGTCACAAGGACCCAAAACGTAGTCCAATGATACCACCCATGTGTCTCTATGACATAGCATTGAGGAGTTATGGCAGAAAATAGTATCGACCAATCAGAATAGGGGGCGGGGCTAAGTTACACCAATCAACGTCAGGGACGTGCCAGGACTCATTACTAGTCCAATGATGTCACCCATATGTCTCTATGACATAGCATTGTGGAGTTATGGCAGGAAATAGTATCGACCAATCAGAGGAGGGGGCGGGGCTAAGTTACACCAATCAACGTCTGGGACGCGTGAGGGACTCATTACCCAGTCCCATGATGCCAGCCATATGTCTCTATGACATAGCATTGTGGAGTTATGGCAGAAAATAGTATCGACCAATCAGGTGCAAGTACAGGGGGCGGGGCCCCTCTTCTGATTGGTCAATACCAATCAGGACGTCAGGGACTCATTACCGGGTCCCATGATGCCAGCCATATGTCTCTATGACATAGCATTGAGGAGTTATGGCAGAAAATAGTATCGACCAATCAGGTGCAAGTAGAGGGGGCAGGGCCCTCTTCTGATTGGTCGATACCAATCAGGACGTCAGGGACTCATTACCGGGTCCCATGATGCCAGCCATATGTCTCTATGACATAGCATTGAGGAGTTATGACAGAAAATAGTATCGACCAATCAGGTGCAAGTACCACTTCCTGTTTGGCGGCGAAGTTTTGCGCTCCGCCACGGCGGCGCCGTTTTACGAAAACTCACGATTAGCACAACTTTTCATCGTCAACGTCTTTTCTGCTTACCGAGCGATTTTTTTTCCGAACGGACCCCCCTGCTCCGACGAGTTAGCCAAAATGCGACATGTGGAAATGGCCTAAATTGCACCAAAACGCAGCCTTTATTTTGAAATAACCGACTTCCTGTTCAGTTTCGGACGCGGCACCAAGAGACTTTTTTTTAAGTTGCGACATGATACAGGTGCGTGCCGATTTTCGTGGAAGTACGTCAAACCGTATGGTGGGGCTCGAGGCACGAAGTTTTCTAGGGGGCGCTGTTTCACAATTAGGCCACGCCCACTTTTAACAATTTTAAAATACGTAATTTTTCGCCACTAGTAACGTGCTTGCCAATTTTCGCAACTTTTCGTCGACGTTATGCGGCCGAAAAACGCGATTTATTTCGGGTAAGAAAGAAAGAAAGAAAGAAACAATAATAACCCTAACGGTTTCAATAGGGCTTCGCACATGCGTTGCAGTGCTCGGGCCCTAATTAAAGCTGCAAGCAGCGATTAACGGGCCCTCGATCGTGCAAGTGTCAGGCAAATGTTGGCCAATCAGAAAAGGGGACGCGGCTAAGTCACAAGAACCCAAAACATAGTCCAATGATACCACCCATATGTCTCTATGACATAGCATTGAGAAGTTATGGCAGAAAATAGTATCGACCAATCAGAGGAGGGGGCGGGGCTAAGTTACACCAATCAACGTCAGGGATGCGTCAGGGACTCGTCACCCAGTCCATTGCTACCACCCATATGTCTCTATGACATAGTATTGAGGAGTTATGGCAGAAAATAGTATCGACCAATCAGAGGAGGGGGCGGGGCTAAGTTACACCAATCAACGTCAAGGATGCGTCAGGGACTCGTCACCCAGTCCATTGCTACCACCCATATGTCTCTATGACATAGCATTGAGGAGTTATGGCAGGAAATAGTATCGACCAATCAGAGGAGGGGGCGGGGCTAAGTTACACCAATCAACGTCAGGGGCGCGTCAGGGACTCGTCACCCAGTCCATTGCTACCACCCATATGTCTCTATGACATAGCATTGAGGAGTTATGGCAGAAAATAGTATCGACCAATCAGAGGAGGGGGCGGGGCTAAGTTACACCAATCAACGCCAGGGATGCGTCAGGGACTCGTCACCCAGTCCATTGCTACCACCCATATGTCTCTATGACATAGCATTGAGGAGTTATGGCAGAAAATACTATCGACCAATCAGAGGAGGGGGCGGGGCTAAGTTACACCAATCAACGTCAGGGATGCGTCAGGGACTCGTCACCCAGTCCATTGCTACCACCCATATGTCTCTATGACATAGCATTGAGGAGTTATGGCAGAAAATAGTATCGACCAATCAGAGGAGGGGGCGGGGCTAAGTTACACCAATCAACGTCAGGGACGCGTCAGGGACTCGTCACCCAGTCCATTGCTACCACCCATATGTCTCTATGACATAGCATTGAGGAGTTATGGCAGAAAATAGTATCGACCAATCAGAGGAGGGGGTGGGGCTAAGTTACACCAATCAACGTCAGGGATGTGTCAGGGACTCGTCACCCAGTCCATTGCTACCACCCATATGTCTCTATGACATAGCATTGAGGAGTTATGGCAGAAAATAGTATCGACCAATCAGGTGCAAGTACCACTTCCTGTTTGGCGGCGAAGTTTGGCGCTCCGCCACGGTAGCGCCGTTTTACGAAAACTCAGGATTTTAATAACTTTTCATCGTCAACGTCTTTTCTGCTTGCCGAGCGATTTTTTTTCCGAACGGACCCCCCCGCTCCGACGAGTTGGCCAAAATGCGACATGTGGAAATGGGCTAAATTGCACCAAAACGCAGCCTTTATTTTGAAATAACCGACTTCCTGTTCGGTTTCGGACGCGGCACCAAGAGACTTTTTTTTAAGTTGCGACATGATACAGGTGCGTGCCGATTTTCGTGGATGTACGTCAAACCGTATGGTGGGGCTTGAGGCACGAAGTTTTCTAGGGGGCGCTGTTGCACAATTAGGCCACGCCCACTTTTAACAATTTTAAAATACGAAATTTTTCGCCACTAGTAACATGCGTGCCAACTTTCGCAACTTTTCGTGTACGTTATGCGGCCGAAAAACGCGATTTATTTCGGGGAATAAGAAAGAAAGAAAGAAACAAAGAATAACCCTAACGGTTTCAATAGGGCTTCGCACATGCGTTGCAGTGCTCGGGCCCTAATTAAAGCTGCAAGCAGCGATTTACGGGCCCTCGATCGTGCAAGTTTCGGGCAAATATCGGCCAATCAGAAAAGGGGACGCGGCTAAGTCACAAGGAGCCAAAACATAGTTCAATGATACCACCATTATGTCTCTATGACATAGCATTGAGGAGTTATGGCAGGAAATAGTATTGACCAATCAGAGGAGGGGGCGGGGCTAAGTTACACCAATCAACGTCAGGGACGAGTCAAGGACTCCTTACCGAGTTCATTGCTATCACCCATATGTCTCTATGACATAGCATTGTGGAGTTATGGCAGGAAATAGTATCGACCAATCAGAGGAGGGGGCGGGGCTAAGTTACACCAATCAACGTCTGGGACGCGTCAGGGACTCATTACCGGGTCCCATGATGCCAGCCATATGTCTCTATGACATAGCATTGAGGAGTTATGGCAGGAAATAGTATCGACCAATCAGGTGCAAGTACAGGGGGCGGGGCCCCTCTTCTGATTGGTCGATACCAATCAGAACGTCAGGGACTCTTTACCGGGTCCCATGATGCCAGCCATATGTCTCTATGACATAGCATTGAGGAGTTATGGCAGAAAATAGTATCGACCAATCAGGTGCAAGTACCACTTCCTGTTTGGCGGCGAAGTTTGGCGCTCCGCCACGGTGGCGCCGTTTTACGAAAACTCACGATTTTAATAACTTTTCATCGTCAACGTCTTTTCTGCTTGCCGAGTGATTTTTTTTTCCGAACGGACCCCCCCGCTCCGTCGAGTTGGCCAAAATGCGACATGTGGAAATGGCCTAAATTGCACCAAAACGCAGCCTTTATTTTGAAATAACCGACTTCCTGTTCGGTTTCGGACGCGGCACCAAGAGACTTTTTTTTAAGTTGCGACATGATACAGGTGCGTGCCGATTTTCGTGGATGTACGTCAAACCGTATGGTCGGGCTTGAGGCACGAAGTTTTCTAGGGGGCGCTGTTGCACAATTAGGCCACGCCCACTTTTAACAATTTTAAAATACGAAATTTTTCGCGACCAGTAACGTGCGTGCCAATTCTCGCAACTTTTCGAGTAAGTTATGCGGCCGAAAAACGCGATTTATTTCGGGTAAGAAAAAGAAAGAAAGAATAATTAAAGCTGCAAGCAGCGATTTACGGGCCCTCGATCGTGCAAGTGTCGGGCAAATATCGGCCAATCAGAAAAGGGGATGCGGCTAAGTCACAAGGACCCAAAACGTAGTCCAATGATACCACCCATGTGTCTCTATGACATAGCATTGAGGAGTTATGGCAGAAAATAGTATCGACCAATCAGAATAGGGGGCGGGGCTAAGTTACACCAATCAACGTCAGGGACGCGCCAGGACTCATTACTAGTCCAATGATGTCACCCATATGTCTCTATGACATAGCATTGTGGAGTTATCGCAGGAAATAGTATCGACCAATCAGAGGAGGGGGCGGGGCTAAGTTACACCAATCAACGTCAGGGACGCGTCAGGGACTCATTACCCAGTTCAATGCTGCCAGCCATATGTCTCTATGACATAGCATTGATGAGTTATGGCAGAAAATAGTATCGACCAATCAGGTGCAAGTACAGGGGGCGGGGCCCCTCTTCTGATTGGTCAATACCAATCAGGACGTCAGGGACTTATTACCGGGTCCCATGATGCCAGCCATATGTCTCTATGACATAGCATTGAGGAGTTATGGCAGAAAATAGTATCGACCAATCAGGTGCAAGTACCACTTCCTGTTTGGCGGCGAAGTTTGGCGCTCCGCTACGGTGTCGCCGTTTTACGAAAACTCACGATTTCCGTAACTTTTCATCGTCAACGTCTTTTCTGCTTGCCGAGCGTTTTTTTTTTCCGAACGGACCCCCCCGCTCCGACGAGTTGGCCAAAATGCGACATGTGGAAATGGCCTGAATTGCACCAAAACGCAGCCTTTGTTTTGAAATAACCGACTTCCTGTTCGGTTTCGGACGCGGCACCAAGAGACTTTTTTTTAAGTTGCGACATGATACAGGTCCGTGCCGATTTTCGTGGATGTACGTCAAACCGTATGGTGGGGCTTGAGGCACGAACTTTTCTAGGGGGCGCTGTTGCACAATTAGGCCACGCCCACTTTTAACAATTTTACCATACGTAAATTTACGCCACTAGGAACGTGCGTGCCAACTTTCGCAACTTTTCGTGTACGTTATGCGGCCGAAAAACGCGATTTACTTCGGTTAAACAAAGAAAGAATAATAATAATAATAATAAACATTGCGGAATCAATAGGGCTTCGCACTTGCTTTGCAGTGCTCGGGCCCTAATTAAAGCTGCAAGCAGCGATTTACGGGCCCTCGATCGTGCAAGTTTCGGGCAAATATCGGCCAATCAGAAAAGGGGACGCTGCTAAGTCACAAGGAGCCAAAACATAGTCCAATGATACGACCATTATGTCTCTATGACATAGCATTGAGGAGTTATGGCAGGAATTAGTATCGACCAATCAGAGGAGGGGGCGGGGCTAAGTTACACCAATCAACGTCAGGGACGGGTCAGGGACGCCATGCCGAGTCTAAGGCTACCACCCATATGTCTCTATGACATAGCATTGAGGAGTTATGGCAGGAAATAGTATCGACCAATCAGAAGAGGGGGCGGGGCTAAGTTACACCAATCAACGTCAGGGACGCGTCAGGGACTCAAATGCGAGTTCACTGATACCACCCATATGTCTCTATGACATAGCATTGAGGAGTTATGGCAGAAAATAGTATCGACCAATCAGGTGCAAGTACAGGGGGCGGGGCCCCTCTTCTGATTGGTCGATACCAATCAGAACGTCAGGGACTCAATACCGAATCCATTGCTACCACCCATATGTCTCTATGACATAGCATTGAGGAGTTATGGCAGGAAATAGTATCGACCAATCAGGTGCAAGTACCACTTCCTGTTTGGCGGCGAAGTTTGGCGCTCCACCACGGTCACGCCTTTTTACGAAAACTCACGATTTTAATAACTTTTCATTGTCAACGTCTTTTCTGCTTGCCGAGCGATTTTTTTTCCGAACGGACCCTCCTGCTCCGACGAGTTCGCCAAAATGCGACATGTGGAAATGGCCTAAATTGCACCAAAACGCAGCCTTTATTTTGAAATAACCGACTTCCTGTTCGGTTTCGGACGCGGCACCAAGAGACTTTTTTTTAAGTTGCGACATGATACAGGTGCGTGCCGATTTTCGTGGATGTACGTCAAACCGTATGGTGGGGCTCGAGGCACGAAGTTTTCTAGGGGGCGCTGTTGCACAATTAGGCCACGCCCACTTTTAACAATTTTACCATACGTAAATTTACGCCACTAGGAACGTGCGTGCCAACTTTCGCAACTTTTCGTGTACGTTATGCGGCCGAAAAACGCGATTTACTTCGGTTAAGAAACAAAGAAACAATAATAAACATTGCGGAAACAATAGGGCTTCGCACTTGCTTTGCAGTGCTCGGGCCCTAATTAAAGCTGCAAGCAGCGATTTACGGGCCCTCGATCGTGCAAGTTTCGGGCAAATATCGGCCAATCAGAAAAGGGGACGCGGCTAAGTCACAAGGAGCCAAAACATAGTCCAATGATACCACCCATATGTCTCCATGACATAGCATTGAGGAGTTATGGCAGGAAATAGTATTGACCAATCAGGTGAGGGGGCGGGGCTAAGTTACACCAATCAACGTCAGGGACGCGTCAGGGACTCATTATCCAGTCCATTGCTAACACCCATATGTCTCTATGACATAGCATTGAGGAGTTATGGCAGAAAATAGTATCGACCAATCAGGTACAAGTACAGGGGGCGGGGCCCCTCTACTGATTTGTCAATACCAATCAGGACGTCAGGGACTCATTACCGGGTCCCATGATGCCAGCCATATGTCTCTATGACATAGCATTGAGGAGTTATGGCAGGAAATAGTATCGACCAATCAGAGGAGGGGGCGGGGCTAAGTTACACCAATCAACGTCAGGGACGCATCAGGGACTCATTACCGAGTCCATTGCTACCACCCATATGTCTCTATGACATAGCATTGAGGAGTTATGGCAGAAAATAGTATCGACCAATCAGGTGCAAGTACAGGGGGCGGGGCCCCTCTTCTGATTAGTCGATACCAATCAGGACGTCAGGGACTCATTACCGGGTCCCATGATGCCAGCCATATGTCTCTATGACATAGCATTGAGGAGTTATGGCAGAAAATAGTATCGACCAATCAGGTGCAAGTACCACTTCCTGTTTGGCGGCGAAGTTTTGCGCTCCGACACAGTGGCGCCGTTTTACGAAAACTCACGATTTTGATAACTTTTCATCGTCAACGTCTTTTCTGCTTGCCGAGCGATTTTTTTTCCCGAACGGACGCCACCGCTCCGACGAGTTGGCCAAAATGCGACATGTGGAAATGGCCTGAATTGCACCAAAACACAGCCTTTATTTTGAAATAACCAACTTCCTGTTCGGTTTCGGACGTGGCACCAAGAGACTTTTTTTTAAGTTGCGACATGATACAGGTGCGTGCCGATTTTCGTTGATGTACGTCAAACCGTATGGTGGGGCTTGAGGCACGAAGTTTTCTAGGGGGCGCTGTTGCACAATTAGGCCACGCCCACTTTTAACAATTTTACCATACGTAAATTTACGCCACTAGGGACGTGCGTGCCAACTTTCGCAACTTTTCGTGTACGTTATGCGGCCGAAAAACGCGATTTACTTGGGGTAAGAAAGAATAATAATAAGAAACATTGCGGAATCAATAGGGCTTCGCACTTGCTTTGCAGTGCTCGGGCCCTAATAATAAACATTGCGGAATCAATAGGGCTTCGCACTTGCTTTGCAGTGCTCGGGCCCTAATAAACATTGCGGAATCAATAGGGCTTCGCACTTGCTTTGCAGTGCTCGGGCCCTAATAAAGAATACAGTTAAGATCCATTTTTTGTAAAAAGAAACGTTGTTTGTAATTCTCAACATAAATTGATGTGACAAATATAAAACCTTGAAACCTTGAACATAACAGTGATCAATTTGTTTTAAATGGCAGTGGTGCTATTACAGATGGCACACACACACACACACACACACACACACACACACACACACACACACACACACACACACACACACACAATATGCTTAACATACGTTGTATAATATAACATATAATATCCTCTTTATATTACAATGTCAGCTTCCCATAATGTTTCTATAATTAATTATAGTTCTATTCGCTTATCCCATGTACTTTTCCAGTGGTTTTCTCTCCCAGATCACCTCCAGAGAGTCCAGCGCCATGACCAAAGCAGAACGAGGACAGTTGTCCCTGATTCAGGTGCCAACAACCTTTTTTCCAAGACAAAATATTGTTTATAACCGGGGTACCCACATCTTTTTGATTCAACATCTACTTTACTATTGCTGAAAATGTGTACCTGTGTGTAACCAGTGGATGTCAAATTGTGAACACAAAAAATGGTGTTTTAGCCAATCACAGTGCAGCTGCAGTTTCCAGCAGTTTCATAATGAGCCAATACAGTGGAGGTGACGTGGAGTTAGATTCAAATATGTTTGCTATACATACACATATTTTGTTCACACTTTACCTTCAAGTTTTATGGTTAAGCTTATTGTTAGATCAGTTATACTGTATAGTGAAGATGAATAACATTTGAATAACATTTGAATGTGGTCCCTGAAATAACAAAAATGGAAACTTGTTGCTGTTGCCATTATGAAAATATATTTCCCTAATCTGCAATGCCAATGAGTGTAGGTTTCTCTGGAAGGCTGTGTTATTCTGAATGGTGCAGACAACACAACACACATGTAATTGAAGATTATATTTTGATATGGCGAAAAATGTACACTAAACATTAGAGTCAAAAGCAGTCTCTTGTGTTGAAATATTGTAGGTTTATTTAGCGTCAGGATAGCATCATCATTGCATCGTCAGGATTGCATTCAGGTAAGCGAAGGCCCTGTGGCCTTCCTGTGGCTGCCAATCTGTCCATTCGATTCTGCTCCTGTAGGCTACTTTCTAGCAGCTTAAATTGGCTCAAGAGTCCCACCCAAGGGGTGGGAACGTCCGGTGAATAAGACATCAAAGGGTTGAATAAACAGGACAAATACACAAGACTAAAGGAAGTACTGTGGGGAGTTTAGGGAGGAAGTTAGTGTAGGGTGACAGGGCAGAAGGTCAGGATATCGCACCTGGCTAAAGGTATCATGCTTCCTTCACAGCATGGGTTGAAAGCTTGAAACAGTAATATTTAAATGTCCTTTGGTAATGGAAATTTTCCTCCTCTATTTGCATAGTTGCACTCAATGTGCACACCAGCAGACAGCGCCTCCAGGCTTGAAGATCCCTGCGCTGGTGGCCAAGTTTGGTACTGCAGGCGGGTGGAATTCATGCACGAACGCCCCGAGAGCACGCACGCTCGTTTGCTTTGTGCACGTGGACAGGGCAGTTTGTATTTAAGTTGTTTTCTGAATAAACCCGCGGTCCTCACGTCATATACTACCTCTCAAAACACAACGGATGTATTATATGACAGATAATAAGCTCAATGCAAACCCACAAGCTTGTTTTTTGATGCTTTTTGATGTTTTTTTCCTTTGCTCGTGCGCGACGGCGCTCGTTCATGGTTCCCATAATCCCTTGCGTCGGGCGCGTTCATGGAGAAATACTTCCGCATTGGGGCACCAAATTTTGGTGCCCCAATGCGGAAATAGGCGCACTTCCGGCGGTCTTCCGGGTGCTTCAAAGCGCCAATGAGCAACTTGTATTGAAATGAATAACAAGGGGGCGGGGCTATCGCTCCGGTCCGGCCTCTGTTATTTTATTACTCTATGTCAATGTGTCCTTCATTTCCTCCATTGGATGAGTTTGTGTTGGTGTTGTTGAAACCATGTGATGATGATGATTTGATCCACTCGACTGATGTCATGGTACCATGGTAGTGTGTTGTCACCAGTAGCTGTATTACCAACACAGTCTGTGTGTGTGTGTGTGACGTGTGTGTGTGTGTGTGTGTGTGTGTGTGTGTGTGTGTGTGTGTGTGTGTGTGTGTGTGTGTGTGTGTGTGTGTGTGTGTGTGTGTGTGTCACCTACTTCCTGGGGACATAACAATTTGTATTTTGTGTGTAAATACTTCTTATTCAGACAGCCTTCATCATGCCTGCACTGGAACAAGCTGCTATGTCTTTCCTCAAGTGCTATCTATCAGCTAATAGAGCCGAGCAGTTCTGCCCTTTTCATGACGTTGTGAAAACAATACTGTATGTAATTTGCAAATTTACAAATTATTTAACTGTCCCAAAACATTATCTGTGTTTACATGATTTGTCACAACCCTTGCTGGCTTTGTACACGGCATAATAGTCTTTATATAGATTTTTTTTTTTTGAAAAATCTGAGGAAAATGAATGACGAACGGTCCAGGAATTCATTTCTGGACCGTGGATGACGTCATGAAAGGGGTGTGACTGCTCAACTCTATAGTCCACATTACTGTTCAAACTCTGGTCAGGGCGTGGGATCTTGAACTAGCAATTATCAAATTATCTGGAATTATCTGGAAGCTTACTCAGACCATTCAGTGGTGCAAAGATAAACAACCCCCTGACCTGTTTGTTCCACAGAATAAATGTTTGTACTCCTACTGTACAACATATGACATGGATTGATTGAGATTCAGATCCTGTAGGTCAAAGTCCTTAAAGCACTTGACCCTTGCCCCCCAGGGTTCTAAAGCTGATCCTTTTCTTTCCCCCTTCTACTCTATGACAGAATAGACAGTAGGGTTTATGTGGTTAATAACTGTCATTGTTAAAACCATGACTAAATGGCAATGCCACTCCCACCCTGCCAAAAAAAAACCTGCCACCCCATGAATTGCCCAAATCAGTCACTGCAAACAGCTGCATGACACACAACTTGTAAATGTGTGGGCAGGTTTCCTAACTTTCCTTGCCTCAACGTCATTCAGTGAGACCTTTTTGTTCTTGCATGATTTTGTGATTCCTCCTGTGTAAAATGTGTGTGTGTGTGTGTGTGTGTGTGTGTGTGTGTGTGTGTGTGTGTGTGTGTGTGTGTGTGTGTGTGTTGTGTGTGTGTGTGTGTGTGTGTGTGTGTGTGTGTGTGTTGTGTGTGTGTGTGTTGTGTGTGTGTGTGTGTGTGTGTGTGTGTGTGTGTGTGTGTGTGTGTGTGTGTGTGTGTGTGTGTGCTATAGATGATCCCAGAGTTTGATGAGGAATGTAGGGCTGCAGCTCAGGCCCAGGGCGTATGTCTTCCAGGGAATTTCTCCGTCACCGTCCTGCTAGATCAGTTCAGGGAGACGAAACCACTCCACCTGTCTGTCCTACGCACCGCAGCTGTCCTTCATCAACATGGTGCACGCACGCACGCACGCACGCACGCACACACACACACACACACACACACACACACACACACACACACACACACACACACACACACGATGTGTGTGTAATCTGTACATGTTTAAACACCTACACACTTTGGAGTATTTCCAGTATGGTTGCAATAAATGGTAAACCAATTTATTATAACATTTATTATTTAGTTTATCTCATAGTTTTTTTTATCTCATAAAAGCATGTCAACTTAAATGTAAGAGAGAAATTTGAGTTACCAGAAGTTTTATTTGTTGCCACTAGGGGGCTAGGAACTGAGAGTGCAAATGGAACAATGGTTAAGGATATAGGGATATAGGTATTTTTTAATTTATTGTATTTTATTTCATTTTATTTTTTTAAATATAATTGGGGAAGCCTGATCTAAAGCATGCCTAACTATGATTATTGGCATCGTCACATGGACTTAGTGTTGCATGGAGCCTCAGGGCAGAAGTATGTGCGTTAGTAAGTTGTTATAACTTGTAAATGTGGCCACTGCCATCGCATTTTAGCTTGGTTGACTTGAACAAATATGATTTCCATAGAAGACTGTAGCCTATTCTGTGTGGTGGAGATGTTGTGCAATGTGCATGGTGAGAAGCAAGCAAATGCTGTGGTTTGGTGGGAGAAGCAGAGCACAGGCGGACGGATAAACGGGCAGGGAAACATTCCGTAAGAGGGCACTTCTGTGTTTTAGACCTGTAAAAGGGCGGGGGCTGTAGCCCCTTTTTATGTTTATGTGTGCACATCGCTGTTGACTGTATATTCCTCCACTTAGAGAGGCAGAGCGGAGTGGTGCGAGCGAGGCAATTGTATGACACCGTTCACCATGCATTGCATGAACATCTCATTTTAACTTTTAACTTTCGCTTCTATGCGGCACCGTTGTATGGTAAAGCTAAACTTCTGCCTCTCTCGCAACTGTAATTTTATACATTTGGTTATTCATTTATTTTTTGGGTTCGATAATTGGTTTTAATGTGAAATATTTGTTTGCAGCCCTAGAGGACATCTACATTTATCTAGGCCTCCAAGCATGTAGTGTGCATCACATGCCAGACAACAACAATTGTGCAATCACACAGCTGTAGTTCTGGCTATAAACAGATGTTTGGACGTTTTAGTTTACACACATTAAACTAAAGCAGATGTTTAGTCGCTCTAGCTTACACAAAATGAACAAAAATAGATGCTTGTGCTTTCCAGCGGCCATGGGCAGATAAATGTGGTTTTGTTTGTTTATATCTCTAAAATGTCCGGGGTTTATTTCAAATTGTCCACAAGGGGTATTTGTCTTGGTCTCACAAAATACACAGAGGGACACAACATTTGTGCACACATAGTGTGAATAATCTAACCTCTGACCATCACTGACTTATTTTTTAGTCTGTTTTAATATAGCCTGCTCATAAATAGACTGCAGAGAGGGGAGTTGTCTTCCCTATGAACTTCCCTGCAGTTTGGATCTGTTTGGAGAGATTACCAAACCAAGCTGTGATGCCAAGACTGCTTGATAGAACACTAACATACATCATGAACCCTGTGGGGTATTTCTATGCAAATATCAATCATGATATTTATGTAAAAAAAACCAAAAAATAAATAATGATAATTTTTAATTAATTAAAGGATTAATGTTATTCAAAGGAAACATTGGGCCCAATAGCGTATTTCAACCCTGTTAGGTTCACTGAAAACAGTTCTTAACTCATTTACCGCAAACGCACGTTCGTTGTTTTCTGCTATATGCCATGGATCAAGCTAGTGCATTCGGTAAAAAACTCTTATTTTGAAGCGCCAGATCTCCTAAACAGGATGTGCGATGACGTCATGCTGTTTCTGGTGTCTTGACTAACCTGTCCTCTCACGATCTGAGCAAAAAGTTCTGGGTCAAAAGTCAGGAAGTGACGTCTAGCCCTAGTGGATCTACCCCACATCCAACGACGGCGCCTCCAGGCTTGAAGAAACGGGCTTCAAGTTTGGTACTGCAGGCGGGTGGCATTCATGCACGAGCGCCCTGAGATCACGCACGCTGGTTTGCTTTGTGCACGCGGACAGGGCAGTTTGTATTTAAGTTGTTTTCTAGATGAACCACCGGTCCTCACGTCATATACTACCTCTCAAAACATAACGGATGTATTATATGACAGATAATAAGCTCACCACAAATCCACAAGCTTGTTTTTTGATGCTGTTTAGTTTTTTTCCTTTCGCTTCCCATGATCCCTTGCTTCGGGCGCGTTCATGGAAGAAATACTTCCGCATTTGACCACCAAATTTTGGTGGTCAAATGCGGAAATAGGCGCACCTCCGGCGGTCTTCTGGGTGCTTCAAAACGCCAACAACTTGAGCAACTTGTATTGAAATGAACGGCTCTCTATATTTTATTACTCTATGATCTACCTGTGCGCTCCACGACATTCAGGGGCAGATTCCAGAAAAGGCTTTTGAATGCATTGGATTGAATAGGTGCGAATGGGACAAAAAAATTTGTCCCATTCACCCATTCTGTCCCAAATGAAAGTCAGCCACAGGATCTTTATCAGACGATGCGCACGGACTAATAGATGGATTAAAGAATGAAATGAACATTTTGACGTGTTCTGCGCCTTCGTCATGTTCGGCGAGCGTTGCCCTACGGTAAGAACACGATGAGCGTGTGATCGTCGATAAAACTATTAAGTTAGTCACGTTCTAGTGACTGAGTCACGTTCTAGTGACTGATCACACATTCTCTAATGTGTGATAGGAAGGGGATGTGTTCTTTCTTTCTTTTTTCCAATTAACATGGTTCAAATGGAACTTGAAATGAACAATATAGGTTTTACAATGAGCATCTGGTGAATTTACTGGTCATGTGCTTTGTGGCTCATACTGATATAGGTTAACTTCTCTTCCCAAAGGTTTAGTGACAGCTGTGCTAGCCAATCAGTGGGTAGATGACAGTGCGTCCGGAGACAGTGGATCCCGGCTTCTGGCTCTTCTCGGCGGCCATTTTGATCTGGTCCTCCAGTCCTGTCGCTCCGGTCACAGGGTCCCCGAGCCTGCCATGTTCACCTCAGCTCTGCAACGCCTGAGAGTCACCCCACAACAGGTAAGGAAGCACACAGGTAGGAGAAGAATTTCAATCACACTGCAATAATGGGTACCAAAGCTTGAACTAACATGCTGTCAGCACAATAGCCTTTGCTGGCAAAGCTGATTGTTGGCAAAGCTTGTATTACATGCTGCCTGATTCTACCAAAAATAAGGCGATATTTTTCAATAGGTTGCTTATCATGCTGATCTTGTCACAACAGTTGCAAGCCGACTGAGATGATAAGCATCCTCAGCCCCACCCTGGACTGCACCGTCAGCATGTCGTGGCACAATCCGTTTGAATGCATATTTTGGCAACTATAAAACGACTAGCGTCCTCTAACCCTCACTTCTCCGTGCGGACACAGGGCTTAAAACAAGGCACTGATAGTGGGTTTCCGGGTCTTGTCAATGCAATAGTGACAGTTGGTTCCCAGACTACATGCAGTACCCATATGGAAAAAAACTTTATATGTGAAGTCTTGAAAGTGGCACCTTTCATACAAGCCACTTTACAAAAAAATACTATGGATCTTATATCTGTTTTGTATGTCATATAATTCTTAATAAATTACAAAATTATATATGTTTTTTCATTTTAATATTTATGAAATGTGTACATTTGGTGTACAGGTGCTGCAGGACTTGTAGCCTCGACACCCAGGCTTTCATTTTCGTCCGCCTTGCGCGAAAACGGAAAGCCTGGACTAACGCGCGTTGGAAAGTGGCCTTGAGGGGAGTGTCAACCTTCCGGGGTGGGCGTCACTCTAAATGATGTGACGTAGAACAGCAGTGGATGGGCGTGGGAGGGGCCGGAGATGACGACACGTTAGTGAGATCAAATCCGAGCGCAGCACTTCCGCCGTGTGGATCCCACGACACCCCCGCCCCCCAAGGCCAAAATCATTGAGGGCTAGACCAGGCTACAGGACTTGTAGCTCAGTCCTGGTGATATGTGCTGCACTGTGTTAACACATTTGAACCTAATGTGCTCTATTGTTTATTGTTAGACGGAACTCTAAGCATGGGGAAATAAACATAGGGAGTGTGCCTAAACTCAGCCAAGTTTGTGTCTGCATCAAGCATTTATAGTGCTTGCATGGTTACAAGTTTGAGTCACTGTAGATCATGTGACTCATACTTGTAACCATGCGTGCAAGCACATGGCTGCAGTGTAAATAAGAAGACATTATTCCATAAACCTCAAGTGGATGGGTGGTGACCCTCAATGTCACCGAAATCATCCACCTGTGAGCATGAATGTGAACATTGAAGTTTGTGTGTTTGTGTCACAGTGGGTTCAGGAGATTCACTTATTTCAAACTTGAAAGTCAACAGTGTTGTTCCTCTGGGGAACATAAATGTATTGTGTCAATCCAGCCATTTCTTTTATGGAATAGTGTATGATGGTGACAACAGAGGTAGTTGATCATTGATATAAGTTTTACTTCATGAGATAGGTTGTGATTTCTTACAAGACAAACAGGCAGTGTTGCAATTTACTGGCTGTCCCTCAGTGTAACGTCTGAACTGTTTGTTTTAGTCTGTGTGGTTGGATATCAACGAGGAAGGCGTGAATGCAGCGAAGGCGGCTGGGATGTCGGCCATCTTGGTGACAGACGTTGCGGAGGCTCTCAACAAGTTGTCTGACTTTACCGGTGTGGAGGTATGATGATGTGAACCGCAGAGTTTGACCCAGAATGCCCAAATGGCTTGTTTTGTTTCCAGTTGGGAAAGAATGTTATGTTAATTACTGGAATTTTGTGTGTGTGTGTGTGTGTGTGTGTGTGTGTGTGTGTGTGTGTGTGTGTGTGTGTGTGTGTGTGTGTGTGTGTGTGTGTGTGTGTGTGTGTGTGTGTGTCAGGCTGTAACAGAAAACACAGTTCCACCAATATGCTGTGCAGATGAATTGTCCCATGGATATGTCACCATAAAGGTAAAAACTAGACCAGTGTTTCTCAGTTTAAGTATGATTGTAAGGTATACGTGACTTTCATTTTCAACTACATTTTTCTTCTGCTCCACTGTGAGTTAAAACCCACTGCCTGTTGTTCTCCACGACACGTACTGTATGTTGAATACAGACATGAATGAATCACTTTCTTTAATCCATCGTTTGATCTGATCGTATAAGAGCTGCAGAGAGCGGTTCATCCAGAACTCGCAAGGGTTAGGGAGCAAAATGATCAAGACACCAGAAACACGATTACATCATAGGATCCGCTTTCAGAGATCTGGCATTCAAAATCAGGATTTCGATGGAGAACGCCGTGGCACAGAATATGCAGTGCACTATGAGTTGATATGGTGTCCTTTACAGACTATTGTTACCAAATAATTTACTTTTTATTAAATGTCTGGTGGGATCATTTGTCCTGTTTGTTTTCTGACCTCAGTTACAAAACAACCCCCCCAAAAACAGAACTTTGACCATTCAGCAGATTTTCTGTGGTTTAAATAAATAGCCTCAAAATGTGGTCCACAGGCAAACTGATTTCCTAGGTATATAATCAATTATTGTTAATATTTTCATTGTTTGAAATGCATCTTCTTAAAGGAATAGAATAGACATCACCGTCCGTCCACAGGCAAATCAATTTGCCCGTGGACCACATTTTCAGGCTAATTATTACGAAAACATCACACAATCTACTGAACGTTCAAAGTTCAGGTTTTTTTTATCTGTGCATTTTGGGTCACACCAAAATAAAGAAAAACTATGGCACCGGACCTCTAAAGTAACGTTTTGAATACGGGCCAAATACGACACGCAACAGCAACTAGTAGCCTATAACCCTGCTTTTTAAGGTCATGCTAAGAGAAAAAGTTATGCAATTTACTACAGGAAAGAGGATGACACTGGAGCAGTGCGGATGATTCAGGCCATTTATCAAGCGCCAATGTACAGGAAAATGACCCAGGGTCATGACGTTGCTTTTTCTTTTTTTTTTTCTTTTTTTTTTTTTACCTCAAACAGTCTTCATCAGGGTCTTCATTATGAGCCTGATGAAGACTGTTTGAGTTCAAAGCGTTTGTCGATTTTCTGTATATTGGAAACTAATGAAAGGCCAGAATCATCTGTGTTGCTCCACTGTCCTCCTTCTGCATTGTGCTGTCTTCAGACTTCAGACTGGCCATTTTATGGCTTGAGGTGCGTTTGTTAAACTCCCTTTGTTCTTAAAGCAATTTACTGTTGCTCTCCGTGTGTCCCAGGCTGGTGTGAGGACCCACTATGTGGAGGTGGGCACCGGACCACCTGTTGTTTTGTGCCATGGCTTCCCTGAGAGCTGGTACTCCTGGAGGTACCAGGTAAGGGCATGCACAGTACCACTCAGTTCACACAAACTGTGATTTTATTTTTAACTTGCAACCTCTAAAGTCTAGACATTGGTATCATACCATTTAAGCCACAGGTGTTCCGCCAGTGGTTCGTAGACCACTGGTGGTCTGTGGAGGTATTTCATGTGGTCCCTGACCACCTATTTAGTAAATTACAACAAAACAAACAGAAAATATATCCATTAGTTGAGAAACAGTGAATTGAACAACCTGTTGGTGAACTATGATGACTGTCCAAACAGAGGTATTGTCTTGAAATAAAATTCATCCAAGTGGATCAGCGCAGGCATAACCCGTAAAATGCCATAGACTGTAGAAGACGTGACTCTGTCTGCTTCATTATTGGCACAAAGTGCATTTTAGAGCGAAGCTGGGGACCCAAGACCCCTCCCAGTTTCAAGAATAGACCTTTGCCAAGGTCTAGAAGGCTTTAGTTCGGTGAGTAGTCGTTTTGTTTACGTCCGAAACTACAATGCATGGAAGTAGGAAAATCACTACAGAGCTGCGGGTGGGCTAAGGACAAACTCGCTGTGACTCACAGTGAGAAACTCGCTGTAACCGCTGGACCAGGGCTACATTTTCCTCGATCTTCCTTGCTTTCCTTGAAGCAAATCCTCACAATACACACACACACACACACACACACACACACACACACACACACACACACACACACACACACACACACACACACACACACAGTCACACAGTTATACAGTCGCATAGTCACACAATTGCACACCATCCGTGACCACAGAGAGACACAGAGTGACACAAGTCCAACACATGCAGCCTGTGTGTTTTGGGGCTACAGGCAGGCTGCAAATGGCTGGCGTGTGACAAAACAGCCTTCACGCTTCGTGCATGGTGCTAGACGATACGCCAGTTCCAAATAAAACACTTTCACTGCACGGGAACACCTATAAATAGAACATTGGCCATTGGAGTGTTTTGTCAGGTTTTGTTTTCAATGGACTTATCTGACACTGGCGGCATCAGACGTGTGTTCACACACAGGGGGCTAGATAGGGCTCTGAGAAAAGAGTGTTCTTTTTTCAATGGTGCTGGGGGGCTGCAAGACGAAAGTGTTATTTTCTTTTTTCAGGCTGTAGTATGCTCTTCAAGCTAGGACTTGGTGGTAACATGTGATCTGACATTTACAGAAAAGTTGAGGATGTACTCATCATTGCTACGATCTTCTCGTCTCTCCTCTCCAGATTCCAGCGATTGCAGCAGCAGGTTTCAGAGTGTTGGCTCTGGACATGAAAGGATACGGCGAATCATCTGCCCCCACAGGTGTGTGTTTACCGAATGGAATATTCAATCTAATCCAATCCAATCCACTTTATTTATATAGCACTTTTGACAACTCAAGGTATACAAAGTGCTGTACAAAAAGTTAAAACCCAAAATACACTAAAAGCTAAAACAGAGGTGTAAGGGCTGCAGAGGACCTACAGTAGGTCAGTGGGTGAACCAATGGGGCCGAACACTATGACTTCCGTTTTGCTTTCATTTGAGGAAATTTAGAGCCATCCAGTCCTTGACATAATTAAGGTAGTTAAGAAGCGATGACATTGAACTGTTGCATCCTTTTTTAAGGGGCATATAAATTTGGGAAAAGACTATAGGCCCTAGGATCGAGCCCTGGGGGACTCCAAAGGACAGGGGAGTAGTGGATGAATCAGATTCCCCAGATTTAACAGAAAATCGTCTCTCTGAAAGGTAGGACGAGAGCCAGTCTAGGGCAGTGCCTCTAACACACACACTGTCTAGTCGTGAAATTAGAGTCCTATGGCAAAGAGTGTCAAACGCGGAAGTTAAGGAGCAGCAAAATTACAGAATCACCAGAGTCAGTAGTCAAAAGAATATCATTGAAAACCCAATATCATTGAATATGACACGCCCAGGAGAAGGATCGGATGCTAGGGGTCACATGCATGCTTATGAGGAAGGGAAATATAACAATGATAAAAGACAAGTCGTTGATACTTTCTCCTTCATTCTTTTGTAGTTAGATGTCATTACTTAAGGGACTTTCTAAGACATGTTTAGTGGAGTTCAATTTCCAAGAGAGAGGAAAGTAAAGGCTCACTCTACTACAACAGTAGTAGATGGATGCATTAAAATTAACTTTTTCATTGTGCTTCCTTATCTGCAGAAATAGAAGAATATTCACAGCAACAGCTTATGCAGGTAGAAACGCACACACACACGCATGCACGTGCGCACGCACGCACAAACATTTACGTTTGTGGTAATTTAATTAAAAACTCCACTCTATGATTCTTTACAGGATCTGATCACCTTTATGGATAAAATGGTGAGTGATAATGGTTATTTCTACATACATGGACCAGTCAATCAGCAAACTGGGAACCCAAAAAACCACTGAATGAACTGAATAAGGAGATTGCATTGTAATAAGGATATACTGTATGTGTCCATTTAGGCTCTCCCTCAGGTGACCCTTGTGGGTCATGACTGGGGCGGTGCATTCGTCTGGAATATGGCTCAGTTTCATCCTGAGAGAGTCAGGTAGGAAGACATCACACACACACACACACACACACACAGCACACACACACACACACACGCACACACACACACACACACACACACACACACACACACACACACACACACACACACACACACACACACACACGCACAGTCGCACACACACACACACACACACACACACACACACACACACACACACACACACACACACACACAGCACTCATACATACGAGAATAGAGTACAGGCAACACCACAAATCGATCATCTAATCGGGTGTTTTTTTGACGTGTGTGTCCCGTCAATATGCGTACACATATGTGTTTGCATGCAAATACATATGTGCATTTTTTGTATTGTTATCATCAATGTGTGCGTGCATTCATGCATCCAGGGCAGTAGCATCGTTGAACACGCCTCTGTTTCCAGAGAATCCCAACGTTCATCCCATGGAAGGCCTCAAAGCCATTCCTATATTTGACTACCAGCTCTACTTCCAGGATCCTGTAAGTGTTTCCCTCTGTGTGTGTGCTTGTGCATGTGCGTGCACCTGTGCTGTGTGTGTGTGTGTGTGTGTGTGTGTGTGTGTGTGTGTGTGTGTGTGTGTGTGTGTGTGTGTGTGTGTGTGTGTGTGTGTGTGTGTGTGTGTGTGTGTGTGTGTGTGTGCGCGCGTATGTAGGGCAGTAGCATCGCTGAACTTTCCACATTTTCCTGTGGACTGCAGTGTTCCTCCTATGGAGAAACTCAGATCCATTCCTGTATTTGACTACCAGTTCTACTTCCAGACCCCTGTAAGTGTTTGAAGTTTGAACTAACAAAATTACTCAAATAATCTGTCTCTGAATCATTTTAGTCAACTAAAATAAAAACTAAAAACGAAGCATCAAATAAAACTCTTTTAATTTTTTATTTTAGTAATGGCAAAAATCAGTGATTTTCTTTTGTAATTATTACAAAAGAATTAATTATGTGGGTTTGTGATGAATTGATTGAAACCTTTGTGTCCTGTAAAACATTTTTTACAACAATATTTATTTATATTTTTGCCAGTCTATTTTCAGTTATTAGTTATTTTAAGAGTATTCAAACTACCGGTAAATGACTAAACTAGATATAAAATACAAGTTTAGAAGCATATTCCATCAACATGAATGGTCTCGGAAATGTCATGGCTGTCTTCAAATGGTTGGCTATTGAGGTGAACAGCAGCAACAATGGGTTTAGATTTTGATAATTCTTTCCTAAAACGTCATCATTCCAATGTCAGTAGTGATACCCCCCACCCCCCCCCCTTGCCACAAATTACATTACAAGACCTTGTTCTGGTTCCGTGTGTGTGTGTGAATGCATGTTGAAGGGTGTAGCAGAGGCAGAGCTGGAGAGGGATTTGGAGAGAACGTTCAAGATCTTCTTTGTCAGCAGCGCAGACCGGGTGAGAGCGCGCACGCACGCACACACACACACACACACACACACACACACACACACACACACACACACACACACACACACACACACACACACACATGAGGAATCATAGAAGAATTTGAAGATTTTTTCCCCCTGGGTTAATTCAATCTGAAGTTGTAAAACATACATCATCCATGTGTTTGCTGAATGCTGTGACTGTGGTGTTGTTTGCAGGGCGCTACTCTGCCTGAAACTTCTGGAGTAATTGCTAGAGGTGAGAGCTGATTTGAGGTGTTATTATGCTGCTATAGTATGGATGTTGTTAATGACTACTATAAGAGCAAGAACAGAGATACTCAAACAGTGTCGTTTTCGTTATATGTGACGACAATGAAATTGACTTCGTCACACCCCCTTTTTGAGAGGTCTGACAATAACAAATGAAGCAAAAACAATTCAGGACAAGACTAACTATGACGAGATGAGAGGCTATCTATGATGACTAAAATCCGACGAGACGTTTGAGTTATGGTTGATGTGACGTGACGAGACGACAATGTAGTGGATTGACGAAAAAGTTGGAAAATGCACTACGCACACCGTCGCTGCGTGTGCAACTGAATCAAAGCAATGAATGCAAGCTGTGTTCAGAACCCCAAAAGAAGAACCAAAAGAAGCAAGCATATGCTGTTAGTTTATGTGTTAATTGGTTTGTTTTTAAGTTATTCCAATGTGCCCTTCACCTGATGACTCGGGCAAAAAACTCAACAGAATTGAGGTCTACTCTACAACCAGGTGCGGGCGTGTGCACGAAATGAGCGGACGCATGCAACAAACAACACTGGACGCCATGCAATAACGCCTAGATTTGCGCGCTTGCTTTATTGCACAGCAATAGCTAAAGCTTAAAACAGTCATGTTGAAATGAACTAGAGGCGCGATTTCTTACTCCACGTGTGAAACATGCTTTAGACGATGGGCTCCATTTTCATTACCATCTAAACCCCTTATCCTAAACCCATTATCATTGTTTACTATTTGAAAATCTTTTTGGAAAAGTTCAACGTGCCAATCTATTGACACATTCTGAGCTTGTAGCCATTTAAACTATTAATAGTTTAAAAAGGCAAAGAAGTTAAGGGTAAGGGGTTTAGCGGTGACGAGTGATGCAAAAAGGCATTGCCGTCTCTTCGGGGCTACGAATGTATTCTTTATTTTTAAATATGCTTTGGAATTGCTCTATAAATTTAGTGTGGTGTCACCAAAACATTTTCTCTGTGAAATGGGTGTGTAAAAGGCTTGAAATCCCTGGGGATAAAATCCATGAATAAACTTGCTTCAGGAGATGTTTTAATCAGAAAGCAACCGACTGAATACTAAATCCATAAGAGGAAAGCCATAGTATTCAGGCTGTTGCTTTCAATGTTTATGTGGGAGGGAAACCATTTATAATACAAGATTATACAATGTGTTACAGTGCTACACTGTTATAATACTACAATATGTTGCACTATGGTAAATTATTTAACACTATGTTGTATTGTGTTACAGGTGGATTGTTTGTGGGCCTTCCAGACGAAGTGCCCAGAAGCTCCATGTTGAGTGAAGAGGCTTTGCAGTACTATGTCAGCCAGTTCAAACGCAATGGATTCAGGTATACAAAAAGACACAGTTGATTTCATGCAATATAATTTGATGTGGAGCTTGTCATAACAGCAGGGGGAACCAAAACACCAGAAACATTACATCCAGTTTGTTAGTACAGAGCACAGTGCAACTTGATCCACATGCACACCACAGGTGTGCATGCGCACACACACACACACACACACACACACACACACACACACACACACACACACACACACACACACACACACACACACACACACACACACCTATTAACCATTCTTTTTTGTTTGTTTTTTCAGGGGGCCATTGAATTGGTATCGTAACATTGAGAGGAACTGGAAGTGGAAATGTTCTCGTCCCATGGGAAAGGTTTGTTAGATTCACAGTAACACTCCATGGCGAACAGGAACTGGAGGCAGGATCACATGTTCAAGTGTGTGTGTGTGTGTGTGTGTGTGTGTGTGTGTGTGTGTGTGTGTGTGTGTGTGTGTCTTAGCTGATGATGCCAGCACTGATGGTGACAGCTGGAAAAGACCCTGTCCTGTTGCCTGTCTTCTCCAGGGGAATGGAGGAGAGGGTGAGTACCTTAACACACACACACGCACGCACACGCAATCCGGAATCCAGACAAACTTTTCTTTCCAGAATAATAGCGGTATATCATCCCTGTCGGGTGAAAGACAGAAAGAGGAATGAGAGACAGAGAGAGAAGGATGCACATGACCAGTAAAAAAATCACACACCCGTGTGAAATGAAGTGCTGCCTGTGTGGTGGTGTGTGGGGGTCCCCCGAACTTTATTTGATGCATCACTCAAGGAAATACATTTGGTGCGCCCGCGCATTTGTTGTACAAAACATTTGGTGCACCGCGCATTTGCTGTACAAGCATGTAAACCGTGCCGGTTAGCTGCCAGCCACGCAGGCACGCAGCTTGTAAATCGTCTAAGGGAAGTGCTTGGCAGCACTTAAATAAATAATAACACCAATAATAACATTGATGGAGTTTCCCCAAAAATGGTAAAGATGCAAGTCTGTTTTATGTAAATCGTCCGAACTCCGAATGGAGAAAATGCTAACAATTCTATGTGAATTATGCAAACTCTCTAATGTCAACTCTCTAAAACTCAGTTCAAACTTAAGGTTTGATGGTTGACTGTTTGAGATAGTATTGCGGTCTTCTTAGACAGCGGCGTTTCCGTCACAATTCATCATAAAAAGTGTTTTTGTTTGTTAGGAACTCATGTTTCCCACGGGAGAGTCTTGTTTCTGAAACTCCCTGGATGGGTATTTGAATGGTGAAGGTACTGTATGTACTGTATAGGATAGAGAAGAACAGCTGTCTCTGGACTCTGTCCTGTGAAGTTACCAGTTAAAGGAATTTACTTTCCTCACTACAGTTTTGCACTGTCTAGTTTTTTAATGAAGCACTTGGAATTGCCTCATGATACGAAAGCTCTTGCCTTTCCTCTCTACCTGTTAGGTCCCCAACCTGACCAGAGGGCATATTGAGGAGTGTGGACATTGGACTCAAATGGAGAAGTATGTGTTTGGAAATTACATTCCCAAAGTGTTGTTGTTATATATCGTGTGAATATATAGTATGTCCACACAAGGTGAATTTCTCACATGAAGTAGCATATGGTACCTGTATTACTGTATTTATATAGTATAGCATATAGTAATTTAAATATGTGCAAAATATTCACAGATGCATGATCTGTTTATTGACACAGATCATGCTTATTCATCCTCCTCCTGGGTTTGCTAAAATCTTAATATTTCAGATTACATTAAAGGGGGGTACAGTTAGTCAGGAGTAGTCTGGATGCATACTGTTTGTTTTATTGTGGCTGGTGTTTCTCTTTTTTATGTAACCTTGTGTGTGTGTGTGTGTGTGTGTGTGTGTGTGTGTGTGTGTGTGTGTGTGTGTGTGTGTGTGTGTGTGTGTGTGTGTGTGTGTGTGTGTGTGTATGCGTGTGCGTGTGGACGTTTCAGACCAGCGGAGTTGAACAAAATCCTAATATCTTGGCTCCAGGACACACATAAAACAGCTGCGGTGCCTAAACTGTGAATGAGACTGGTGGAATGGGCCGGATGAGTGAAGGAAGGAATGGTGGAGGAATGAAGGGGAATGTGTCTGCTTGGCAATGAAGCGAGAGACGTGACAATGAAGAAAATGTAACTGTTATTAGTGCCTGTGATCAATACTGTTGCCACATCTGTTGTCACATGCACTCACTGTCACCTATTATCATTATATTTGGGTGACAGTTAATCAAATGAATTGATGTAAATGATTGTACAAACGTGTTGTGTTGTTAGATTGTAGAATGTAGATCACTAACCTTATACAAAACTACTAACCCCAAAATAGGGCTCATTAGATTAATTGGATTGATCAATTAATTCAGAAACAAAACAACAGATTAAAGAAAAAACATTTTGACATGAAAACATGAAGGAACGGTTATTTTTGTTTTTAGTATAGGACTAAATCCATAGTTGCAGACCAGGAGTACTGAATACTGTGGATTATTATGCTCATGTTCCTGGACGTGGTGGGATGTGTACCGGTAGTCGCAATCAGTAGTCTAAGTACAGGACACGTTATCGGCTGGCATTGCCCTGGTGTTCTCACTGTTTCCAGGAGACACTTGGACTAGGTCACTCTGATCTCTGAACCAGTTCCAACCAGTATAATCTTTTATTGTTTTTGTTTTTCCTATCCATGTGTAACTGTGACACATCCAATGTTTGATTACAATGCTTTAAATAATCTTTTTTTTTTAAAATATATATAGAACATTGTTGCAACTATGTTGCTTGTCTGTGGCTTCCGTATTAAATACTCTCTTAAAACGTGACTCGCTGATGGTAAATTCTTTGTTTGTATGTCTTTGGTCTCAGGGTCCATTTGGTTACAGTTTGTTGTTCACTCATTTTATCCTTCTCCGAGTACATTTTCTCTGTACAGAGCGTTACCAGGTAACCCACTATTCCATTCTGCTTTGAATTACAATTGAATATTCTAAAACTGTTCCTAATCTGCTCTTAAAGCTTATACGTACATTTTGGCTCAGTACTTACCGTATACTTTGTGTTACTTGAGACAATTATTATTGTATTCAACTCAAGTACACTCTGTTTACTGGCTGTCCGATAGCCGGTGGTCCTTCCTTCAAATTTTGCTCTACTATCGAAGGATTTACAGTCTTTCATATGTTCACTCATATGGAAATATTTTCAATTTATTTCCCTCATTTGGCCCTTTTCGCCGTTTTTTAGATCCATCACCCCGTATAAAGAGGTTGAAAACCACTGATTTAGGATTAAAAAAAAGTTTGATTACAATACAGCATATCGCCACTTCAACTTTCTCCCAGCCCTGATTTTAGCAGGAAAGTCACATTCATTTACAAAAACACTAAAGTGGTTGAAACAGCCTTAGTGTTTGCCTGGACCCTCTTCGTGAAGATCATGGGCAGGGGGAATTTAGGAGAGATAACTGGCAAAATGTTGGTCCAAATGGCAATTCTTCTACATTTTGAAAATGTGTAGATTCTTGGAAATTAGGTAATTCAGATGTTTGAATATAATTTAACTCTGGAGAGCGTAAAATGAAACCAAATGGCACCCTCAGGCTCAATCCATAGAGTAATAAAATAGGTCCATTCGCCATTCTCCAGCAGAAGGTGTTTTGGGAGGGCGACCGGAAAACTCGGGCCGCGGCGGCCCGACTTCTCGTGTGACCTTTGGGAGAGGTGAGAGTTCATTCAGGAAACCAAGATGGCGCCAGCCGGCTCAAAACAAACTTGTCAACTTTGTTACAAATAAAGTTTATTTGATGTTTAACCCCCTTGGAAGGCGAAAAGAGGTTAGTCTATTAGAAGAGTTCATATTACCAAGTTTAGTATAGTTAGAAAGGTCGTTATTTTTTTATTATCATCATTAATCAAATGTAAACACTTCAACTGTACATCAAATGCACATGCATGCAACAGATGTACACACATTTTGCCATGTTTGTTTGCGAGATGCTATTCCTTTGTTCTGATGTCCTTTTCAATTGATAATTTGTACTTTAAAAGGTTGTGCTCTTCTTGTTCCACAGTTGAATATTTTTTTGCCATGACTGCTTTAAGTTTTATGGCTTTATTGTATGTTTGGCTTAGCGCTAATTATTTATTTTGTCCGCAGTTTCACGGTGCCTTATGGTGTCCCCACAAATAAAAGCGCGTCAGCACGGAACTCTACTGTCTTTTCTTTCACCAATCTACCAAGCCGATGGAAGGACTGTTACACTGATAGAGATGAAAATGACATCCATCAGTAGTTTATTGGTAAGGAGAACCTTCTTTCTGTATGTTTTCCACACCTGTGCCCCACGTATTACACAAACTTAACGCCTGGGATTCGAACTATTTCCCCCTGTCCAACATACTGTACACAATCTGGAAGTTTAAAATATTAGTGACTCGTTTGTATCAGAGGCTGTAATAACCCTTAATTGCCACAAGAGGACGCCAAGGGCTATGGTATGAAATCAACATGTAAGCTTAATTGAACGTGGTGGATGAAAATAGGACAAATAACATTAGACTATATTTATAAATATCGATTTAATAGAATTACCAATCAACTTTATTGTCAAAACACAGTTACAGCCAGGTAATAGTGGACCCCTTGTTTTAGGTAGGTGTTTTTGTGGGATATAGGCTTATATACTTAAAGCAATAGCATTTAAAAATGAAGTGAGCACAAAAAGCCTGAAAATTAGCATGTTAAAGGATCAGTTTCAACTTATCTTCATCATATTAATTGGGCCTCACGAATGTTTGTGATAAAATACCACAATCATTGTCTCATTTAGATCGTAAAAGTGATGGGTTCATTTTTGCAACTTTTCAGGATTAGAAAGCCTGCAATTTCATTTTTTTTCTTATGGATTCCCCTCACGGGTGGATTGTTTCTCAACTGCCCACAGCCCTCCTAGAGCCCTTATAGCAAAAAGAAACATCAGCATTTTGTCATTAGGACCAATTAGATGAAGATCTTGAAAAGAGAAGTGGCACTTTAACTGTAAAGGACCACTTCACTGCTTCACAACATATGTGTTTATATAAAATCAACGTTAATATAGCTTAACTTTGAGAGTGTTGCCATGGAACTAAGATTCAAGAACTTTATTGCCATGTCAACAGAAGTTGAAGGAATTTGTCTCGGTCCATGCTCAAGATGTACAGACAACATATATACAAAAAGACAACAAGAAGACATGGACCAATGGATTTGGTTCTATTATTACACTCTCAGATGCATAAGGCTTCATTTGGTTGGCCATTTGGTTCCTTAAATAATCAGGCCTATAAGCCCTAAAGCACTATTTCCCATATTATTTTTACTTGATTGGGCCTAAATGTTGACCTCCAGACTTACTTGAGTGTAACTATTGCAATATTGATTTTTGTATTTGCTTCTACTTTAATTTTCTTCCAAGCAATATAGAACAGTGGTTTTCAGTGGTCTGGGGACCACCAGTGGTCTTTGAGAGGATTTCAGATAGTCCCAAGCTAAGTTGGTTAACCAGATGAAAAGTTGGTTAACCAGATGTAACCCTTGAGAGCCTAATAAATAGATGAAAATGAAAATATTATTATCATGAAAATATTAATTATCTGAATTAGCCCCAAGTCTACAAACTAGAGAATGTAGAAGATTAATGATCATTTCGGTCATGTTTGCCTGTGTTGTTTCCAAAATCCAGCCTGGTATTGTGGACAAAGGCAAAGAAAATGTCATCAAATGGTGGTCTGTGGCTCAAAAGCTGAATAAATAGTGGGCCCTGGTATGAAAATTTTGAAAACCACTGGAAGGTGGAAGATAGAAGGTATAGGCCTATACGCTACAACCAGCCATTACGATGGCATGGCAACGGTAACCATGACAACAACCATATAAGGTATAAGGGAGGGAAGAGTGGGAGGAGGGTGTAACGATAGTAACGACAGCATGAATGAAGGAGGTTGCCTTGCCGCACGCTCGCGCAGTGCCGCCGAGCTGCGCATGCGCGCCTCATGCTCTCGCCCCGAGCTCCTGCACGGGCAGAGCTTGCCTTGCGAGGAGGCTCATCAAGCGTCGCAGCGCGTCTCGCTCGCTCGCTCGCCTTGCAAAGCCAGAAGAAACCATTAACCGGTCAGCGATCGTTACTATCTGCCGGTTCGGTTCTGTTCTTCGATTACTACGATATAAAACATATATATAAATATATAAAACGTGCGCGCGAGGACGTGCATGCTCACGCACGGTACGGCACGTTTCTTGACGAACGGACGTGATGATGATGATGAAGAAGATGATGAGGATGATGATGCCGTGACGCTCGCTCGCGCAGTCTGCAGGAATCATACAGAGAGAGAGGGAGATGCGCGCGCGTGCGTGCGAGCGGCCGGTTTAACGGATCTAGGAAACCGGAGGATCATCTATAGAAGCAAAGCGCCGTGCGTGAAGATAGAAGATGCTGCTGATGACGGATGGATGAGAGCGTACGTGTCGCGCGCATGGCAGCAGCGGCGCCGCCGCGATCATCATCAGACACCCCATCATCATCATCCCGTTCCTACCTAACGGGTAATAACGGTTGTTTGTAACAAACAGCAGACCCGCCGCGAGAACAAACGAGAGAGGAGGAGGAGGTGGGGGAAGGGGTGGTGGTGGTGGTGGTGGAGGAGGAGGCCCCGATCGGTGGTCCATAGAGAGAGAGGAGAGAGAGCTGGGGTCCTCCTTCCTTACGGCTTAACGGACGGACGGACGGACCGAGCGAGAGGAGGAGAGCGACTGACTGACGTGCGCGTGCACGAGGGGGGAGGCGTGCTGCTAAAATACCCCGCCGGACAGAATGAACGCCGCCGACGGATCGACGGAGCAAGACACGGCTGGTCGGATCATGGTTTATACATATATTTGTGTGATCACTGTGATGTGTGTGTGTGTGGGTGTGGTGCGTGTGTGCAGCCAGCAGCTGGGGCGTCATCTCTGTGGTGGCTGGAGAGGGGGGGGGGGGGGGGGGGGGGGGGGGGATTTTGTGTTTGTGTGTGTGTATGTATGGTAGGGGTTGGGGGGTGGGGTGTGTGGTGGTGGGCTTCACCGCAGCCCCGTGCGCGCGCCCCGTGCGTGAGGGGTTTGTGTCTTCTAGTAGCCTACTATATTCTCCCAGTGCAGCCTTATGTATGTGTCTATGGTATGGCTGGCTGGCAGTGGTACGGTGTGGTGGGTGTGTGCGCGCGTGCGTGTGTCCATCCGTCCGTCACTGACTCTCTCCGTCCCGTTCTGCTGTCTATGACACCCAGCACACACGTTATTCTGCCCCCACCCCCCAGTTTGCACTGTGTTTTATGCAATCGTGTGAGAGAGAGAAAGGGATGAGCGATATGATGTATCATAATATGCTTGTGTGTGTTCATGTTACTACAGTACAGGCCTTTTGCTCACAATTGCACTTGTGTGTGTGTGTGTGTGTGTGTGTGTGTGTGTGTGTGTGCTTGCATGAGTGCGTGCACGTGATATAGAGAAACTGTCAGTCTGTCTGTCCATACAACAGGAAGTGATGTGAACCAAACTGTGCATGAGGTCATTTCCTGTTGGTTTCACAGAAGACAGTCAGACAGACAGTCATTTACATCCACACCACCCTTTCATATGGAGGACCCCCACATTAATATGCATGTAGCCTCGGACCCCCTTCATCCAGGGTTCATCTCCATAGTGAGGTTGTGGTGGACAACGTTTGGCAAAATTCAATTTTTGCCATCCAAAATGAGTAGACAGTCCAACAGTGCTTTTGGGGCTACTGGAGGTGGAGCCGGTCGTCCGATGATCCGTGTGGGTTGCCGGTTCGAATTCCTGCTCTCCTCCTGTATATACATGTCGAAGTGTCCTTCGGCAAAACACTGAATCCCAGTGTGCTCCTGATTCCCAGAAACATGATGTTGGTACCTTGCATGGCCGGCTTCCACTGCAATCAGTGTATTAATGTGCATGTGTGTGAAAGGGTAATGTAATGCACTATCTAAAGCGCCTTGGATAAAGGTGCTACTACCGGTATATAAATGCACCATTTACTATTCCCAGAAATGCACAAAGAGCCAGAACTGAATGACCACAACAGGTCTGTAACTCTCAGAGTGTTAAAATAGAAAACGAGTGACCCGACCGTAATGGTCCGTTTGTTTCTCTTTGTAACTCCCCTTGTACTGACCCCTGCCTAGTAGGGCTTAAAGTGGAAATTATTGTCTCAGGAATCTAGAGTGACAAAAAGACAAAAAAAAGATCTCTGTGAATTTCAAAGCTTCATGGCATGGGTTTACGAACTCCTTAGACCCGGAAGGAACACTTTATTATTTATTATTATTCTTTTCAATTCGGGAACCCCTTTTTATGACACAGAGATCGTGAAAAAAAAGAGAGATGAAAAAAGATTGTGGCATAAAAAATCTGAGAAAAAATACAAAGAATGGGCCTCAGGCCAGGGTATGAATGTGTTAACGTGATGTTGATGCTTTGTAAACTATGTTGCTGCATGAGGGACTTGGGGACCCCATGGGAAGCCTTTCAAGGACCTGCATTTTGAGGGGAAGAGTGGGATCCTCTGTGATAAATCGTCCAGTTTATTTGTATTTGCTCTTAAGCGGAAATAACTCTTAGGTAGAGGTTTGGGTTGTGTTGCCATCATGTCACTGGGGAAAAATCGAAAAACAATTGATAAGAAAACAACCTGTGATATATTTTCTTTTATATTCCTGGACCGATTAACTGACAAAGGACACTGTTATTCAAAAATATAGTTGTTTGTTGGTCCAGCCGCACTTTGGAATGTCTGGTTTTGCCTCCCATGTGCGTCAATGGTACCTGACTGGCTTGTAGACTGTCTGTACCCTTTTCATTTTAGCCTTGTATCCCATTGATGTGAGTTTTATTATTTCCAATGTGGAATATGCGTACCGGCATTATGCGTACCGGCATTATTCAGTCTTCCTGTATGCAGTAACGAGAGGTTCTAATAGCTCTAGTGTGGTTACTCAGTCTCTCAAGTCTTCCTGACTCCACTATGAGAGTTCTAATAGTTCCAGAGTCTCCCTGTATCCCCTATGAGAGTTCTAATAGTTCCAATGTCTCTATGTATCCACTATGAGAGTTAATAGTTCCAGTGTCTCCCTGTATCTACTATGAGCGTTCTGATAGTCCCAGTGTTTTCCTGTATCCACTATGAGAGTTCTAATAGTTCCAATGTCTCTATGTATCTACTATGAGAGTTAATAGTTCCAGTGTCTCCCTGTATCTAAGAGATTTCTCATGGTTCCAGTGTCTTCCTGTGTCCACTATGAGTGTCCTAATAGTTCCAGTGTCATTCTGTATCCACTATGAGATTTCTGATAGTTCCAGTGTGGTTAGTGTGTCACAGCTATTTTCAGCTGCACACAGCTCCCATGTGTATCTTCTTCATGTGATGATGTCATGCTGTGTCCTTTGTGTGTTCTCTGTTGTAGTGCTAGATACCTAACTAGTTGCTAATTATTACACTAATGCATACTAATCTATTTACACTATAGCCACTCTTTATCCAGTGGTGTTTTGTCAGAAAGGTAAACATACTGTACATACAGTAGAATGAAGAGACAGTTTGATGTCTCAGTAAACTATTTAGGATCACGGCCGGTAAACCATGAAACTAGATAGTATCACTATACTCCAAGCAATATACTATCAAAATTGGTCGTGGTCTAGTGTTGATTTTGACATCACTTTGATTTAGCTTCAGTCTTCTGTATACAAGATATTTTTGTTTGTTTAGTAATATTTAACTTATCTACAAATTTAGTTAAGAGTGTTGTTTTAGTTGCTAAGAAATGACAAGATTAAATCTACTGTTGATTTTATTGATAAAAAAGATGGACAAGCAACATAGGCCGATATGAGTGACGCCGACGATCATTACCGTAAATTCTTGCTTTGAATGGCATGCAAAATGAGTACCATAAACGGTGCTGTGATGCACTGAAAAAAATAGTATGGTGGAGGAGGAAGCGAGACGGAACTAGGAACCAAACTGCGCCGAATGGTTTCGGGTCGAGGGCAAAAAAAGCAGACGTTTGGTTTGCTTTTTTTGCCCAGACGTTTGGTTATCCCCAGCCAAATGTCGGCCGATTCGGCCGAAAAGCTCACCAATTTTTATCTTTCCGAGCGACGTCGCAGGCCGTTCTGCTGCTGTCGCCCGAATCGGCGGCTCCCATAGAGAATAATGGATGTCGGCCGCGGTGCTTGTCCATCGCCCGCCGTTAAAACGTACTGTAACGCTTGAAGAAAGCTCTATATTCTCCCAGTGGGTGATCCTCACTGGCAGGCAGGTAGGATACGAAAGTGGTGACAATACACAGAAATGTGCTAGGGGTTAAGTGTGTACTGCACTCACTTGGCACAGACAACGCACAGAGCAAGTTGAACTGTTGTTAACGGCTGCCCACATGAGCCGCCTCAGCTTCACCATGTTTGGTAACTCCTCCAATCATGCACTATAAATTTAACTTTCGGACCGCTCTATTTAATCTGGAAGTTTACACCTTAAGTTTACACCTTACACTACTCATTCCCTGCTTTTGCTGCTGCTCTCACCAATGTCGTCTTGGTCTAACACTGCTTGCTCACCCTCAACCACCCCAGCTACCACCTGTCACTTTTGGATCTGCTGTTTATCGAGGAGATTCGGGTTGTGAGATCTCATAATAAATGAAAATAATTTGTCCCACTTGTCCGACAGGAACAACTTCAGGATAAAAGGCGGTACAAAATAATATTACTCTAAATTTGTATTAAAATAATAATAATAACCTATGCGTTCCTACTTGTGGCACCAGTTTAAAAATACAGCTTTAGTATCAAATAATACCCATTGGATCATTCATGGTCTGAGAAATCATCTGGACTAAACCAGCCACTCTGGACAGCACAACAACACATACGCTGAAAAGTGAGGAAAATCTTCCTCACTTCTCATACAGGATGTAACTCTGATGATCTCATCTTCAGGAGTAATAACTATGGTCTGTCTGTCTGTTCATACAGGAGGAGGAATGGTGGACAGTGTTAAGGCTGTAGATGTGTTGACTGTGCTCAGAGAGAAAGTAGCCTTTGTGTCAGGTGAGACTCGCACAACACACACACGCATGCAGTACAAAATAAAACAGAATCCTTTATTTCAAAGCAATACAAATTCAACTTAACTGAACTCAATACCCACCACCACCACCTCCCATCCATCCCTTCCCAACCTTCCACCCCCCCCACCATCCTATTCACAAACTAATCTACCCACTACACACCACCAGGTCAGTAGGTCTTTCAGATCTGATATTAGGTCCGTGCACTTTGAAATTGTGCCCTGTTGGTCCTGATTAATCCTTGCCGATGACAGTTAATTCCAGTTTTGGAAATGTCATGTGGGGCAAATGGGGGTTTCCTGTGTTGGACTACTGTATAATCCTTTTGGCTGTTGTAAGTCCTACCATACTATAACAGACAGTTTAAAGTCAACATTTAGGAATAATGGAAAGAAGCACTTTTAATATGCTTCCATTGCAGCTTGGATGGAATGCAGAATGCACACCAGGGGCCAGTGTGTTGCCCCCTTTAATGACGACAGGCCCCAACAAAAAATTAAATAAAAAATTGCCCATAGATATTTAAAAAACTATTTAAATATCTGTAAGCCTCGAACAAACTGAGTGTTTGAATGTCTGAATAATTGGCTGGATACTATTGCGATTGATTGTTCCACTCATTAATTTCTTTATTTTCCCCTACTGGTGCTGGTCTAGCACAAACGTTGTTGGGTACTTTTTGCTGCATTCTTTCCTCTTGCCAAAATCACGGTTCTGTTGCTGCCTGGCTACACACAGTTTCTCTCTCAGTTTCAACTTGAGCAACTATAGGTGCCAGACAAGCTAATACACTTTGTACGCTGGCCACTATGGGTGTGAAAGAAGCAGATGCCTGTACGGGCGGCAAGAATCAAGTGCTGCTACGACTGACAAAGTTGTCCCCAGTGTCAGTTGAAGTGTGAATCAAAGTGCAGTGCACCATGGCATGTGTGATCATGTGTGGTTTCCTTATTAATGGAGGTGAAAACATGCAATTTATGTCTGGAAAGGACAGCTAAAGACACGATTACGTGGCACGATTGGAGTTGCGTCACAACTCGCAGCACACACTCCGACAAACCCCTGTGTAACAAGAACATAATATTGTACACACACCCAATTATTATTAGCTGAGGATTCTCACTGAATTGTGAACTGTTTCCAGGCGGGCGGGACAAAAGAGGCGGGCCCATCCTCACCTTCCCTGCAAGGACCAATCATGATCGAGTGAAGCAAGAAGACCTCAGTCGATTGGTCACTTACCTGTCCACAATACCAAGGTACAACTTTAGGCATTTTGGCATTCAGCACATGCTCTTAAGTGATTAAGTGAAGTGATTAAGTGAAGTGAGTGATTTACAGTAAGCTAATACATCAAAGCAAGCTAATACATCAAATACGTAACAAAATGGTCACGCTTATAAGAACTAGCATCTGTCTAACAGTAGAAAATCTGTACATTAAAGCTGCGAGTAAACTCATTTTGGCACCTGCCCCCTGTATCTGGCACAGAGGGTTTCTTAACCAAACAGAGCATGCATTCCGTCAGGCGATGGAATGGCAAAAAGAGAGGCGGCGGCTCTACGCTGAGCTATACTACACACGACACAGGGACTGTTTGTTTAAATAGTCGCTTAGCTCTGCCACTTCTACTGCTATTTGGCTTATTTACTGCTATGTGGCTTAGTATTGGCTTTTATTGGTGTGGACCTCGACACGTAATTAAAAATCAATTTTTATGGAATTTTGATGGAAAAATGTTCACATTTCTCTGGCAAGCATTGTTGGGTATGTCCATATAATGACCACAAAAGGGGTCTAAAAGTGTGTATTTTTCACTTCACTGGTCCTTTAAATGTAAACATACAGTTAATCTCTCTCTCCCTCCAGTGAGGATGTACAAGCGCGGGGGTTCACCGTGGTGGTGGACATGCGGGGGTCCAAGTGGGAGAGTGTGAAGCCTCTGCTGCGGACTCTCCAGGAGGTGTTCTCCTCTCACATCCACACCGCTCTGCTCATCAAGCCTGACACCTTCTGGCAGAAGCACAGGACCAACCTGGGCAGCGCTAAGCTCAGCTTTGAGGTCTGTCTGTATGTCTGTCTGAGCTCTGTCTGTCTGTCTGTCTGTCTGAACATGTGAGCACAAGGATTTTTAAACGTTTCCCTGCCACTCACATATATCACATAAAATGAGCTTTAGTCTGGCCGACTGCCCACCCCATAAGTTACGTGATAAGTAGCCTCGACACCCAGGCTTTCATTTTCGTTCGCCTTGCGCGAAAACGGAAAGCCTGGACTAACGCACGTTGGAAAGTGGCCTTCAAGTGGGAGTGAACCTTCCGGGGTGGGCGTCGCTCTAAATGATGTGACGTAGAACAGCAGTGGACGGGCGTGGGAGGGGCCGGGGATGACGACACGTTAGTGAGATCAAATCAGAGCGCAGCACTTCCGCCGTGTGGATCCCACGACACCCCCGCCCCCCAAGGCCAAAATCATTGAGGGCTAGACCAGGCTACGTGATGAGGGTCTTAATGAATCCATGTTTTGATCTGAGTCGACGGTTAGCATACTTATGTGCACAGTGATGGGCAGTAGCTTGTTACAAGTAGCTAAGCTACATAGCTTAACTACATTTTCCCGTAACTTGTAGTGTAGCTTACTACATTTGTTCTGGGAATAGCTTGTAGTGAAGCTACACTACATTTTTGAGTAGCTTGTAGTAAAGCTACACTACTTATTTTGAGTAACAAGGATTGTAGCTTACTACATTATCCCGCACACATTTTCAAATTCCGCTCATTTTTAATGGGTAGAAAACCTAAAATATACATCCCTCTAATATACATAATACACATTTATTGATATTATTTTATTATTATGATTATTATTCAGAAAGTTGTACATTAAGTTGAGATATATATTTTTATATATCTAGTGTTGATGTAGCAAGCTACATCAAGCTACTTTTGTCATGTAGCTTGTAGTGCATCTTGCTACAATTTACTAGGGATAGCTTGTTGTGTAGCTTAGCTACATTTTTTCGAGAGTAACAAGTAGTGTAGGTTACTACATTTTCCCAGTAACTTGCCCATCACTGTATGTGCATTCTGTGCTGCTTTCAATGGGGCTTTTTTGTAAGATTGTTTTTTGGCTTTTGCGCTCTATTGATATATTCAAGTGACGTAGACAGGAAAGACTGCGAAAGAGAAGGGGAGAGACGTGCAGCAAAGATCGTTATGAATGGGATTTGAACACGCAGCACGCTGTCAAGCCAAAGCATGTATATGTCGCTATGCGCCTGGACCTTTAGGCCAGCGGTTTCTGGATTGGTCAAAACAAAGTTTCCCAATGGCCGATAGCTGGCGCTAAGATACTTGCAGCCAGGTTTTTTTCTGCACCAGTGTAAGGGAACAGCAATTGGTCAAGACTCCAGACACTCTATTACATCATCCTAGCATCTGGTTACGGATATTTGGCTCTTCAAAATAAGCATTGATAGGGGAAAAAAACCTTGCCAATGGGCGATAAATAAATGAATTGATCCCGGCGATAATTTTGTTGAAGGAGAATTCCACACCAAAACACATTTGGCATCCATCTCCCTTGATCGCTGTGACATCGTATTGTGTATAAAGCACTTGATTTTTGTCATAGATGCCCCCTGTTCTACATTTCACTTTTGAGTTCCCCGTCCCTTCCCACAGTTTGCATTGGTGGAGTTTGTGTTTATTCTAATGTGGGTATTTTTGTAGCTCCAAACTTTTTTTCACACACATTTTAATAGTATACTGATACTCACGCATGAGTTTTATGTCACTCTGCTGCAGCCTTTACTTGTAATCTCAGAGTTAATCTATTCCTCCTCCTCTCATCCCCACCCTGCTGCCACTCTCCTTTCCAATCACTCAGGTTGAAACTCCTGTCACACGGGTGCCACCTGAGTTTTTTTTTTAAATATCATGTAGTAGTAGCCCGATTAAATTGTAGTGTGTCGTTTTATGTGGTGTGTGTGGAAAAAAAGTTTGGAGTTGCTAAAATACACACATTAAAATAAAGACAATCTGCGGCAATGCAACCTGCATTGGGCTGAGGGGGACTTCAGGGTGAAATGTAAAATAGGGGGCATCTATGACAACAATCAAGGGCATCATGTCACAGCAACCAAGGTAGATGGATGCCCAATGTGTTTTGATGTGAAATTCTCCTTTAACATAGAGTGGATTAGTGTCATTAGATGATCTTTCTCTATAACCTCTCTCTCTGTCTCCAGACCAGTCTGGTGTCAGTGGAGGGTTTGTCCAAGCTGGTGGATCCGTCTCAGCTGACCTCTGACCTGGGGGGCTCTCTGGAGTACGACCATGTGGAGTGGACGGAGCTTCGCCTGGGCCTGGAGGAGTTCTCTGGGGCGGCGGCTCAGTTGCTAGCCCAGCTGGAGCAGCTGGAGGCTGGTCTGGCCAGGCTACCCGAGCCCCAGGATGTGGACAAGGCCCGCAAGTAAGACACCACTTTATGTCGGACAAAACAGGACATCTAAAATCAGATGTTTTCAACCCTTTCCATGTCAAGGTCCGTGTGACGTTTAGCCTCTCAGTCACCCCAGCACTGAATATTTTATTGTCATTGGATAAGATCATAGGAGAACAGCTGGTTATAGCACCACAGTGACCTATAACTACACTTATCTGCATGAAACTGCATGAAGGTTTTTCCTTGGTCTCTATGGAGCATACATACATCAGCATGCTCCATAGAGGCCAAGGAAAAACTTTTGATCTGTATTTAATCACATCTGCCTTTTAGAGCCCAAAACACATTTTCATAACACCATAAACATAAATCATAATCCATTAAAGGGGGATAACATGAAATTCGACTTTTTATTTTTTTTTAGTGTTTTTGGTGATCCCATGTGTTTTTTCAATCCCAACGAATTATCTAGTTTGAACAATCAAGCGGCGCTTTAATGGAAATTGCTCTCAGGAACAGCTTGTTGTTGATTTTGCCCTCATAATGATGCCATCAATGCACCCTGCTTTGTATAATTCCTCCTCCCCTTCAGTCTTCAGTTCTAAATTTGTATTTCCACTTTGTTTACAATGTCCATTATCGTTGATTTACCAAGTAAAATAGTAAAATACCCTGCATATCAGCGCCCCCACCACCTCAGAACATTGTGGTACTGCAGCTAAACTCTCCATAAAGAAATAACACTGGCTATTTCAGTGGTGATTGAGGCACAAACCATTAAAAATAAGCTTGAGGGACATAAATAATATGATATCAAGTATTAAAAACAATCTGTGCAATCTGTGTTATTTGCGCTTTAACATTTTGCCAAAGATCACTCACACTCCTATCCCCCTGTGCTTAGAAGGGCACTTTGTCTAGTTATAGTTGAAATAACTATACTACAATATGATACTGAATGAAATAATCAAAACATTACAGATTGTTAGAGGAGCACAGCCGGCTACGCTCCACCGTTGCCACGGCCCCTGTCGATGCCCTGGACAGAGAGGGGCGGAGCCTGCTGCAGCGCATGCGCCTTGGCCCCACCCACAGCACATCGGGCGACGCCCCTGGCGACAGCAGCAGCGGCGTTGGCGGTGGTAACCACGGCAACAGCTGGTTGTCAGGTGGGAACGACTTCCAGAGCTCCGCCCCCAAGGTGCTGTCGCTGCTGGAACGGCTTCAGACGGCGAGGACACACCTCCTCCAGACCTGGACCAATCACAAGGTGCACCTGGACGAAGCTCTCCAGCTGCACCTGTTTGAGCAGGACGCTGCCAAGGTGATTAACCACATCTTAATTTACATAAGCACGAACCAATTCAAAAATACGTTTTGATGACTTTGTACGCAGGCCATTTGGCGATTTTTGGGGGGTGCCAGGGGGGCACTTTATATATATAAAATGTCAATGGACAATGTTGTAACTTCATGCTCATTTATACAAATTTCTATTGTGTAAATAAGCCGAAATCACTGTCTAGAAAAACAAGTACCTATCTAGCATAGTTGCTCATATTGTATAGCAGTGTTTTTCAATCATTTTCAGTGTCTAATTACATATATCTTTGCGGGTTCTTGACATGAAAAACTTTGACAACCAACCTTTAAATCTGCAGTCTCTCTCCATGTCAACTCCCCTCACTCTCATTGGCTGTCAGATAACTCGTTCATGCCCACATTCAATCAGGTGTTCTTAATCGGTTTATTAGTTACTACTCTCTACTCTACATAACTGTGTTATGGACTGTGACATGTCCGTTGTCTGTGTTGTTCTTGTGGAATACACAAAATATATAAAATATATAAAATAGCCATATAAAATATGGCTTATTGCTTTAATAACGAAGGGTGTCTGTGAAGTTAACTAAGCTGTAAGGTCGGAGACTAGGACAAGTGCTACAGGCTAAGATGGAGTCTGAAGGTGGGTTTTCAGACTACAGTGTAAGATTGGATGTGCGTCTGCAATTCTGATTGCAAGGGAAGTGTGTTCCATTGTGCGTCAGTGCATGCGTGCTCAAAATGGCAGCGCAAATGTTGACAGCATAGGATTCAAACTTATTTATAGCTGAGGTGGAATACAGCTGGGCTGATAACTCTGTACGTCTATGTTTCTCTACCAGATGACAGGTTGGATGACTGACTCTCTCTCTGTGTATGTCTATGTGTCTCCACCAGATGACAGGGTGGATCTCTCACAGCAGAGAGCTGTTCTTACAGAGTGTGTCTGAGGTGGGCCTGAACCACCAGCACTCCCTGGAGCTCCAGAGAGACCACGGCCACTTCACTGCCAACTGTATGGTATGACCTTTAACTCACTTCAACAGCTTTCAACTTCATCTCCATATAATTGGTCGTCGCTAATGATAAAAAATGCCACCATTTTGTCTACTCGGTCTGTGCGTTACAGGGAGGGCTGAGCATGATTTTGTTGTCGGGTGCGGATGTAACATTTCCCAATTGGGGGGCAGGAGAAGATGGTTTGGGTGCGGCTTCATTGGCGATGAAGCCGCACCCATACCACTTTTGGTTAAAAGACTTTTATTAGGCAAGTAAAGCATCAATAATAAGATCCGTTGTTGTTGAAGTTGCAACAGACGCAGCATGCATAAAGCTAAAGGTCTGACTCAGAGTTTTCTGTTTTCAATGATGAAATGCTGTTGGTTTAGTTGTGCCACAGCTGTAGTTAGTCAGTAGCAGTTGTAGTGTTTCAAATCATTTTATATATTTATTTTATATATATATATATATATATATATATATATATATATATAATATATAATTATATATATATATATATATATATATATATATACATACACACACATACATACCGTATTTTCCGCACTATAAGGCGCACCGGATTATAAGGTGCACCGGATTATAAGGCGCACCTTTTAAAACTGATTTCATATATAAGGCGCACTGGATTATAAGGCGCAGTGAATAGAAGCTACTACAGTTAATATAGAATAGAAGCTACTGCAGTCAACCAATCCATATATAAGGCGCACTGGATTATAAGGCTCACTATGGATTTTTGAGAAAATTAAAGGCTTTTAAGTGCGCCTTATAGTCCGGAAAATACGGTATATATATATAAATTTATATTTATATAAAATAAATATAAAGTGAAAATCTTGACACCCTCACAATTCAAACCTGTGTGTGTGCGTGCGTGCGTGCGTGCGTGCGTGTGTGTGTGTGTGTGTGTGCACATGCGCACGATCAGAACGGCAGTGTGAACGTGGACAGCGTGGTTGCCGTGGCGGCCAGGCTGGGGGAGGCGGGGCATTACGGGGCGGAGCGCATCGCAGCTGTGTCGTCACGCCTACAGGAGGACTGGAAGGTCTTGACCACTGAGCTGGAGGAGAGGAGCAACACCCTGGCCATGGCCACGGCCTTCCACCAGGGGGCGGAACAGGTGATTGCTGATTGGTTCGGAACCAGGGGTGGAAAAATGTACTTGTTTCGTAAACTTAAAGGTAGGGGAAGTGATTTGAAATTCATGGTGTAGTACCAGCCTGGTGCACTAGGGGCCCCCAACAGTAGCTACACTATGTGAACCTGCTGCTCGCTCCTGATTGGAGGAGAATTGTGGTGACCTGGGGAACTTTTATTAGCTCCTCTGCTAACGTGGGGGAGGGGGAAACTCCATATGTGGTTTCCACACCTTATAATAGAGCATTTTAACAGAAAAAAAAAATATTTTTTGGGTGATATCTGACAAAAGTGAAATCACTTCCCCTACCTTTAACATGGTGAAACACAACTTGATGACATGATCAAGTTGTGTTTCACCATGTTAATGATTTTTTCAGACCTCCATTTCTAGAAAACACAGAATGGGGGGGGGGGGGGGGGGGACTTTCTAATTATGTGCACACAACATCTCTGGGTGGGTGGAATGGTGAAATGGGTGGAATTCCCCTTTAAAGGTAGGGGAAGTGATTTCACTTTTGTCAGATATCACCCAAAAAATATTTTTTTTCTGTTAAAATGCTCTATTATAAGGTGTGGAAACCACATATGGAGTTTCCCCCTCCCCCACGTTAGCAGAGGAGCTAATAAAAGTTCCCCAGGTCACCACAATTCTCCTCCAATCAGGAACGAGCAGCAGGTTCACATAGTGTAGCTACTGTTGGGGGCCCCTAGTGCACCAGGCTGGTACTACACCATGAATTTCAAATCACTTCCCCTACCTTTAATGATTTTTGTTTCCGTCCCTTTTTCCATTTGTACACTCCCAGGAAAAATGTTAAAATGGGTGGAGTTCCCCTTTAAGTAGAAGTATACAGCATAGATATAGAAATGGTGGGGTTTATTTTTTTTACTTGAGAATATGTGTCAAAGCATATGTGAGAATATTTGTCAAATATGTATCACTTCCGGGGGGAAGGCGGAAATGACCCGTCTTGTAAGCTGATAACGTGGATTTCTTTGGCAATAGCGCCACCTTCTGGGAGTAGTCTGCTCTGTGTTGAGACTGTATCGAAATGTGACTCATTGGACTTCAACCAATTCAACTCCATGACAACAAACATGGCTGACCCCACTGTTGTAACTTGCGAAGCGTGTCGAAGTGGTTATGGTTATTAAGTCGACCTATGATACACAGTTTCTTCACAGAAACAACAGGTTTTAGAAAACATCATCCTGTGTTTGTTTACATGCTAGTGTAGCGCTCAGTCACTGTGTTTGTTTGGCTAGCAGCCGGATAATGACGTAGCCACTTTGATTGACAATGATGTCATCTGCTTCCTTTGCTGCTATTTTGATTGGTTGGCGCGACACCAATCGACTTAGACTGCCGCTTTGGCGACGCCCCTTCCTTGAAACTGCTGCCGAGGGCATGACTTTCTGTCTGAATAATAAAAATTCAGACTGAGTGTCAGGCTATATCACGGCTCCTTGAGGAGATTCCAAATGAAATGGCCCCTTTATGGGTGCGTGTGTGAGTTATGGGGCGTTCTTGAATTTGACGAGCTGCCACTGTACTGCGCTGTATGCAAAAACGGAACGGAGCCTCCTTCGTTAGTATCCTTTGGTTAACAGCTGTGGAGGAAATAGTGTTACCAACTTGGCACATTTGTCACTATATTTAGCTTTTTTCCAGACCCCCCCAGTGCCCAAATTAGTGAAAAACTCCTGGCGGAAAATCTTGTGCTTTTTTTGCTGGTGAGTTGGGGCGAAATTGGTTGACAGGCGCCAGAGATACAACCCTCGTTTTTCACCATTTTTCCTCCTATGATAGAGTCCTTCTTCCTTCTTTCCTAGAAAGGACCATTGCTAACCAAATGGACCCTTAAGGATCTGTACCATGAAGGGTCTGCTAACCAAATGGACCCTTACGGGTCCATTTTGTTTCATTTTATGCTCTCAAGAGTTAAATTATATTTAAACATCTGAATGTCCTAATTTTCAAGAATCTACACATTTAGAAATGTAGAGGAATTGCTATTTTGACCAACATTTTGCTAGTTACAGTATCTCTCCTAAATTGGTCCGTGGCTAAAAAGCAGAATAAATAGTGTGCCCTGGTATGAAAATGGTTGAGAACCCACTGCTCTAGCGCATTCTAGTGCATTTTGGCAACACTGGGATGGAGTAAGAAGGAGGCCAAGTTTCTTGCTTGTGGCTGTCTGCGCATATTGCAAGGTGTATCACCATAATCTCTGTCTGTCTGTCTGTCTCTGTCTGTCTGTCTGTCTTGCCTGCCTCGCACGCCTGCCTTGCACGCCTGCCTGCCTGCCTGCCTTGCACACCTGCCTGCCTGCCTGCCTTGCACGCCTGCCTGTCTGTCCCTCAGTTCTTGTCTCAGGTACATGGCTGGGTCCAGGTGTGTGAGGACAGTGCGTTGCCCTCGGAAACGTCGGAGCTGGAGGCGGCGAGTCAAAAGCACCAGGAGCTGTACGAGGAGATCTCATCTGCATACACGCAGGTTTGATGTTTGTTTTATCTATGAGGACATCTCCTCTGCATATAATATGCAGTCGGCAGTTTGCAAGCTTGATCGGCTATTTTTGGAGTTGAATTCATTGTGTGCGTGCGTCGTGTGTGTCTAGGTCAGCGAGAGCGGTAAGGCGTTGCTAGATGTCCTTCAGCGTTGCCCGGCAACAGGCGACCCAGACGGCGGTGGCGACGAAGCGAGTCAAGCCAAGCCCGACTTCACCCCCGCCTCGCACGGCATCATGGGAGTCCTGCACGAGGTCATGGAGGTGAGACGCACGCGCTGGATTGGCTAATAAAAGTCCTGAACTATTTACCGCAGGATAGAAGATAAAGAGATGACAGAAAAGTGAGGAATGGCCCGAGTGCGATGATGTACGACAATAAGAGCGCCACCCTTGTGACTTTCTGTTTCACTTCCTGTGTCGTCAGGGTCACCATGAGGTCGAAGGGGTGTGGCAACACCGCAAGCTCCGCCTCCACCAACGCCTCCAGCTGTGTGTGTTCCAGCAGGATGTCCGACAGGCAAGTGCACGCGCACACACACACACACACACACATGCACGCATGCGCGCACACACACTCATGCACGCAAGCGTGCACACACACGCATGCACACACACATGCACATTGAAAAAATAAGTAAGGCTGGGACTGAGGCTAGTAGTTACAGCTTTGTAGGGCAGCATAGTGGTCTCAGAGCATTTTCTCAGAAGTTCCCACAGTGACTCACTAGTGCTGTCTTTTCCCTGTGCTGTGCTGTGCTGTGTGTGTAGGTGTTGGACTGGGTGGAGCAGCATGGAGAGGTGTTTCTCAACAAACACAGTGGAGTGGGGAAGTCTCTACACAGAGCCAGAGCTCTACAGAAACGACACGATGACTTCCAGCAAGTAGCACAGGTAACTAAGCCTTTTGAAAAATGTGTAATGACATTTTGAGAAATGTGTAATGAATGTGTTTGAGAACCACGGATCAAATTCACTAAAGCACCAACAATGAACAATGAGAAAATATGTTAACCTTGTCTTCTACAATGAGAAAATATGTTAACCTTGTCTTCTACCTTTCCTGTTTCTCTGTGTGTGTGTGTGTGTGTGTGTGTGTGTGTGTGTGTGTGTGTGTGTGTGTGTGTGTGTGTGTGTGTGTGTGTGTGTGTGTGTGTGTGTGTGTGTGTGTGTGTGTGTGTGTGTGTGTGTGTGTGTGTGTGTGTGTGTGTGTGTGTGTGTGTGTGTGTGTGTGTGTGTGTGTGTGTGTGTGTGTGCAGAACACGTACACCAATGCAGAGAAGCTGTTGGAAGCGGCAGGACAGCTGTCTCAATCTGGAGAATGTGAAGAGTCTGAGATCTATGATGCAGCGAGACACCTGGAGCTACGCATGCAGGTGTGTGTGTGTGTGTGTGTGTGTGTGTGTGTGTGTGTGTGTGTGTGTGTGTGTGTGTGTGTGTGTGTGTGGGCACATGTATATTCTATACATGTAGAGCTTGTTTTGCATTAAGCAATGTGTGAGACATACTATATGCTGTTTTGAGTATTTGAGTGCCGAAGTCCTTATGTGAATCTCTTATCCGTGGAAGTTTTTTCTCTATGGAGCATAACAGACAGTTTTAAAGTCATATAAGCATTATGGTCGACAATTTGTCAGGGGTGTCTCTGTATAGTTTATGACACTCATATTTGATCTGCTTAGTTTTCAATCACATCAGACATGGGAAGCAACTGGAAAACATACAATATGTGCCCTTGATCCCTTGAGGTGACCTTGATGTATTTTATAACTGTGTGTGTGTGTGTGTGTGCGTGTGTGCGTGCATGCGTGCGTGCGTGCCTGCGTGCGTGTCTGCGTGCGTGCCTGCGTGCGTGCCTGCCATGTTGTCAGGAGTTCATCCAGAGAGTAGAACAGAGGAAAGTTCTGTTGGACCTCGCTGTGTCGTTCTACACACATACCAAGGAGGTATGTACATGCATGCACACACCACACACACACACACACACACACACGGTTATTAAGACCCCCCCCCCCCCCCCCCCTTCACTTTCTAAACCCCTTGCGAGTGGCCACATTATTTTACTTTACTGCAACAAAATAAATAAATCCACCTTCCTGTCCACCCTTACTTTGACACAACTGTTTTCCCATTTCACATGGTATGGCCAAGTATCCTCACAACTATATTAAAGAACTCCTTCATCCTTGCTGGTGAAATCACTTTATCCACACAACGGGTAAGGTCCTAGTACTGTATATTGATTTTTGCCTAAAAATACATAATTGTTTTATACAAAATATTTTAAATATATTGTGTTTGAGCAAAAGCTTATCAATCTCCCAATATACCCTCTGATATATTGCACACCATTATTAGAAAATAATGTACAGTAACTGTTTTAGTTTAACTGTTCTCAATTGATTTACTTTCTCATTTTACTGTAATCCTCAAAGATCATAGAACAGGAAACCGAGCTGTAATTAGGTATTTTCAGCTAATGTATGCAGTTTCATCTTTGCATTTATCTTGCTTTTAAGGGTAGTTTATTTTTAACTAAATGTCTTATGACTTTCAGCTGTACATACATTTTGTTTTTTATTGTATTGTTGCACTTTTTGCTTTGCTAAATGCTAGGGCTAAAACAGCCATAATCAGACTTTTGGTATGTCATGAGAGTTTCTTTTGCAATAAATTGACTGTACTATAGATGGAGGGGGAGAAATAGTTAAATTAGCCAAAGTAGCAGATCTGCATGGACATAACCGCCCATGCAAACAGCAATGTATGAGTACAATATGCAGTTGATCTAAAAGGATAACCCGCTTAATTAATCAATATAGCATAACATTTCACCAACTTCATGCATTCACTTATTTATTATTATTAGTACTGATATTAGAGGCTCCAGACTGAAACATGTGTTCTGGCCTTTTGGCATTGTCTTACCATTTTTCTTTTTTACCCCGCTCTTTTGTGTGTGGGGAAAAGTATGATTGTCTTTAATATAGTAAAATATACATAATTATATTAATGATGATCAGTTAGAAGCTAGATCAGTTAGAAGCTAGTCAGAATGACATAAATGTTTCTAGAAACATTCAATGTACAATAATGTTAATATTCTTTGATACATTGATGTTCATGGATTTTGTTCTCATAACACATCATCCCTGTTCTTCTAGAATGTCTATATTAATTGCTAAAACATACAACAGACAACAGTGTTTTTCGATGTGTTTATTGACAGGATGGATGGATGAACATTACGGAGAGTCTTTAATGTAATGCTTCGTAAATATTTTCATGTCAAGGACCCCAAAATTATCAATTTGTCTGTGGACGCCTGTCTGTGCCATAGACCCCATAAGAGAAGATTTGTGTTGTTTCAACATAATTTAAAATTATTTCAGATTATTTTCAAAACATATTGAATATAGTAAATCAAAAGCTGACAATTTTGAGAAGCTCGATGAAAGATAGAGATCAAGTGAAAATATTCAGGTATAGCTAAGAGGACTGGCTATCATAGTGTACCGCTCTCTAAGGCTACTCTCAGTTAAACTGTGAGCAGAGATTAAATGGGCAAAACACAGTCATTTATTGAAACAGGTGAACGCTTTATCACGAAGCCCCAAGCATTTGCTGTTTTTTCCACAATTACATTATTGCATAAGTAAAATTGATGGCATAAGAAATTGCATGTTGCCTGCAAAGAGTCAACTATTTAAATCAGTTTTTAAAAATGACCATGCAGAATAAAATAGACTAAAGCTGTCAGATTGAATTATAGGTTGTTGTATGTACACCAGAACACTCCATAAAGTCTTATGGTACCAGTAGCAGTGTTACATTGAAAAATGGAAATAATCAATTGAAGTCCAAAAACCTCAAAATTGTACTTAAGTACATCTACTTGCTCAAGTAAATCAAGTACAGTAACTTTCTACCACTGGCAATGGTAGCTAGTAGCAGTGTTACATAGAATAGAGCAGAACACCATTGAACACAGTGCGGTTGGCTGAGTCATCATAGATCTTGTATGACTGATATAAACGCGTGCTAACAGTGTCTCCCTCCTCCAGCTCTAAGATCAATCCACTAGATACAAATTCATTACCTCCATTATTGTATTCACAGGTACGTGCGATTGACTGCTCATTCTTATACATGTCGATACAGAAATGCTCTGATGACCAAATGTTAGTTGCAGTATATGTGAAATAATAGAGTCCCTTGACCGGCGCAGAAAAGTGTCCTAAACCCCCAGGAGAGAAAACAAATTATGAATAAAATTCTTAATAAAAAAGGCTGAAAAAATGTGTGAGTTAAGACGTCACTTTCCCATCCCTTCCGGACTGTTGCTTTCAATGTGAAACACAGTGGTGGAAAGTAACTAGGTACTTTTATGTACTGTACTCAAGTAAATTGTTTTTCTATTTGTAATTGACTGGAATATTTCCAATTTCCAATACTTTTACCTCTACTGAGAACTGTTGTCCTTTACTCCTCTACATTTATTTGAAATCTTAATTATTATAGTTACTTTTCAGTTTTGATTATTACAAAACATATGAACCACTTCAGTCCTTTGGGTGAATTTGAAAAATGCTGATCTAAAAGTTTGTAGATGTGCGATTTTCAAAAAAGAATTTGAAATTGAAATAGCATGTTTATTCTGGTTAATGCTTAAAACTTTTACTTGTAGTCCTCTTAAGTACCTTTTTACTTTTACTCGAGCACATTTTGAACTTCCGAACTTGACTTGTAATTGTAACATAGTAGTTATATTACAGTATTGATACTTTTACTTAATTAAAACTTTGAGTACTTTTTGCACTACCTGTAGATGGATTGTAGGCATTGCCGATGTTACTGAAGACCTTCTTGTGGATCAGAGTTGTGGTAGAGGCATACGGTCCAAATGTTCCACTACCCAAACCAACAGAGAAGGCCACCTTTGGTTTGTCTGTCAACACAGAATGAGCATTATCAAACAGTTTAAGTATTACAATTAAATATTATAATAAGAGTTAACCAGACCGATATCCCCTTCCCCTAACTGTTCATCTCAACAGAATTGACATTTGGAAGCACCTGGAAGAAACGTACTTTGCCCACCAAATTTTGCCTTTAAAAGTTTAAAAAATTTAAAAAACTGTGTGTGTGCCAATGAGGAAATGTGGGTACCAGTACTTTGTACTCCATTTAATCAAATATTATAGAACATACTTACTCCACAGTTGGTGCACTTGGTTTTCAGCAGCAGTGAGCCTGGTTTCCGTGGTGGTCAGCAGAGCAAGATGAGCTGAAATCAGTACATTAGCATTAAGTCAGTCGTACATTAAATACTTTCAATGTTGGGTGACTAAGCTTTCCAATATAGAATACTTATTATCTATTTATATATTAAGATGCATGATCAAAGTCTATTCTCTGAGAAAAATAAATAAATAAAGGAGTAGTTCACTCAAAATATTATACCCCATGAAGCCACACCCATGGAATGAATCACACCCATAGTGATGATTTGATTGACCCAGAAAAGTACATGTTGAGGAAAAAAGTGAGGGCAGAAAAGTGAAGAAGCCAAAAGTGATTTGGGATGATTTGGTTGGCTGAACACAGAATGTGTTTCTTTCTTTTGTTCTTAAAAAAATAAAAATAAAAATAATATATATATATATATATATATATATATATATATATATATATATATATATATATATATATATATATATATATATATATATATATATATATATATATATATATATATATATACAGTAACGTGATGCACAGCTGAGTCGTGTCGTGGTCATTCAAGCCTTTGTGGGGTGTGATACTGATCACCATCTTGACCAAATTACCTTTGTTTTCTTCCTTCAAGTCTTCAACCTGAACATCACTGGTGTTGAGTCTGGTCTCAAAGTCCTCAATCTTACTCTCACTAGCACCAAGTTTGGTCTCAAGGCCTTCAACTTGACTCTCACTAGCACCAAGCCTGGTCTCAAAACCTTCAACTTGACTCTGACTAGCACTAAGTCTGGTCTCAAAGCCCTCTATATGATTCTGACTAGCACTAAGCCTGGTCTCAAAGCCCTCTAGGTGAGTCTGACTAGCACTAAGCCTGGTCTCAAAGCCCTCTAGGTGAGTCTCACTAGCATTAAGCCTGGTCTCAAAGCCCTCAACTTGACTCTCACTAGCACCAAGTCTGCTCTCAAAGCCTTCTATCTGACTATCGCTAGCACCAAGTCTAATGTTGAGTTCTTCAACTTCACTCTCACTAGCACTAAGTCGGGTCTGGAGAAGTTCCGCTTGACCTTCACTGGTGCTGAGTCTGGTTTGGAGTTCTGCAACATGTCTCTCACTGGTGCTGAGTCTGGCTTGGAGGTCTTTCAAGTTGCTCTCACTAGCAATCAATTTGGCAGCCATTTCTGAAAACATATCACAGAGAACAGTGTGAACAATTTTTAAACTTTTCAACTTTTATAATAACTTCTTCAAAGTCTTCTAGACCATCCCTAACCTGTTATTAAGAGCCCCTGATTCTTGGCTTCTTCCTCGCTCGCGGCCAGCCTCCCTTCACTGGCAGCTAGCCTCTCCTCGCTGGCAGCCAGCCTGGTCTCTGTGTTGATCAGCGTACCAGTCTGTAGCACCACAGTGGCTCCCAGTCTGTGCACCATGTCTCTCAGCTCCATCAGCTCCCCCCAGAGGTCAGGTTGTAATAGGGAACCTAGTTCAGCATCACTCTGAATCTCGTTTACCGGCCCCTTCTCTCCTGGAGCCCCAGCAGCCCCGGAGAGACAGAGCAGTAAAACAACTAAAGCCACGCAGCCCTTCATCCTGAAGCTGAGTCACTACTTGATATTGTGCAGCTGCTTTTTTATACTCTCCCTGCCGATCCACAAACACTAGTTACAGCATGTCACCATGCCCAGTGGAAAGTTTGTGTATTGGATACTAAATGGTGTCAAGGACCACCTGAGAACTGCGCCATGTGCTTTGATAAGACATGGATGAATGTCCTGACTACGAAGCATGTGAATACCTTTAATGTAATCAGCTGTTGTTATTTTTAAAGAGTAATAGTGCTGTTTCATGGTGCAATGTTCCAGAAGAGTTGAAAATGTGCATTGGGTTATTTTATCAGTGAAAGGATCATTTAAAATGGATAATTACTCCACCAGCACAACGGTTCTGTCTCTGTCTAAAGGTGTGTGTGTGTGTGGGTGTGTGGTGGTGTGGGGGGGGGGGGGGGGCGCACAGGCACACTGTGTGTGCTGCCTACATAGGTGCTTCACAAATATCAGTTTGCTGAAAATCATCACTAGTTAAATGATTTATTCAGGAAGTTAAGTCAACAGTGATGAAAGAAGAACATTGTTTGATAGATGAATACCAGTTATTATATAATGTAACATGTTATGATACAGACCATATCAGAAAAGATTATTCATACAATTGTATTGATACCTTGTATACATTGTAAGTTTAATTATATAATGCAAAACATTTAATAGAATAGATTGATGGGTAGCCTAACCACTACTAGTCCAGACAAGTTTATTTATATAACATTTCATACAACAGGTATATATTTTTCAATCACAAGATAATCAATGTCTGTTAGTGACATCAGGTCACCTTAGGTCCTGTAGTGACCTGTCCTCTATATGGAGTTACCATATTTGTTTTATTATCATCTGCATGCCCGTAACTGCCATTAGGACACCAAGGACCTGTGCTCTGTATTTTCCCGAACCCCAAAATATATATTGATATTGTGTGCGAAGGGGCAAAGATACGTACACAGGATCCGTGCTGTTAGGCATAGAGCTATGGAAAAGTGCTAACTCCCTTCATGCATGCAGCCCCTGCTCTACAGCCTCGCAGACTTGCCCGTCTTATCACTCACACACACATAGAGCACACACTGTCTTGTCTGAGCTTTCTCCTATCGTCCTATCTGTAGCTTTCTCAACTTCTTATCGTTGGTTGTATTTGTTTTGGTCAGGGCATGTAGACAGCTCTGATACGGTCTATGCAGAAGCCTGTTTTCGAGCCAGCCTAAAAGATTTGTTTCCTAATAAAGCTGTCCCTTTCCTATGTTCTCTCTACCTCGTGTGTGTGTGTGTGTGTGTGTGTGTGTGTGTGTGTGTGTGTGTGTGTGTGTGTGTGTGTGTGTGTGTGTGTGTGTGTGTGTGTGTGTGTGTGTGTGTGTGTGTGTGTGTGTGTGTGTGTGTGTGTGTGTGTGTGTGTGTGTGTGTGTGTGTGTGTGTGTGTGTGTGTGTGTGTGTGTGTGTGTGTGTGTGTAGTTGTCAGCATGGATGGAAGGTCTACAGAGACAGTTGTCTACAGCATGTGTTTGTCCCGAAACCATGGCAACGGTGGACTCACTTCAGGGACTCATCACCCAACAGACACTACAGCAGAACAACACACAGGTAATGGCCCAATATACACTAACTACACACTAACATGGGTGTAATCGGACATTTGGAGCGTAATTCAGGGTGCTTCAGGGAAGGGAGAAGAGTCTAGGTCCTAGACTCTTCTCCCTTCCCTGAAGCACCCTGAATTACGCTGATTCCATAAAGCACCCTAGACCGCTCCCCATGTCCTAGACTCTAGGACACACCTAGGCATTATGTGGCCCGGGGGCCAAATGCGGCCCTTTGGCTGACTCTGACCGGCCCGGGTCAGAGTCTTACTCTTACTTTTATCTTGAAATTAAATTAATATCACGCAGACTTTAGTTCAGCCTTTAGTCTTGGCCCTCCACAATATTTTATGTATCTCATTTGGCCCCTTTGGAAAAATAATTGCCCACCCCTGCTCTAGGACATGGGGAGCAGTGGAAACCATGCAAGGTACCTACTAGCAAATCAGGAGCAATTAGGGATTCAGTGTCTTGCTCAAGGACATTGCAACACTAACTCAGCGGGAGCCCGGGATCGAACCGGCAACCTTGTGGTTACCATCCGGTGACTCTACCCTGAGCCACTACCTTGAGAGGGTGCCAAATGGTCCCTCACTATTGTGTGACACTTATAGGTCCATTTGGTTCAATTTGTACACTCTCAGAGTTAATGGATCACTGGAATTAAAAGCTTTTAAAACCATTGTACACATTAAATGTTGTCTAACTCTCCAGGATGCTGCACTGAGTGTCATCAGAGAAGGAGAAGACCTCATCCTGCAATTAAGGTACAGCCACACACATTCATGGTGAATTGTAAATGGTAAAACAGGAAGGTATAGTGTAGAGCCATATAAGGGGTTCTACATTGATTGATCGAATGATTGATTGATATGGATGGGTTTTGCTTCTGTTGTATTGTGTGATCTTGTTATATTGCATTTCTTGCTGTTATGCTCTTGCTTTGGCAATGTAAACGTATGTTTTCTCATGCCAATAAAGCCATTGAATTGTGTGCTTGTTTCAGGCCTCAGGGCAGCTCGGTGGCTCATGTGGAGACGGTGCTGGGGCAGCTGGACGAGGCCCAGGTCCAGCTGGAGGAGTTGTTCCATCAGAGGAAGATCAAGCTGGACGTGTTCCTGCAGCTACGCATCCTGCAGCAGTGTACCCTGGAGGTAGAACCTTTAAAGAGAATGCCCCTGTGCCAAACTTGAAAAATACGGCAGTTAATTGATTCCATTTGTTAATCATCCAAACATTGGTGAATTTCATTTGGGACAAAAAATGCCCACACACCCATTCTATCCCATGCATAGACACATATGTAAACCGTATGTTTGGTGCATTAACTGTTCGATAAACAGATCGCACCACTAAAAAAGTTCAATTTTGGGGGTCACCTTATCACCTAAAACCAAGGGCTGTGAATAGGCCTTATCCTACAGGATGAACCTACAGCTTTACCAGCAGCTACAGTATGTACGTTGTATGAGTACACCGCAAAGATTGTGATTTTAAAATCTCCAAAATATTCTTCCGCCTCATGTGTGCATGCACGTGCGGGTGCATGGCATGTGTGTGTGCGCGCTTGTGTTTTGGTGTAGGTAACAGGCGAAATGGAGGCGTGGAAACAGGACTTGGAGAAGCAGGCTCAGGACTTCTCTGCAGAGAAACTGGCCCAGCAGCAGCAGCAGCAGTCACGGCTCAGCGACGCCGGCCAGGACAAGCTGGCCCACGAAAAGCTAGCGCTGGCCCAGTCCAGACTGGTGGAGGCCAGCCCAGAGGGGCTGACGCTGGCACAGCAGCGCATACACAGGTACATTAGAATATAGATTAACCCATTGTGTCCTGTCTAGATTTCTAGTTTCTGAATAACATAATATTCAAAGATTTACACGATTTTTCAAAAATAGCAGAGATACAAGCTCATAGCGCGCCACTCGGTGGCGCGCTATGAGCTTGTAGATCTGCTGTTTTTCAATAGTTAAAACATAATGCTTAAAACACCAAAACACGTTCAGTACACTAAGGGTTAAAGCAGGGGTTTTCAACAGGTGGTCCGGGGACCACCCGTGGTCCCTTAGAGTATTCCAGGTATTAAACATATTGTAATAATCTGCTGAATCATGATGTCATTGAAGGACAGGTTTGTATTTACTCTCTGAGTACATGTTTTTTGTATTGTAAATGGTGAATTGATGTAGCGCCTTTATCTAAGGTGCTTTACATACAGTAGCTTGTGCATCACATTCACCCACTCACACACATACATTCATACACTAATGGCAGGGGAAACCATGCAAGGCACACCCAGCACATCAGGAGCAATTACGCGTACAGTGTCTTGCTTAACGACACTTGATATTGTTATTCTTAACAGATTGTGAAGACAATTATCCATCTGGACAATAAAGATTATTATTATTGATTGATTGATTGAATTTCTATGATTGACAGACACATGGAGCGTCGCCTCGCGATGAACAACATGACCTACGAGGTCATCCAACAAGGTCATGACCTCCAGCAGTACATCACAGAAGTATTAGCCTCAGGTAATCAAGTAAATATACTCAAACTACTACGACAGAATGAGCCAGGAGTGAAGCAGAGAGGAGGGTAAGGGGGTGTGGCTGGTTGCCATGGGAACTGCTCCTTCAAGTGCACAGCTGGTCCCCATGGAAACCACCGCTACACACACACACACACACACACACACACACACACACACACACACACACACACACACACACACACACACAGGCGTACACACACACAGGTATGCATGCATTCAGAGAAGGGATGAATTCACATTAATTTACAATTGATTGGCTTATTGATCAGGTAACATAGTATTCAAATGTCAAAACTACACACTATAAAAAGGTGTGTAAAAGGTCCAAGGTCCAAAAGGTGTCATACACATACATTGAAGTCGGTCTACGTCAATCTTTGATTAGTATCGCTACTGTTTGATACGATCCCGATGCTAGTGGCCACGGGCAGCACTAGCCTCCTCCTGCCAGCTGAGGGACCCAAATAAGAGACGGACCAGAAGTAACATCCTGTGCGCAGATCTAACATGTCCAACCGGAAACATGGACAGATATATGAAATATGGCTTTTACTTGAAAATGGTCAGACAGACACACATTGCTGGCCAAGATGGTGTGCCACAGCTAAAAAAAACTCCTGAGTAAGTGACACAGTAGCAGTGTTATAGGAGTGGGAGTGAGTGACCTTTGCATTTGGTGTGTGTGTGTGTGTGTGTGTGTGTGTGTCCACATGCACAGGTATAGAGCTTGCGGTGGAGGGCGAGGCGGCTCTCTCCACTCAGGTGGAGGATCTACAGCGCCACCTCCAGGACAAACACAAGGAGCTGCAGCAGCTGGCCGACCACACGCACACACACCTGGAGCAAAACCTGCAACTGAAGCACCTGCAAACACAAGTTAAACAGGTAATGCACGCGCAACGAACACATGCACGCACGCACATATGCAAACTTTGGGAATAGCCCAACTATATACACTATGTATCTTTGCTCAGCAACAATAGTAAAATAGTACTGTGTGTGTGTGTGTGTGTGTGCGTGTGCGTGTGCGTGTGCGTGCGTGTGCGTGCGTGCGTGCGTGCGTGCGTGCGTGCGTGCGTGCATGTGCTCAGGTTCTAGGGTGGATCGGTGAAGGTGAAGTCATGTTGGCTTCATGTCTGCTGAACTCCAGCTGTCTGTCCGAGGCTGAACAACTGCAGAGGGAACATGAGCGGCTCCAGCAGTCCATAGAGGTAAAGACCACACACACACACACACAAAAGTCCTTTGACTTTGCTTCCATATGATGTCATTTCAAAAGCCAGGCATTTGGAGGAGCTCGCACCGCTCCCTCGATAAAATAAACAACTTCCTTGTGTTTCAGTCGCTGCTTCATGCTGACTCTCTCCAGAGGACCCACCAGGTGGCGCTAGCGCTGCAACAGAGAGCTGAACTGTTGGTCAGGTCAGTACTAGTAGTTGTTGTGTCTGCAGGTCGCAGTTACTACGAAAACCTACAGGAAGCTGTCCTGTCCTGTCTGTAATGCTTGCCTGGAAGGGCAAACTTGCTCCTTTACACCTCCTACAGACACTTTAGGTAACTACACATGCGGTCGCTTATCTCCCATAAGGCGTTTTAGTTGCATTAATATCATACTATTAGTACTGGTAGTATAATAGTTGTACTAATGGCATACTATTAGTACTAATAGTATAATAGTTTTACTAGCATACTATTAGTACTAATAGTATAATAGTTGTACTAATTGCATACTATTAGTACAACAGAGGCTGCTGCACTGAAACACCTACTGAAATCTTTTTGATTAAGTGTTACTGTGGTAGTTTAAGTGGTTTTAAACCAGTTGTCCGACTCTGGGGACCACTGGTTTTAAACCAGTGGTTCTTGAGAGTGTTCCAGGTGGTCGCCAGGCTAAATGATGGAGAGTTGGTTAACAGGTAACTCTTTGAGAGTGTAAACATGAAACCAAATGGACCCTCACAGGTCCATTTTAAAATATCACAACTAGAGAATGTCTACACAACTAGAGAATGTAGATGTTTAATCATTGTTTTGATCTGTATTGTTTGGTTTTCAAAATCCACCCTGGAATTGTGGACAAAAACAAAAGAAATCTTTAGCTTTGGGTCTGTGGGGGCTAAAATGTGGATTGTGGCTCAAATGCTCAATAAATAGTGGGCCCTGGTATCAAAAAGGTTGAAAAACCCTAGTTTAAGTAACTGCATGTGACCTGTTTCAGACAAGGGCTGTGGACAGTTCAGAAACCTCTCTACTCTTTTTAGTGGGCTCTTTAACAAGGTCCGCTGCTGTCTGCATCAGGATTCAAATGGTGATCTAATCGCGATTTCAGTTTTCACGGCTCCATTTTCGCAGCTCCTTCCTGGCAGTGTGGGCGAGACTGCTTTGCACCCTGTCCTTCTGTCACCTCAGACTTTTATAGCGCCACCCTTTTCTCCTCTCCTCTCCTCTCCTCTCCTCTCCTCTCCTCTCCTCTCCTCTCCTCTCCTCTCCTCTCCTCTCCTCTCCTCTCCTCTCCTCTCCTCTCCTCTCCTCTCCTCTCCTCTCCTCTCCTCTCCTCTCCTCTCCTCTCCTCTCCTCTCCTCTCCTCTCCTCTCCTCTCCTCTCCTCTCCTCTCTCAGGTCTGGTCATTATGATCCAGATGCAGTGAGGGCGTGTGCACAGACGGTGGCGCTGCACTGGCAGAGTCTCATGTTGAGAGTAGAGGACCGCCTGAAGCTGGTCAACGCCTCGGCGGCCTTCTACAGGACCTCGCAGCAGGTGTGTGTGTGCACGAGTGTGCGATTGTGTGTGTGTGTGTGTGTGTGTGTGTGCGCGCGCGCGCGCACGAGTGTGCGATTGTGAGTGTGCATGAGTGATTGTGGCATATCCTTGTTCTTTTTTCCCGGAGAACCACACTGTTTTCCACTAAAAATGAATTGATTAAGGTTGTGTGTGTGTGTGTGTGTGTGTGTGTGTGTGTGTGTGTGTGTGTGTGTGTGTGTGTGTGTGTGTGTGTGTGCGTGCGTGCGCGTGCGTGCGTTAGGTGTGTGGCGTGTTGGAGTCGTTGGAACAGGAGTACCGCAGGGAGGAGGACTGGTGCGGAGGGGAAAGGGGCGGGGCAAGAGCAGGGGGCGGAGACTTCCTGCTGCCACTCATCAACAAGCACATGGAGCAGAAAGAAGCTTTTCTCAAGGTAAAGTACTTCACTCTCAAGAGTTACATCAAAACTCAACTCAGACTTTCAACCCGTTTCATGCCAAGGCCACTTATTTATTCTGCGGGTGAGTCACGGACCACCCTTTGATGAGCTTTAGCCTCTCAGACACAAAACTTTGAATATTTCATTGTTGGATGAAGGTTTTCTCACCCACCGCTGTCTGTCTGTCTGTCTGTCTAGGCCTGTACCCTGGCCAGGAGGAATGCTGAAGTGTTCCTGAAGTACATCCATCGCAACAGCGTCACCATGGCGACCATCTCCGGGCACAGCCTCACCGTCTCCGGGGTGACGGGGGTCGCCGAGGTCACCGGCCACTCCAGGGTGCCAGAGCAACAGGTCAAAGGTGAGTGTGTGTGTGTGTGTGCGTGTGTGTGTGTGCGTGCCGTACTGCACACGTGCATGCAGTATACAGTACACACATTTTTAAATCTCTGCTGCCCTTTTAATATCCTTATTGCTATAACCTATTGATTTAGAATTGAGCAACACTGAGTCCATTACTTAATTAATCCTTTGAATGATGGATTGCTTTATGTTCATTATGCGTTTATTTAGGCAGGGAAATTAACACAAACCCATTCGAACTTTATCAGTTCAGTTTTGGTCGGGACAGTGCCCAGTAACTATAGTTGTGCGGATACCGATACTAGGAACGGACTATTCAACCGATCTGACCCAAGAGTACTCGTACTCGGTATCGGGAACCAGCCCCGATCCTTTGAAACGAGTACTTTAGTACCTAATAGCATTTGCGGCTAACGCTGGGATCGTTTTCACCTAATAAAGTCCAAAATACGGGGGTGCGCGTGCATACATGCACACCCGTGGTATTTACTGCATGTCCGACCATATTGTGTCAATCGGCAGCCAGATTGAAGTTGACTTCACGTTATGTTGCATTTAGCGATAAGATTGTGCGCAATGCATTACTGGGTATTCCTGATGTTATGACTGATCTAGGGGTCAGCTGGCAGTGCATCCAATGGGATCGCACGGGGGTGGGGAGAGGAGGCATTTAGACGGCTCTCTATAAAAAACTTAAACCCCTATGTGGGCTTGTAGATCAACTATTTTGATAAATATTGAAAAAATAAATCTTTTTGCCCCAGATTTTTTTTTCCAAATCCTGCCATGAACAAAGCTTTGATTGGGTTTGATTGAATCAAATGCAGCTCTTTCAGTGGCTATGTTGACAAACTTCCCTGTGTGTGTGTGTGTGTGTGTGTGTGTGTGTGTGTGTGTGTGTGTGTGTGTGTGTGTGTGTGTGTGTGTGTGTGTGTGTGTGTGTGTGTGTGTGTGTGTGTGTGTGTGTGTGTGTGTGTGCGCGCGCGCCTGCGTGTGTGTGCCCGCGTGTGTGCGTGCGTCTAGGTATACTCAGTGAGCTTCTCCAGAGGGAAAACAGAGTTTTGCATTTCTGGACATTGAAGAAAAGACGGCTGGATCAATGTCAACAATATGTCATGTTCCAGAACCACGCACAACAGGTCTGTCTGTCTGTCTGTCTGTCTGTCTGTCTGTCTGTCTGTCTGTCTGTCTGTCTGTCTGTCTGTCTGAAAATATTAATAGGTAAAGGACCACTTCATCCCTTTAGAACTTACGTTTGTTCTATCCCTTCTGGACAGGAACTACATTTGGGGTTCTTTACAGTAATCAAAATGTGTTTTTTTAATATATTTATAATTGGTGTTGTTCACTAGTGTTCATGATAAAATACTCAGTCCTTGTCTCATACCATTCCCTCCAATGAGACACAGCGACTAAGTAGAAAACAGAAAATATTTTATCACGAACATTAATGAGGACGGATCATATGAACGCTGGTGGAAAAGTCTTTAGTCCTGGACAAAGTCCTGATTTAGCCTCAACGTTGACTGATGGATAAAAGACCTCTTCAGTCTGACCTTATTGTATGCTGGAACAGCATATCTCCTTCCTGAAAGCAGTAACCTATACTCTCCATAGTTACACATGGCAAGGATTGGAAGTAATATTCCTTGATAACCTAAGGTTGCTGTTATCATACATAAAAAAAAATATATATATATATGAATGCTGATGGAAAATTGCTCCTTTTTCCCGTCTTTGGAAAGTTAATAATAAACTGGAAAACAGGACGAGGCGAAATTTCATTTTGGCAGTCAATGAATTAATGAGAACTGTAAGTAGGGAAAAACCTCCCAATTCCCCCTGAGCTCTGCCTGCCGTAGTGACCGTAGCTCTTGCCCACTTCCTTCGCCCACGCAGGCTCTGGATTGGCTGCAGCAGTCAGGTGACCACTACCTGGCGACGCACACGTCTCCGGGGGCGACCGTCGCTGAGACGCAGGAGCTGCTGAGTCAGCATCGAGACTTCTGTGTGTCAGCCAAGGTGTGCACGCACACACACACAAATGCATTTTCAGGCTGCTACATGGCCTGAAAATCATGCAATAGTTACCATGTTATTGGTTGGTGGCTAGCCTGGAATCCAGCCTGATTTCATCCGTTCTGCACACCTGAAATGTCACTTACAACACAGTCTGGCCAGGAGCCTATCCCCCACAGGCATATGAAGGTTGAAATGCAGCCAAGGCTTCTGTTTTGTTGTTGTTGTCCCCTTAATTCACCAAACTCACTGCCCACACAGTTGCCATTTTTGGGTACAGCTAAATCTGATCGTGGTCTACTACTAGGTTTTTACTCTCTCTAGTCTTGAACGGAGATAATTCTGTCAACAGTGAAAACAAGGACAGCTGGCTGGCAGGGGCGGATGTAACATTTACCAATTGCGGGGGCAGGCGAAAATGGTATGCCATACCATTTTCACTTACAGGACTTGTATAAGTCAAGTACAGAATCAATAATAACATTGGTTGTTGTTGAAGTTGCAAGAGACACGCAGCATGCATAAAGCTAAAGGTCTGACTCAGAGAGTTTTCTGTTTTCAATGATGAAATGCTGTTGATTTAGTGGTGCCAAGTAGTGTATCAAATTATTTTGATTATAAGCACTTTAATTTGAAATACCTTGGGTTGTTTTGCATGCCATCATGTTTGGTGGGCCAGACAGGGCATTTAGGGGGGCATTGCCCCCCATGTCCATACCTAGATCTGCCCCTGCTCTCAAGTCTTCAACGGAGATCATTTTGTCAACAGTGAAAACAAGGACAGCTGGCTTGTCACGTAACAGGTGACATTATGAAATGCAAATCAAGCAGCCTCTGTTGGAGCAAATCAGGCCGGAACCCAGGCTAGTTAGCGACCACTGGCTTGGCTATTTTGATGCCAGACACTTGACAATACACAAATACAAATATAAACCCCTATGGTTATTCCAATATACACATCAAACACATGATAAGTGAATAATAATTGACTATTCCATATATCTGTCGGTCTCTGCCCCCCCCCAGCACACCCAGGAGAAGGTTCACCTGTTGATCCAGTTAGCAGAGAGCATGCTGGGTAAGGGTCACGTGCACAGGGCGGAGCTCCGGCGCTGCGTGTCTGTAGTGGACAAGCGCTACCGAGACTTCACCGTGAGAATGACCCAATACCGCCACCTGCTGGAGAACGCTGTGCCAGGCTGTTCACAGGTACTACACCCAGCAAACACCACCGATGCCCAAAAGGTAGATTGCGATCTGCCAGTAGCTCACAGAGGCTGTGCAGATAGACCACATGTCATTCCTTGAAAAGTATACAATGTATATATTTATCTGCCATGTGGGTTAATCCAATTCGTAGACATAAAAAAGGAACTGTCGGTGGATCAGAATTCTCAACACTTGTACAGCAAAAGAGTGGCGTTGACTATGTTTGAGTATTGTCACTATGTATCGATTTTTTAACCCATTACAGTGGATTGACTCCAATGGCACATTGTACCATTCAATCAAAGACAGAAAGCACTTTACTCAGGCATGTGATGTTGCCTGTGATGTGCAGGCAACATTACAGATTTAAAGATTAAACATCCATTTTTTTAGATAATTTGTTAGTAATACTACATACATAAACATTAGACACTTTTTTATTATCCCAGAGACAATGGGTCATACACTTTTCATTGGTCTAGAGTCTAATATGGATAATAGGGACATATATACTGTGTATTTATAGTGGTAATGAGGCCATACCTACTGTGTCTAATCAGGATAATAAGGACATGGAGCTGGAGTTGATTCCTAACAGCCTGTCGGACTCGGACCCAGAGGTCAACCTGAACGACCCCAACCACCAACTGACCGACGAGAAGAGACGCTCGGCACGCAAGAAAGAGTGAGTCCAATAGACCTAATATACATAGAGAGAGAGAATCCGAATAAACTTATTATGTTATGGCCGTCGTTGTCTAGGGTATGATATGATTGTCAGTTTGCACTGAAATTTGTCTTGCGACACAGCAGCCTTGTATGCAACACATATACACACATTGACAGGACGCAAAACAGGGACAGAAAAGAAAATAGATACATACATAGAAACATACAGTATAAGGGCACAGAGCAATGTCCACAACTCACTTTAGTCCTGGACAAAGTCCTGATTTAGCCTCAACGTTGACTGATGGACAAAAGACCTCTTTAGTCTGACCTTATTGTATGCTGGAACAGCATATCTCCTTCCTGTAGGCAGTAGGGCTGTATACCGAAGCTCGGGATTCGAACCATTCGCTCGCTAAGGTCGCCACGCGAACGAATATTAATGATCCCGAACCATTCGCATTTATTTATTTATTTAACTTTTCCCCCCATCTAGTAGATCTGCGACATTGAGGGGTCAGAAACTCGCTGTGAAACGCGCTGTTACTGCAGTTGGAAATGTATTGTTTTCACTGAAGGTGTCCCATTCTCAATAGAAGTCTATGTAGGCGATCCGCCATTAGACTGGCTCTAGGAAGTGAACGGAGTTTGCGCAACTCCGTCTGTACTCTATAGAGCTGCACGCTGACTGGTTGGTCTTATGGTTATGGTATGGTATTTACCTAGCCAGCAGCAGGCTAGCCAGCAGCAGCAGGCAGTTTAGACTATATATACAATAGACACGTAGTCGTTCATAGCAAACAAATAATTAAACAAGCCTTTGGTTGGTTTTGGTTTTATGGTTAGCTGACCAGCAGAAGCAGGCAGTTTAGACTATATATACAATAGACACGTAGTCGTTCACAGCAAACAAATAATTAAACGAGCCGACGGACAGCATGTTTTGGCAATCAAAACAGCGTGTTACCCGTGGCTGTGTCGGATCAGTCTCATCAGAAAGGAGAGAAAGGAGAGCGGTGTCATGACTGGTGTATTCACAGATGT
>CM076988.1:14737738-14757738 GCA_039105355.1 Benthosema pterotum
AGGTCAACTCGTGGTCGATAAAAATAAATAAATCTTCAATTTCTTGCATTGCTAAATGTAAAGCATGCATGGTTAGGGACCACATGCATTTCCTTCACAGGCCACCTGTTGAAAAACCCCTAGCGCAGACAGATCCCAATGCGTACAAAAATGCTAATAAACAATTTCTAAAACGTATGTTACAGCTGTGTGCACATGCTCAACGGTCAATATCTGTCTGTCTGTCTGTCTGTCTGTCTGTCTGTCTGTCTGTCTGTCTGTCTGTCTGTCTGTCTGTCTGTCTGTCTGTCTGTCTGTCTGTCTCCCAGGCTGATAAGTTCCATATGTATGTAACTTATTGTAAAAACAAGCCAGATTCCAGTCTGCTGATCCAACAACATGGGACCGCCTTCTTTGAGGTGAGGCCACACCCCTTTTCTCTCACTTTTCTCTCACAAGTTTACTGCTGTAACAATTACCTTTAGTACTATTACTACCACTACTAGTAAGATGTGCCATTTCCAGAACTTCACAGTCCCTGCTATAGAGGCTATGCGCATGACATAACTGAACCCAGTGGTTATGTAGGGGTGCAAAAAAGTGTCAAAAAACAAGATTTTGTTCATAAAAGTCCACCTGTAGTTATGTTATGAGCTAAAGCTTCGCTGCAGGTGAAGTGTCAGAGTTTGTAAGCGCTTTTACTTTGTTTAGTTTTGCAACATCCTGCTGCCTGGACTGCATTTTGTGCAGTTTTTGAAACACCATCCAGGACTGTTGAGTGACTTCCAAGGAGCGCTTCCAAATTCCAAAGGTCCATGCTTTACAGCAGTGGTTTTCAACCAGAGGTCCGGGGACCACCACTGGTCCTTGAGAGGATTCCAGGTGGTCCCCAGCTAAATGATGGTAACCTAGTTGGTAACCAAATGGATCCTTGTGGATCTGTAACTCTTGAGTTCGTAAGATGAATTTTAAGTTCTCTAGAGTTAAAATACATTTAAACATCTGAATTTTCAAGAATCTACACAATTAGAAAATGTAAAGAATTATTTTTTTGAACATTTGGCTAGTCTCCTAAATCGTGGAAACAAACGTGAAACTCCTTAGTTTTGGGTTCAAGAGACTAAACTCAACATCATGAGGTCCGCAGCTAAAAGGCAGAACAAATAGTGGGCCCTGGTATGAAAATGGTTGAAAACCCCTGCTGTACAATGATTGTTTTGCCACTCAGTGTCCTGATTCACGTGCCTCGTGTCTAAACCGTGCAAATTCAAACACAGATTAATTAGGTGTGTATAGGCGAGGGAGACTGTGGCTTTTATGAAATGGCATATCTCTACTATATTCCTACTATAAATAACACTATAATAATACTTCTGATTAACTTTTCAACGTGTCCGTAACATAGAATTTTAAATGTTGCTGTGTGTGTGCGGGCGTGCACGTGTGCGTACATTTGCTTGTGTGTGTGTGCGTGTGTGTGTGTCAGGAGGTGCAGAGGAGACATGGTTTAGCTAACTCCATCTCCTCAGCTCTCATCAAGCCAGTTCAGAGAATCACCAAATATCAACTGCTACTAAAGGTACTACTAATGATACTACCATTACTACACTAATGATACTACTACTTCTATTACTAATTATGTTTTTTTTATTGTGTCACATGCCGTTCTCTCACTGTTACGCATAGCAACAACTGGAGTCCATAAGTCCTGACGTCACTCTGACACGATGGAGAATCCGGTCATCTTAGAATCGTTTCATAAAACCTTTAGCTAAGCCCCGCTCTCTTGTCCACCCTAGGACACTTTCCAGCCTAACTCATTCAATCCAATGTAAATATCATGGACTTTACACAATACATACTGGTTCATTTTTGGAACCAGACCTTCAAAATCTCTTCCAATTCCATCAACAAGGCATGCCCTATGCAGTGGAAAAATGAGTGTGTGGCATTTATTTTTTAAAACAATGTTTTATCGTACAGGAAAGCTATTGGTGGAGAGGTTTGTCTATCACATGTTATGCTTTGCTGTGATTGGATCATAGTCTAGCAGTCACAATAGCAGTTTGGGAGGGACTTAGCTTGTGGTCCAAAAATGATAATCAGTCACTCATATTCAAACCAAATCTGTTTCAAGTGAAAGTTTTGCTAATTCGGTAGCCATAACAGTGTTTTCACCCGGTCAGTTGACACTGCATATTCATATGAATCGCTGCCAGGATCATTTGATTTATAGAACCATAGCATACCCTAAATTGGAGGCCTGCTATTGCTAAAAATGATGAAAGGCATCAATGTAAGGTCTGTGTAGCAGTGTAGTTCACGCCCTCAGCCTGGATAATGGAGAGATCCCTTTAGTCTAGTGATTAAGATGTTACTTGACACGAGGGAGTCCCGGGTGTTACATCTGCATGATGATGCAGGAGGTTTGCACCCAACATAGTGTGTGTGTGTGTGTGTGTGTGTGTGTGTGTGTGTGTGTGTGTGTGTGTGTGTGTGTGTGTGTGTGTGTGTGTGTGCGTGTGCGTGTGCGTGTGTGTGCGCGCGCGTGCGTGTGTGCGTGCGCATGTGCAGGAGCTGTTGTCTTGTTGTGAAGAAGGGAAAGGAGAAATTAAGGAAGGATTGGACGTGATGCTCAGCGTTCCCAAGAGAGCTAATGACGCTATGCATGTTAGCATGTTGGAGGGTAACATTTCAACTCTTTATTAACAATTCTATGCATGTTAGCAGCATGTTGGAGGGTAACATTTCAACTCTTTATTAACAATTCTATGCATGTTAGCAGCATGTTGGATGGAGGGTAACATCTAAACTATTAATGATGCTATGCATGTTAGTATGTTGGAGGGTAACCTCTTTATTAACTAAAAAAGTGCTCTCTTGACATGCTTGCGCCTTGCTCACAAGTAGGCCATACAAGTAGGCATGGCCTACTTGTGTGCAAGCAGAGCGCGCCGCCATGAAATGTGCTCACCGCTGCTGGTACAACTGATGCTCTAAAGTCCTAAACATCTCAGCTGTCTGTCTGCTCTGAGTCCTACAACTGTCTGCTATTGTAAATGCTTGACCAATTATTGCCCAACCTTGTATCGTACTTTAGTACTTTAGTCATCCAGTACATTGGACCCATATTGGCCAGTGGAGTGCCCCAACATACTGTACATACCCAGCCGATCGCAGTACTTACGCACTTTGCAAGTAACTAGATCTGCACTCAGTAGAGTGCCAGCTTGTGCACAAGTAGGCCATGGCCTGCTTTTGTGTGAGCAGAGCGAGCCCTGACACCTCCAGGAGATACTCATGACAATACTTCTCTTAATGATCTGTTAATTACCTCACCATTACGTTATCACCTAAACCAGCCAATCAGAGTATTTCGAGGTACGGTCGAACATCAGCAGTCGACTACTGTGAACTGATCGCTTCACTTGCGCTCACTCTGCTCACCTAAGTAATGATGCGATGCATGTTAGCATGTTGGAGGGGAAGTAACACAGATAATTGTGTTATTTTTAATGCAATTAAATAGATAGATCCATGGGCAAGTAATCCATGAGCAGCTGCCAAATATTCATAAAGTTGTTTTCTCTCTCTTTCAATAGCATATATTATTTTCAGCTCTAGATGAACACAGATAATTGTGCCCTATATTATTTTAAAGGACCAGTGAATTTAAAAAATAACCCGTTCCACACTTTTAGACCACATCCGTGGTCATACCCGACAATGCCTGTCAAAAAATGTGAACATTTTCGGTTTTGTGTATATCAAAACTCCATAAGATGTGTTCACTCTCACATCAATAAAATAAAAGCTGACCTGTTTTTATCCCATTTCTGAATTGTCCTCCACAAACACAGGTGGCTTGATTACAGTCAGAAATACTCCCGTTTTTAATCCCATTCTGGCATCCAGACAGTGTGTTACTCAGTTTAAACTCAATCATCACGCTCGAATATACTTTTTATCTGAACACATTATATTTTAGAAATAAGCCACAAGTGGTAGAGCTCAGCGACTATTGTAAACAAACAGTCCATGTGTCACGTGTAGTAGAGTTAGTGTAGAGCCGTCTATCTCTTTCGCAATCCCATTGCCTGAAGGGATGCATGCTCTGATTGGTTTCCGAAACCCTCTGTGCCAGATAATCGGGCGGGAAGTTACATGGACGGTTGTGTCTCATATTTTCAGGTTTAGATGAGGTTATAATAATAATTGTGTCCTATATTTCCAGGCCTAGAGGAGGGCCTGGAGGTACACGGGGAGCTGCTGCTGCAGGACTCATTCCAAGTATGGGATCTGAAGTCTCTGATCAGGAAAGGGCGGGACCGACACCTCTTCCTGTTTGAGCTGTCACTCATCTTCAGCAAGGAGATGAAGGACTCGTCGGGAAAAACCAAATATATCTACAAGAACCGGCTGAGGGTACATTTGCAATTATACAACATAACTTTACATGTGTTGTACATAACATTCAATGACACATAACTTTTGCACAAGGCCGACTGCGGCTTAGGAGGTAGAGCAGGTCGTCCAATGATCCCTGGGTTGGTGGTTTGAATCCTGGCTTCTCCTCTTCTTCATTCATTTCATACGTAACAATGAAACATAACAGTAACTATACTTAACAATTACATAAAGTGTATATTGCATTAACACAGTCTAGAATGCAGATTGTAGGTATATAAACAGATTATCAGTTATTAAGTGATAAAGGTTATAGGCTTATGATTCAAAATGTTGCTCATGCTGTGTGTGTGTGTGTGTGTGTGTGTGTGTGTGTGTGTGTGTGTGTGTGTGTGTGTGTGTGTGTGTGTCTGTGTGTGTGTGTGTGTGTGCGTGCGCGTGTGCGTGTGTGTGTGTGTGTGTGTGTGTGTGTGTGTGTGTGTGTGTGTGTGCGCGTGCGTCAGACATCTGAGCTGGGCGTAACGGAGCACATCGAGGGAGATCCCTGTAAGTTTGCACTCTGGGTGGGCCGCACCCCCACCTCGGACAACAAGACTGTTCTTAAGGTCTGTACACAGCACCCCCCCACCCACACACACACACACACACACACACACACACACACACACACACACACACACACACACACACACACACACACACACACACACACACACAACATCAACTAGATGTTGATCAAAGTTTATTTTCTCCACTAGCTGAAGCCATGTGGATACTGTTTAGCACTCCGTCCATGTGTGTCTGTGTGTAATGCATGTCTTTGTCCTCTAGGTCTGGGGGTTTTAACCATTTTGATATCATGGAACCACCATTTATTCAGTATTTTAGCCGCGGACCACCATTTGATGACATTTTAACCCCAAAGATCTAATACTAAAAGATTTCTTTTGGTTTTGTCCACAATTCCAGGCTGGATTTTGCAAAACAAAAACAGGCATAGACTTCTTAATTAAGTGGTGCTAATTCAGATGATGAATATTTTAACTATTGATTGTGTAAACATGAAACCAAATGCACCCGCAAGGGTCCATTTGGACCAAACTGCTACTTTAGGTGGTCTGCCTAAACAATTGCAAACGCTATTATGCTTGTGGAGATTTTCTAGCTGATTATGATTATATTGATCATAATGTATTGATTATAAATCAGTGATAGTGTACTGATAGTAATGGGACGTCATTGGTCGGTGTGTGTGTGTGTGTGTGCAGGCGGCCTCGCTGGAGCTCAAACAGGATTGGGTGAGGAGCGTTCGTCAGGTGATCCAGGAGAGGCGGGGCCACCTGAGAGGCGCGCTCAGGGAGCCAATCCCGTTGCCCAAAACACCCGGCCCCACATTGGCACGGCAACGCAGCATCACGCGCAGGTTGGAAACACACACACACACACACACACACACACACACACACACACACACACACACACACACACACACACACACAGGTCTACAACTCTAAATAGGTAGACTTTACACATTAATAAGGTTGAGAATCATTGCTTTAGGTGGTCTATCAAAGTTTTTAAACAATTTCATAACTCTCTCTCTCTCCCCATCCGTGTGTGTGTGTGTGTGTGTGTGTGTGTGTGTGTGTGTGTGTGTGTGTGTGTGTGTGTGTGTGTGTGTGTGTGTGTTTGTGTTTGTGTTTGTGTTTGTGTGCGTGCGTGCGTGCATGTGCATGTGTGCAGAGACACCAGTGAGGATGCAGACAGTGTGGGAGACGCCAGCAGTCAGCCAGACACCGTCTCTATCGCCTCCCGGACCTCCCAGAACACCGCTGACAGTGACAAGGTACACACACACACACACACACACACACACACACACACACACACACACACACACACACACACACACACACACACACACACACACACACACACACACACACAGACACAGCACAGTATCAGCATAGAGTATCTGACTGAGTCCACTCCTACTGCAACTATTTCTAAATAAAACAAGTCATTATATATCAGCTTGCATTCCATTCTCTTGGACATTGTACCTTTGTGGGGCTCTCTGTATTCGTGTTTGCTCTATTCCTGGTGTGGTGGGGGAGAGTCAGGCTTAGATTTACACATTTACATGGTGTTAATATCATATAATGTATTTCGCGGGGCTGTGGATTAAAAGGTTATTTACAGGGCTGGGAATCGATCCGAATTCCCTAGATCGATTCGATTTCGATTCACAAGGTCACGATCCGATTCGATCCACGATATCGATTCGATATCGATCTATTTACAGACATAATGGAAATAAATACTGTCCAATAGACAAGACGGCCCCATGTGTTGTAACTAAAGATTTCCTTTGCTTCTGTGACCACGACCATTAATCTTCTAGTTGTGTAGATTTGGACTAATTCGCATGATGGATATTTTAACTCTTGAGTGTAAAAATAGACCCTTGCGGTTCCATTTGGTTTCATTTTTACGTTCTCAATTTGGTTAAACAACTTAGCTGGGGACCACCTGGAACCCTCTCAGGGCCCTGGACCACCTGTTGAAAACCCCTGATTAATGAATACACAGTGAGACAGAATTAGTAATAGAGGGAGAGGAATGATGCTGTAACATTTTACCTGGGTCAAACACAAGCATTAATACTGCAACATACAGTATATTAGTGCAGTGGTTTTCAACCTTTTTGACACCAGGGACCACCATTTATTCAGCATTTGAGCCACGGACCACCATTTGATTTTCAGCCCCAAAGACCTAAAACTAAAGAATTCTTTTGGTTTTGTTCACAATTCCAGGCTGGATTTTGCAAACTAAACAGTGTAAACGTCTTAATTAAATAGTGATAATTCAGATGATGATTATTTTTTTAGAATGTAAAAATGAAACCAAATGGACCCTTGCAGGTCCATCTGGTTTTATTTTCACACCCTCAAGAGTTACATCTGGTTAACAAATTTCCATCATTTAGCCTGGGGACCACCTGGAACCCTCTCAAGGACCACTGGTGGTCCCCGGACCACCTGTTGAAAACCCCTGATTTAGATCTCTACGTTGTAAAATAAATATTATACTGCAGTATTTGCGCGGCATAATTCACGTAGTTTTAGAACTAGGTGCTGCAGCTCACTTATAGGCTAATGCTCTGTGAGCTTGTAGATTGTATATTTATCGCGCAGCGCACAGCTCTTAACATTGCATCATACAGTAGCCTATACGCAGCATGCCGAGTGTAGGAATACACACGTTGTTGCTGTGGCTTAGCCTTAGCTCCGTGTGAGAGAACATTAGAAACATGGCTAAAAAGGCACAAATACTCCTGTCCAAATGGGAGATGACAATGGATTTGTTCCGCAGCAAGACGGCCCCGCGTCTGTGTTATATGTTTGGAGAACGTCGTGTGTCTCGGATGAAAACTCATTCGGTGAGAGACCGTGTCCGTGTGCGCACGGCTGCGTGTGCGTAAATCTTGCAGGAAAGTAAAAGTCTTTGGAGCGGAGCGTGCGTTCAAACTTTTTTTTGCCCGGATCTAACATGTCACAATTGGGGGGGGGGCTTTATGAGGCAGCGTCATTATAGCGTCAATATATTAAGGGCGTTTGGGGGGGCATTCCCCCCCTGGCCCCAGCTTTATAGCCGGCTCTGCAAACACGAGCCTCAAAAAAGAAAAGAAAGCAAGATAGAAGGCGATCACGCACTCTTTCCTCTCCCTCGACCATCGCTGCGCGTGATGGATATAATTGATAAAATACTGCAAAAGGTACACAGTAACAGTCTAATCTAACATCGATTCTCTCAGAACACATGCATGGGGCACTCGCTGCGTTACAAGTGATCTCGTCGAGCAGCGAACACAACGTGTTTGTGCTGTAACGCACGCACGTAAAAGAAAATAGTGCCAGCCGCCTGGAGAAGATCGATCCACACATTTTTGAATCGATGTCGTGTTTTTGAGCGTGGACCGATATCGGATCGCTGGATCGATTTTTTGAACCCAGCCCTAGTTATTTACAGTTCAACCTGGCTTAGACTAACATATGCCTAATTAAACAAACACGCTTACTTGGTGCTGCCTTGTTTCTATCTCTTTGCGAGGTCTTAGGTTCGATTCCTACTGGGGTTGGCGAAAGGGCCTTTCTGTGTTAAGTTTGCATGTTCTCCCCGTGTTGCCTAGGGCATGGACACTCAAATAGCTGAACCAGTGGGACACATTACGGAAATGGCAAGGGGCCAGGGGCCAGTTGATAACATAGTGTAGGTTCCACACAATAATGCTGTGTATTATTTTATAACAGCTCAAAAGTTCAAAAGTTAGGTACTTTCCAAAGAAATAATGAAACTCTAAAATAAGGAAGCTCCATTGTAATCCAACTAAAAGTGCACTCTTCTTCCTCTTTCCCTCTTTCCAAAATAAAAGCTATTATAAACGACTTGTTCACTCCACTCCCAGCCTGCCCAGGATTTGACGTTTGCTTAGTAGCATTTGCAGCAACATATTAGAAGCAGAAGCGTGCGCAGCGGTTGCTGTTAAAATGATGGTGGCTCCAAACAGATCGCCACACTTTTGGTCATAACTCTGGAACGGAACGTCCAATCTGCTCAGTTTAAAGCTTGTTCGATACGTGACTCTGAGCACGTTTGACTGCCCACCAGTGAAAATTCCTCGACGGGCTAAAAGTGGCCCGCGGGCGAGAGTTTGAGTATCTCTGCCCTAGATTAGGGACGCTCTTAAAGAACAGAGCAGTAATTCTGGTCTCAACTGGCCATCCGGAGCACCTGATGGAGGGGAAAGGAACTGGTTTGAATAACGTGTTCCTTCCACACCCTATGTCCAACTGTGGAAATGCTCTCCTGTCAGGTGATGACTTGGACACTCATGCTTAAAGGATGCAAGAGTGTACAGAGTTTGATGAGCTCAGATCAACATATGGAATGTCAGAACAGGTCAGCTCCATATATGGAGATCTACTGTTGATGAGTTCAGATTCGGTCAGATAAACATATGGAAGGAATTTTGTATTGGCCATATGGTCGAGACTGTATGGCAATATATACAGTACAATATATGGATTGTGATTTCTGGATAAGTATTTTCCGAAAACCTTTTGGAATTTAGGTTTTTAGATTTGGTATCGCTTTGGTCTAATGGGGTTAAAACTGTTAGAACACAGAGTCTGTCATCACAAGACACACCAAAAAAACAGTTTCTAAATGCACCGTTTTACCATTTACGCACGCGCACACACGCACGCCCACTCCTGCCAGGACGGATGCACTCCCTTGCTCTTCTTTAGTACGTGTGTGTGTGTGTGTGTGTGTGTGTGTGTGTGTGTGTGTATGTGTGTGTGTGTGTGTGTGTGTGTCCACGTGCAACTGACTGGGTGTGAGTGTGTTGGCTCCCTCCCGCATGCGTGTGTGTGCGCGTGTGTGCGGGAGAGTCTCGGCAGAGTCCAGAGGGTGTGTCGCATGACTTCATCACAGCCACAGCTGTGTGTGTGTGTGTGTGTGTGTGTGTGTGTGTGTGTGTGTGTGTGTGTGTGTGTGTGTGTGTGTGTGTGTGTGTGTGTGTGTGTGTGTGTGTGTGTGTGTGTGTGTGTGTGTGTGTGCGTGTGTCATTTAAAGGGAGTTTCCATATTAACTTGCTGTAGTATAGTGTAGTGTTGATTCTGCTGGGAGGTGAGTGAGAAGAGACATTGTTTTTATCCTGCTGTTGTAGCCTTAAAAAACCTTTACTGCTCCTTCTATTATTTTCTTCTCTTTGATTTAGTTTCAGTCTTTATTTAGTCATTTGAAATCTGTATACTTTCAAGTTAGTTTTAGGCTAAAAACCTCTAGACCTACTTTAGACTAAATTGGGCTTTATCAAGTTGCGTACTGCTGTGACACAAGTCCAGGGTTGCCTCAGGATTCTTTGAAAACATGTGGAATTTATCACCACTTAAACTTAAGGAGTACTTGCTGCATTCTTTTTCATCATCCTCTTCTCCAGAAATAGCTGATCTACAAGTTGTGATCTGGTAGATTGCCTGTTTTTGGGGGAAAACAAAACAATAAGAGTTATTTTCAATCTGTCCTAAAAGGAGATATTCCCAACTCTTTTCTGTGACACGCTTTATCTTTGAGGGAAAGATTGTTCATATTTTCCATGGCATTTTAGTTTTTTATTTATGTTTTTTATATGTTGACGGAATCGTCTGTCCGTATGTTTTCAGAGTTTTAGTCTTTACAGCTTAGTTTTTACTTTATAAAAAAAAATGTTGTTCTAGATTTAGTTTTCACCAGTGAAGAAAGGTAGCCGATAAACAATTCGACTCCTCTTTTTACTCACTGTTGAGTGTTAGGATTAGAGATTTAGAGGTCATGTTTAGGAGGGATCTATTTTCATCCATGCTAAAGACCTCATCCCTCATCTCCACATTCAGAGGTCAAGTTTAGAATTATATCTCTGCTGTTTTTTGTAACTTCAATTCTGTCCTGTGTGTGTGTGTGTGCGTGCGCGTGCGTGTGTAGCTCTCGGGAGGCTGTGAGTTAGTGGTGGTGCTGTTAGACTTCTCCAGCGGGGGAGCCGGAGAGCTCAGCGTCCGCTGTGGTCAGACTGTGGAGCTGGTGGAGAGAAGCTCTGAGAGACCTGGCTGGTGCCTGGCCAGAACCACTGATACCACACCCACACAGGTAAGGAAATATACTGCCGACTACATTTAGTCCATTCCGAATGGGAACTCCTTTAGGCTGTGGTTTTCAACCAGTGTTCCGGGGACCACCAGTGGTCCTTAAGGTAAACCAGATCAAACGTTGGTTGCCAGATGTAACTCTTGAGAGCGTAAACATGACTTGGGCTAATTCATCTGAATTAGCCCAAGATTAATGGTCATTTTGGTGTGTATGTTTGCCTGTTTTGTTTCCCCAAATCCATATTGTGGACAAAAGCATAAGCATAAGTTTTGGGGTCAGTGGGGCTAAAATGGGGCTAAAATGTCCTCAAATGGTGGTCCATGGCTCAAATGCTAATAGTGGGCCCTGGTATCAAAAAGGTTGAAAACCCCTGCCTTTTGGAAATTATTGGAAAATATCTTTGCTACAAGTTCATAGCGTTCCACCGAGTGTCGCTGTATCCCGCTGTCGTGACGAAAAGAGAGTTGAGCCAGAAGGCAAAACTCTCTGTCTACCGAACAATCTTTGTTCCTACTCTCATGACAAAAAGAATAAGGTCACGAGTACATCTGGTTAGGATGTCCCTCGAGCCTCTCCCTCTAGGGAGGTCATCCCACTGGAAGGAGACCCCGGGGCCCAACAAGGCACATATGGACGGATTACCGTACATCGTCTCATGCCCTTGGAACGTTTCAGGATCGCCCCATAGGAAGTCACTAATGTTGCTCTGAAGAGAGAGGCCCTTGAAGATGGATGGATGTGTTAATTAACACTTTTAACTCCGCCACTCTTGCAGGAGGGTCTGCTGCCCATGTCGGCGCTGTGCCTGTCTCACTCTCACAGTGCAGACATGGAGGGAATCCTGACCAACAACAGCAAGACAGGTATAGGCACACACACAACATCACATTTATTATGTGTTGTTTGGCTCATAACACTGTCTTATCAAAGCATACTACCGTGCCTTTTTTCTGTTACAGAATGTACGGTAATCAAAAAACTATCTTTGATTTATAATCGTCTGTCTGTCTGTCTGTCTGTCTTTCAGATTCTGTCTGTCTGTCTGTCTGTCTGTCTGTCTGTCTGTCTGTCTGTCTGTCTGTCTGTAATCTTCTGTCTGTCTGTCTGTCAGATTCTGTCTCTCTCTCAGGTTCAGATAGTTCTATGGTTCAATCCCAGATGCCCAGCCAAGGTACCCACATCATCCTGTCTCACCTACACCCTGTCTCACATAAACTCTCTCCCACTATATATATTATTTCTTTCTTTTTTGTGATGCTTTTTAACGTCACTTACATATATTTTAAAACGTGTGTGTGTGTGTGTATGCGTATTGCAGGAAGCTCCTCGCCCACTGTGGCTGGCCTGCCGCCGGGCGTTGCCGGATCTCCAGGCAATGCGGCCGGATCGCCAGGGGGCGTGGTCGGATCTCCAGGGGGAGTGGCTGGATCACCGGCAACATCAGGACCCCCGGGACCCAAAAGAACGGGATCTGGTACCGGGAACACGCTAAAGGTACGCATGTGCATGCAACAAACACCTTTAAGACCTGAGGCTGATTCTGCAAATGTCTTCTAAATTCTCACAGTTGTTCTCATGTTTCTATATTGGTGGTGGAAAGCACCATACAGCATGCACATCTACTCACCTAATAGAAACTGCGTCTGTCGCATGTTGATGATGTCATGAGTGGTTCATATATTGAATGTGCATGCTAATAAAAATATCTAAACTATTAAAGTAAATTTAGAAAGTATTAGGTTGTTTTTGGATAGCATATGCATTTCATATATTTCATATATTCCAGATGACATTATCAATCTGCGACAGGAGCAGTGCCTATTGAGTGAAACTGTCTGTTTATTAAAGAAATAAAATAATGAAGGATTATGTTTTAAGAGATCATTTGTCTTTTTAGCCAGGGATCCTTAAATATTTCCTAGGTTCCTTACAGGCTAAAATAGTGAAATCCCCACATTCCCCCCATTTCTTTCCATTGATTTGTGTGGGGTGACGTATAGGAAGCCCACATGTGTCATACGCCGTTCCCGGTGGGAGAGATTTTTCGGAAAAGTGGCCACTAGTCAACAACTCCTTTACACAGCACCGAACAGGCTGTATGGAGCCGTGTAGTTGAATTATAACTTAACGACTTTCCAGTTTGGAAGGCTGACAATACACTTACCCTGTATGTTTCCTGTGGTTTATTGGTATTTTGATTGACAGCGCTGGTTGACCAGTCCTGTGAGGAGACTCAGTCAGGGGAAAGCTGACGGACAGAAGAAACCTCCAATCAGAGCCAGGAGGCGAGACAACAGAGCTGAACTGGCCACGCCTCTAACAGCCAACACACAGACGGTACACACAATAACAAATTCGATAATATGAACAATATTAAAGGGATATTCCACTTAAAAAAAAAACATTATAACCATATTAACCATGACAGATTATTCGAAAACAACCCATCTTTTTCTGGTGACTGATACTGTCCTCCTAATACGTGAGAGGGCAGTGGAATTTACAGCTTTCATTTATTTTTAAAATATTATTTTATTCATTTGGGTGGGCATGCCCAAATATTCATTTGGACATTTTCTAATTTTAAAAATAAATGAAAACTGTAAATGAAATTCCAGGGCCCTCTCACGTACAGTATTAGGAAAGCGATATCAGTCACCAGAAAAAAATATGGGTTGTTTTCAAATAATCTGTCAGGGTTAAAATGGAGTTTTAGGTTATAATGGGTTTGTATAGGAAGGAGGTGGATGCACTAAAATGAACATCAAATATCTAAATACCGAAAAGAGTTAACTTATAAACTGTCTGGTGTGTTCAAATGAGCAGACCATAAAATGACCAAAACATTTTTCGAAAGTGGAATATCCCTTTAAGGGTAATAATAATGCATTTTATGTATGAAGTGCTTTACATTCTCACAAATCTCAAAGTTCCTACAGTATTAAAAGCACATCAAACAAATAAAACATAGCATAGACAACAATAGGTTGTAAAACTATAACAGCACAAACGACGAATAGATTCTATACTATAAAAGTCAAGTTACCACTTAAAAGAGTCAATGGAATGCTTTGGTAAAAAGGTAGATTTTTAGTCCATTTTTAAAAGCCTCAGTAGTCTGTAGCACTCAGGTGCTGAGAAGAGATTTCCAGAGAAATAATAAAATGAAGAAAGGTTGTGTGTGCGTGCAAGCGTAGGAGTGTGTGGAGGAGGTGTGTGGAGTGACTATCTGCGTATAGCTCACCCACAGCCCCAGTCAACAGCGGCTTGATGCTTCCTCTTTGAAAGACAACTCGCTCCACAACACCGCCTCAATCCGTCCTGGTTTAACATCAGCATCAGGCAATGCTTTGGGACCACAACGCATTGAACTACAGACTTTACTCGCTGGTCGTGTGCTTCACTGCATGCGACAATCCGTTTAGATTGGCATAGCCAACCAGCACTTTAACTGGCGACATACACTGTAACAGTCAGACAGTGCATGTGTCGGTTGCTGTCAGTGACTGGAATGTTTATATTACTTTGGTGAATTGCCACAGCCTTTAGGGGGGGCTCTAGAGCCTCAAGTGGCTCCACAGCCACCGGTTGCTGACCGGTGGCTGTGGTCAGCACTGAGAAGCACAATCTTGTAGGAGATGGGGAGGCAGGGGAGAGAACGGAGGGTGCGTGTGATGGTCACACAATACCAAATAACCATTGGCCCAAAATCTGAAGCAGTGTTTTATTGACCCTGAGGACAATTTGAAATGTTTGGGATAAAAGGTTCTTTATTAGACTACTGGGAGTGTATGCGCAAATGGGTTCACGTGTATTTGTGTGTGACTGTGACTGTGTGCGTGTGTCCATGCAGAAGTCTCAAAGGGAGGACAGTATTCAGAGTGGCGGAGAGGAGGAGCAGGAGGAAGAGGCAGAGCCTCACACCCCTCTACCACCCCCTATGGACATCATCAAAGACCCCAACAACACTGAGGTAAGGCTCTGTGCTGTACAAAGGGGGGACGTATGTCCCCCTTTGCGTCGCGCTGTCCCTCATTCGCAAGTCCTTTTAGGCATCCCACAAAATGGAGACGTTGTCCCACATTATGAGGCCTCGTACACACACACATCAAATGTGTTTTGTGTTCTGTCTGTGTTCAGTGGCTGCCACAATGTGATTCCAGTGGAATTCACATGGTCTGACTAGACATTTGTGTTTGATGTCTGGTGTTCTGTCCATCAAACACAGATGTATGGTCAAACCATGCGACACGGCTTGCCACAATTGCATTGTGGCGGCCATTAAACGCAGACAGAACATAGAAAATGTGTTTATGTGTGTATGGGGCCTAATAGTTTCGTTTATAAGCCTATTAAAATAACATGAGAAATGGCTGAGCTGCTGGTGTAGCCTATAGTCTACACCAGCAGCTCAGCCATACCACCCATGACTGCAATCTGCACGAAGTCCGAGACTCTAGAGGGGTTTAATAACTCAATTATTAAGCATAAGGACAAATATAACATCAATAGGGGATATCATAGCAATACAGTTCAGGTACATGTTCAGTTATGAAGCCAAGGGCCGTGTAAAATCTGTCCTGGGGACACATTTGGTCTGCAGGCCACTGTTTGGACACCCCTTGTGTAAGTGTATTTGCTGTACTTCTGTACGTGCTGTACTAAATACATTTAGTTACTAGTTACTTTGTAGATTTTAATTTATTACTATTATTAATATTATTATTATAAAACACACAGCCCTACATTTCAGCTCTCAATGTTGTCTGTCTGTCTGTCTGTCTAGGCGTTGGACTCAGAGGGTTCTAATGAGTCAGACACGGAGCAGAGGAACAAGGCCATGAGAGGACGCGTGTAAGACACACACATACACGCACGCATGCACGCACACACACACACACACACACACACACACACACACACACAGGCACGCATACACGTACACACTTACAAACATACTCACACATGGCAGTCATTTCATTTGTTTTCCATGTAGATCAGCTCATGTGCTTCTGTTGGCTTGTGACTTCAACAGCACGCTGCTCTCTGCTGCCACCATGTGGACCATGAAGTTGTTGTTTTACAGTGTTTTTTAGTTTACACTAGAGCTTTATTTTCAAAAATGGTGTAGTTTGGATTTATTTTTCTATATTTGACAATATTAGATAAAAGACAAACAGAAGCATTGTTATAATATTCACACTATATTACACACTATACTATATTCACGCTTATTGTGTTACTGTGTTGCAGGTTTGTCGTTAATGAGATGGTCCAATCAGAGAAGGACTACGTTAAAGACCTTGGAGTCATTGTAGAGGTGAGACTCTGCCCATTTTCAACACAGTTTTCAACCTTATCTTCATTTTAAATCACTCACTTGTGATGGTAATATTTTGATTAGGTGTTTGGTCATCATGGCCGTTTGAAGCACGGGTAGAGAGCCTATTTCAACCAATCGATTTCTTCAGTCAGTCATTCATTCAGTCAGTCAATCAATTGAACGATTCTACAGTATGTCTCTGTCTGTCTCTCTCCCAGGGGTTCATGTCTAGGTTAGAAGTGAGAGGGATCCCAGAAGACATGAGAGGAAAAGACAAGATCGTGTTTGGCAACATTCACCAGATCTATGACTGGCACCGAGAGTCAGTACACACACACACACACACACACACACACACACACACACACACACACACACACACACACACACACACACACACACACACACACACACACACACACACACACACAACCTATACTTAGTAGACTGTATTCCCATTAGATGGGAAGTGTTCATCAAAATTTGAAATTAACGTAATCATGAATTAAATCAATAATTTAATTGTACCGTGTGTGTGTGTGTGTGTGTGTGTGTGTGTGTGTGTGTGTGTGTCTCTGTGTGAAGTTTCTTCCTGGTAGAGTTGGAGCGATGCCTACAAGACCACGATCAACTGGCTGACCTCTTCATTAAGCATGTTAGTAATAATAATAATTATTGTGGGTAGTCACTCTAACTACTTATACAAGTATGTGTACGTACAGTAGTTAGATGCCAAAAACTAGTAGTTGCTGGAAATGTAGTTCAAACTATCAGCTATCGACTAACAAACTTCATCATGATCAGCCTTATGCAGTTAATTGTGCTTGCATTTTTCGTTATGAGGAAGTATCAGATATTCATTGGTTCATATACAGTAGTTGTTATCACAACACATTTCAAATATCTGTTGCTTCCTGGGCCGGCAGTCTGCCGTGTATTTGGCACTTTTCCTATAGCGTTAATAATACATGTTCTACTGCATCATCGTATATGTTGCGTCTTTTCAGTCTGCTCATGCATATTCCTGCAGTTCCTGCTTTTCTAGTTTTATTCATTTATTTTATTTTTTTGTTTTTGGCTTTTCTGCCGTCATTAATCATTTAAAGTGGAGACTGACAGTAAAGATGGTGGAAGAGATTGCTAGAGATATGTGGCAAAGGTTGTCACGTTAGTATGTCATGTCAGTTCAGAGCCTAGCACCTGGACATCTAGGCCAACGGGCACCACGCTTTTCTTGTAATTATAATAATAATAATAATAATTATTATTATTATTATTAATAGTAGTAGTAATGTTAAATCATGCAAACTTATTTACTACCTGGGGATAATCACAGATGTACATGTCAACATTAGTATAGTCACAGATGTGCATGTCACTGGGATGACATTGGGATAACACCATGTACGTAGTTGGTTTGGCATAACCATCAATTTGACCATTTTATTGTCATGTTTGCGTTGTAGTGAATGGGGATTATGAAATACTTCAACATTTTATTCCCATCCACTATTATGCAAACATCACAAATCCAATTGTTATCACAATTTAGTATTAATAATGACAAGTTATTTGTAATCTGTGGTGTAATTTAATTTTCTACCTATCTGTCTGTCTGTCTCCTGTCTGTCTCTCTAGGAGAGGCGTCTACACATGTATGTAGTTTACTGTCAGAACAAGCCGAGGTCAGAGTTCATCGTAGTCGAGTATGAGAACTTCTTCGAGGTGAGCGAGCTCAACTTCTATTGGTTGTTCCACTTCCTGCTCTTGTGGTCCACTGTCATTGGTTGTTCCACTTCCTGCTCTTGTGGTCCACTGTCATTGGTTGTTCCACTCCTTGATCCCCTGTCACCGGTTTGTTCTGTCTGTCTGTCCGTCTGTTTGCAGGAGATCCAACATGAAATCAGTTGTCGTCTGTCCATCAGTGATTACCTGATTAAACCAGTTCAGAGAATCACCAAATACCAGTTATTACTGAAGGTAATCTATTACTAATGCTTCAAAATAAAACCTTCAGTTCATTAAGATGGCACTATAGCAACCGACTCCACATTTTGGCCTAAACCTCTTGAAACTCAGGTCATACGATGAATATATTTTTCCTTGAATTCCTTAGACATGATCTTATTTTTCATTGTATTTGAATATTATATTGTGTGTGTCTGTGTCTGCATGAACATGCTTGTGCCTGCAGGACTTTCTGAAGTATACGGTTAAAGCTGGTCTCAACTGTGCAGAAATTGAGGTAAGCTCCTCCACATAAGCCCCATAGGACATTTGCGCGGAAGCCAAACTGTAGTAAAAACAGCAGACCTACGAGCTCGAGATCGGCTATTTTGAAAAAACATTATTGTTTACATTGTTTGTTGTTTTTTTTATTTTATTTATGACCCGTGTGTGTGTGTGTGTGTGTGTGTGTGTGTGTGTGTGTGTGTGTGTGTGTGTGTGTGTGTGTGTGTGTGTGTGTGTGTGTGTGTGTGTGTGTGTGTGTGTGTGTGTGTGTGTGTGTGTGTGTGTGTGTGTGTGTGTGTGCGTGCGTGCGTGCGTGTGTGCGTGTGTGCGTGTGCAGAAAGCAGTAGAGTTGGTGTCTCTGGTACCAAAGCGTTGCAATGACATGATGAGCCTGGGTCGACTGCAGGGCTTTGAGGTGAGACGGGTACCTGTTTGTCTGTCTTTGTATGTATGTGTGAAATTATTATTTGAAATTCTTCACATTCACTGCACCACTGACCAGAATGTAACCCCTGCAGAAAAAACGTTTCTGGTGCACAAATAGCAGATCCACAAACTCAACACAAAGGGTCGTAACCATCACGGCACCACCAAAATACACTTTGATCGACTCAATCAGTTTGACTGCAGCAACTAGAAACCAGGGCATTTCAGATGAATAAATCATGACAAAAAATATAAATAAACGTGCTGACCACGCGCCGGCCCATCATACTGTAGCCTATCCTTGCAAATGTCATACAGAACATAATTGTGGTATACCGTGTGCACTGTGTGTGTGTGTGGGGGTACGTGCATGTGTATGTGTGTGCAGGGTAAGCTGACTGCTCAGGGCAAGCTGCTGCAGCAGGAGACGTTCTGCGTGTGGGAGTCAGACGGAGGGGTGTTGTCTCGCAGCAAAGAGAGGAGGGTCTTCCTGTTCGAACAGATCGTCATCTTCAGCGAACTGCTGAGGAAAGGCTCGGCCACGCCCGGATACCAGTTCAAGAAGAGCATCAAGGTGTCGTATTGTCTACAAGAGTCCGTCACTAATATTACATACAGTTTGCTAATTCAGCAAAGGTTTACACTTGAGTTTACAATGAGCCCTTCACTAAGTCCCTCTTCAATCCGGCCTTGTCCGATAGGCACATGAGGAAAGCTTGACCTGTATAGCAACAGTTGCTAAACTATTTGGACTGGCATTGGACAGTGACTAAACTCTGTCCAAGAGGGTGGGGTTTAGTTACTCTCTCTATCAGACACTCTTAATCCAGAGCGATTTACAGTAAGAAGAAAACAACATAGGGTGTATAATGCATTTACTGTATGCATGCATTCATATACGTAGCGCCTTTATTCAAGGCCCCTTACATAGATACACCCA
>CM076988.1:15362738-15640238 GCA_039105355.1 Benthosema pterotum
CACACACACACACACACACACACACACACACACACACACACACACACACACACACACACACACACACACACACACACACACACACACACACACACACACACACACACACACACACACACACACACACACACGCACACACGCACGCACGCACGCACGCACACATACTGGCACACACACACACACTACAATCACAAGCATCATATCTTAATGAACAAAACAAGACATTTCTTCGATTCAAATCCAGCATTTCACCATGAGACCCACTATGCAGAAAACACAATCGAGCCCAAACAAACCATTGGGGGTTTGCAGCAACAGCAAGAGACTCATTTGTCCATGTTTCACAGTACGCCTTTGATTGATTGACTGAAGTATTTATTAGCGATGTTGATCTACGCCAATTAATAGCAATGTATAAATACTTAACAGTTTGCAGAACGAGTGCATTTCACATGAAAGCACACCTCAATACAAAGACTGCTGCTGTGTTGAAACTATGACTAATGACAAGAAACTCCCATACCGATTGGGAATTGAGAGATTTGTGACAAAAGAAGATTGGGCAATGGAATACAACCACCCCAAGGCCATGTCCATGTAAACAGAGCTGCTACATTTAAAACACACCTTAAATCTGATTTTGTTTAAAGGTTCTTTAAAATTAATTGAATCGACAGAGTTAGTGCAAACTCCATTTAGGCTTCTATTGGTTTGTCCCGATTTAAATGGAACGGAATGCATTGGAGTCTACAGGCTTTTGCAAGTACCGTACATGAACAACGTGACTAGGGTGTTTTCTGCCCCCTCAATGTCATAACTCTTTTCTTTGCGCTGGTCCAGGTTGCTTACCGGGGGCTGAGATCCTGAGGAGGCGCAGCCATGCAGGTGAAACTGACAGCGGGTATCTGCAGAGTGGACGGCCGGGGGGTCTGCAGCGGGGTGGTGGCGGTGGCGGAGGCGGGGTTGTTCTGGTGGTGGTGTTGTTGTTGTTCGTGTGCGAAGGGCACGCGGAAGGGCCGCGGCGGCAGGAGCGGCGAGCGAAGCGGTGAGCGCATGGGGGAGCCGAGGCCGCGGCCCAGCCGGCCCAGGCTGAGAGGGGAGGAGGCGCAGGAGGAGGAGGAGACCTTGTTGGGGGGCAGCGGGGAGCCCTCGCCCTCCGAGCCGCCGCCGCCAGAGCACTCGTCGTCCTCCCGGATGATGGGGAGCTTCTTCACCAGGCCGCCGTTGATCTCCGCCTCCGCCTGAAGGGGGAAAAGGGGGAGTTCATTAAGGGGCTCCAACCATGAATTTAAAATCCAATTCATTACTTGTGGGCGAGCAGAACGGGAAGAGGGCAAGTAAAGCGACCATCGGTCATCCCTCAAAGTACCCCGATTGGCTGGTTTAGGTGATGACGAAACGGTGACGTAATTAAGAGGTCTCAATAAGTATTGTCACGAGTATTATCTCCCGGAGATGTCTGGGTACTTGCTCTCGGGTCGCCTGCTCACAAGTAGGCCATGGCCTATTTGTGTGCAATGCGCAAGTTGGCACTTTACAGAGTGCAGTCCTAGTTATATAGAGTATCGAGTTATACAGTAAATGTTGCCCTTTAATACCTCTTAATACCCAGTGAAAGCCTAAACTACAACTCAGATCATTCATTTTCATACTGCAATACTCGGTGGGAGGGGTGGAGGGAGGGGGAGGTGCGTTTGAACCACAGTGGGAGGGGGTGGGGACTGGGATGATTCATGCATACCAGTGACTTGGGTGGAGGCAAAATGAAAGGGGTAAGAACTATTCAAATTGTTTTTTTCAAATTTTGAATTACATCATCATCACTCAATCTGAGTAAAACTAATTTGTGGAAGTGTAAATATAGACTGGGGAACATAAAAACAATGCAATCCGTATGCTACTGCAGTGTCAGTGACTGAAACATTAGACAGACACTGCATTCAGTTTAGCAAACCCAGATTTCTGTCTACATGGGAGACATGAACACTGGAACAAACAGTTCCTTCTCGTCTTCGCCATGCTTTATTTAGTGCTACAATGTCTTGTCTAGAATGAATGTGTCTTGTTGTACTATACGCTCTGAAAAAAAAAAAGAAAGATGTTCTTTCCCATGCCACAGAATGGACATGATGAAAACAAGATGAATAAGTAATGACGGAGATAATTACATGACTTCAAAACAACAAACTGAGCTCTCGTTTCCACACCCAAACCATGAATACGCACGCTCATATCTCTCTCTCTCTCGTACACAGCACACACGCACACACACACACACACACACACACACACACACACACACACACACACACACACACACACACACACACACACACACACACACACACACAGGATAAGCATGGAGTGGGAAAAACAGCAGATGTGTGAAATAGGACAACATCTGCTATTACTTGAAAAACATCAAGTAATACAGTGGCTGTGGGTCAGGACCCCCAAAGTTGGGTCTCTACATTTATTTGGGGGGTCCCCACATTCATTTGGGTGGTCCCTAGGTTTATTTTGCATGAGGTGACCATTTACACCACACACACACACACACACACACACACACACACACACACACACACACACACACACACACACTCCATGGTAGAGTGTGTGCATGTGCACAGAGCATTTGGTTTCATGTTTACGCTCTCAAGAGTTAAAATATTCACCAACTGAATTAGCCCCAAGTCTACACAACTAGAGAATATAGAAGATTAATGGCCATTTTGATCTGTATGTTTGACTGTTTTTTGTTATCTCTGAAATCCAGCCTGGAATTGTGGACAAAAGCAAAAGAAATCTTTAGTTTTGGGGGTCTGTGGGGCTAAAATGTCATCAAATGGTGGTCTGTGGCTCAAATTCTGAATAAATAGTGGGCCCTGGTATGAAAAAACGTTGAAAACCACTGATTTAAAAGGAGAAATCAGCTGTCACCTGTAAATTTACAGTATGTTGCTTTTTGTTTGGTTTTCTTCTTGTCTCCAGCAGATGGCACCACGGTGCCACAGCATTTTGAACAGCCATTCACAACAGCAGCAATATTTATGATGATGATATTACAGAAGAAGCCCATTCATTTCACAGTGGCGCTTCCATTCAAAAAATATGATTAACAACGCAACAACGCCATGCTTTTCAGCCCTTTTCATTTTCATTCATTACTTGGCATTTGAGGCACGTACGGACGATTGGATGACATTTAGCCTCTATAAAATCAACAATTATTCTGCCTTATCCAATTGTACAGACTTATTGCAAATGAAGTAATGCAGATGGTTAACAATAATTTCACTCTTGAGAGCCTAAAATGAAAACAAAAGGATGTTTGTTTGGTACAGGTCCATTAGCAGGGGGACCACCCGGAAACCCCATCTCCAGTTCTTCCAAAAGCTGGTTTGTTACCAGTCTGCTGGTAACAAATCAAGCTGATTTGTTACCAGTCTGCTCACTGGTACTGTAACAAAATGTGGACATGCACCCGCTTTACAGTGGAGGTGCAACAGCACGTGCACCACTCTCTATTATGATTGGATGAAGGCTTTCTCACCCACACCAAAAGCCAAACTAGCATTTTCCTTTTCTTTAAACCAGGGGCTCACTGGGGGCAGGGAGGAACTCCTTATATACCCAGCACAATATATAATAGGGAGGATTATCCCCCCAGAAATAAGTGATATTTGAACTAAGCAAAATCAAAAATTGAATACCTTTAACCTTTATAGGATCAATTCAGTACTTCTCAACCTATTTTCCTACCTAGGGCTGTGGGCACTTCAGGAAAATCGTGCAATTCCATTATTTTATGAGTGTCCATTTACCCCATCCCTCTGTATAGCTGCCGCCAGGGTGGATGTAACATTTCCCAATTGTAGTCAGTTAGTAGCATAGCGTTTCAAATCATTTTAATTATAAGCACTTGAATTTAAAATTTTGGTTGTTTGCATGTCATCATGTTTGGTGGGGCAGACTGGGCATTTAGGGGGCATTGGCCCCCATGCCCATGTCTAGATCCGCCCCTGGCTGCCGCTATCGCTCCTGCTCTCCACATCTACCCCTTCATTTGTTTTCCTCTCCTCCTCCCCTCACTCTCTCACTCCATCCATCCCAGTTCACATGGCATGGGGATGGGGATGGGGGTTATTTTTAGATCACAGGGGTCTAATTTTAGATGCGGCTTCCCTCGGGATAGTGCAGCGCAAAGGAAGAAACTATAATGACTTTCACAGTAGTGTGTGTGTGTGTGTGTGTGTGTGTACTGTACTGTACAGTGCGTGTGTGCGGGCATGCATGTATGTGTCAGTCAGAAACAAGCAAACGCTGGGAGCGTGTGTGCACACGTGCCATCCCTAATGTTGTGCAGCGTGCCGAGGAACGGCCAGCGTTGCCTTTAACTCTTGGGAGAGAAATAAGCCAATCCATCTCCAAAAAAAGCCAACTGTTAGTGAAACAACCTTAGAAACAATTCAAATATTCCCTTGGTATAGAAAAAAAAGAGCCAAAACAAGGCCAATGATGTTGCCATGTAATTATTAAATTGTTGATGCATTTATCATTATGAATGATGGATGCAATGCGTGTCTGTAATTATGAATGTTTTGATCATGTTTTTACACCACTACACACATGGTAGAGACCCCAGAATGATTCTGTCGCTAAATATGATTCACACTCCTCCGAACCAATTGGTATTTATTGCATTTACATATCAAAGAAGTGTTGGCTTGTTTGATATGCACACAAGCCACAATAAACATGCCCAAATACTAGAGCGCCACAGTGCTGCCCCCTTGCCTGTTCCAGAAGTGAATTCCCCTTTTCATTTTCCTCATAGACTTAAGAGCTACTTTCAAAATGACCGGCTCAACAAGATCTACACATAAAAAAAAAATCCATTTCAAGGCCCCCAAGAAAGTTTGACTTTGAAATAGTGGTGATGTTACTTACTGCTATAGTGTTTAAGAATAATGCACTTATAATGAAAAATGGAGGGGGGAATTGGAAGTTTTTCTTGTATATGCTACTACTGATGTTTGAAAACAGTATTTGGGGTTTGAGTTGACAGTTTGTGACGTTGAATTTAGTCTCCTGCACCCAAAGCTAATAACTTTCACGTTTTTGTCCACAATTGGGAAAGAGAACTGGCAAAACGTTGGTCAAAATAACAATTATTCTCCATTTTCTAATTGTGTGGGCTCTTGAAATTACGTAATTCAGATGTTTAAATATAATTTAACTCTTGAGAGTGTAAAATGAAACCAAATGGACCCGTAAGGGTCCATTTGGTTTCATTTTAACGCTCTCAAGAGTTACAGATCTATACATTTTAGGGGACTGTCATGTGATCTACCTGCATGGCCTGTGTGATCTACTGGTAGATCACAATCTACCTTTTGGGCAGCCCCTGCTTACAGTATATTGCTTATGCTTCGAACTGTCTCAATGAGACTCTGGGGGAAAAAAAAATCTGATATCCACGGGAAACAAGGCAACATGGCAACCTTGACAGTGAACAACAAGCAGAACATTGCAGCGTGTTGTTGAATGCATGAGTAGATTGAGTACGCAGGATGTGTGTGTGTGTGCATGCCGGACACGTGCATGCCCCACTGTGTGTGTGTGCAAAAGAGATCTTGTTGCGTACAGGTGAATGTTTAGAATATAGATTGGGGATCCCAGAGATAGAAATGCCAATAAATGGGTGTGTGTATATTATGTAGGCTAAGATACACTGTCACACGGTGTGGGGGGGGTCCTTGAAATGAAACGGGTTGAGAAATCACCGCTAGAGCAGTCAAAATAATTTCTCTGGCATGTGTCTTCATGCGAGAACTAATGCTCATGTCACACCATTAAAGGTAAATCAGCCTGTAAAATTAGGGTTAATTACAGTCAACGTGGCGGTCCTCGACATGAAAAAGTTTTGAGCAAATATTAGGCCCACAGATATGGCATAATTAATCTGTTGATATAGTTTTGACAATATCGCAGCCATTATTCTGGGAAATTACACAACGCAACAACACCTCTCCTCATCCTGTCGTCCCTTCACAATAAAGTATCTCCCTTTTATATGCCAGTGCTGCACATTTTTACCCATGTTATCAACAGGAAATAGGCACTGTATTAGTGCTGTAAGAATTGGCCAAAAATTACATTTGAATATTCCTCTTAAAAGTGGCCTAGCCAGTCTCTAGACCTTAAATCCTATAGAAAATCTATGGAGGGAGATTGAGCTTTGAGTTGGCAAGCAACAGCCTCGAAACCTTGAGGATTTGGAGAGGATATCTAAACAGGAGTGGACTAAAAACCCTCCTGAGATGTGCACAAACTTGGTGACCAACTACAAGAAACGTCTGACTTCCGTGCTAGCCCACAAAGGTTTCTCCACCAAGTACTAAGTCAGATTGTGCTTAGGGATCAAATACTTATTTCACAAGCTCTAACGCAAATTAATTTATAACCTTTAAATAATATTTTCTTATGGATATTTTTGTTCATATTCTGTCTCTATTTGTTTAAATAAAAGTACCATAAAAATGACAGAGTGCAAACTTACAAAATCATCAAGGGATCAAATAATTATTTCCCCCACTGTAGCTAAGGCCTCCTATAGAATCACTGGCCAGCAATACATCCAAGTGTAGAAACAAGCACATCGTCCGTATGTCTGCCTGTGTGTGTGTGTGTGTGTGTGTGTGTGTGTGTGTGTGTGTGTGTGTGTGTGTGTGTGCGTGCGTGCGTGCGTGCGTGCGTGTGTGTGTGTGTGTGTGTGTGTCTTTGGACACGTGTTATGTAAATACTCCTCCGGAGCTGCCTTTGGGAAGAGACCGCAACTTTCTCCACATCCTCCTCCAACCCTCCCCACCACCATCCCTCCCACCCCCCCAACCCCGTTTCATCCCCTCCTCATGCTATTTTCATCCCGTCTCCTCTCCATCTCTCTCCCCATCTGTTTACTTTTCTATATTTATCAGGGCGAGGCTTCCATTTTGAGAGTGATGAGAGAGCGAGAGTGAGAGAGAGAGAGACCCCCGCAAGGTAAGACATAGGCAGGGGCACCCCCAATCCACCCACCCACCGCCATCCTTCAGGGGCGGATCTAGGCATGGGCATGGGGGGGCAATGCCCCCCTAAATTCCCAGACGGCCCCACCAAACATGATGGCATGCAAAACAACCCAAGATATTTCAAGTTAAAGTGCTTATATTTAAAATGATTTGAAACACTACTGCTGCTACTAACTAACTACAGTTGTGCCACCACTAAACCAACAGCATTTCATCATTGAAAACAGAAAACTCTCAGAGTCAGACCTTTAGCTTTATGCATGCTGCGTGTCTGTTGCAACTTCAACAACAACTGATATTATTGATGCTTAATTGCCGTATAAAAGTCCTGTAACTGAAAATGGTACGGGTGCGCCCCCATACCATTTTGTCCTGCCCCTCCAATTGGGAAATGTTACATCCGCCCCTGCCATCCTTCCAGAAGCACTATTTATAGTTCCACAGCCCGCCTGGCAGCAGCTCCGGGGCGAATGCATGGACTGCTGCTACATGTAAATGGGCATGTACAGGCGCGTGTGAGCGCGTAAACACCATGTGTAGATCCGTGTGTGTGCACGTGCGCGCATGCATGGCCGCACAAAAGGCTGATTCGCTGTCATGTTTGGTCGCAGAAGTGTGACACCTTTATTGCCACGACATGAGCATTACTTCTCACATGAAGCCTTTATGTACGGATTTTATGTTGCATGACTGTTGTTGAGCGAATTGCATCCTGTATACCGACCAGCCAGACATCCCTCCCATGTAGGCTACTGTAGGGCAGTGCAGTGGTTTTCAATCTGTTTGATACCGGGGCCCACTATTTATTCAGCATTTGAGCCACGCACCACCATTTGGGGACATTTTAGCCCCACAGACCCCCCCAACCCCAAAGATTTCTTTTGCTTTTGTCCACAATACCAGGCTGGATTTCGGAAAACAAAACAGGCAAACATACAGATAAAAAAATACTGTTCTTCTGCATTCTCTAATTGTGTAGACTTTGGATAATTCTGATGAATATTTTAACTCTTGAAAATGAATCCACTTGGTTTCATTTTTACGCTCTCCAAGAGTTATATCTGGTTAACCAATTTTCTATCATTTAGCTGGAGACCACCTGGAACCCTCTCAAGGACCACTGGTGGTCCCCGGACCACTGGTTGAAAACCACTGCTGTAGGATACACACTTTCAGGACAAAATGTTGAACGTTTGTTCAGTTAATTGGGGTCATGGACAGGGTCAAATCGGGAACAAATGGGATTTTCTTTTTTTTTTTTTACATTTGTAGGTTGGGTTTACAATAAGGAGAGCTTTAATTTAAAAGACTGTGTGTGCAGGTGCCAGCCGACCAAGTCGCCGGGCTGAGCATTACAAAGTTTGCAGACTCAGCCGTGTCTGACATATGATGTCATAGGCACGGAATAGTAAATATTAGAAAACCCGAACTCATTCAATCTCTGTTTGAACCAAAAAACAAACAACCACTCTAATTTAACAATGGTACTAAAGTGTAACCAACTAAAAACAGAAATAACAAGATTAATGTAAGCTGCTTGGCTTTCAGTGACTCTTGAAACATCTGGGAATAAGAGTGTCCCACTCAGTCCAAATGCATGTTTTAATCTACACTTCTACGGTCAGAAACCAGACAACAAACAAACAAATGTTCTTGCTTCGCCACAAAGTCAATGTTCTCACAATAACGGTTTAGACCCACAGGGTTTATGGTAAACAGCAAACCCAGTCTTGGACGAGATATTGCAGACTTGGGTTTGGCTACAACACTAAAAGACTTGTTGGTGGTGATAGATAAGAAGAAGCTGCCAAAAACTCACACTGCCTCAAACGGCCAGGAAATGACAGAAAAGTAAATGTTTAGAGCATTCTGGAAGACTGTTTTGTGATTGCTATGCAGCAATATAGTTGTTTTGTTGTGCCAGTTGTCATCATCTATGCTCAGTGTGTCTATCGGTTGTCAAAATACTAATATCCTACTCTATGAACTGCACAGCTTCACAGCTTTGTGTCCGTTCATGCTATTTGAACACTGAAGGTTTGTACACCTATCTTTGCCTGGTGTCCACCTACAGCAGGGGTGCCCACACTTTTTGACTTGAGAGCTACTTTCAAAATGACCGGCTCAACAAGATCTACACATCAAAAAAGAAAAATCCATTTCAAGCCCCCCAAGAAAGTTATAGTGTATATGCTACTACTGGGGTTTGAGTTGACAGTTTATTGTGTTGAATTTAGTCTCTTGCACCCGACTTTCAATTTTTTTGTCCACAATTGGGAAGAGAGAACTGGAAGAGAACTGGCAAAACGTTGGTCAAAATAACAGTTATGGACTCTTGAAATTACATAATTCAGATGTTTAAATATAATTTAACTCTTGAGAGCGTAAAATGAAACCAAATGGACCCTTACGGGTCCATTTGGTTTCATTTTAACGCTCTCAAGAGTTACAGATCTATACATTTTTGGGGACTGTCATGTCATCTACCTGGATGGCCTGTGTGACCTACTGGTAGATCACGATCTACCTTTTGGGCACCCCTGACCTACAGTACATAGACATACCCATACTCAAGACAGTAGTGTTCATGTCATGTGGTGAAGGGATGGAGTACAGTACGTCAGTGGATGTACTTACTAGTCATGGTCAATAGCTAGAAATTATGAATGGGAAACAAGGAATATGACATATAGTCCTGTTTGTCAGGTGAAACAACACAAACGGTGTCCGTCGTGCCTCTTTCCTGCTCTCAGCTCAGCTCCTAACATTAGTCACACTCGGCTGTGGAGTGTGCATATGGGTGCTGGGTGAAATCAGCCCTTCCACGGTGCGTGTGTCACGCAGTCATAGCCGGATCTAGAAATGATGTGCCCCTTGGGCACATCATTTCATCAACCATACAAAGCAGCAGAATTTACTGCAAGGGATTGCTTGGATATATATACTGTATATATAGAAACAGCCAAAACAACTAAGCCAAATAAATGCAAACTGAGGGTTTAAACCAATGGTTTTCAATCTTTTTGCCACCAGGGCACAGTATTTCTTCAGCATTTGAGGCACAGATCTTTTGGCCACAATATCAGGCTGGATTTGGGAAACAAAACAGTCAAACATACAGACAAAAATGACCATTAATTTTCCACATTCTCTGACTGTGAAGACTTGGGCTAATTCACATGGTTCAACATTTTAACTCTTGAGAGTATAAACATGAAACCAAATGGACCTGCAATGTTTACACTCCCAAGAGTTACATCTGGTTAACTGTCCATCATTTACAATGTAGCTGAGAACCACCTGGAACCCTCTCAAGGACCACTGGTGGTCCCCACACCACTAGTCCCCTGGTGGTCCCGCACCACTTGTTTTTACAGGCCTAATGTACGTTGTGCCATGAGGGTTCAGGGGGGTTATTTTTTGACACAAATGAATAAGGCCATTATTAGGAACAGTGACAATGCCCAGGGCCCTACTACCTATCTTAGGGGGGTGTTTGGTGTGCTTTGCGGTGTTTGGTGGGACTACTCGTAGTCCCAAAGGTTCACTGCTCCAAACATGCTCTGCCCCTGTGCTTGTTAGAGTTAGTATTTTCGGAACAATACACCCCCAGTCTAATGATTTAGGCCCAATGGCCCCAGTGGATAATCCTCCTATGCATACAGTAATTTAGGAGGCAGACGATCATGACTAGGTCGCTCACTACCCCTACGTGATTGGCTTAAAAAGCCTATCAGGGTATGGGCTCAGACTGCTTTACTTGGCCTGGGTATAGCATGACTAGCTTGCTCCATTGTCGACTAGCTCATTCCAGGAACTGTCATTAGGCAAAAAGCTGTCAAAAAGAGAATGAAAGCGATCCACAGACACAAGAATCTCCACACAATTGCAGAACATGTGCCTGACTGTGTGTGTGTCTGTGGATGTGCGTGTACTGTATGTGTGCGTGTATTCAGAAGCTTCAGCACTATGCTCCGCCTCACAGAACAGTGACTTGATATTCAGAGAGCCCAGATGTTGCCGTTGTGCTGTCATCGAAACGTGGTGGTTATTTATCCTCTAGTGTCCTGAACGCGTTTTGGTGTTTTATCTGTTGAAAAATAGCAGATCAACAAGCTCATGTCGCGCCACCGAGTGGCGCGACATGAGCTTGTTGTTCTGCTATTTTTGAAAAAATGTGAAAATGTGCTGCAAATCTCTGAATACATTATTTTGGAAGCAAACATTTTATCTCAATTTTTTGCTTCTGGGGAACCCCGAGAACAACATGTTTTCAGATGGCGGTCTGCAGCCAAATATGGATAATTCTGGTGGTCCTTGGCTAGAAATATGTTAGCATCACTGACACAGGAGCACAGATTTTTCAGAAAAACTAGAATCTAGTGTCAGAAACTATAGAATCTAGTGTCAAAAACTCGATTCTAGCGTCAGAAAGTAGATTCTAGTGTCAAAAAGGAGATCCTAGCATCAGAAACTATATCATTTAGTGTCAATAACTAGAATCTGGTGTCGGAAATTACTGTAGTGAATGAAACTCGAATCGAGGGTCAGGACTCAATGGGTTATAGGCGTTGTTAAGACTGTTGGAGTAACAACAACAACAACAACAACAACTGGTCCAGAGTGGGTGATGAGTTCAGGGACATGTCAGGTGAAACGGTGAAATGGAAGCTGCGGCTTGTCAGCGATAACGAGGCGCGGTTCAGCGTGTCGCCCCGAACAGAGGAGACGTGAGTGTCTTTCAGGGCTGTTCCAATAAGACTGAGTTCACCCGTTATGCGCTAGCCGAGGTTGCCAGCGTGGGCGCCACTGACGCGCTACCAATAATAAAACGGCTCCGTCGGTTCACCGAACGTATGCCAGGAACGCGGGAGCTCGTTCCTCTCTCTGTGACCCCCGCCTGTGCTAAAGCGAGGGAGGTCATCTTTCTTTTAATTTCATTGAATACAGCAAGTATTTTATTTTGTTCTGCTTTCACTGACACCGACAGCCTCCTGCACAGATCCGATAAGCACCGCTGCACAAAAAACATGGAACGTTGCTACAGCAACGTCTTGTTTAACTTACCAGCAAACTCACAAATTTTAACATCATACCTGCTATGTTACCATATATATCGGTATACTCCTTAATTGTACCAACAAACCCTGAAGTTTACGGGAAAATCCATTGCTCTTGGCCCTTCAGTAAGTCCCTCCCCAATCCGTTCTTGTCCAATTGGCACATTAGAAGAGGAAAGCTTGACCTGCATAGCAACAGTTGCTAAACTATTTGGACTGGCATCGAAAAATGACTAAACTACGCCCCAAAGGGTGAAGTTTTGAGAAGGCGTCATTGTCCAATGTCCATTAACCCATCTGATTTGGCTCAAATATGGATGGCTACCACTTCCGGTGAGGGGCAGAGGTTGTGATCCATCTTGTAAGCATATACAGTAGTGCATATTTTTTGGCACTGGCACCACATTCTGGCTTTTGGGGAGAAGCACACATTGTGTGAAACACGCTGTAAACGCTAGCGGTTCCTATTCTGGGTGTGGGTGGTCAGGTCAGTGCTGTAGAACGCCCTGAAGCATAGGGTTTAAGGGTTAAAAAAAGACTCAACGCTTCATCAAAATAATGAAAACAGCAGACTTACAAAGTTCTGTTTCCTGAGGTGTTTTTGGTGTTATGCGTCATAATTATCATTAACCCCATCACCATCGCTATCATCCTTTATCTGACCTAAAAAACAACGACCACCTCCCTAATTTAACAATGGCACAAACGTGTAACTAATTAAAAAAAACAAAAAATAACGAGACTAATGAAAGGTTGCTTGGCTTTCTGTGACCCTGGCCTACATGAATAATAATGTCTTACAGTCCAATTGCAGTTGTTTTAATCCACACTTCTAAAGTACACTGCAGAAAGGCCTCAAAAAACAGAAAAAAACAAACACACAAATGTTCCTGCTTCACGGCGCAGTGATTGTGCCGTGAAGACCCACAGGGTTTATGGTAAACAGCAAACCCAGTCTTGGACGAGATATTGCAGACTTGTGTTTGTATGAAGTTGGTGTACAACACTATATTTCTGGCTACAGATAAGGACAAGCTGCCAAGAAAACAAAATAACAATGAAATGGCCAGGAAATGACAGAAAGAAAAAAAAAACATTTCAGTGCATTTTGGAAGATTGTCCAAAATGCTTTTATTTTATTTTTTATCTTGTTTTACTTTTGTAACTTTGCCTGCAGCTTATGCTGGGACATAACTATCGTGTTGTGCCAGTTGCAAGTTCCTTTCTTTAAGATTTGTTTTTGGGCTTTCTTGTGCCTTTATTGAAAGTTAAGAGATAGACAGGGAATGGGGAGGGACTTTGAATGACACACAGCTCCAGGAGGGGCGAAGTCCATTTGCGACTGCGGCAGGCAGCATTGCGATGGTCATATAAATGTGTCGCAACTGTGGCGCCAGTTTCATAACGGTTATGAAACGGTTGTGACTGCGATGCAAAACAGTCACGACGGTTAAGAAAGCCTCACGACTGTTAAAAAACTTGCCCCGACTCTCTACCTGTCGCGACTCCTTCCGCAGTCGCACATGGATTTCGCTGTCTCTCCACGGCAAAGGCCGCCAGGCTCGGGAGTCGAACTCGCAGCACACCGTCGGGCTGGCTTATTAGCAGCCCAGGTGCCACCAGTTGTTGTCTATAATTAACATAATTGTGTCCATCAGTTGTAAAATTGCCGAAAAGGTGCATCTTGAGACGTTTGTGTACAATTTAAAAAAAGTTAACTTGGAATGTTTTGCATTACTTTTTGTCCGTATAAATACACTAATGATGCAGGCAGCACTCCGTGTTCTGGCCTTAATTGTGTCGAGGGCATTGTGCCTTATTTTCCTTATTATCATCTGGGGAGTGTATAAAACAAAATGCATAAAATATGATATCTCTACGACGCTTAGGATTCTACTCAGGCAAGCCCAAGACTCTTTTGGTCTCCTCATTGCCCTGTTAAGGGATAATAACTGCCTAGGTGGTCATTATCGGGAGATAATGCAAGCAGAGGTGGTTAATCACCCTGAAGGTGAGTTATATCCAGACAATGACCACCTAGGCAGATATTATCTCACTTATTACATGGATACTTAAAGGGAAATTCCACCCATTTTCAAAATGTTCCTGAGAGGATACAAATGTGAACCAAATGGACCCTAGCGGGTCCATTTGGTTCCATTTGTACCCTCTCAGGAAAAAGGGGTCTGAAAGAAAAATCATTAACATGGTGAAATACATCAGCCAACAGATGTATTTCACCATGTTAATGATTTTTTTCAGACCTCCATTTTTAGGAAATACAGAATTGGGGGAACATTTTTATCATGTCCACACAACATCTCTAAGGTATATTAATGACATATTAAAATGTTGAAAATGGGTGGAGTTCCCCTTTAATACACAAATTACCAAAACATAACAAAATTAGACATTTCCTTGCTTGCGGAAATGAAAGGATTCCATAAGTGTCGCTCTGGACGGGGTCTGCCTCACGTTAAAATGTTCTGGGGATACTTTTCAGAAGAATACGAGCAGCCCTCAGGGGTGATACGATATGTGATGTAATTCTGTATGCATATTTGATAAACCCAACGAACGTGACTGGATTATACGTCGACACAAGTGGATGTCTAATACGATTCAAAATGAATTCATGCAACAGTTTGGCTCATGTCATCCAGCGGAATGTATCGTCAAATATGCCTCAAAATGTACCTTTTATGGCCTCACAGCTGATGTGAGCAGCACAGAGCTGTTTTCAATCAGTCTGCAATTTGTTGACAGTGACCTCGGGCCTCATTGCTCACATTGGGAGACTTTATAATGCAGGAGAAAGCAGTGGAGAGACACTGTTTGGGTGCATAAATTATATTTTTTAAGAACACATTATTGGATATTGCTTTGGCAGTGCCAGCAGTATCTCTGGGTGCTTTTCTGGAGTCCCGGCTCGCCTGAAAGAATTAAACCCCCGGTCATTGTATTGTGCACAGCAGCAACCACTCGCTGTCTTTGTGCATGCATGAACTCCAAAGTACTTCCCACGGCTATGTAGTGTTCATGTACAAATGGAGTGTTCCATTCGTACGGTCTCACAGTTACAAGCTTATTTTGGTCATCTGGTGCTATTCTCTTTGTGTGTTTCTGGTAATATTGTTGTCTAATCTTTTTTGTTTGTTTTGTTTTTCTTTGATTTTATATTTGAATAACCCATTTTTATTATACTCAATCTGTCTACCTGGGGAGAGCATGTTTCCTTCAATGCATGAGGAGTCCAAGGGTGGAGTTTACCCTGTAGGATGGATGGTAACCACAAGGTTGTTTGTTCGAACCCAGGCTCCCCCAGAGTTAGTGTCGATATGTCCCTGAGCAAGACACTTAACCACAATCTATGTAAAGCGCCTTGGTGCTATATACTGTAAATGCTTTGCCAAAGCTTTTCTTAGAGACCAGGATTAGTGAATATTTTCTGTGAGGGTACCTACAATATAGCGCCGGGGTTCTTCTATGGGTAGAACATGCAAACCAGGGGCGGATCTAGGCATGGGCATGGGGGGGTCAATGTCCCCCTAAATGCCCTGACTGCCCCACCAAACACAATGGCATGCAAAACAACCCAAGATATTTCAAATTGCTTATATTTAAAATGATTTGAAACACTACTACTGCTACTAACTAACTACAGCTGTGTCACCACTAAACCAACACCACCATGTCATCAATGAAAACAGAAAACTCTCTGAGTCAGACCTTTAGCTTTATGCATGCTGCGTGTCTGTTGCAACTTCAACAACAACTAATGTTATTATTGATGCTTTACTTGACTAATTTAAGTCAAGTAAAGCATCCCAAAAATACCAAACAAATGGTATGGGTGCGACTTCATCGCCCGTGTCGCTTCGCGCCACGGGCGATGAAGCCGCACCCATACCATTTTCTCTTGCCCCCCAATTGGGAAATGTTACATCCGCCCTGATGCAAACTCCCCACAGAAAGGCCCCCTTTCCCTCCCAAAACCCCACCTTGGGCACCCACAGCGTCCCAGACAGAGATCGAACCCAACTCATTTGTATGTCCAATGGCCAAAATATGGAAATGACAAACATGTCCACCACAGCTTGTCAATGACCGCTGTGCATAGCGCCGAGGGACCTTCAGATGAGTGTCCATCCAGATGATGGATAGACACTCATTATGCAGGAATTAAGTGTTTACTCATTAGCATTGACATTTAAAACCGGTATATGTCTCTTGCTTTGCTTGCATAATCATTCCAAAATGTTGCCATGATTGTTTTCTGAATCATATTGGTAAGCATTTCAACACACTGTTTTAGTGAGTTTGCATGTGTGCATTTCATCCCAAAAGTTAAAGCGCAAATAACATGGATACCTAAAACTGTTTTTAATACTTAATATCATATTGTATACAGTATGTCCCTCAAGCTTATTTCTAATGGTTTGAGTCCCAATCACCACTGACATAAGCAGTCCTTGTCATTTCTTTATGGACATTTTAGCTGCAGTACCACAATGTCCTGAGGTGGTGGGGGCGCTGATATGGAGGATATTTGATAGTAGAGTCATAATACTAATTCTCAATAAAACCTTGGTTAAATACCATATCAACTTAGAAAATCAACAATGGTGGACATTATAAACAAAGTGAAAATGCTAATTTTTTACTCAAGACTGAAGGAGAGGAGTAATTATACAAAGCAGGATGCAAAGATGACATTATGAGGCTAAAAACAAACAAGCTGTTACTGAGAGCAATTTCCATTAAATAGCACCTGTATCATATGAAAGACTGATTGTTCAAACTAGATAATTTGTGGGGATAGAAATCACACATGGGAGCACCAAAAATACTAAAAAAAAGAAAAGAAAAAGTTTAAAGGAAAAAATAAAAAATGTTTTTCTAAATCTGTACACACACAGGATATGAACGCCGCGTATCAAAACAGCCTCCAACAGACGTCCATCTACGCATCGCTCTGACACTGGCGTTGAATTATTTGTTTTTTACTACAACGGTATGTTGGCAGTGCGCCAACATACCTGTTGGTGTTTATGGGCAGCACTTGGCGTGCATCAATATTGTGTCGCTATGCCATGCATCATCGTGTGTTCCAGGTGGTCCCCAGACCACCTGGAACCAGAGAGCATAACTCTGAGAGCGTGAAAATGAAACGAAATGGACCCTTGCGAGTCCATTTGGTTTCATGTTTACACTCTCAAGAGTTAAAATATTCATCACTTGAATTAGTCCAAGTCTACAAAAGTAGAGAATATAGAAGACTAATGGTCATTTTGACTGTTTTGTTTCCCAAATACAGCCTGGAATTGTGGAGAAAAGCAAAAAAAAAAAAAAAAAAAAAAAAAAAAAGTAAATCTCATATTATATAACATATTATATGTTTTAAATGTTCAATTCTAGCTACTATATAGAGGACAAGTATTAATGCATTTATCCATATTGTCTTGTTATCCTGATATCCTTTTAAAGCATGTCTGGTAGTCGCCCCCTCCCCTCATGGCGCCCTAGGCAACTGGCTAATCGGCCTAATGGCAAAAAACGCCCCCAGCATGCACCGCAACGCGCCGCCTGGCCTGTCCTGGCCTACCTCAGCGTTGTGTCCTTCCCTCAGGTTGTAGGTGAGGTCGTGCTGGATCTCGGTGACGAACTTCTGGGCGTAGTCGGGGTAGAGGCAGAGCACCTCGCGGAGGCCCTTCAGGCTGATGTACTGCAGGTCGCAGTAGGTCAGCGCCTTGACGCAGGCGTTGGTCTTGATCACCTCCTCCTGGGTGAGGCAGTCGGAGCCGATCAGGTCGCCGCGGCCTGCATGGGAACGATGCAAGACAGGGAAAAGAAAGAGTGATGAGTTACAGTACACCTATTTCCAATCAGAGGTCGCATCCCTTCAGGCTATGTATGGCAGGGGGTCCGGGGACCACCAGTGGTTCTTGAGAAGGTTCCAGGTGGTCCCCAGGCTAAATGATGGAAGGTTGGTTAACCACATGTAACTCTTGAGAATGTAAAAATGAAACCAAATGGACCCTTGCGGGTCCATTTGGTTTCATTTTTACACTCTCAAGAGTTAAAATATTCATCGTCTAAACTTCATTAAGAGGTTTACACTGTTTTGTTGGCAAAATCCAGCCTGGAATTGTGGACAAAACCAAAAGAATTCTTTCGTTTTCGGTCTTTGGTGTGAAAATGTAATCAAATGGTGGTCCGTGGCTCAAATGCTGAATAAATGGTGGTCCCTTGAGTCAAAAAGGTCGAAAACCCCTGGGCTATAGGGTGCAAATACAATCTCCCCGAAGTAACCAGATACACACCTTATATATATACTGTATATACTTTAGCAAAATCTAAATGTCTCTTGGGAACATATAAATGTCTGGCGAGAATATATCATTCGTCTACTGCGCTGGAAAAGCAACGTGGGGTCTTCACTCTGTCCAACAGACAGCTTCAGGCACGCTCCCAAAGCGGCCGCACCTGTCAATCATTCATAATCATGAGTGATTAGTGCTCGTTAGCACGCAGAATCTCTCTCGCTACCCCCCTCCCCACCATTTGTGCGATTTTTTGTTGTTGTGGGCAGGAGCAGCAGACAGACAGACGGTCACCGCAGGCGTTCGCAAATAAAAACATTGTGGGGGCCATGCAGCGATATTGGTGTGAAACTCAGAGAGAGAGAGAAGGGACAGGGTCGATAAATCACTCCCGCGCCGGCCTCTGGAGGAGAGGTGTTGTTGTTGTTGCAGCGTAAATGTCGAGAGTGACGGCCACACGCAATATTGGAACAGTCAAAACAATTTGTATGAGTTCAAATATGTTCAAGTTCAAATATGCCACAGCAAGACACTCGTACATTAAAGGGATAATTGAACCAAATGGACCCTTGCAGGTCCATTTGGTTTCATGGTTAAGCTCTCAACAGTTAAAATATTCACCATGATCTGTATGTTCTGACTGTTCTATTTCCCAAATCCAGCCTGGAATTGTGGACAAAAGCAAAAGAAATCTTTAGTTTTGAGGTCAGTGGGGTTAAAAATGTTGTCCAATGGTTGTTCGTGGCTCAAATGCTGAATAAATAGTGGGCCCTGGTATGAAAAAGGTTGAAAACTCCTGCGTTAAGCTAAGTAGTAAAAAAAACATCTGCAAAGACAACCTTAGCAGCAATGGGAATTGAGGGAATGCAAAAAAACGGACGGGATGGTTTCATTTTTATATGGAATATACACAGCGGTTTGCTTATTAAAACACATATCAAATATGCTCATTTGTGTGCATGTTTATTCTTTTGTTTCATGTGTCCTGTCCTTGTCCTCGTTCAGGGCTCTGACAGCCGCTATAGGGGGAATGAAAACCTCTCCATGCCGCGGCCCGTGACTCACTTCATTATGGAGCACATCACACCACCCACGTGCACTCTGCCCAGGGCTACACCATGGAGTTGACATTTTTCTAAAATTTTGTTCTTTTTAGTGTATTTCTAGTCTATACCCCCAAAAAGTGAATTCTGTGGGTGAATTCCTCCGCCTGTGAGTGAATTATTCTGTCTGTGGGTGAATTCTTCAGTCTGTGGATGAATTATTCAGTCTGTGGGTGAATTCTTCAGTGTGTGGGTGAACTATTCCGTCTGTGGGTGAATTCTTCAGTGTGTGGGTGAACTATTCCATCTGTGGGTGAATTCTTCAGTCTGCAGGTGAACTATTCCGTCTCTGGGTGAATTCTTCAGTGTGTGGGTGAACTATTCCATCTGTGGGTGAATTATTCAGTCTGTGGGTGAACTATTCCATCTGTGGGTGAATTCTTCAGTCTGTGGGTGAAGTATTCCGTCTGTGGGTGAATTCTTCAGTCTGTGGGTGAACTATTCCGTCTGTGGGTGAATTCTTCTGTCTGTAAGTGAATACTATAGTCTGTGGACAACCTCGTTGCCCACAGACTATAGTAGTCTGGGGGCAAATAAGTCTGTGGGTAGACTATAGTAGTAATAGTCTGTGGGGTTGGTCACTCTATCTCTGCTAAGCCCAATTACTCACAACATTGCTTGTTACAGGCTGTTGTAAAGTCCTTGATAACCCCTTCTTAAGATTGGACCTGTGAATGCCTGGCTGGCACCAATGATAAAAATGCACACAATGTTGATTGCATTTTGTTCTTTTTTTTTTTTTTTTTTTACATTCGAGTGAGCCGTAAGAGGCAGCAATCCACAAAAAACAGTCTACCTGCTTGAATATGGCACAGCACTTGGAACAGCATGGAGCGTCAGGATTTTTTCAAATATGAGCTGTAGACCAGAAAATATGGCAGATTTTGCACCCCCCTGCCCCTCATTTTCATTCCCAACCACAGTGTTCCACCTTTACCTCGCGCTAAAGTCTCTCTAGAAGTGTTAATATTCCAAAGGAGATTCTTGTTGAGGTCAGAAATGAAGAAGGAAGAATTCAACCTTTTGGTCGATACCGTGGAGAGTTCTCTGGTTTGGGAGAAACAAGGCATTCTTTCTGAGCCGTAAACAAGAAAGTGAACAGCAGCGTGTGTGTTTGAAGAAGCAAGGAGTATGGCGCAGAAGAGGCAAACCAAAGAAATGTCTGAATTTAGAAGTTTTGTTTGATCTATAAAAGTGCTAGACTGGACAAATGCCAGACCAAATCAGCTGACAGCAGATAGGTCTTTAATAGCTCAATTGTACACCCATTTCCTACTCCAGAGAACTGGAGTGGCCAATTAGGACACAGTATTCAAACGTGTTTGCCTACTGTGGCCACCGCAGTTCTTTAGAGTAGCAAATGGGTGTGCAATTGAACTAGTCCGGACCTATCTCCTAACAGGCATTTTTTGCCAACAGCTGATTCGGTCTGGCTTTAGACAGGCTAAAAAAGTGCTACACGTCCACTGGAAACGGTTGGATAAGAAATGACGTGTGACACGTCCAACGGGCTGGATGTGTTAAAGGGGAACTCCACCCATTTTCAACATTTTACTATGTCATTAATATACCTTAGAGATGTTGTGTGGACATGATAAAAAGTTCCCCCAATTCTGTGTTACCTAAAAATGGAGGTCTGAAAAAAATCATTAACATGGTGAAATGCATCTGATGACATCATCAAGATGTATTTCACCATGTTAATGATTTTCTAGGGTCGCTAGGGTCCATTTGGTTCACATTTGTATCCTCTCAGGAAAAAAATTGAAAATGGGTGGAATTCCCCTTTAATGGAACGGTTAGGGAGTGCATCATACCATTTGTCAAAAGCCCCACAAACACACATACACACACGCTTAAGCACACATGCAAACAAACGGTTGTTTGATTTAACACAACTTGGTTACATAAATAAGACAGATGAATAAATGAAAGAAAACACTGGGTGAATATGCACGATAGCTACTAGGCTATACTTATAATTAGTCAGTTGTCTGTGCGATGCCCAGAGCGTTGTTTGGCAAACAAGCAAATGCTTTTCCCCTGTCTGGGAGTGTATTAATAATCAGTCCAGTGTAAATAATGCAAGGCCTGTTGTATAATTGACAACAGTAGAAGTCTATATTTCCCGGGGAGACATTTGTAATTGGCCTGGACGTATGGCTTTTTCCACACGCAACAACTTGTGCAGGAACATATAGACTGTATAGCGCAATGTTTCCTATACATTTTTCCATGCCAAGGCCCCCCAAATAGCCACTAATTAGCCCCGTGGAACCCTCCTCATCTGAAGAAGAAAAGTAATCCAAAAAGTGTTGTATCCTGCTGTTGGTTTCGTCTTACTAATTATTTTGATCGATTTGTCACGACCTGATTTGTTTTTGTCCGTGGCATAGTCTTATTTATATGAATATTTTTTGAAAGATCTGTGAGGAATATCAATGGGGTTATTACTTGGGTTGTTGTCTTGAAAGGGGTGGGGCTGCGCATAGTAGGGAGGATAGAGTCTGCTGACCATATATGGAGTTCCACCCCGTCCTCGCTGAACCACAGGGGGTCAAGAACACCAGTTTTCAGCTCCAGCGTTGGGTGGCAAAGCCTTCATCCAATCAGGATAGAGGCCGGCTTCCTCCAATCAGGATCTAGCAGGGGGGCGGGCCTTGGTGCGTGTAATGTTGGCCCTAGGGATGTCCCGAAACTGTATTGGTATCGGGAAAAGTATCGGATCGGCCCCTTTTTTAGTCATATCGGTATCTGTACAGCTATCGGAAAGTCATATCGGTACTGTATGACAAAACTAAAGTATCAGTTTCGGCCCTTATTTGTCATCATCAGGTCATATATCGGCAAATATGCCTGTCTAACCACAGATCCAACACAGGGGTAAGGGTTTGACACTATGGCCATTAAATGTGGGTCATGTGGAGATTGCTTTGTGTGAGGAGTCTGCTATTCCTGGTTGGTGGAATTCATGTAATATCTTTCCTTTTTCATGTTATTATATACATTATTCTCTCGTATCGGTATTGGCTAACACAGAACATGTGGTATCAGGATCGGAAATGAAAAAAAAAGTGGCATCGGGACATCCCTAGTTGGCCCTCATCGAGGAAGCGTCAGGGGGGGCATTTCAACTCATTTCCATGGCATGCACATGACATTTCTGTGTGCTGTATGTTTTCTCTTCTGGGGTTTCTCTTCTCTTTCTTTTTTCGTTGCTTTGTTTCTCACAGAACTGCACCGCATAGACAGTATAGGTATACTCCTGGAGATACAATACATGCTGACAGGCATAGGGACCTGTAGCGCGCGCGCACACACACACACACACACACACACACACACACACACACACACACACACACACACACACACACACACACACACACACACAGCCATATTTGACTTGAGTCTGCTCTGGGGAGATGGTGATGGTGCTGAGAGTGAAAGCAGAAGGAGCCGCAGAGAGACAGAGAGAATCGACCTACCATATACAATATGTTGTTGCTGCTGCTGCTAGTGTATCCAGGGGCGTGCACACATAAAACAACTGCCCTTTGGGTCAGGGCTTTTCAACCTTTTTGATCCCAGGGCCCACTATTTATTCAGAATTTGAGCTGCTAATTCAGATGTTGAATATTTTAACTCTTGAGAGTGTAAACATGAAACCAAATGGACCCGCAAGGGTCCATTTGGTTTAATGTTTACGACAAAATGGAGCCGACTGGAATGATGATCCTCCTCACTTCACACGGGTGTGATTTATTTTACTCTTTTACTATAGCTTTACTTTTTAAATCTGAGGGTTTAAAAATGAGTACATTCTGAAACATCTATATGAGGAAAATGAACAGGGATTTTATTTCCTACAGTGCCCTTGTATTCGTTCTGAAAGGGGGCGGGACTGCAATACTCTATGGACCAGTAAAATAGGACATTCATAAAAGAGAAAGGTAATGAAATATTAAACGTATTGTTTCTGCCTGACAGCGGTGATATCAAGCCGCTATATAATCCACCCCTCTGACAGTAAGGCCCGCCTTAGAACGGATCTTCTAGTTCGCCTGCAAATTCTGTCTCCTAATTAAATCAACTGACTGCACATACGCACGCCTCTCTGCACGCAGGAACAGGTAGAGGGACGTGCAGGGGCCAGGAGCGGATCTAGGCATGGGCATGGGGGGGGGCAATGCCACCCCTAAATGCCCAGACTGTCCCACCAAACACGATGGCATGCAAAACAACCCAAGATATTTCAGGGCTTATATTTAAAAGTATTTGAAACACCACTACTCCTACTAACAACAATCGTCTTACCACTAAACCAACAGCATTTCATCATTGAAAACAGAAAACTCTCTGAGTCAGACCTTTAGCTTTATGCATGCTGCGTGTCTGTTGCAACTTCAACAACAACTGATGTTATTATTGATCGTGACAAGACCTAGACAAGACCACGAGACAGATGAAGTGCAAAGCGGCGAGACAGACAGAGACAAGACAAAAACAATTGAGACAAAAACAAGACCGAGACAATGAAAATTTGTCTGGAGACTGGTCTCGAGAACTATAACACTAGTTAAGCTAGATATCCAAGGACAAATCTGGTGAAATATATTAAGAGATCTGGGGTCCCCTTACCAACCAAGAACCCGGAAAACGGGATAAAAACCAAACCGAGACTGCACAGAGAACTCAAAGGCAAATCCATCCTCCGCACCCAACAGAAAACAACAAACAATACTTGCAGGGCATCAAAATAGCTAAAAGAGAACTTCTATTTCGTCAGCACCTCAAAGAAAGCAACCCAGGCACATTCCATAATATAGCCCTCAATCATGGAGAAAACCCACAGGGATGCCCTCTTAGCCAGCTGGTCCAGGGACTTTAGACAAACTAAATCATTGGACTAAACCAGCTTATAATAGAAAACAAAAAGAAAGCTACCTGGCACATTGTAAAGCCTACCCAAAGCTAAAGCAAAATGAACTCCATCTACCTTAAAAGAGAATATACATTGGCTGAAAAGCTCAGATAAAGAATCAGCGACCACAGCCTTGCGATAGAGAAAGGGCACCACAGACAGAACCCGCTCCCAAGGGAAGACAGACTATGCACTCACTGCACACAAAATGTGGTAGAAACGGAGCTAGACTTTCTAACCAGCCTGCCCACTATACCAAGACACCAGAGGCACTGATACTTTCCACAGATTACACACACACACACACACACACACACACACACACACACACACACACACACACACACACCATGAGAAGTTTAACAATGTGCAAACACAGCAGCACGATTTGTGAACTGTTGTGACAACAGAAGATTGGCCAATGGAATACAACCACCCTAAGGACTAACATCTGTATTATCTGGACCTTGCCCATGTAAACAGAGCTGCTACATTTAAACAGACCTTAAATCTGAGCTTTTCTGTGTAGCCTTGGGGAGAAATGTTACAATCTGTCCAAAAGAGGTTGCAAATAATTGCTAAAATGATGCAAAAACGATGCAATGTGACATAACCCTGCTTACAGAACGCTGTACCCTCCCAACTGTATGTACTTTCTCCATTTTCAACTGTTTTTATATATTATTGTACTTGTGATACTTGCTTTGGCAATGTAAGTGTTTGTTTTCTCATGCCAATGCAGCTCCTTTGATTTGAAATTGAAAAGGAGTGGCATTTTACATTTCTTCCAATACAGTTACTTGCTTGAGTGGAGCGGGCGCAAGTAAGGCGATCGGTGCGCAGTGTTTGGCAGTCAGTCCCTCGGGGTATTCCGATCGGTTTAGCTGATGACGTGAAATGACATATGTGACATATCGCACACATAAAAGAACACCAGGAAAGTGTGCTAAATTTTCTAAAGGCCATATATACATTTTTGCCAAAAAACGCTTTAATCCATACCTGGCCAGTGGTTCTTGAGAGTTCCAGTTAAATATGGATATCATTTTTACACTCTCAATATTCACCATGCGAATTAGCCCCAAGTCTACACAACTAGAGAATGTAGAAGATTAATAGTCATTTTGACCTCTATGTTTGACTGTTTTGCTTCCCAAATCCAGCCTGGAATTGTGGAAAATGAGCAAAATACAGTAAATCTTTAGTTTTGGGGTCTTTGGGGCTAAAATGTCATCAAAATGGTGGACCTCTGTGGCTCAATATTACACACTTGACTTTAGTTCAGCCTGTAGTCTCGGCCCTCCACAATATTTTATGCATCTCATTTGACCCCTTGGGAAAAATAATTGCCCCACCTCTGCTTTAATCCCTCACTGCCATCTATGGACACAGCCCCGGAGTGGGGACGCTCCGTTGTGCAACACGCGTGGCCCTCCGCTGCGTCTCCATCCCACAACTCTCATTAGTCGCCGTGTATTTGATGGTGCGCTCGGATGATGCATTGCGACCGCGGCCGTGACAGCCACTCTATTTTACAACAGCGGTATAATAGCTCCGCCGGTAATACCTCGGCCAACCATCCGTCTACATCACTGTCTTATGATCTGCGCTGTCTGGGGGGTTCTACCGTCTAAACTCTGTCAGACACTCTCCGTTGTAAAGTACAGTCCCTCCCGGTGATGCATCGCTTGCGGATCACTTAAGGTCTCATTGCCTTAGACGCTCTCTCGATATTTGGTTAAACCCAGACACTTGTCCCGTGGTGATCCATTGCTTTTTCATGCCCATGATTCATAACGTTAGTTCATGCACACTATTTACTTCACGCAGCCAGGGAATGAATAGCCAATCTGCCAAGCTCACGTCAATATAAGACCGCACAGCTCTCACCGCGTCCAATCAGCGACACGCTGTCAATTATATGTGGTCAAAGACTTTTTTTCCCCTCCTAAATCTGCTTTCAATCCAAGCTTCTGAAGCACACAGGCAGTAAATAGGTTTTCAATGTAATGGGGCCCCAGGGGGTGCAGGTCTTGGATAAAACGGGCATTTTAGGAGTCCCGCTTCAATGATGTTAGTAGTCGTTTTATTTTTTTTACACATTGCAGCATATAACTCCCATTTGGTTATAATACGGTTACACTTGTGTATAAAATATATTTGAAAGAAATAAACGCTGCCGTTCTGAGATTTCTTTTGTCAAAACTACGATCACAACATTGATATATCTCCAATGGAAAACACAGCATGTTTGTCTGAAATGTGTGAAGGAGGCCCCTGTACACACACGTGAAACAAGCGTTCTTTTTTCTGTCTTGTATGTCATGGCCGCCTCAGTGCTTTTCCAATGCAAGTCATGTGCTTTGACCAGACACTTTTGAAGTGTTTGATGGCCCTCCTAAGGGTGTCTGGTAAAAACCATGTGACTTCCATTGGAAAAGCATCAAGGCGGCAATGAAACATGGACGGAACACAGCATGTTTGTTTGAAATGTGTGAATTAGTTACAGCCTTGTTATAGTCATTCAGGGCTGTCTGTGTATGTGTTTATACCTGGTAATATTATTGCCAAATGCATTTTGAACATAATGGTCTCCATAAACCTGTATAACAACCACCAGCGCCATCTAGAGAGAGAGTTGCGACACTCATTGTAAGCAAACGGCCCATAGAGAGCATTAGGGGAACAGCGTGTTACATGCAGAGAAGGAAAAAGTGACTTAAAATAAAGCGATTTAAGAAAAAACATCAGGCAAAGCTTATTGCTGTAACGCCTTGGGGCCATATGTTGCTTCAGGCTGTTATCAGGAAAATCTAGCTTTTCAATGAATTCTTGCGATAACGCCCACTCTGAAACAAGTTTCAACAGCACCAACACCCTTTCTAGACTTCAATATAATTATATTGTTTGCAAATCATAAAACAAAGTGTCCACAAGTAACCTGTGACCTGTATTCTTTAATTTGTCTGCATCGACAATTTGTTTCTGTGGCCATAGCCACAAATACATGATGTTTTTTCATTCATCGACTTCCGGAAGTGTCCCCAAGGGGTTCCCTCAGCAGCGCAAGCGGCCGTTAACATGGAAGTGAACAGGGGTGTCAGAACTCTGTCTCTAGATCAGGGGTGGGCAATTATTTTTCCCAAGGGGCCAAATGAGATACATAAAATATTGTGGAGGGCCAAGACTAAAGGCTGAACTAAAGTCTGCGTAATATTCATTTAATTTCAAGATAAAAGTAAGAGTAAGACCAACCATTTTGACACCAGGGCCCTCCATTTATTCAGTATTTGAGCCACGGACCATCATTTGATGACATTTTAGCCCCACAGATCGCAAAACCTTCTTCAAGATTTCTTTTGTTTTTGTCCACAATTCCAGGCTGGATTTGGGAAACAAAACAGGATAACAAAAATGACCATTCTCGTACACTCTCTGATTGAATGTGTAGACTTTGGGCTAATTCAGACGATGAATATTTTAACTCTTGAGAGTGTAAAAATGAAACCAAACGGACCCGCAAGGGTCTGTTTGGTTTCATTTATACGCTCTCAAAGAGTTACATCTGGTTAACCAACTTTCCATATTTAACTTGGAACTCTCTCAAGGACCACTGGTGGTCCCCATAATGCCCAGGTATGCTCTATAGATGGCGCTGCATGGCGACCACACAAACCCCCCTCTGCCACTCACCCAGTATGGCCAGCACGGTGTTGTCCTTCAGGACCTCCATGGACCCGGAGCAGACGAAGTAGATGGCCTGCAGCGCGTCTCCCTGGCGGATGAGGAACTCGCCCGGCGCGCAGAAGGACGTCTTGATGATGAGCGACAGGGAGCGCAGGCAGCCGCGGCTGGCCGACTCGAACAGCGACAGCTGCAGCAGCTCGCTGTTCAGGTGCATGGCGATGTCGGCGCGCAGCTCGTCCGGGAAGTCCTTCAGCAGCTGCTCGGCAACACAAAGGCAAAGAGTCATGTTGAATGCTACCTGGCCCTAAACATCTGAACACTGGCTGAGAAATCCTAACTAGGTACAGACTCAGTGAGCACAGCCTTGCGATCGATAAAGCAGGGGCGGATCTAGGCATGGACATGGGGAGCAATGCCCCCCTAAATACCCAGTCTGCCCCCCCCAAACACGATGCCATGCAAAACAACCCAAGATATTTCAAATTAAAGTGCTTATATTTAAAGTGATTTGAAACACTACTACTGCTATACTAACTACAATTTTGGCACCACTAAACCAACAGCATTTCATCATTGAAAACAGAAAACTCTCTGAGTCAGACCTTTAGCTTTATGCATGCTGTGTGTCTGTTGCAACTTCAACAACAACTGATATTATTGTTATTATTATTATATTGATATTATTGTTATTATTGATGCTTTACTTGACTAATAAAAGTCCTGTAACCGAAAATGGTATGGGGGCGGCTTCATCGCCCGTGGCGCGAAGCGACACGGGCGATGAAGCCGCCCCCATACCATTTCTCTTGCCCCTCCAACATGTTCTCTTGCCCCCCCAAATGGGACAAGTTATATCCGCCCCTGCGATAATGGCTGTCAAAGGCAGACCAGAGTGATCCAGAGAGAAGACAGCCTATGCACCCACAACAAAAACCCTCCCATATCTGTTGGGCAAAGTACAACAATGTGCAAACACGACAACAATATTTGTGATTTGCTGTGATAAGATTATTACTTTAAAGAATAGGCATAGTGTGTATTCTTGCATCCAGTGACCTTGGTACATAGAAATTGATTTATCGAAAATGTCCATCTATTCTGCATTTCAAATGCGCATAGTCTGTGTCTTTATTGCATTGTTGTACTGTTGTATTGTGCTTTGGTAATGTGAATATACTGTATGTCTTCTCCTGCCAATAAAGCTCTTTGAATTGAATTGTGTGTGGGCGTGGGAGCATGGAGAGGAAACACTTATATGCACAACGTTGTTTTGTAATAGAACTTACTGAGTTCCCTGACTCATAAAAACTCCACATCTGTATCAGAAATTGTCTCAAAATAATCTTGATTATTTATTTGGTTTTCTCTAGCAAAAAAAACAAAACAAAAACAAAATGAAAAAAATCCTCAATGAGTTCAAGTTTCGAGTACTTCTAGTCTAGAACAAAGGCCAAATCAAACACAATGCCAAAATGCCCTCGATCTGTAAAACATCAGAATCGGTCAGAATCGCGTATTGGCAGATAAGACCCTGCAAAGAAAGACAGTTTTTGTTAAAGAAAGAGAGAAATGGAGTCTCCGCTGTTCAGCTGCCATTCCTCAGCTGTCAGAACAAAGTGGCTATTGTAGTGTTGGAGCATCCAGTATAGATCCACAGCCAATCAGCAGGGATGGAGACCAATTCACCACAGACAAGCAGAAGCTAGCTCTGGCAATAAATGCTACCTGCATTCAATCTACCAATCATTCCATTCTTCTCCACACACACACACACACACACACACACACACACACACACACACACACACACACACACACACACACACACACACACACACACACACACACACACACACACACACACACACACACACACACACACACACACACACACACACACACACACCCCACACACACACACACACACACACACACACACACACACAAAGACCATAGAAAAATACAAAATATAAACATTGCCAAAAATATATATGCCCACTAGTACCGTGCTTTTTCATACCAGGGCCCACTATTTTATTCAGAATTTGATTTTCGCCCACAGACCGAAAACTAAAGATTTATTTCGCTTGTGTACACAATTCCAGGCTGAATTTGGTAAACGAAACAGTCAAACATACAAAGCGACCATTAATCTGATAAATTCTCTAGTTGTGTAAACTTTGTAGTTGTGTAGCCATTCTCTAGTTGTGTAGAGCCAATTCACATGATGAGTATTCTAACTCTTTGAGAGTGTAAACTCACTCCTTCCTTCCATCATCAAATGTACTGTATAGCTAGAAATGAACTGTGATGAGAGAGATCTCCTCCCAGAACTTTCTCACCCCATTTTTCAGGGAAATGCCAGCCAGCCACCCGTCGGGATTAAACTAATTTCGGCCGCCTGTATTCGCGACCTTATTTCTGTCGGTCGTGGCCCCACACTTCATGACCATACCATAGCATAGTATGACTAATACAAGTTTGGATATTTCATATTGGCTTTCTGTGCTGCTACAGTGGATTTTTCTCCCTGCTCAGCACAATTATAGAGCCGTCATTAAACATTAAGAGCAGGGAGATGGATATACAATAGCAACTGCCCATGGGGCACAGAACTAATAACAGAGCCCACCACTAGTGGGGCTGGGGTGGGCCGTGGGCGGCATCTGCAAACAGCGCCATAAGCACCAGGAACGCATAGGCCGTGGACGCAGGAAGATCGCAAACTGAAGAACAGGACAGTTCCAGTACAACACTCTCCATAGACAGCCTTAGCCACCGATACAATCGGGTACAAAATGCACAACCCCCACTATCCTATAGGGACGTCCAGGACATGTTCTCTCCACCTGATACCAGGCACTGAAACATCCGCCGATGCACATCCGCCGATGCACATCCGCCGATGCACATCCTTGTTGCGGATACTTCCCATAGATCCAAAGGATCATAGATCTGAATTCCCATTAGTTCACACATGTGCAGAATTCAGTTGCGGCCAGTTGGTCGTCTTGTTTTAAGCCCAGTGTCCACGTTGCAAAGTGCTCGCAGTTATGTTGAGGGTGAGGGTTATGCCCTGTTCATACTCTCTCCGACGTCCAAACTTTTCGTCAGAAACCCAACAACAAAACTCTCCGAACGCAGAGCACGTCCATACATCACCCGTTCACAAAAAAAAGACTGTCTTTAGTCCATTCTTAAAAGCGTCAGTGGACTGTGGTGCTCTCATGTGCAAAGGGAGTGAGGCCCACAGACATGCTGTGTAGCAGAAGGCCCAGGCGCCCATGGTGCAGAGATTGGTGTGTGGGGGACAGGGGCAAGGTGGGTGTAGGAAGACCGGAGGCTTTGAGTGGCGAGTTGGGGGCGATCCGTAGCAACAAAAAAAATGTAGGCTAACTTCACCTCACAAGGCTGTGTCACCGATATAAAACTGGACTATGATATCTCGCATCTCGGCTTTGAATTAAGCGGTATAGGCCTTGATTCGAGCTTTGAAAGCTTTAGGGAAAACCGGGTAAAATGAATGAGTAACCCTTTGTGTACTGAACGCGTTTTGGTGTTTTAGCTGTTGAAAAATAGCAGATCTACAAGCTCATATGACCTTGTAGTTCTGCTATTTTTTAAAAACTGTGAAAATGTGGTGCACATCTTTGAATACATTATTTTGGAAGCAAACATTTTTAACTCAAATCTTTGCTTCTGGGGGATCCCTAGAACAACATGTTTTTAGATGAGGTTCTGCAGCTAAATAATGGATCTTTCTGGGGGTCTTTCCTATGAACTATGTCAAGCATCACTGACACAGAAAGAGATTTTTCCCAGAAAGACTAGAATCTCGCACCAGGGACTATAATTTAGTGTCACAAACTAGAATCTAGAGTAAATTGCACACCACTACTGCACGGTGAAAAACCCTGAGCGTTAATTTAACAATGACCTTTGATGTACCTTTTCCTGTGCTCCCAGGGGGCTCATTAGCCAACACTAGCAGACTGTGGTTGTTAGTTGGCACGGCAGACCCCCCAGGTGTGGCTTTTGCATGTGTGCTAGTGCATGATAAAGCAGCCACCTTGCTGGAGAAAAGCTCGTTAAATGATCGTTTCTTTCTACTGTACCACTAGCAGGGGCGCTAGGTTGAGACTGAAGTTAACTTATTGAAATCTGCGCTCGCCATGGCCAATTTATTAGGTGCCAATTTATTGTACAACTGGCAATTGCCCCCATATATCTGACTATATGCAGATGATTGTGGACATATGTACAGTAGCCAAAAGAGGAATGAGACATCTGTCTGCTGCCGTTGATTGGAGAGCCTGCCAGGACATTGCAGCGACATTGCATCTGGAGAGGCCTTGTCATTGCTTACAGGCAAATTAAAGATTAAATGTTCGGTTCAATCCATGAGTCACGAGTGCGACTGCATAAACACAGATTGCTTTCATTCATCAGATTTGGCACAAATGTCGTGTGTGTGTGTGTGTGTGTGTGTGTGTGTGTGTGTGTGTGTGTGTGTGTGTGTGTGTGTGTGTGTGTGTGTGTGTGTGTGTATGCGTGTGCGTGCATGCGTGCGTGTGCCTCTTTCTCCTTTTCTGTAATATGCATTTGTGTTTTTTCCTGTAATAGAATCTATCTGTGACAGATTGCTCATCTGCTGCAGACTGCTATGAGACTTGTCCCTCCAAACGACATATAATGTCTACAGTATATGAGCAGTCTAGAGCCAGACAGGCACAGAAAATATTGTCTGACAACAACTCCAGAGTTACTGACTTTCTTATGATTCCCCAGAGCTTAACCTTTATGAACATTCACTCTGGCCTGTGTCCATTAAATGCAATATGTCACTGCTGTCAGTGAGTGTGTGTGTGTGTGTGTGTGTGTGTGTGTGTGTGTGTGTGTGTGTGTGTGTGTGTGTGTGTGTGTGTGTGTGTGTGTGTGTGTGTGTGTGTGTGTGTGTGTGCATGCGTAAACTGCATCTTCTGGGAAACTGTAGGATGGAGTATATGAGGTAACTGCTGGAGAAAGTACTATATATCAGTAGAAAGTACTATTTTGAGGTATTTGCAATGGTGTTTGCGAACTTGTAGATCATTTTTAGAGAGGCCACTTTACCCCCTTTTCAACCTATCTCCACATAATAGAGCTTGCGGTAAACCAGTTTGTCTCGCACACATTTTTCCACTGTATATATAGAACATTACACATTATATAGTATTTAATGTGTAATTTTCATTATACACTGGAATGAATATTATATAAGAGTTACATCTGGTTAACAAACTTTCCACACACACACATCGAACAAAACCTCTTAATTCCATTAGATCATCAATCAGTTTGATAAAGCAACTAACTCCACCACCTCTCCCCTTCGCATGCAAACAAGAGATGACATTTAATTGGAAGCTGCTGTATTATTTATGCGGAATTGTTCGCAACACCAGCTTTTTCACCAACTTTAACAAAGCTATATTAGCTTTGTTTGTATATATGCTTTTCTTCATTTACTGAAAAACGTATATGGTTTTCTTCATTTACTACTAAATTAAGTTAGGTGTTTTTTCTATTTCCTTGCTAACAGCAGATATAAGTCTAACACGCATAAATCTTTTGTGCTGGGGAGCGAGTATACATGCCCCTCTGCCTCCTAACTATCAATCATTTAGGCATGGGAAAGCCTTGGAATTAGCCTGGCTAATAAGCCAGACGCGAATCTGCGGTTTTGCAATATCTGGCTTATTAGCCAGCCTGGCTAACCTGGAAGCCCCTCAGGGGCTCCAGGCAGAGCCTATTTGGAGACGAACCGCCATCGCATTTTGCAGACACATCTACTGTAAGCACACAAGGCTCAGCTGCTGCTGATGTGGAATATTTGTACTTTTTGGAAGTGAAATAAAGACTGAGGATGTTTTCTGGGGAAAAAAGATATATAAGGGATATTTCAACTTTTGGTCATTCTAGGGCTGCAAGTAACGATTATTTTGATCGATTCATCGCTTGATTACTTAACTGATACGCCGATTAATCGGATTATGACTCAAACATTTCCCTGAGAGTGTACCAAATGGACTAGCGGGTTCATTTGGTTCCAAGTCATTTGGGGTGGGGGCCGCATTGGACTTCATGTGACTTCATGGGGGCCGGAGCGCCGCGGTGCAACCAGTCGCAGACCGCAAGCATGCACGGCACACGCATGTTTACGTACACAGCCGTTACTTCTACACTACAGTATATCACACAAGTCATATTTATTATTAAGAATAGATATTAATATATATTATTGGTTTCATACTTGTAGCCTAGATTAAGACATTTGCTATGAAAGATGCTATTTTTATTTACAGAGCGTCAATAAACCATACGAAAATAGCATTTAAATTTCAAATACTATTTGATATACTATTTAAGTAAGTATGTAAAGTTAACTAAGTATAGTTCTCGGTTACACACCCTTGTACTGCTGAAGTATAGTTCTCGGTTACACACCCTAGTACTGCTGAAGTATAGTTCTCTCGGTTACACACCCTTGTACTGCTGAAGTATAGTTCTCTCGGTTACACACCCTTGTACTGCTGAAGTATAGTTCTCACTTTGCAGCACCAGCAGCCTAGCCTGGTAAAACGACTCCCCCTGCTGGACAACATGCATTACATGCCGTTCAGAAGACAGCTCAAAAGCATTTCTTTAAACGACCATAACTTTTGATAGGAACGTGCTAGAGACTTACTTTTTTTTGTTAGACTCAGACATTCTTGCTCTACAAGCCTGGGCCGGATTAAATCATCTCGCGGGCCGGATCCGGCCCGCGGGCCTTGACTTTGACATATGTGGACTAGCGGGTTCATTTGGTTCCATTTGTACAATCTCAGAAAAAAAAAAACGTTCCTAAAAGAAAAATCATTAACCTGAAACACAACTTGATGATGTCATCAAGTTGTGTTACACCATGTTAATATTTTTTTCCAGACCTCCATTTCTACAAGCGCTACAAGCTTGTAGATCTGTTATTTTTCAATAGCTGACGTATATCATGATGCTTAAAACTCTTTAAACCCCAACACCGAACATTTGTTTCTCAGACAGAAGAGTGATTGCAATGCATGAGCCGGATAGCCTTGAAATGAAGACTGCGTTTGTGTGTGCGCATGCTCTACGCGGCATGTGGGTGTTGCGTGCGCTTGGCATCAATCTCCTAGCAGTTGCTTTGAGTCCGGCCGTGGCCTATATTCTACCCAGACAGGCAAGACATCCAATATTTGCATAATCATTTGCCGGAGCAGCGGTGCAGTGAGCCAATCCAGGTTGATCCGGGCTTCTTGTAATAGCCGGGGTCAATCCAAGCCAATCCCAGCTAGTTAATTAAGTTATCTCTTGACTTGCGAGGGGAACATGCTGTACACGTCCTGCTAATAGGCAGAGAAATGGAGGGAATGAAGCACGTAGGCACACGGCTGTAGCCTCCTGCAGAGTCACAGTGTAGAAATGGAGGTGCACACTGCCCTGGTGCACAACCTACTTTCAGATGTCAATTGGAAACTTCTCTTGCACGGCTGCCAACATCCAACATAATGAAGTGAAAATAAGATCTTGGAAAACAGGTGAAGCGGCCCTTTGAAACTAACCTGTGGCATATTGACACCCCCCCCCCCAAAAAAATGTATGCATGATCAACTACAGGGGCGGATGTAACATGTCCCATTTGGGGGGTCAAGAGAACATGTTGGAGGGGCAAGAGAAAATGGTATGGGGGCGGCTTCATCGCCCGTGTCGCTTCACGCCATAGGCGATGAAGTCGCACCCATACCATTTTCGTTTACAGGACTTTTATCAGGCAAGTAGAGCATCAAAAATAACATCAGTTGTTGTTGAAGTTGCAACAGACACGCAGCATGCAAAAGCTAAAGGTCTGACTCAGAGAGTTTTCTGTTTTCAATGATGAAATGCTGTTGGTTTAGTGGTGCCAAAATTGTAGTTAGTAGCAGTAGTAGTGTTTCAAATCATTTTAAATATACACGTAAGCACTTTAATTTGAAATATCTTGGGTTGTTTTGCATGGCATCGTGTTTGGGGGGGGCAGACTGGGTAATAGGGGGGGCATTGCCCCCCCCCCCCCCCCCCCCCCCCCCCCCCCCCCCCCCCCCCCCAACATGCCCATGCCTAGATCCGCCCCTGATCAACTACCACCACTACACAACAACAACCTCCCACGTGTGGTGGGTTCTCACCTCGCTGACGTCGATGCCGTTGTTGACGGACCAGGTGGTCTGGAAGCACTCCATCATGCGCTGCTCCAGGGCCTTGGGCAGCCGGTGCACGCGGATGAAGTCCTTCAGGTCCTTGGTGCGCGTGTGGTACAGAGAGCGCCGCGAGTACATCCTCTGGATGATGGCCGTCACGTTGCCAAACACCACGGCGTGCATCAGCGCTGTGCGAGAAGGAGGGGTGCATCAAAGCATTATGGGTAGTAGTATTAATGACATCGGAGACACCGCAGGGTTCACTGCTAAAATCTTCAGATTACACACACAAAGAGCACCACCTGCATCTGCCGCTTCAAAATACGCGTTTTGACCGAAAGCCGTGGCCAGAGCTGTGGCATCGAGACAGAACATGTCTTGGGGCTTGTATTGATTACACCAAGGGAAGCAGGGTTTCTAACCACACAAGCCGAGTTTCTACTGGCGAGTAGGCAAAACATGCGTGAGATTTCCAATGAAGAGGAGAGGTTATATGGAGATGGACTGCATTTTACACAGAATCCATAGTACCAGTGGAGCGGTGGACCAGAGCTACAAATTGTCATCACACTTTTCCACACAATTTCCCCCCAGCTTTGCATTTGTAGTTATTCCTTTTTTGTATTTCCATTTCCTTCTCTTTTTATAATTGCCCCCATTGGTGCCCCCTATACTGGTGTGTGTGTGTGTGTGTGTGTATGTGTGTGTGTGTGTGTGTGTGTGTGTGTGTGTGTGTGTGTGTGTGTGTGTGTGTGTGCGTGCGTGCGTGCGTGCGTGCGCGCGCACACCACGGCCCCTGGAGAGAGAGAGACAGAGAGCGAGAGAGCGAGTGAGAGAGAGGGGAAAACACGTTTGCGGGATAACAAGGCTAGGGGATCAGCGGCGAGGGATAAAAAGATGAAGAGGCAAAGAGAGAGAGGAATAGAGACAGAGAGGGGGAGAGGGGGGTGGATTTACAGAATGGTGCGATAGAGTGAGAGAGAATGAATGAATGAATGAATGAATGGGGGGTTAGAAGAGTGGAACAGATGGAAGGACAGATGGACCCCACACAAGAGATAGACAGACAGACAAAAACAACAAACAATACTCCCTTCTTGAACGTGAATAATGCATTCCATTTCATAATTCCTTCTCCTGCACTGTGAGTGACTTTCTTGGCAGGGCTCTCAGTGGGCAGAGGAAAAAAGAAGATGTTGAACTGTATGTGCGTTGACTGTGCGTGTGTGCGTGCGTGCGTGTGTGTGTGTCAGGGTGGATATAGGCATGAGCATGGGGGGCAATGCCCCCCTAAATGCCCAGACTGCCCAACATGATGGCATGCAAAACAATCCAAGATATTTCAAATTAAATTGCTTATATTAAAGTGAATTGAAACACTACTAGTGTTACTAAGTACAGCTGTGTCACCACTAAACCAACAGCATTTCATCATTGAAAACAGAAAACTCTGTGAGTGAGACCTTTAGCTTTATGCATGCTCTGTCTGTTGCAACGTCACCAACAACTGATGTTGTTATTGATGCTTTACTTGCCTAATAAAAGTTGCCTCAGAAAAGATGTTTTACTTGCCTAAAAATGGTATGGCTTCGTGACACCCCCATGCCATTTTCTCCTGCCCCCCCCTCCCCAATAGCAATAGCAGTTACATCCGCTCCTGGTGTGTGTGTGTGTGTGTGTGTGTGTGTGTGTGTGTGTGTGTGTGTGTGTGTGTGTGTGTGTGTGTGTGTGTGTGTGTGTGTGTGTGTGCACGTGCGTGTGTGTGTGTGTGTGTGCAATATAATACCATTTTCTTTCATTATTCAGTCTTTTGTGGCTGTAAATCTAATGCACTGTCTGGGATGTGCACTGCGGTGTGGATCACTCTGAGCAAATTTGTTCTCTCAAAATCACATCAATGGAGCATATTTGAAATTAAAATTGAACCGAGAGCAAGTGAGCGAGAGAGAGAGAGAGAGAGAGAGCGCGCACGTGGGGTAAAAGAGAGGGGAATAAAAAACGTGATGAAAACGAATGATCTCCATATGTCACCTCCACGGCAATTTAACCTGCAAGCCATCAAACCGTTCATCTGAAGAATCCATTGATGAAGGCGGCTTATAAGCGAAAGCCTGAGAAGAAAAAAATCCTCAATTTAATTCCTGATATGATCAAACCAATTATTTTCCCTAACATTTATGGGCAACAGCGCAGTTCACCTTGGCAGAGTTCTTCCTTAAATTTGCCCTGCCGCCGTACAACCGCGTCCCACCACAGAAAATAAGAGATAACATGACGCATTGCGACACGTTCTCGCGTGGGGAACGGAACTTGCATCTCCGGCACAATTAGTGGCTTGTGCTATTGAGCTGTAAGTTTAATTAAAGATAAACTGGTCTGATAATTATCATGAATCCTACTGTATATGGTGCTATTGAGAGGTGGAACTGAGGTGTGGAAATATGACACTTCTGTTCTGTGGTAAGAGCTCTGCATGTGTCCGGCCTACTGTTTTGATGAGGTGTCTGCACCCGCTTCGACCTCTATCCATCGATTGAATAGACACTTATCAACAGAAATGTTACGATCCAATCGTGCCGGTATAGCAGATATTCAGATACCCGCCGGGCAAGTAGATATTTTGTATTCATTGCATCGGTGGATCACGGATACTACTAGTAGGGCGGGGCGAAGGAAGTTTTACTGAAGTTATGGTTAGGGTTAGGTTAGGTTTAGGCATAAATTTACTGAGGTTAAGTTTAGGGTTGGGGTTAGGTGTAGGCATAGCCTAGTTTTACTGGGGTTATGTTTAGGGTTTAGGATTAGGCTAGGGTTACGGTTAGACGGCGCTTTATGCGGTTACTAACCCTAAACAAAACTTCAGTAAAACTTCCTTCGCCCCGCCCGACTAGTAGTATCCGTGATCCACCGATGCAATGAATACAAAATATCTACTTGCCCGGCGGGTATCTGAATATCTGCTATACCGGCACGATTGGATCGTAACATTTCTGTTGATAAGTGTCTATTCAATCGATGGATAGAGGTCGAAGCGGCTGTTTTGATGAGGTGTCTGCATGATGTGACATGTCATGTACTAGTACAGATTAGCTAGTCAGCTACAGAGTTAGACAAGGTTGCGACATTGAGGGGGCAAAAACACCATCGCGCGAGCAGTGTTCATACAGCCTAAACGGAGGCAAACCAGAGTTTGAAGTATGCTTTTCTACTTTTGAAATGTACTTCGTTTTCAACGAAGGGGTGACGTCCATGGCATTTTAGGCAACTGTTTTATAGTATGGCAACTGTTTTTTAGCATAGTAAGTATGCTAGTACAAGTAAGTAACCTAGAGTGACAACTAAAATACCTGTAATGTTTACGTTGTAATGTAACTAAACTGCTACAGTATAAACAAAAGTCTAAAACAAGGATTTAAGATCGCTAAAGCTGGGCTGTTGCCTGAGTCTGATGTATTTCTCAACTGCCAAACTCACTGACCCCCAGTTGGATATTGCATTCTGGCCACGGAACATCATTTCATAGGGCCTAATTTGTTTGTAATTTCCTCTACACTGAGAAATCCTCTGTGTTTAACTCTGAGGGCCTTATCTTCCACTCAGAGCAAAGCAGCACGGAGACTCTTGGTGCCCAAAGCGCAATGCTCATTACTATTTCAGGGCACTTCTCGTTTTTTTAGACTTCACAAGTGCGTTGTTGTGTCGTAGATGCCAAATGATCTTGTGTGTGTGCCAAGCTGTTCTCAAATGAAACCGGTGAATGGTACATTCATGAAAATGGCCTTGCCAACTCCAAACAGCTTCAAAGGCACACAATGGCAGCAACATTTAAAGATGTAGTTTTGCGATTCCTCACCCTTAAAGCATACCAGAGCCCACTATTTATTCAGCATTTCTTTTTCAGATTTTTTTTTTTTTTTTTTTTTGCTTTTGTCCACAATACCAGATTTGGGAAACAAAACAGGCCAAAGCATACAGATCAAAAATGGCCATTAATCTTATACAGTACATTCTCTAGTTGTGCAGACTTGGGCTAATTCAGATGATGAATATTTTAACTCTTGAGTGCATAAAAATGCCATTTGAACCTATTACACACAATGCATAGTCCATGTACAGCACATGGACTATGCATTGTACATGACGTTCTCTTATCAACAATAGTTACCTCTACCTTCACTAGATCATCGGAACTTTTGTGGCCAGATATAATTTCCTGGGGTTTATTAGGTTTATTAGGACAAGAACAGCTAAAATCAGTAAAAACTAAACAAAGCAGCGAATAAAGAAAAAAACACACATTTTTTACATTCTCTAATAACAAGCCCTTGGTTGAAAAAAAGAAAAAGAAAAAAAAAACTTTAAGCTGTAGGAAATACTCAAAGCATTTACTCAAAATACTCAACACTCAAATTACGTTTTAGGTATGATGTGGTGTGATTCTAGCTAGACAACGTTTGCGGTAGGGCCTGGGAAAAAGTATACTCTGATTGAACCAAATCCCTTAGCATGCATAAATCTCCATTATTTTGGACCGGTATTACCAAAAATAGACAGTGAAGACATTATTTGAATATTATAAACACACCTGGGGATCTAGGGCAGCAGTCCAACGTTTTTGGCCACCTCCTGACCTACAGTAGCGTTTGGCTGAAGATTAGACATTTTTGAAATGATTATGTCAAGTAATCACAGGAATGTCACTACACACAGACAAAAAACAATCACGCCACTCCATCTTTAAACTATTGACTTTGGGAGATTTTGAAGGTGTATTTCCAAAAGTAAACCAGTATTTAATGTGGTATCAATGATATTTACATTGGAATGAATGAGGCCATCTGGAAAGTGTCCAAACCATGGTTGAACAAGCCATGGTTGGACATTTGGGGGAGGGTGGGGCTTACTGCAAAGTCTATTGCTTGGCAGGAAGTACAACATACAGTATGAATACCACCAGAGGGGGGCTTGCTGTACCAGCGGTTGGGAACGTCTGTTCTAAATCTTCTACCACTGAATCCGAAAAGAGCTAAGGAGGAGTTGGACCTTATTCTGCATAACAGATTTGCCTACCAGGCAGGAAACCAAATCCCATTTGGTTTGCAGACCCGTACGTGTCGTACATTTGGACTCGAGCAACACCCGACACTGAGAACATCGTGTATCCAGCCGGCGTATAAGCTGGCTGCCGCTGGTGGTGGGTGAGTAGGGGGGCTTCAGAATCATTTGCCAGTCCATTTGACAGACAGGCAGGCAGGCAGGGGGGCTTGGGTGGGGGGGTGTAACGTTGGAACTGCTCCCCAACCCCTTACTGTATAAGCATCCACCGACCTGCACCCACACCCCCCCACCAACACCACCACCGCAGCCCGAGTTGCTGCTGCGGTCCTGTTGCCATGGAGACGTGCTGTTTTTTCCCCTTTTATACATTTTTTATCTTTCTCTCTTTTTCCCCCCTCCCTCTCCCCAATTTAGTCGTTATGCAAATTCCCTCCCATGTGTGTGCAGTCCCTGAGTCCGTCTGCCAACCCCTAATAATGCAGTGGTTTTTCGACCACCGATGGTCCTTGTTGAGGGAGGAGGGGGTCGGGCGGTTCCCATGCAGCTAAATGATGGAGAGTTGGTAACCAAGCCTGGCTAAAGCCAGACCGAATCAGCTGTTGGCAAAAAAAAGCCTTTCCGCAGATTGGTCTGGGATAGCTCAATTGTACACCCATTTCCTACTCAAGAGAACTGAGGTAGCCAATCAGGAAACAGCATTCCAATTATGTTTGCATACCGTGTTCTGATTTATTATTGTAATCAAGGCACCCGTGTTTGTGGAGGACAACACGGTCACAACAACAACAGGTCCGCTTAATTTCTGTTGGCTTTTATTGGTGTGATCGTGGATGGGTCATCAACACGAAGCACATATTCGTTTACAGGATTTAATTAAAGTTCACTTTTGATATAAAAATACCCAAGTGAAAATGTTCACTTTTTGTGGCAAGCATTGTTGGGTATGGCCACAGAATGACCGCGGATGTGGTCTAAAACTGTGAAAAACGTATTATCCAATTCACTGGCCCCTTTAACCTTCTAGCTTGTAGGCAAGCTTACATCAGTGTCAGGACTAATGACATTAAGGCAAGGGACACATCGCTTCGTGGTCATTTCTTGCTCGCCACATACAGTACTCAAGGGCCTCCTGCTCACATAACGTTTTGTGTACTGAACACGTTTTGGTGTTTTAGCTATTGAAAAATAGCAGATCAACAAGCTCATATCGCGCCACCGAGTGGCGCGATATGAGCTTGTTGTTCTGCTATTTTTGAAACATTGCAAAAATGTGGTGCAAATGCAAACATTTTTAACTCAAATCTTTGCTTCTGGGGGATCCCTATAACAAAAATGGTTTCAGATGGGGATCTGCAGCCAAATATGGATAACTCTGGTGGTGCTTGGCTTGAAATATGTTATCATTACTGACACAGAAAAACTAGAATCTAGTGCCAGAAACTAGAATCTAGTGCAAAAAAAAATCGATTCTAGTGTCGGAAACTAGAATCTAATGTCAAAAACTAGATTATAGCATCAGAAACTATAATTTAGGTGTCAATAACTGTCGGAAAATGCTGTAGAATCTAGCATCAAAAGCTAGAATCTTGCTGCAGCTATAATCTGGTGTCAGGAACTACTGTATAATCTGGTGTCAGAAACTCGAATCGAGGAACAGGACAAAATGGGATAAACAACGATCACGCTGACAGATTTTTCGGCGCAAATTGGAGATCCGTCTTGAGAGATTAGGTTCCGTCCATGTGACCCCCCCTCCTGGAGGGGCTTAGCGGTCGCATCTCAGCCGTATTAGCGCGGGACAGGGAGAGGGTTGACGTCTAGTCGTAGCGTAGCCCACCCGAATGTCCTCAACTGACCAGCTTAGTTACGCTTCCCCGGACTGTTGAACCGCATGCTAATGACACGGCGAGTGGGTGGGTGGGTGGAGTGTACAGGAGCGACTACAAGTCTGAGCCGTGAGGGAAAATTGAGTTAACAAAAACGTTTCTCAAATGGACTGTGGCATCTATCCGTATAACCGTAGGAGTAATTCATCAAGGGCCGCCGGAAAGCAATTTGCATACGTTAATTGGGTATTTGAGGTGTAGAAATTGTTTCTTTGGCTGCTGAATGGAGTCGAGAACCCGTTTTGCCAAAAAAGACAGAGAAAAATAATCTCTCACAACAACTTAATACCCTCCTTAGTTGACCGGGGTCAGCTCTGTTATTGTGGATCCGCCCACGCCAAATCTGTGCCGAAATAGACTTTGCCCCAGAACAAAATTCATTCAGATTTTTTTCCCAATTCAATCAAAAGAATTATTAATTCATTATTGCCCTCAAAAAAAAGGAGAAGTTGGAAAGGAGAAGTCTCTCCTTTCCTTTTTTTATTAATCAGTTCTCAAATCCTCTATTGAGGTCTCTAGGTGTGCCATCCATGCCCATTTCAGCACAGCTTGAGAGCTTATTTCAAACGATTGCCTGTAATATAATATTAAATATTTCACTCCACTTTTTTCTGGCATGGTACCAGAGATTTTAGGCATGGTGCGACGGCTGGGGCAGAAAATGCCTGCAGGAGACCCTTGTACAAGCTGCAATCTGTTGTTTTCAGTGAATGCCTTCCACAATGCTAAGTTTCAACTGGTAAAAGGAAATATTACCATAGTATTGCTATGAAACAAAAAAAAGCGATGTCACACAAAACTGCTATATGCACAGAAAATGTTGAAACCTGCTATGGCAAAACACTTATTAAGGTACTTGAAGCAAATGGTGGTTCTCTGTCAACACTTCATTTCCCCCAGAGCCTAAAGGGGTGGATCTCCCCAAGTTACTATCGCAAAGGGAAATGTTTTCCATAGAGAAACTCAACACCATGCAATATGGGGACTAAACAATTCATTGTCTTCCTGGCTGTTCTTATAAATGGTTAGATATTTGCTTATACTTTGGAACACATAATTTTATGTCCGTTGTTAAAAGGACCACTACTCCAGTTGCTTTCAGATTGTGGACGGTCGGTGGACTGAGTTTTTAAAAACTTTGATTGGCTGGCTCAGTTGATGATGTAGTGGTGATGAATTAAGATATCTTTATATTATTATAAGTATTGTTTCATATCTTCTTTTACTGAAAAGTTACAATGCAAAAAGGAAAGCCATCCTTCTCACACTAATAAAATTAAAAAAATAAATTTCCTATATGAGACATAGACCAAGTAGAAAAAAAAGTAGTGTTTTATCATGAACATTAGTGAGGAACGATTATATGTAGAGATGTTGAAAAGTGGTGAAGTAGTCCTCTAAATTTGTCATTTTATATTGGCACTGAAATATAACTAAGAGTACCGTCAATTGGAAATGTAGTTCAATATTGCAGTTTTTATGGGGTTACTTTGTATTATGCCAGTGTGATGCACTCTGTATATTTGAAGGATACTGCATTGACTTTTTGAAAATCCTTTTTTTTTTTTTTTTTTTCAAAAAAATGTGCTGATATAATTCTTTGGGTGAGTACATAGCCTCAGGTGGGGATGATTGTGTGCAATATAAAACGAATTTCTTCCTTTTTTACTATGCTCTGATGAAGCTCTCTCTCTCTCTCTCTCTCTCTCTCTCTCTCTCTCTCTCTCTCTCTCTCTCTCTCTCTCTCTCTCTGATGAAGCCTCTCTCTCTCTCTCTCTCGTTGAAATGTGTTGAGCCAGAACCCTGAGGTACCACAGCAATAAAGACAATCGTGCGAGCACATCTTATTCTTTGCAGTGCTGCCAACTTTGTGGGTCCCCCCCCTCCCCAGCCAAGTTTAATATTAACATACTGTTCTCATCATTATCCACGACTTTCTTTTTTTAAAACTTATCAGCAAAAAGGGATCTCCATGTACTATACCAACCGTTAACCCTACCCAGCAACACGGTCAGGAGTCAACGCGACAAATTAGTGACTTGATTGTGGCCAGATCGAGGCAATCCAAGAGTAGTCAAATCTGGCCCAGAATATAACCCAATTTCAACCATCACAAATCCTGTCCACTAAAGACAGACGTCCCTGGATGAATCAGAGAGAGTTCGATTGAGGCCAGACTAACTTAAATCAATCAATCATAACTAGCCGGATCTGGCCCAGAGTAGCTTACAGTAGCTATAGCTTTATTATTTATTTTATTATTTTATTGACTTATTGACTATCTGATTTAAATTAGTTTAACCTCCGATTCATCCAGGACTGCACGTTTTTAGTGGTCAGGATTTGTGTTTATTGAAATCAGGTGATATTCTGGACCAGATTTGACTAGTCTTGGATTGCTCTGATCTGGACACAATCAAGACGTCACTAATTCGTCCCGGTCCTGACATTGTTTTCTAATCTAACTATAGCAATAACTATAAATGCACCAAGTCTCTGTTTTTGTGCATATACTGATGTAATCCATGTAACCCGAAATCCTTCTCTCCGTCAACTTCACGTTACACGCACGCACACACGCGCGCAGCCAGCATCGAATCAGTTGGACCCACAGGTGTCCAGAACCCCCTAAAAGGGCCTCTGTTCAGGCTCTGCACATGTATGGTTCTGCCTTGTTATGAGATCAATCTGATGTCTGCATAAACTCCTATATTTGGGCATGGCCTGTCAAAGAGCTTCATGCAGTATATGAGCATAAAAAGAGACGTTCCACCTTGCATCGTTCCAAGTTGGCCGATGCCGAACGGGCACCGCTTTAGTAGTTTAGTTTTGCACCGTAATCGTAACCTGCAAGATTATGCATGGAGGACTGAGTTGTAATTTGTTTTCTATCTCGCCCTGGCGCCCCTCGGTAACACTGAAATAAAGCACAAAAGACCCAAAACAAATATCTGATTTGTTTTTGCACCTCCAGATTGGATGCGGTTATAACATGAGCACAGTGTTTGTTTGAATGAGCGGCGGGTGATTCTGGATTAGCCTCTGTTATAATCTACAATTTAGACTGCGTGGAGAGTGTGCAGTGGAGCGCCCCCGCTGCTGTCTGCTGTTAATTGCGAGGCAAATCAGCGTGTCGACACAACAGTAAAATCTTAAACACTTCCGGCACAAAAAATGGTCTCATATCTCCCCCTATCTCCCTGCCTTTCGAATTCTTATTTCCCTCTCTCCACACTTCAACCAACTCACTCATTCTCCGTCGATCTCGATCTATCTATCCATCTATTAATTTATGATATCCAAGATTCGATACATCACCAAGATACTCAGATGTACCTGTCTAAGTACTTCCTTAGTGTCAACAAAGTCTATTGCCACAACACCAAAGAGAGTTCAACAAAACCACGTGCAACCCAGATTTGGCACAAACAAGGGATTCCATTCATTTCGTTCCTACATGTACACTGTATATGCCACCAAAATGTGTAACGCCCTACCAAGAGTCATTAAGACATGCAAATCCCTTGAATCCTTCAAAAGCACTCTTTGAGGGTGCTTGTGCTTCCTTGGATCAGAGGCGCAAAAGTAATATGTAATACATTACTCTTGATTCTAAGTAATAAGTAATGTAATATTAATTTTCCAAGAAGATACATGGGGGGCGGGGTGACATGTAGTGAAGGCCATCAGGATTGGGAGTCGAACCCGCGGCTCTGGTTTCCAAGTAATGATGAACACCCCTCGAAAATGAGATGGTTCATCTCAAGATATTGCTCCTAATGAAGAATTTCAAACAGCAACTGACAGACTGGATTAGCAGCCAAGGTGGCTGGACCGCTGATCCAAGCTACAGCCCAGGCCTATTCATCTGCATTTCCATCTATCAATCATCTTCATGATTGCCTTTTGTTTCTTCTCTGGTGTCCCCCACCACCACCACCACCATCCTCTCTCCACCACCACCCCACCACCCCCATCTCTGTGGGCCATCATCAGATTGGTAAACAGTGGGATCAAACAGAGAATCAAAGCGCTTTTCTTCTCTGAGACTTCAAAAACCACAGCCTAGTTGTCATTCCAAGCTGGACCTAGTATCTATCTATCCTCGCTCCATGTCTGCATGGTTGATTATATTCTCTCTCTCTCTCTCTCTCTCTCTCTCTCTCTCTCTCTCTCTCCATGGTTGATTATATTCTCTCTCTCTCTCTCTCTCTCTCTCTCTCTGTGTCTCAATTCCTGTGACTCAGTCCCGAGTCACTGAGTCACCCGTTAATAAGCACACACAGACTACAATACAGGACACGAGGTCCTTATACATGTTGTCAGCACCAGAAATAGAACAGACGTTAACTTGACATGGCTCCTCGTTTGTCATTTTTCGAAGGCACTTGCGAGAGTGAAAGCCGCTGTGCAATGCAATGCAGAAGCTTTTTTTGTTCTTGTGTATAAAACATTACAGGCCTCCATTTTTATCATGTTTTATCACCCTTCTTTGCATTTTTACTTGCTTTTTTTAAGTGATTTCACTTCATTCAAATATAGTTATTTTTCTTCTTTTTTAGCTATAATCCTCCCAATACTATAGAGTGTGGTGACTATAAGGAGTTCCTCCCTGTACTCAGTCAGCCCGTGGGGTCAAAAAACCCTAGTTTCGGTTAGGGGGAAAACAAAACAGGCCACAACAACATAGCAGGACTACGAACGAGTACACTTAAAAAACACTTGAACCTCTCGACTCCATCCCATCATCCCTATACCGGGTGCAGGAACAATTGCTAGGAATGTGTCAGCACAGCTGGCAAATAAATAGTTCGGCGCAGACAGGGAAAAAAAGCCAAGTACCAGCCGTCATCTCGGGGAGGGGGACTCGAGGAGTGTTGGGGAAAAAACGGGAGACATTTCTCCGAGATGGCGGGGTTTCTTTGTCAAACGGTATTCGGAAGGAAGGAGCCTCCCCTCCTTGGCATCACCGCAAATGCTTCACACAGAAAAGACAGCACAGCTGGTCCACTATGGCCCTGAAGGGCATGTTTATACGCCTGCCGATTAGCACGTGGCAGCAGCTGAGCACATCATGGTTCGCCATATGGACGCCGTCAAGTCCTGTATGTGCTCACGTTCCTTCCCTCCCACCAGGAACGTGCAGAGTGTGGCAGAGAGTGGCAGGGCCTCTGAAATCCCGTAAGAAGGTACTTTTTTGCAAAAAAAAAAAAATAGCTGATCTACAAGCTCGAGACTTTGGTGGTGGGACAGTGAGATGATTTGTTTAAAAGTTTTTAGAGGTCGGGAACCCCAACTTTTTGGGGTTGGTCGCAACTAAACCTACCACTAACCTTAACGCTAAACTTAACCTCAGCAAACCTATACCAAAACCTAACCTTAACCTCCGACTTATTAAAAAGGTTCCAACCGTTTACAAAAGTCTGTGACCACTGTTAAAAAAAACATTCCAACCATTTCAATAATGTTGCAACTAATAGACCTTTCAGTAACCCTTTGCAACCACTGAAAAAGGTTGCAACGGCCATGGCAGTTTTAGAAAACAGTCACAACCTTTAAAAAAAAAGTCAAATGATAAATATCAGACAGATTGAGGTCAAATGTAAATCAGGGCTTGAAACTAACACTTGCCTGGGGCAAGTAAAAAAAAGTGGTTGGGCAAGTGAAGACTGCTAACTGGTTGCCCGAAGTGTATGACTTTGTGCGCTATAACACAACATAAGATATATTTGTCTTGAAGGTGGTCATTGCACTCTGCCTCTGGGTCTTTCCCTGCTTTCTAGCCATCTCTCTCCCAGGTCTGTTTGGTTTCAAACTATCATTTTGCTGGGGTCACGGACCCCTGAGTCTGTGACAACTATGGAAACCACTGATTTACAAGTTGAATATTTACTGTAGCTGATTGTGACTTAAACAAAACAGCCTTCGACTGTGAAAGGAAATGTTTAAAGCACCCAAGTAGAAAGTAAACTTAACTGCAAAATTGCGATATTTTGGGGGGCAAGTGACCATGACCTGAGGGCAAGTAGAACCTGACTTGCACTTGCCCGATGGGCAAGTGCCTCTGAGACCTTAGTGTAAATGACCTCTTGTTGCAGAACCTCTCCAGGCGAAGAAGATTGGACAACAGGTGTGTCGGCAAAACACACAAAAAGGAGGAAAAACATTGAAAAGCATGCACGCAGCAGCCTGCAACAAGAGACACTCTTGATTAGAGACGTTTTTGGTCACCAAGCGCCTCTCCAAGCAGGATGTTTGAACGGTCGTGGTGACCGAAACGTCAAATTAAGTTCTCTTCTACAGTCGTCTGAGGCGGGAGGCGTAATTGGCCTCCTTCCTTCTGAGAAAAACCTGGCAAAATTGTCAAGGTTCATTAAATTATTTCTCAGCCTCTGTAGCAGATGGCAACATAACTATAAAAGGCCTCCGGCTTTTACAGAACATTACTTTTATTTGCCCTCGAACATCCAAAAAGGAAAGACATAAAGATGTTTTGAACCATTTCAATAGATTCTGATTCTTTATTTGCAGTTGTTCAGCTGCGCTACCCATGAAGTTGTCATTTAAAATGTTCGTTTCAATATTGCCTTCTTGCGTTACTGCTTTTCAGGCTGCATAATCAACTACTGATGTATTATTGATTTCAGCTGTTGAAAAATTCCAAAATAGCAACCATGACCTGCTTTAATATTTCACATCTTCCCTGCCATAAAACGTAGCCTGCGTTATTTGTCGGGGAGCGGCGCTGGCAAAATATGTAGGCTATGTTCATGCAGTTCCACTAATCAAGTGGAAGGCTACATACATTAGCTTCTGTTAGCTTTAGACACTAGAATGCGCCATCTTGGTTCCACACTATCAGTCACTTTAGACACTCCTCGAACTATAGTGGTCTTCTAGAGTGTGTGGAACTATAGTCACCATCTGGAGTAAATGTGGAACTAAAGTGGTCCCTCTGGAGTGAGCGTGGAACTATAGTGGTCCTCTGGAGTGAGCGTGGAACTATAGTGATCCCTCTGGAGTGAGTGTGGAACTATAGCGGTCCTCTGGAGTGAGTGTGGAACTATAGCGGTCCTCTGGAGTGAGTGTGGAACTATAGTGGTCCACTGGAGCGAGTGTGTTACTATAGCGGCCCTCTGGAGTGTGAATGTGGAAGTATATTGGCTATCTCCATAGTCAAGGTTCCCCACCCCTGACCCCTGGCTGCCCACTCACCTCCAATGAGCATGGTGCAGATGGAGAAGATCTTCTCCGAGTCGGTGTTGGCCGACACGTTGCCGAAACCCACGCTGGTCAGGCTGCTCAGGGCAAAGTAGAGCGACGTGACGTAGGAGCTCCGCACCGACGGCCCTCCGCCCAGCAACGCCGCACCTGCCGCCCCGGAGCCGTTGGCGTGACTCGGCGCCGCCCCACTCACGCTGGCGTTCCACTTTTCGGACGCAGAGACACTCGCCGCCAGCGGATCCGTCACAGACGAGACGTTCCAATGGCTGTAGTTGTTGGCCGCCGCCACTGCCGGTCCTCCGTCCGCCGGCACGGCGCTCGTCGTGCCGGAGACGCCCAGCAGCGAGCTCAGCGGCGCCAGGAAGTATGGTGTGCCCAGACGTTTGGCCAGTTCATGGAGCCAGCCTGGGTTAAGATACGGGACATGCAGGACAAGTCAGCGTTAGTGCATATATGTCAGACTCAAGTTCCCGGGGGGCAGATCAGGCTCGTGAATGAATTATCTTTAGCCTGTGTGATATTTAATTACTATTAGAACTGGCCCTCTGATATACTGTATGGCTCGCAACATCATAAGAAGTGAACGCAACTGCTTAATTTACTTTCACATTTTACGATGACAGCAGTGCTTGATGGGGATCATAGAACAGGATACCAAGCTTTAAACGTGGAATGAAATGGAAACGGTGGAGTTTTTATCATGGATCCCACCCGATTATCTGGCACAGAGGGTTTCTGAACCAATCAGAGCATGCATCCCTTCAGGTGATGGGATGACAAAAAGAGACGCCTCTACATGGAGCTACACTACACACAACACATGGACTGTTTGTTTACAATAGTCGCTCAGCTCTGCCACTTTACTACTATGTGACTTATTTCTACTATACAATGTGTTCAGATACACAGATACGCTAATACAATGCCAAGGCACCTCTGTGGAGCCTGATTCAGAAATGGGATAAAAAAACGCTTATATTGATATCATAGTCGACACATCATCATGCAGCATGTTTTCACTTACAGGAAGTAATTAAAAATCATTTTTAAGAAGTTTTGACATAAAAATACACTATACGCTATTAAGGGACATTGATTTTTGTAATTTTCTGCTTCTGCTTCTTTGCCAGGGATGTCCTCAGTGTGTTGAAACACAGTCCGGCGCCTGCAGCCCTCAACTTGTACCATTTTTTTTTCTATTTTGGCCCGCTGTGTATTTAAGTTTGACACCTCTGTGTCAGTGTTTCTGTCAGTTTAATGAGAACGCACAGAGCGACGGTTTGGTGACCTTCTCACTAAGACAGCTTCATTAGCGTTTGCTGACGACGCAACGCTGGGGAGGACATGAGGCGTCATGGTTTGACTGTGGGAACTGTCACTGGGAGATCTGCTGAGTACAGGGAATGAACTGGGAGAAAGGGACAAGGTTTGTTGCCTTCATTTTTTGTAATTACGGTTCTTAATTTATAAGAAGTTTGATTTTAAATATAAATAAATTACCTTCTTCATGTACCTGTATATGAAGAATTAAGTGACACTAAGAAAACACTAATGCTACTGGTAAGTGGTTCATTTATATAGCGCCTTATACCTAAAAAGACACTGCTTTTCTTTATTTTATTACCAGTATATATTTTTTTGTTTGAACTAAACCCCAAAATGGATTTTTTATATTTGGGTTTACAGTGCATGGTGCTGGATTTTCTATGGTTATTGTAAAAACTTGGATTGGAGTTGATGTGTGGTCTTCAAGGGGGTTCCACATATTTTCAACATGTTGCTATATCAATAATATATCTTAGTGATGTTATGTGGACATGATCAAAAAGTTACCCCATTCTGGGTTGCCAAGAAATAGAGCTCTAAAAATCATTAACATGGTGAAGCACCATGTTTTTTCTTTCTCCATTTGGTTCCATTTGTACGTTGTGGGAGCAGGGCAGGGTTCTTGAAGACTCACATTGTATTGTCAGTAGCCGGAATGAACCCACAACCTTTTGTTCCTAAGTCTGGCACTCTACTGACTGAGCTATCCAGACACAATAATTTGCTTAATTGTTGTGAACAATGAAACAACCCATAAAACAGCACAGGACAGTAAGCAATATGAACAATCCATACTATAAACCACGAAATGTCTGTCTGTCCGTCCGTCCGTCTGAATGAATGAATGTCTGAAACACAAATATCTCCGCGATTGCCCCACCAATCGCTGTAAGTTTTCACACAGCCGTTCACCATAATATCATGAAGAGCGTGACGAAGCCCTTTTGCCAAATTAACACACCGTTGATTTATAATGAATTTATTTGTGCGTCCCATTAGCTTTATATGCGGGAAGCGACCCGCCCCTATCACACACGTCACACCGACCCAACATGGAATTATCATTGCGGGGAATATAAGCGCATGGAGACGAGTGAGACGCTAGCACAATGGACACGAGTGAGACGCGAGCACGAATCGCCGACCCTCCCTCAACGCCTTGCATTGCCTGCTCTGCTGCTCCGTCAATGAAGAAAATAAAACATAACCTTGACTCGCGGCGTGTCGGCTGCTTTAGCCTACTCGCCACGGTGTTTGAGGAGCAGTAGGACATAGCCTATTCAGGCTGCACGAACAGCGCTCGAGCGCTCAGTTTCTGACCCCCCAATGTCGCAACTGTGACTCTACATGCCATTGATGTCGCAACGTTGACTCTGCATGCCCTTGAACGGCCAGAGTGTTACAGACAGTAGACAGAGTTGCGACAACTCCATAGACATGTACAGGCAGTTCGCCATCATGGCGCACAGCCCGGCCCATCTCTCTCTCTCTCAAACCCGTAACTTTTCCAATTTCCACCCACCGCGGCACGCTCGATCTTCCCCTAAGTGTTGCGACGTTCGACACCAAAATAGAATATAACGATATAATCCACCATGATTATAACAGCGCTGACTCTCACATAGATCCTCCATGCAACCTCGCATTTCCTCAGTGGTTACAGCAGCACCCCAGCTACTCACAGAAAAAAACATCATGTCAATGAAGAAAATAAAACATAACCTCGACTCGCGGCGTGTCGGCTGCTTTAGCCTACTCGCCACGGTGTTTGAGGAGCAGTAGGACGTAGCCTATTCAGGCTGCACGAACAGCGCTCGAGCGCTCAGTTTCTGACCCCCCAATGTCGCAACTGTGACTCTACATGCCATTGATGTCGCAACGTTGACTCTGCATGCCCTTGAACGGCCAGAGTGTTACAGACAGTAGACAGAGTTGCGACAACTCCATAGACATTTACAGGCAGTTCGCCATCATGGCGCACAGCCCGGCCCATCTCTCTCTCTCTCTCAAACCCGTAACTTTTCCAATTTCCACCCACCGCGGCACGCTCGATCTTCCCCTAAGTGTTGCGACGTTCGACACCAAAATAGAATATAACGATATAATCCACCATGATTATAACAGCGCTGACTCTCACATAGACACGAGTGAGACATACAACGAATTGCCGATCCTCCATGCAGCCTCGCATTTCCTCAGTGGTTACAGCAGCACCCCAGCTACTCACAGAAAAAAAAAACATAGCGTCGATTATCTGTCTCGCAACGACCGCTGTTCCACAACACTGCGACGTGAAACTTCACTTTTGATATGCGTGTGTGCGTGCGTGTACACACGGTGTCTCCCTTCAACTCTGCACTAATGGCTTATTAACTCATTGGTTCTCAACCAGTGGTCCTTAAGAGGATTCCAGGTGGTCCCCACTCCCAGGCCAACTTTTTTTCTATGCGTGTACACACGTGTCGACTCTACACTAACACCGTGGTTTTCAACCAGTGATCTGGGGACCACCAGTGGTCCCTGAGAGCATTCCAAGTGGTCCCCAGGCTAAATGATGGAAAGTTGGTTAACCAGATGTACTGTAACTCACATCGCACATCATGCCACAAAGAAGTTAAGAACACAGCATACCTTCGGCTGGCACGCAACACCAAAGATTAACATTCAGTCATGAAACACAACCAGGTAATCATGCAGGTTCTGACAACTTATGTTTGTGGAAGATTCACATAAACAGAGATGAACACTTGGAACAATATTTCATGATGTCCACAGAAACAACCATTTTTATGCAACATTATTTATCACCATTTTTCTGTACGCCTTGCTTTGCCACAACTGATTTATCATTTCCCATGTTACAATATACTTTAAAACAATTGTTCCTCAAACCACTTACATTAATGGAATGATTAGTACATCACATTACCCACGCTTTGCATGATTTGGACTTCACATATTAAACGGGTAAGGTCCTAGTATTTACAAATAAGCAAGTTCTGAGGGTGGAGTGTTTTCCATGAGTCAAGGAACATGTGGTGCTTTTTGGCCAAACAAGGCATGTCACATGAGTTATGCTGTTTCAAATGTTTCAGTTTTTAAAAAATGATATAGCGCCCCCATTTGAGCAATTAGCTCAAATGTAATAAAAACTAGAATGAATGCAATTTTGCAATTGCAAAGTGGAGTTCCCCTGATGATATTGTAATCTGCGACCGAGATGCTAGCCCCACTGATGTTGTAATGGTGACGTGATGCTGCACTGGCCTCACCACTTGTGGTACGACTACGACTGAGTCCTAAAACTCTCCACCGCTGTCTAGGTTTTCTAGGTTCATTCATTGAACCCTGTGGAGTAGAGCAACATACACATTCTCAGCCAATACATACAGTACCCTCTAATGACCTAACAATTTTGAAACACACTTTAGTTACGTCATATAGAACAGTGGTTTCTCATTGGCTGGAAGTTTACAAACAGAAAAATGTTTATAGCCATTACAATAACAGTAGTGGGGTTCCCCACTACTAGAGCGGTGCAATTTGGGAAAAATTGCAAAGTGTGGTTGCCCTATGGCTAGCCAATAGGAGTGAGGCAACCAAACTGGGAACTAGACTTTTGCCATCTAGCAAACTTTTTGGACTTAGGTGATGATGTAATGGTGGCGTAATAAGTGTGGTTGCCTATGGCAACCACACTTTGCATGTACATGTCCCTTACATGTTTGTGCATGTCCCTTACATGTTTGTGCATGTACGTTGTATAAGGCACAAGTACTGTTGTTGGCTGTGGGCATGTTGGAAACCTGCTCAGTGGGGGCAGGTAAAAGTTGATCACAAACGTGGTATTGGTAATACTGTTTTGATTACAGAAACAATCTGTGTTCAAAAATCCTTTATACATAATTTAAAATGTTCACAGTGTCACTTTAATAATTTCTATGTAGTGTTCAGGAGATAGGGGTCAGGAGTACTTATACTTTTCTTGCTCACAAGGGCAGGGGGTTAGTTTAGAGTCAAGGATCACTGCGTTTTAGCTGTTGATAGTGATAGTGACCATTCCATAATGCATGTAAACTGCAAAGAGAAAATGGACGAGTTGCGCAAATCTGCATTTCTAGAGTGTTGCACTGCAACATTTTGTGTGTGACATCAGACCACAGATCCATGGCCAGCTTCACTTCAACGTCAGTGTGAGTGACTGAAGATAGAGCTACCCACAGACAAGAGGTAGACAGTGATAGTGTGCCTTTATAGAATTCAATATCACCAAAAGGAGCAGTGCTACCGTCAACAAGATGGATCCAGAAGAACCAACCCCTTCCACCATCCTGGCGGCTATCAAGGAGCTGAAGGGGGACATGAACGCACGCTTCAGCGCCTTGGAATCCACACCACAACATGTTCAATCCTCTCTGGCTAGTCATATTTCTGAAGTAGAGCAGAGTGTAAACCGTCATGGAACACGCATAGCCCAGCTGGAAGAACTATTCAAGACGATGTTGGAGTCCAGTTCAACCGGGCAGAGTCTACCTGCAGCTGAAGCAAGGAGTGAGGTCCAAGGTGTCCAGACTCAGGTCTCGCCTTCCGAGCATCCATACGTTCCTGCTTCCTCCATCCTCTGTGAACACACAGAGGAGAGCCCCAGCGATGACCTCTACCACCAAACACAGAGGAACGAACAGACCCCGTCAGCAGCCTGTCAAAGAGGTGCAGTTATACCTGAGCCTGAGGATCATCGTCATCAGTTAACCAACACAGAGAGTGCAGTTCTGGCGGGAGAAGGAAAGACGAGCCAGCCGAGTTCCGCAGGAAAGAAAACCACCCACACCTGTGAGCATTGTGGCAAAGGTTTCAGTAAATTAACGTATCTGCGGTCACACCAACGGATCCACACCGGAGAAAGACCGTACCACTGTCAACACTGTGACAAGCGTTTCCATTGGTCAAGTGACTTTCACAAACACCAACGGGTCCACACCGGACAAAGACCGTACCACTGTCAACACTGTGACAAGCGTTTCAGTCAGTCAAGTCACTTGCAGTCACACCTGCGTAGTCATACCGGAGAGAAAAAGTACCACTGTCAACGTTGTGACAAGAGTTTTAATCTTTTAAGTGACTTACACAGACACGTGCGTATCCATACTGGGGAAAGACCGTACCGCTGTCAACACTGTGACAAGAGTTTCAAACAGTCAATTCACTTGCACAGACACCTGCGTATCCATAGCAGAGACAAACCGTACCAGTATCAGTGTCAGCGTTGTGACAAGGGTTTCAGTGAATCAGGTAATTTGAAGAAACACATGTGTCTCCACACTGGTATATCTTTATAAATCCAGGAAATGTGTTGGATTTATAACGATAAATCGCATGTAAAATGAGTTACTAACACTCATTTACCAGGAGTAGGGCTTCACGATTTTGCCTAAAAATAAAATCTTGATTTTTTTCCTCTGAAACCTTGATTTCGATCTAATAGAAGAATTGCGACATTGAGTGAGTGACTGAGTGCTCAAGTGCAGCCTGAGTCCAATAAATTTCTGCCTACTTTCCATGACTTGTCCCTATTTGTTGTCCCCATTCTCAATAGAAGTCTATGTAGAAGAGCCGCCATACGGTTGGCCCCATGAAGTGAACGGAGTTTGTGTAACTGTCTATACTCAGGCTCTGACGCAGAGGTGACATAATAACATCCTGTTGAATGAGAGACGCTGCGCTTAGATGCTGCTGATGCTGCAATACGATCGGATTGACAAAGTCATAATGAAGTGAAATCAACATTCAGCGACTGTCTCATTATGCCCAGACATGGACCCAAATACCACGCGTGTGAATGTGCATGCACCCTGCTATTTTGGACATTATTTAAGTGACAACGGTCGTAGCGACGATAGCCCTTTTTCGATTTTCATTTTTTTACATTGTCCAAAGTCTCGCGACTTAGATGTGATGATTAATCGTGAAGCCCTAACCAGGAGTTTAGCCAGGGACCATGTGTAAACAAGTGATTTTTGTGATTTTTGGCCAAAGGAGGCATGAATTATGCTTGTTCAAATGTTTCAGTTTCAAAAAATTGCTATAGCGCCCCCATTTGAGCAATTAGAGTAAGGCTGGTTTTAGTGCTATTTGCCATCCCCCTCTACCAAACTGTAAAATCTCATGAACAGATTACGCTGGATGTGTGGATAGAAGAATAGAAGAATTTTCACAAACCAGCAACTTTCATTGGCTCGTAAATACATATTTTTTTCACTGAAAAAAAATGTACCTCTATTTTTTGTCCACATGGGTCCAAAGTTCAGGTGTAGATTATTTTCATGTAATTTGATCAAAGATTGTAGGAGTTCAGGGATTTTAACTGTTTTTCATATAATTCAAGATGGCGGGACATCTAAAGGTCAGAGGTCCAAAGTCAAAATACAAAAGTTGCTTGGCATAAGGAGACGCATAAGTGAATATAAGTTACATTGCCAACGGTGAAACATTTCATGAGCTATGAGTGTTCAAAGTTTGCAGTGGTTTGCAACCAGAGTACCCTGAGGGACCACATGCCGAATACTTGTGCACCAATCGCCTTGCTTGCACCCGCTTCACTCATGCAAGTAATAACTACATATAATGTGGCCATAATATCTGCATCCAAATGATAGTAGAAGTCATTCGAACAACTGTAACGCTGTTGAGCAACTGACAAGTCCAACCATATTGTAGTTGGGGAAAGTCCTGTACATGGACACGGGCGTCCCAAGACAATTACAGAGATGCGTCAAGAATGTTCAAGTGCGTTTGCGCATTGCATTTTTCATGAGCTTTCCCACTCGCTCTCCCTCCTCATCTATAGGGGCCTAAAATAACAGTGTGTGCATGTGGCATATCAACTTTTTCCCCGTCACAACTGTGGAAATGAAAAGTGCGGCTGTCTGTGGAAGATAAAGATGGAACCTTCACGTTTATTCAACAAACAACACAATAAACCTATTTCTGCTCTCAGTCTTTCCTGATCGTCACCTTGGAGTGGAAGCCTCTCTTTTGAACGGAGGTCATCCTGAATCCGACACACATGCACACACGCACACACACAGACGCGGAAACCTCTCAGCCTGTGTCTGACTGCAATGTCATCATTTTCTAAAACCACTTTGGACCTCAGCATGAGCCCTGACCAGATTGCTGTGTTAAAACGGGGCTACAGTAGCCGTTCACATTGGACTACTGTAGATTAGGGCATTAACTAAATATTCGACTAGTCGATTATTCGACTAGCAAAACACTATTCGACACTATTAATTCATTATTCGTTATTCGGTAATAATAATTTTTGATGTATATTCTTCAATTTTCTGCAGCAGGCATTGTGGATGTGTGCTGTGGTGTTGGTAGTAATTGTAGGTTGATTGCTTATTTTTCATGTCATCATGTAACTGAGTTACAGAGTGTAATAGGCATGCACTGTTTCAATGGGAAGTCCAGAATCACACATTTTATTGGCTAAAAAACAAATATATATATCACTATAGACTAGTCGACAATTATTCGACTACCAAAGTAGTCGATTTGACTAGCAAAAAACGTGTTTGGTTAATGCCCTACTGTAGATCAAGTTATCCACCCTCTCTGACATTTTTTTATCCCCACAATTGACCCCCCCCCCCATGAGGATTGACCTCATGCTTCCTTCAATGTATGAGGAGTCCAAGCTGCCTTCACCCGGCAGGTGGGGGGGGGGTCCCTGGTTGAATGTAACGTGCGGATGGAACACGTTATCCCAACCAGTTCCAGTCCCCTCCATCAGGCACCCCGGCTGGCCAGGGGGAGGCAGTCTAGAGTCCAGGATCACTGCATGTTTTTTGTGAGGGTACCTACCCTAAATGTTTAATTGAAATGTATAGATACTGTATATCAAGATATATGAAGTATCATGGCCTCTGTATCATCATCATACATAACTATTGTGAGATTGCAAGCAATATCCATCACTACTACTTTTCCATTGTACTGACTTGAGGCCAAGTCAGTTCTGGCTAACACACTGGCGAGTCTGAATGATGTTCGACATGAGCGCCGACAGATTCCTTTGAGGAAATGTCAGTGAGTGACATGAAATAAAGTTAACATTTTCTCTTCTCTGCACCGACATGGATGAGTGAGAGGGTCATTAAAAAACAATGAAAACTATGTCTTATCTCCCTGGAACTCTGGGCCGGTCGGCACCGCTAGTCTTTGTCTGGGTTGAAAAAAGAATGCTACCATTTTGATCAAACAGTGGTGTTTGAAGGGATAGCGCTGGCCTGGTGCAGGTGAACTTTTGCCCTCGTCTCCTGAGGTAATGGCAGTGGTGGAAAGTTACTTAAGTACTGTACTTAAGTATTTCATAGGTATTTGTACCATTATTGCCAGTGTCCAGTCGCTTTACCTCGATTCCACTACACCTCAGATGGTCGCAATCATTTGTATCTGTGGCAACTAAATATAGTGTGGCAACTAAACCTAATCTCAGTAAAACCTATGCTTAAACCTAACCTTAAACTATGGCTTATTATAAAGGTCGCAACCATTAAAAAAAAGGTCGCAACACTTTTTTTTTAAAAGCATCACAACCGTTTTTGAAAAGGTCATGGCCATTTTAAGAATGTTTCGATGGGAAGGGGGCAGTCATAATACGACCCAGTGTGAGGTTGTAGATCTGCAATTTTCTACATTTCGTACACATTTTGAGATTGTCAAATGGGACATTCCTGCAATATGAATACTTTTACTTCGAGTACGTTCTGATGCTGATACTTCTGCACTTTTCCTCAAGTGTGTTTTTAATCCATTCTAGTTATAAATTGAAGTATTGGTACTTTCGACCCTCATGTCCTGTAGGTAATAGAGGGATCTGCTTTTTCTCTCCTATCACACAGCCAACAAGCCTGAAGGCAGGAAGGAGGTTATTACTGCCAGAATATCTGAGTAGACTGGCTGTCAGTCAAGGGTGCAGACCATCTAGTTGTGTGCCGCTGACACACACACGCACACGCACACGCACGCACACACACACACACACACACACACACACACACACACACACACACACACACACACACACACACACACACACACACACACACACACACACACACACACACACACACACACACACACACACACACACACACACACACACACACACACACACACACACACACACACACACACACACACACACACACACACACAGAAGTCCAGAATTTTTCTCATAGACTTTTCGAAAATAATTTATATAAAGACGATTTCGCCGCGGACAAAGCCAACTTGGGTTGTGACAAATCATGATGACATCTTTTGGGACGATCAGATAATTTATAAGATGAAAAATGAAACAAAAAGTGTTGTATCCTGCCGTTTTCTACTTCTTGCTACTGTAATTAGATATATGATGATATTGTCTGTGTCCTCATGATTTGTCTCGACCCGAGTTGGCTTTGTCCGCGGCGAAATCGTTTTTATATAAATTATTTTCGAAATAATTTTCTTGAAAATGAGAAAAATGAATGGGGAAAACACTTCCGGAACCGGGGTGGTGACGTCACTGCACAGGTCTATAAGGCGACAAAGGCCAAATGGTCAAATCTCAATCTAGCCTGTTCCCATTCCAGAAAAAGAAAGACTACATTGCCAAACTTAGAGCAACATGGGAGAGCATGTGGTTCTGAAGTGCTCATTCATTCACACCTCACCTCGTGTCCATTACGAGGACAGCCCTTCCATTCACTTGCAAATACAACGCTTTCCTGTGTTCAAGTTTTAACGTGTCAGTGTGGTGTTAATTGCTGTTCGGGGACGTGGAAGGGAGGAATTTATATTTGATCCTCGCCAGTCTGTAATTCCTACATACGCTGCTGGCGTGTGTGTCGCTGGAGCAAAAAATAAGAAACATCTATTTGTGTGTGTGTGTGTGTGCTACCCAAGCATCTGCTTAAAATGCCCTCCTTTCAACATATGTTTTCTATGCATAGTTAGACATCTGTCATCTGGCGCATTTGAGCTAATTCACACAATGGATATTTTAACTCTGAAGAATGTAAACATGAAACCAAATGGACACGCATGGTTTCATTTTTTTACCTTCTCAAAGAGCTATATCTAGTTAACCAACTTTTCTATCAATTTTACCCTGAGGACCACCTGGACCCTCTGAAGGACCACTGGTGGTCCACCAACCAACACTGACCTACGTCCCAGGAGCTGAGGCTGAGGTTGCTCTCGATCTCGGCGCGGCCGATGAAGTACCAGACGCAGGCCATCCAGTGGGCCAGCAGGGCGAAGGTGGACATGAGGAGGGTCAGCACCACGGCGCTGTACTGGGAGTAGCGGTCCAGCTTCTGGAGCAGACGCAGCAGCCGCAGGAGACGCACCGTCTTCAGCAGGTGCACCCCGAAGTTCTGCATAATATGGGGGGAGAAGACCAAGACTTATTTCCATCATCACAGGGGTTTTCAACCTTTTTGACACCAGGTGCCCACCATTTATTCAGCATTTGAGCCACGGGGACCACGATTTGATGACATTTTAGCCCCACAGACCCCCCAAATTAAAGATTTATCTTTGTTTTTGTCCACAATACCAGGCTGGATTTGGGGAAACAAAACAGGCAAACATACAGATCAAAATGACCATTAATCTTCTACGTTCTCTAGTTGTTGTGTAGACTTGAGGCTAATCTACATGATGAATATTTTTAAGTCTTGAGAGTGTAAAAATGAAACCGATTTCATTTTTACGTTCTCAACAGTTACATCTAGTTAAACAACTTAGCTGGGGACCACCTGGGACCCTCTCAGGGACCACTGGTGGTCCCCGGACCACCTGTTGAAAACCCCTGATCAAGAACATGACCAAGATCATAAGATTTAACATTACATCTTTTTGGGAGGGCTTTGTCGAACAGGGATGGGCTGAAGCTAGTGTGTTTGAGTTTAGAGGCACTCATTTGTATTAACGCGTGGGTTTTCAACCTTTTTGATACCAGGGCCCACTATTTATTCAGAATTTGAGACATGGACACCACCATTTGATGACATTTTAGCCCCACAGACCCAAAACTAAAGATTTTTTTGGTTTTGTCCACATAATTCCAGGCTGGATCTGGGAAACAAGACAGTCAAACAAGTTAGTGCAATATGAAATTGTGTTTTACAAAGACCAGCCTCTTGGTGTCGCTATGACTGGTTGTAAAAAAAAATCTGCTATATCAGAAAAACAAAATCGATGTAATACTGTGTTGGTGTGATCATGATATAGCCTACCTTGTGAATTATTCTTATTGCTCTTTTTTGGATTATGCATCGATGGTTGAAGATTACTTTGAAACGCGCTTCCCCACACCTCCACACTGTACAGTAGGTCAGTCAGATACGCTATGATTAAACAGGTTGTACAATGTGTTCAGTGATGTGTAATTTAACATGCGCTTTGCTTTGCGAAGAGCAAGTTGAAGATCTCCATTAATCAGCTTGCAGAGTCGCAGGGCACTGTGACATCGCTAAACTAAGTGCAGTCAGTACATTACAGTGCTTTCACTCACTGTACCTGTCTGGACAAACACGACTGGAAAGGGCAACTGGTTGGCGGAGCTGGAGGTATGCTGTATTACTAATTAGCAATTTAGACTTTTTCCAAAATATAACTATCTGAGCCAGAAATGTGCGTGTGTGTGCGCGTGTGTGTGTGTGTGGCACACACGCCTGTGCGTGTGTGCATGCATTTGTCTGTGCGCAACACTCCAGATTTGGGTCTGGATCACACACACATGTGTGTGCCACAATTGTGGCGTTTCTAAACCAATCACAGCTCACATCCCTTCAGGCTATGGGACGGAAATATAGAGGGACGGCTCTACTCTGAGTTATACTACACTCGACGTATGGACTGCTTGTTTACAATAATCGCTCAGCTCTGCCACTTTACTGCTCTGTGGCTTATTTCTGCCATATAATTATTCAGATATACAGTATATTCCAAAGCGATGATTAGGTTTAAACCGAGTAATACACTGTCTGGATGCCTGGATATAATCAAGCCACCTGTGATTGTGGAGCATGATTCAGGAGTGGGGGGTATTTTTCTATTGGCTTTTATTGATGTGGGCCTCAACATGTCATCACGCAGGCAGGATGTTTTTCATTTTCAAGAAGTAGTTAAAAAAATATAGATATATTTTATGGAGTTTTTATTTTATAAAATACTTAAAACTGAAAACATGGAACAAATGGACCCGCAAGGGTCCATTTGGTTCCATGTTTACACTCTCAAGAGTTAAAATATTCACCATCTGAAGTAGCCCAGGTCTACAGTACACAACAGGAGAATGTAGAAGATTAATGGTCATTTTGGTCTGTATGTTTGACTGTTTTCTTTTCTCAAAAATCCAGCCTGTAATTGTGGACAAAGCCAAAATCTTTAGTTTTGGGGTCTCTGGGGCTAAAATGTCCAAAAGCAATGCTTGAAAACCTTTGCTTTAATGAGAGAGCTATGTGCCATACGTCAGACCGCCACAGACCGCCAAAACTAAAGATTTATTTTGCTTTTGTCCACAATTCCAGGCTGGATTTCAGAAACAAAACAGCCAAACATACAGATCAAAATGACCATTAATCTTCTACATTCTCTTGTGTAGGGATAATTCAGATGAATATTTTAACTCTTGAGAGCGTAAACATGAAACCAAATGGACCCACAAGCATCCATTTGGTTCCATGTGTACGCTCTCAAAGAGTTACATTTGTTTAAACAACTTTCCATCATTTAGCCTGGGGACCACCTGGAACCCTCTCAAGGACCACTGTTGGTCCCTGGACCACCTGTTGAAAAGCCCTGCCATACGTGAGCGTTTTAGTCAGGATTGGAACTTGGGTCCTCGACACTCACACAAAAGGAAAATATGGTCTGTAATGCACCGACTGAACCGACTGACTGACAGGCCGGCACTCCACAAAACACCACGTCTAAAAATAAATCCATTAACAGGAAAATAGTCTGCGCGAACAATGCAAGAAAAAAAAGGTATAAGTGCAAGCGAGGATGGACGAGTGTTTGTGACTCATGCTGCACTGCATGGGGGTAGCGGAGCACTCCACTAAACTGAATGCGGCTCCATATATATAATAAAAATCCTATTAACGCACAGCGCACAACGCGTGTCAAACAGGGGGCGCTGGCCCTCGGGAGAGAGACTGGGAATAAAAAAAACCTGATGTTAGAGACTTGACATTTTTTTCCGTTTCTGTCAATTTCTCTCATTTCCGCCTCCGTAATAGCAATTTTGCTGATGTTGCTGACCCGTGCGTGTGTTTGTGTGCCTGTGTACATTTACAGTATATACAGTTACTCGCGAAACACACAGTCTATGCTCGTTCAGAACTGTAATTGCTTAATACATCTTTTGCTAACGGTCCCAGGGTCAACTAAGACTTCTAATGGAGCCGTGTGTGCGCGTGTGTGCGTGCGTGTGCGTGCGTGTGCGTGCGTGCGGTGTATCAAGGACGACTCCCTCAAGGAGTTTGGGCCTTTCGGCAAAGAGGGTCTATATAAGAGGCGACACTCCACAAATATTGGAATAACCACTAGATAGCGCGGCTGTGCATCACTCCAATATGGTGGCAATGCTTTGCTTCTGGAACACGTCACACACGCACGTTAACACACATGGTTGTGTGTGCACGTGCATACATGCATGTGCACACATGCACCCTGACATTCACAATGAATATGATACTCATTTCTGCTTTGGTCCCTTCATTAATATGAAAAATAAATCGAGTAAATCGATATGTGAGAGTCAAGTTTGTGTTTTGTACAGCACTAACAGCATGACCTCATGTTTTTTTTTTAAGTAACAGGGTTAGTTATATCATCACTCCAACATGGCGGAGGCATTATGGGAGGAAACTGTTACTTGGGGAGTTAATGGGAGTGTCACCTCTTCAAATAGAATCTCTTTGCTTTCGGGGTGCACAAGGCCCTGATCCGGCTCGAAGGACCATGTAATGGAGATGACAAGGTGGTACAGTACGTGGTGCATGACTCTTACCACGCTGATGTTGAAGGCGTAGAGCAGGTCGAAGGGCAGCGCGGCGATCAGGTCCACAAACAGCCAGGACGTGACGTAGTGCACGCAGATGGAGCGTGCATCGTACACCACCTGGCCCGATGTGCTCACGTAGGTCGTCCGAAAGTTCAGCACGATGTCTGCCGACATAGAGAAGACGAAAAGACGATCGTCAACCCAAACAGTATTAAGGCCCTGATACACTAGCAATATTTTGATCAATATCAACTAGCAATGTCAACATCAACGAGGCAACATGATGAGACACACGGCAACAGGCAACACCTCCCATTAAAAGAAAAAACATTCTTAGTTTGCATTGAATCATTTTCACCCAGCTGTCACCAAACTCAAAATGTTCATTTAGCGGAATGAAATTTACAAAGTCCTTGTTTTTGTCCACAGCAGTGAAGCAGCAGCAGCCATGGTTTCAGTCTAAGAGAAAGGATCAGGTGACGCCCAGGAGGGCTGTTGATTGGAGGATTCCGAAATGTTGACCAGTAGAGGGCGCTAAAGATCTGACTTTTCTGAACAACCAGGAGTTGATCATTTTCTATAGAAAAGTGAAAAGTCAACGTTGATAATTGACGTTGCTTGTTGATGTTGATCAAAACATTGCTAGGTGTATCAGGGCCATTACTATTATTCACAGAGGCCCGTTTCAGCACCCCGCCTGGAGGGGACAGCTCCCCAACGAATTGCGCAATACAGTGCTGTAGTGTTTATTCCCACACGTGCACGCGCACACGCACACACACACACCATCTGGGATCCGTCCCATCCTCACCAGTTTCCGGAGAGCACATCGCACAGTGGAGACAGTTCTGACATTCAGCATTTATAAACAGAGCTAACGACTATTTGTGATTTTCACTGAGCTTGTGGATTGAGAGAAGAAATGTTAATTCCTGGCTCTGTCAGGTTCTTTAATCGTTATGCCAGGGCTGGGCAATGAACTGAAAATATACACTACATCACTGCCAACATTTAGAATGAAAAGAGAAAAGACTTATAAGCTATTCCAAAATAGGGTTTTGGTGAATAAAGGTGCATGCACAGAGGGGTATTTTTGCTGTTCCGTTCAAAACATTTTGATATTTATCCAGTGTTTTTCAGCCAGCGTTTGGTCCCCTGGTTCCCTGCTAAAATACAAGAGTTGGTAACCAAAATGACCCTTATCGATCTTTAACAGATGTCTACAGAAGTAGAAGAATTGTTATGTATTGATCGTTTCCCCTCATCTCTCATAATGTTACCAATCAATACAGCATGAAATTGTGGACATTATGTGTGACGTTTTGGGTCCGAGAGGCTAAATGCCATCAAATGGTGGTCCGTGGCTCAGATTCCCAATGAATAATGGGCCTTGATACAAAAAAAAATGTATGCTCTGGGAGCTCATTATCAGGGGCGGATGTAAGATTTCCCAATGGGGGGGCAATCGGGGCAGGAGAAAATGGTATGGGTGCGGCTTCATGAAGTCGCACCCATACCATTTTTGGTTACATCACTTTTATTAGTCAAGTAAACATCAATAATAATAATCAGTTGTTGATGAAGTTGCAACAGACACGCAGCATGCATAAAGCTAAAGGTCTGAGTTTTCTGTTTTCAATGATGAAATGCTGTTGGTTTAGTGGTGCCACAGCTGTAGTTAGTTAGTAGCAGTAGTAGTGTTTCAAATCATTTTAAATATAAGCACTTTAATTTGAAATATCTTGGGTTGTTTTGCATACCATTGTGTTGGGCATATAGGGGGGTATTGCCCCACCCCTCGCGCCCATGACTAGATCCTCCCCTGCTCATTATTGATTGGAACGGCATGGCAGAAGTGGCACAAAGGAAAGACAGGAGACAGACGTGAAGGGAGTGAGAGGACTGTTGGCTAAAAGGCTTCTCTCAGACATTCCACAACCTACCATTTAACCACAATTTAACCATCTCTGTCAAATCAAAAGATTTGTCCAATCCGAAAAAGTCACCAAATAATGTGCATTTTGAGGTGGGAGAGAGTGTCTGTTTGGCAGTATTGTGCCCGTTTAAAATAATCTCACACGAGAATCTTGAGATTATTCTGTAGCGTTGTGATGCTACCAGGACCAAATCGTTTAAGATTGTAAAGGTCCAATATTGACCGACATGTTTGGCACACCTTGGTGTAGTTTATTGTTAGCTGTAGGATAGCGGATGGCTGTATTGATATGGCAGGCCATGCTGATGGATTTGGAAGAGATTTGGGAAGGACCAGTGTAGACCAGGGCCCCCTCGCCCCTTTCATGACACCGCCTGGGTTCCAGAAATGGAACCATCATTCATTTTCCTCATAGACTTTCTGAAAACGGTGAATATAAACACCTTCAGTATGTTAGAAAAGTACTGTATTTGAAGGCCCTAAAGTAAAAAAGATACTGATTCTATTCAAAATGTATTGCCTCCCGTCTTTCCACAACATAACATAATAGGAAAATACTCGATAGTGGGTTTGATGAGAACCCGACTCAATAGGCCTGATCGATGCAGTGCTCCTTATCAATAAAAATGAACAAGCTCCATCCCTACTTTCCCTACATTTTAAGTTGTGGTCTACTGCAGTGCTCAGACAGATACTTTCATCCCTGTGCTCATTTTGCTTGGAGCCCTTCCTCAGCAGAGATGGACTCTGTTGAACCCCCCCCAAAAAAGTTAACATATCATCACTAATGGAAAAAGAAGTTAATCTAGCACAGACATCAACTGCACGCATAGACCTCAAACTCATTTAGAGCTGGTCTCAGTTCATCCCTCCGTGTGATACCATCGGAGGAGGACACAGTTAATTAGAAGAGGAGAACAGATTGCTGGCATGGAGGCGGGGGAAGAAAAACCCCAGCAAAAAAAAGGAAAAACACCAGTGCCAATTCGTTTGCCTCTGGCGAGATAAAAAATGAAAAGCTGTATTTCAATGTTTAATCCCCCTAGAAGCGCGGATGATCTCCAACAATTGAGAGAGATTGTTAGTTTAAAACACACACACACACACACACAGATTGTTGTGATGATAAACTCCAGTGAAAGCATATGTGTCAAACCCAAGACCTGAGGGAGTCAAATCAGGGCCTTGAATGAATGAAACTAAACTATACCTATATTCCACTACAAAAAACAGAGATGTTATCAGTTGGTGATTAACACAACGGATGCCGGGAAATGTGTCAAAATAAATGTGCTCAATTGCTGCCAGATATAGCAGATCTTTTACTTTGAAAGCACCCACCCTCTCTATCTTCCAAATGAGAGGTTTGTTGAAGTCAGAGAAGTTTGAAGTTCTGGTCAGCACCATGGACAGTTATCTAGATTAAATGATGCGAGGCATTCTTTCTGAGCCGCAAACCAAGGAGTATTCAATCCAGGAGATGACGCGAAGGCACCCACGGGGGAGTCCACATTGGTTCATGGGAGGAAACAGACATGCGCAGTACAGATCAGGAAGTCAAACCATCCAAGAGACCAATGGCATGCATGGCTTGCAAGCGTCAAACTTCCTGGAATGTACTGCGCATGTCTGTTTCCTGACACGAACCAATGTGGACTCCCCCGTAGGTGCCTTCGCGACTTCTCCTAGGTCGATCCTCCTTGCCGCAAACAAGGAAGCGAACAGTGTGCATGTGCAAAACAGCAAGGAGTATGATGGAGAAGGAGAGGCCAACCAATAATAATAATAATAATAATAATAATAATAATAATAATAACCTAAAAATTTATTTTGGTTGATAGGAATCAAAATGCCTTATGACGTCTTAGACCTACAGTCATGAAATGACTTTTGTAACATTTTAACATGTTGTGACATTTTTTTCACCCTGTGCCAATTCCTAATGTGATCTAGACTCTACACACACCCTCCACCAACCTAGGGAGGCAGCGGATTGACCTCATGCAGGGGTTGACACTAAGGTCTCCGACGCACTTGCCCGAGTGCCTGATGGGCAAGTGCCTGAGAACCTGGGAGAACATGCAAACCCCACACAGAAAGGCCCTTTCGCAGACCTCGCCTCGGGCACTGATGACACGAAGGAGGAGGGGACACTCCGCTAGCGTCCCACAGCGTCTCTAGCTGGAATAGAACCGAGAACCTTCTAACTGTGAGGCGACAGCACTGACACTTTGCCACTGTGCCTGCTGAAACGACATTTTTAAATGTCATATGGTCTAAATGGGTTAAATGTCACAGCAGAACAGCAACTGCCATTTTCGGGCAATACTTAAAAAAGAAACTTTTTGTCTAATTGATATAGTGTGCTAATTAATTAGTACACTACACTATAACACAGGAAATGAGAAATGGGACAGGAGCCTATAAATCAATTGTAATTAAGAGAAATACCACCATATTCATCACTGCCGGAGAAAGATTTTTTTGCTACGTTGATTGACCAACGCCTCCATGTCTACATTGACCAACCGGCTAAGTGAGATAATGAGAAACGGAGTCAATAATGGATCTGTGCCCTATGTGGTCTGTTGCTGGTTGGAAAGGTCAAATAGTTGACATTTACTTTCATATAAAGATTGTAAAGCTTTGCATGCGCGCATGCGTGTGTGCATGTGCATTGTGCATGTATGTGTGTGGGCAACGTTCCCATCCGTCCATCCAAAACTCGATCATCACCTAAATCTACATACTGGATATGGAGCCCGCCAGCAACTCTACATCTGACCTCAAACTCTTAGATCTTATGGAGCTGACCTGTTTTATCATTCCATAGGTTGATCCTTCACAAGAGATGGGTCAAAATGCGGAGAACAAAGTTCACTGTGGAAAGGGTGCGACTACTTTGACATTACGCTTTAGGCATTTAGCAGACACTCTTTATATTAGGCAAGGAACAAAGGTTGATCAAAAAGACAGAGATTATTTAATTGAAAACAGAGTTCCGGAGACTGGATGATATCGCCTGACGCCTGGTTTGCGTCATTTAAAGTTGTCAGGCCCCATTATAGCCTAAGGGGAGGGGGAAAAAAAGTTGATATCGCCTAATCTAAATCAAATGCTTAAAACTTCTAAATCAAAGTGCTCGTTTTTGATGTTCCCATGGTGGCACCATGGTTAGCAGATTGCTGGTTCTTCATTTTGGCTGCTCTTAGTCACATCAGCTATGAAGCCCGGTGACATCATGTGCGGCTGAAACTCCTATTTCACTGATTTAATGGTTCCCAATGGTGCTGGCAGCTTAAACATGTACAAAATTGGGGAAAAAAATACAGAAATCACGGCACCCCCTCTTTCAGTTCCAACGCAATGAGAAATTACCAAAATCGCCAGGAGCGCGCTCATTCGTGCACGTGCACGGCCTGTATGTCCTTCTCTGATCATAATCCAACAATCGTCGCAATACGGCTTGATTTGACCTGTTCATGACATAAAACATGATCGCAGCGTTCGCTCCCAACCGGCATGTCATGATGAAGACGAGAGCTGCATCCACATCCTCAGACAGCCTCTCCAATGTTAAAGCAATGTTAAAGTGGTTGTAGTGTGTAACTGCAGGCAGTCCGTGCATTCATGGGAAACCCCGTGCTCCTGCTTCATATTTGGAACCAGACCTTCAAAATCTCTTCAAAATCCATCAACAAGGCATGCCCTATGTAGTGGAAAAATGTGTGTGTGTATTTATTTTTTTAAACAATGTTTTATCATACAGGAAAGCTATTGGTGAAGAGGTTTGTCTATCACATGTAATGCTTAGCTGTGATTGGACCATAGTAGTTTGGGGAGGGGGTTATCTAAAGGTCTATTGGACAATAGCAGCTTGGGAGGGGCTTAGCTAAAGGTCCATTCTGCAGAAATACCGGTAATACAGCAGCTGCCAATTGAAACGACGCGTCATTTCTTGTTTTGCACCGTACTTTACTCACCGATGATGAACAGTATCTCCACCAGGATGTCGCTGACGCTGGGCGGGTTGCGCGCCACCACCACGGCGCCGTCCTCGCGGATCTCTCCGGCGGCGGTGAAGCAGACGTTGTAGGGCACGGTGACCGCCACGTAGAAGGTGGCCAGCAGGATCAGCCAGTCCCAGCCAGCCTTGAACGTGCCGTAGTGGAGCAGGATGAGCCGAGACTTCTGCACGTCCGCCACCTTGTACTCCGGCACGGGGTTGGCGTTGGCACCCAGCACATTCTGTAAGCACACACACACACACAACGGGGAGGGGGAGGAGGAGGGAGGGGAAGAGGTATATGATTCACTCAAATTCACTCAAACAAATTGATTGATATTGAGTATTTTATGAGAAGACGCAAAGCGAATGTACAGTCAAGCAGAGGCAGATCTAGGCATAGGCATGGGGGGGCAATGCCTCCCTAAATGCCCAGTCTGCCTCAACTTACACGATGGCACGCAAAACAACCCAAGATATTTCAAATCAAAATGCTTGTATTTAAAATGATTTGAAACACCACCACCATTTGAAACACCACATGATGGATGACAGCTCTCATCCATCGGGGGGGGGGGGGGGGGGGCTAAATGCCCAGACTGCCCCACCAAACATGATGGCATCGAAAACAACCCAAGATATTTCAGTGCTTATATTTTAAAAGTATTTGAAACACTACTACTGCTACTAACTAACTACATTGGCCTCACCACTAAACCAACAGCATTTCATCATTGAAAACAGAAAACTCTCTGGGTTAACTGAGTCAGACCTTTAGCTTTATGCATGTTGAAACTTAAACAACAACTGATGTTATTATTGATGCTTAACTTGCCTAATATAAGTCATGTAACCAAAAATGATATGGGTGCAGCTTCGCGCCATAGGCGATGGAGCCGCACCCATACCATTTTCTCCTGCCCCCCCCAATTGGGAAATGTTACATCCGCCCCATGCAGTGAAGGAGTTTGTCCAAAACTGTGGTTTTCAACCATTTTGATACCAGGTCAGGACCCATTCGACCAGCGCCAACTGCAGCGCTGCCAGGGTACAAAAAAATTACCCTGCAAATATTAAAATTATTATTTCTTTAACATTCTTGCCACGATATGACGATTTTTAGCCCCCGATATAAAGCATTACAGCGTCACTGTTGCTAGGCATATTACTACTGTTTGTCTTGCGTCCCGTAACAATGTCCTCCTCTCCATAAAAATCCATTCAAAACAAAGACTTTCCACGCTGTTGTTGTTTTTTTTCAAAATAATTTATTCTTTTGTGAAAAGCACCCATTTCACCTATTGTGATTTTTAACTGCACCGTGGGGAAAATACCACTGATTGGAACAATAGCAAAAAGATAAGTCCTGCTGCTGACTTCTATCTGAAATGCCCAGATGGGTCTAAAATGGCGCCCACTGATTGACGAACAGGGTGGCTCAAAGAGTATTGATAAAAAGGGTAATTATTTTCCATCAGTTAGTGGAAAATAGTGGCTCTGTTCAGAATGTATTGTCTCACTTTCTACAAAAATAGAAATTGCTCGATAGTGGGCTTGATAAGAACCCAGCTCAAGAAGCCTGATCAATAAGGTGATCGTTATCAATTAAAAAACAAACAAAAACCAGCTCCATCCCAAGTCACGATGGAATGAGCTATGTGACTGAGAACAAAGCGTTCGCGTTGCCATTGAAAACATGTTCGAAAACAAGTGATATATCTTGGCCAGGGGCCGGATCTAGAGGGGGGCAGGGGTGGGCACAGCCCAACCAAATGTGCATCCTGCCCACAAGGTAATATAGGTGGTTCCAGGTGGTCCCCAGGCTAAATGGTGGGCTGTTAGTTAATCAGATGTGACTCTTTGAGAGCGTAAACATGTTCATGTTTACGCTCTCAAGAGTTAAAATATTCATCATGTGAATTATCCCAAGTCTACACAACTAGAGAATGTAGAAGATTAATGGTCAATGATCTGTATGAGTGACTGTTTTGTTTCCCAAATCCAGCCTGGAATTGTGGACAAAAGCAAAAGAAATCTTTAGTTTTGGGGTCTCTGTGTGGCTAAAATGTCCTCAAATGGTGGTCCGTGGCTCAAAAGCTGAATAAATAGTGGGCCCTGGTGTCAAAAAGAGAGAAAACCACTGCGTCGTATGAAAAACTTTGAAGGTGCCGACCCTGCCATTCTTCCAGGGCTGGCTAGATCCGGCCCTGATCTTGGCTTTGAGCCGTGTGAGTCTGAGAGAGACATCAGCCAAATAGACGAGCCTCGCACCACTACATGGAGCGCTGCGGAGGACCGCTTCTGCCAACTCTGTGCTGTCCAATTTGCATAACCAACAGGGTGGGAAGCGGATATAATAATAATCTGTCATTGTAAACATGCCACACGGAACGGTGTACACAAACACAAACACAAGCCTGCAAATACTCCCACGAATTACGAGGTGTAATGCCAGTGGGTTTCAACCAGTGGGCCTTGATGGGGTTGGTCCAGGTGGTCCCCAGCTAACTGGAAAGGTGATAACCAAATGGACTTTCATTAAATCTTTAACTCTTGTGTTAAAGTCAAAAGTATATTCTTTTACTGCATTGTTTGGTTTACAAGAAGCCTAAATATTAGTTGATCAATAGTTTATGATGCCAGATGCCTTAAATAAGTGATTCCATCAGAAATGTACATGGCATCTCTCCAACACAGTGTGGAATGTTTTTTTAATGTCTGAGAGGCTAAATGTCATCAAACGGTGGTCCGTGGCTCACATGCTGAATGAAAAGTAGGCCTTGATTTGAAAAGGCGTTGGAAAACCCTGCTGACACAGAGCGATGATAGGTCTGCTCTGCCAACTCTCTGCTGCCCAATTTGCATAACCAACAGGGTGGGAAGCAGTTATAATCCGTCGTCGTAAACATTCCACACAAAATGGTGTGCACAAATAACACATGCACACATGCAAATGGAATTTTTGTTTTGTTTATAGCAGGGGTTTTCAACAGGTGCTCCGGGGACCACCAGTGATCTTTGAGAGGGTTCCAGGTGGGCCCCAGGCTAAACGATGGGAATTTGGTTAACCAGATGTAACTCTTTGAGAGCGTAAACATGAAACCAAATGGACCCTTCGTTTCATGTTTACACTCTCAAGAGTTAAAATTCACCATCTGAATTAGCCCAAGTCTATACACAACTAGAGTCGAACGTAGAATGTTGGTCATTTTGATACTGGTATTGTGGACAAAAGCAAAATAAATCTTTAGTTTTGGGGTCATCAGATGATGGTCCGTGGCTCAAATTAGAATAGTGGGTTCTGGTATGAAAAAGGTTGAAGGGTGAAAACCACTGCTTTATAGTATATAAAGTCCCAAAATGTGTTCAGTGTTAGCCGTTTGTCTCAGTCTAGATCTGGGATGTCAAACTTAAATGCACTGCGGGCCAAAGTAGCAAAATTGGTAAGTCGAGGGCCTGATCCACCGTCCGAGTTTCAACACACAGGCACCGGTTTATGCAGAAAAAAGTACTTTTTTTCTTCAAAAAACAATGCCCCTTAATATAGCAAGATACGTGCAAAGATGAAACCGCATGCATAAGGACTGAAAATGGATTAGTAAAGCTTAGTTTCCTGTTCTATGACCCTCGCCAAGCACTGCCGTCATAGTAAAATGAGAAAGCAAATCAATTGAGTTGAGAAGGTAATACAATTAGTTGCATTAACGTCTTATCATAGTGTGTGCAATATACCAGAGGTTATAATAGTAATTCAATATCATCCAATATCGACCAAAGATAATTCATTCTAGGGGCCTGATTGGGCCTCCCAGGCCTTGAGTTTGGCATATATGGTTTAGAATAGATAATCCAATTAACCTATGTGCTGCTCCAAACTGACATTGATCAACTGGTTGAATGAAATCAATGGCTTTGTGATGGAATCACTTAATTAAATTTGAACTGCCCGTACCATGGGCCCTGCAGGACCCAATACTCTTGATACATACATCAGTGATTCTCATATGGGCTGGGGCCCACTGATGGTCCGTGAGGAGACTGCAAGTGGGTCCTCCAGATGATTGCCAAAACTCTAAGAGTGTGATGATGGTTGATCTAATATTAAAGATGGAGTGCTGTTTATTATGTATTTGAATTCAAATAATTCAAATAAATGTGATACCAACACTACTGGGTAAATGTCTGGTCATATCCAATGTACAGTGCTATGTCTGTGCATGTGTGAATCATGTGCATGTAGAGCTGGGGTGCCCAAAAGGTAGATTGTGATCAGTAATATATAACATAGGCAATTTTAAGCTGTAACTCATCTGTAACTCTTGAGAGTGTTAAAATACGCTCTCAAGAGTTAAATTATATTTAAACGTCTGAATTACGTCATTTTCAAGAGTCAACACAATTAGAAAATGGAGAATAATTATTATCTTGACCAACATTTTGCCAGTCCTCTTTCCCAATTGTGGACAAAAACGTGAAAGTTCTTAGTTTTGGGTGCAAGAGACTAAACTTAACATCATGAACTGTCAGCTCAAAACCCAAATACTGTTTTCAAATGTCAGTAGTAGCATATGCAAGAAAACCTTCCAATTCTCTCCCTCTATTTTTCATTATGAGTGCATTATTCTTAAACACTATAACAGTAAGTAACACCATTATTTCAAAGCTCAAACTTTCTTGGGAGCTTTGAAATGGATTTCTTTTATTCATGTGTAGCTCTTGTTGAACCAGTCATTTTTAAAGTAGCTCTCAAGTCAAAAAAGTGTGGGCAGCCCTGATGTAGAGTGTTGTGAAGGTGATTATGCTGAATCCTTACCTGCTAATAATGAAGGAGATGGTGATGCTGATGAGAGTTATGTAGATTGGTGATGATGATGGTGATGATGATGAGGAGGAGGAGGATGGTGATGTGGTCAGTGATGGAAGCAATGGGGACTGCAAGGAGAACTTGTGTGGGGAAAAAAACTCCTACCAACACGATTGAGTGTTAATTTAACACACAGAGTGAGTCAAAGTAAAATAGAAAACAAAGAATCACGTGTGAAGTGAGAGCAAATGTTGAAACACTTGGCTACAAAAGCTGTTTATCCCTTCAAAAATAATAATAATAATTAAAGTTTATAGAATTGGTTACCACCAAAACGGGACAACTACTCAGCTGAAAACCAAAAGTGTGGAACTAAGCGTCCGAGTGCATGTGGATGTGGAAGCACGCGGACCGTCCTCACGTACGTTGTTGATGTTGAGCTTGCTCTTGGTCTTGTCCTGCCGCTGCAGGTGTCCTGACAGCTGGTAGAGCACGGCGCGGCTCCGCCGCCGCTCCGTGGATGAGAAGCCTGGGGGACGCGTGATCTGGTGGACCTCCAGGCCCGTCTCTTCATCTATAGGCGGACAGGGACAGACAGGGGACGCGTGGATAGTGTTAGAGAGGCAGGGGCAAAGGTGATTTTAGGCTCTCCCAGAAGGGGGGGCACTTGGACCCTTATAGATCTGTAACTCTTGCTAGAGTTAAACTCTCAAGAGACATTATATTTAAACATCTGAATTACGTAATTTTCAAGAATCTACACAACTAGAAAATGTAGAAGAATTGTGAATAGAAATGTGGAAAATCCTTAGTTTTACAATTGAATTAACTGCCTTTTTTACGGTTTTGCCATCAGGGGGTCAATTGCCCCCCCCTTTTGTATTATAGATGTCATGTTTAGTAGATTTAGATAGCAGCTTATGCAAAAATACCACTAATCAAACCTTATAGTTGGGTAGGGGAAACAACCAATAAGGCGTTTTCTTCATAAAACAACAACAAGAGCACTTTTTTGGATATTAATCAACCGCAAATAAAGGATAAGAAAGCCTACTAGCACAGCATGCTCCTTTCATCAATTGGACTAGCACACACTCACCGGTCCCTGAGTCTACGGCGTCCGGGTGGTCCTTCTTGTTCTCTGTGATGTCTTTATGGGAGACCAGGAAGAGGACCACCTCGCTCTTCTCATTCTTAATGGGCACAATGTCCAGGAGACACCAGAACTCAGAGCCTGCGGGTCAGGAGACACATGATGGATGACAGCTCTCCCATCAGCATTAAAAGGGGTCACTTGGAAGCAGGGGCGGATCTGGGCATGGGCATGGGGGGGCAATGCCCCCCTAAATGCCCAGACTGCCCCACCAAACATGATGGCATGCAAAACAAAACAACCCAAGATATTTCAGTACTTTGAAACACTTTTGAAACACTACTACTGCTACTAACTAACTAGAATCGTCTCACCACTAAACCAACAGCATTTCATCATTGAAAACAGAAAACTCTCCAATTGGGAAATGTTACATCCGCCCCGGTTTGGAAGCACTTTTTGCAATGTACATTGCAAGTACGTATGAAGAATATTTAGAACACATTCCTAAGGGAAATGTGTGTAATATGTGGGTCAGTGTCCATGGCATGGTGTCACAGACACTGGTCTCACTTCCTTCCTGGAATATTTTCGAAGCATTTAATTAGGGCTGAAGTAGTCAATGTATGTTTTATATCAGAATTCATAGATGAAAAGTAGCTAAGAATTGAATAGTTTTCAAATAATTCTAATGGGGTAAAAGTACATTTTTTTGAAATAAAAGTAAAATAAAGAAGATACTAGTAGTAAATAAGCTCTGTATATACACTGGTTGACACTGGTCAACAAGTGGGACGGGGGAATCTGTAGTCCAGGGACGTGCAGAGAGTAGGGGGCATGGACTGAAATCCCGTAATGGGGCACTGTTGGACCAAATCAGCATTTTTGGGGGGGTGCAACCCATAAGCCCTTGTTTAGACAGAGGAGATGCGGTGTAAACAACACAGATTTCTAGTTTGTTCAGCGCAAAATACTGTGTTCAACAATTCTACAAAATGTCATGGAGCAGCATTTTGCATTTCTTTCACCATAGTAAAGGATGCATTTGTGGTCTGAAAAGTGCAGTTGTTTTAAAGACAGGTAAAAGGGCAGGGCCTGAAGTCCCCCTTCAATGTCTATGAGTGCACGTCCCTGCTGTTGAGAGCAAATAGAGCGGCTATTTTTTCCATTCCCACTGAAGCTCGCCCCCAGAATAGAGACACGAGGGTTCATGTACTATACTGTAATGGCACAAGCAGGGGCCATTCATAGCAGTCATAATGATTCATCGGGGTCTAATGGTGCAGTTTACACTTGCGGAGGACAAAGCCATTAACGGCCAGGCTGCAGGTCTTTTTTTTTTCTCCGATGGATGCCAACGACATCGAAAACATCAAACTACAATCTCTGTCCATACTATCTATACTGTAATAACATGTGCTCTGGTCCGTGAATGGAAGCAAAACTTTTTATTTTTAAGAGGTTGAAAATTTTATTTACTGAGGTTGAAAAAAAAAAAACTTTTCTAAATCCTTTTTAAATAGAACCCCTTTACCACGTCTTCCTCATCTCTCTCCCTTACCCTACAAAAAACAACAACACAGAGCCACTATGGTGCGCAGTGTCCACACAAAAGACATGCAAAAGATATTGCTTCTGTATGTCTTTTGACATAGCTACAGTAGGCTACGTATTCAACATTCACAATACACAGCAGCCCACACTTCAGAACGCAACAGAAGAAATAGTAGGTCTAACATAGCAGGCAAAGAATACCATTTCCTTTCACATTTACATGTATGTATGCATTGACATGTATTGTACTGTATTCCTCCTCCTCCTCAACAACTCCATAACGGCCTCAAGCCGCTTATTTCCTTTCCTGAGCCATTCAGTAAATAAACGACAATCCTCACTGACTGGAGAAGTAGAGTTCCACGCATCCTGTGCGTAGCGCTAAACCTGAAACAGGACAGTCACTATATCACGGGGGGATAAAGTTTGGAGATGAAGTTTATGCGATTCTGTATTTCTCTGACAGTGTGCAGTTCAACTTCAGCCAGTCACTGCACAGACCAATCCATCTGAGCACAGTCAGAGGGTTAGTTATTAAAGCTGAACTCCCATACTGTTGTAAATAAAATATTAGTTTGAATTCCGTGCACATGCACACAGAGCAAGAAGAATAATTGGGAAAAGAAATGAAAATATTTAACTTTTCCTCCTTTTCCAAGGAGCAAGGGAAGAAAACTAACATTTTCGCTCAGGCTGGTGCAAGTCGATTCTTGTTAATGAAGCCGATGCATCGACACACACCTCACAAAGAAAAGCTTCACTGAACCATCGCGACCCAGCCAAATGTGTATGCACATTTTATATTTGAAGACTCTTCTACGCCATTTGTTATATACTCCAGACAATAGAGTGGAGAGAAACTGCTTGCACATACTGCATGTCGTTAGCCATATATACTGTGATATGCAAGGTGTTATTATGAACAGAATAGTTTTTGTAGGCTGTGTGTGTTTCTTTTTTCATGTTTGTGCACTGTGTAAATCAGTTGCATGGGTTTGCCAGAGGCAATGTTTTTTGCCCTTTATAAATAAAAGAAAGAGCTACAGCATGTTTCCCCACCTAACTTGTGTATGGCAACTTTTCCCTCGTTCGACCAGTAATGATTTCTACACCTCTGGTCTGAGTGTATACGTGCACCGACATCCCAATGGGATTTTGTAAGTTACAGAAATAACCCTGCCAGAATGAACAATTTACATTGGCAGGTGGCTAGAAAATTAATCAATAATTAAATTGTTTATTCAGAAAAATTGGTTCTCGACTGGAAGTGAATGAGCCAATGATAGGATCTACATTATCTATTCACCTGTAACTAACTGCTCCACTCCACCGCAACCGGCCGCCTGTCCACTTCCACCTACAGTACCAAACCAATTTATTTAGCATCGTCATCATTGTAAGTTTGACGAGTGGCCAAAGCTCCAAAAACAGTCGGAAATGTAGTTTAAGGGTTTTTATTTCCCCCAAACTCCACCACCAACCTCCAGGGAGTTTTCTTCGTTGCAAAAACAATTTCCATCGCAAAATAGCAATAATTTTAGATCTCCCTCAGGGATATTACCTGTGTCACATCCAACTAACTAGTCAGTCTCTGCAGTCTCCCTTAAGGGTATACTATATAGGTGACATTTTCTAAAGATTTCTTTCCCAATATGAAAATTGCTAAGTGGGTTGAGTCAGTGAGCACATGAATTAATTGTGTAAAAAATAGGATTAATCAACAATTTGAATTAATGCCATTGACGCGTTATTTTAAACAACCTTATGTATAAATCAGACTGAAAACTCAATGACAATTAAGTTGATGAAATAATTATTAAAAGCCTGCCCAGCACTCGGTCCCTTCCTAATCAAGGGAAATGCCGCCAGCAGTGAAGGACAGAATTAGCAGACAGTGAACATCTAAATTCCCCACACTCAACACATTTAAAACAATTGTCCTTTCATATTAGAAACCAGTGTGATGTGCATTGCCCGTGACAATAGCCATCATCATCTTCATCATCCACCATGAATTTTTTCCCCCTCATTGGTCTATATTGCTTTTTTGGCTAATTTTATATATACGATTCATAGTCTACATAATTGCATTGCATCCCTGATGCGAATAAAACAATTGAGCTATTAAATGACAGGATATTCATTTACAATAAAGTTACACAATTTTAATTAAAAAAAGTTGATGCTGATTATAAATGTAATATGATCTCCTACAGTATTCTCACTTTTCATGATAATGTGACTTTCTTTATTAAAATCTGTAACCCATTCAGTAGGGGATACAACACATTTTGTTTAGTTTTTCTTCTAAAAACACTGTGTGTTGTCATGGTTTGTCAAATGCGTGTTTGCTTTGTCCACGGCATAATGATCTTTAAATAAATCCGATTTTGAAAAGTCCATATGGAATATGAAATGGGAATTTACTTCTGGGCTCTCATGAAAGGGACACCTGTTCAGTGTCTTGCTCGAGGATACTTTGACACTACCTCTGGTGGAGCCCGGGTTTGAACCGGCAAGCTTGTGGTTACTGTACCGTCCGTCCCCTCTACACCCCTGATTCACCGCGTCCCCGGTGCTACACGGTACTCACCGCCCTTCTTGTAGAGGACGATCTCGGTCTTGAACTCGCGGCGCTCGTCCAGCGCCTTCTGCATCTGCGCGGTGAGCCGCTCGTTGGTCTCGGCGCCGTGCAGGAAGTGGCAGATGCAGCTCTTCTGCATGAGCTCGCCGCGGGCGAAGCCCGTCAGCTCACAGAAGCCGTCGGAGCAGTAGACGATGGGGTACAGCGACTGCACCTGGGCGTTGCCCAGAACAAAGTTGCTGTCTGGAAATAACAAGGTGATAAAGAGAGAGAGAGGGCGTGGGTAAAGGCCCTGATAATAATAATAATAATAATAATAAAACTTTATTTATATAGCACCTTTTTTTAAAAATATTACAAAGTGCTTTACAACAGAGCAACACATAACAGACACAGTAAAACAATATAGACAAGTTGAAAGACGAAAAGGAAAACATAGATTAGGGGACAATGTCACTAAAAGCTAAACGATAAAAATGAGTCTTTAAAAGGGATTTAAAAAGGCCCTGATAGGCTACTCCTAACAATGTTTTGATCAATATCAACTAACAATGTAGACATTAACAGGCAACATGATGTCAGACATATGGCAACAGGCAACACCTCCCATTAAAAGAGGAATTCCACCCATTTTACTTTTTTTTTTTTTCAACCATTTTGGGACCAGGGCCCACTGATTATTCTGCATTTAAGCCACAGGCCACCATTTGAAGAGGTCTATTCGCTCAGACCGAAACTAAAGACTTTGTTTTTTCCACAATTCCATGCTGTATTATGGAAAAAACAACTCTTCTACATTTTCTAATTGCATAGATTCTTAATAAGTATTATGTTTAACCCTTTCAGGACGGGAATCCATATTTGGATTCTGTACAGTATGTACAGTATTACAGAATAAACTTTTTTTGATGCTGATATACAAATATTTCACGTTTTTTTACACTCTCAAGAGTAAAATATCCATTTGGGTCACCAACTCCATAATTTAGCTGGGGACCACGTGGAACCCTCTCAAGGACCACTGGTGGTCCCCGGACCATTGGTTGAAAAGCACTGGTTTAGGTGGTGATGTAATGGTAACGTAATTAAAATATCTTTATGCAAGTACTGACAGATATACTGTGTATTGTGTATAGTGGCGAAGTGTGCCAGGGTGAACTGGGCCTTACTTTGAGAGCAGGATTAAAGAGGCTAGATACATGAAGAACTTTTAAGCAAAACTCTAATCTCTTGGGCCTATGGAATTAAGAAAGGACCACAGAAATATGGTTAATCAGTGAATCTCAACCTTTTTACAACAACCACAACCACCTCAGTAGTTGGCTCTCATGTTTCTTAAAAAAAATCCTGGCAGTCTGAGTAGAATGTCAGATTTGATTCAAAGTGTCAACACTAACCTGTAACATGGCAGTGCAGTCAGACCTGAGACAGACAGACAGTCTCTCTCTCTCATGCTAGCATGAGGCTACATGTCCAAAAAGTTTGCAAAATAAAGTCCCTAGCAGATAAACCAAGGCTGTGTTTTGTGTTTAGGTTCACTCTTTAATTAATTAAAATGGCCTTACTATCTACCTCTGAGCAGCAGCAGCACCACTGGAACAGACTGCTAGCTAGCATGCTAGCATGAGGATTCAAAGACTACGCCCCCATTGGCTCCAGATCAAAATGTGATTGGCTGGTCAAACTGTCACTCCACACCTGGGCTCCCACTGAACTGCATTAGGCCAGGACAGGCTAGAGTAGAGTCTACATTTTTAGACATTTTTAGCCCCAAAAGCCCCAAAGTTGTGTAGACTAATTCAGATGATGAATATTTTAACTCTTGAGAGTGTAAACATGAAACCAAATGGACCCGCAAGGGTCCATTTGGTTTCATTTTTACGCTCTCAAAGAGTTACATCTGGTTAACCAACTGTCCATCATTTAGCCTGGGGACCACTGGTGGTACCCGGACCCCGGTATTAAAGGGCCACTTCACCACTTTTATAGGTATATAATAGGTCCACACTAATATTTAGGTATTTGCAACATTTTTCATGTGAAATGTTTGTATTTTCTAAATAGGCAGCGTGCCTATTGTGTGATATTGCCAACATTAAAGGTGTAGTAAGTGATTTTACTTAATCTCTCTCAAATATTGTAATTCTTTTATTCTTTTTTTTGGCTAATCCTCCCTACCAAGCAGTGTGCTGACAATATAAGGAGTTCCTTTCTGTTCCCAGTGAGCCCAGTGGGTCAAAAAACCCTGGTTTCAGTGTGGGCTTTGGGAGAAAAGCCTTTCATCCAATCAAGATGAGAGGGGCCCGAGTGAGGTAGGCATTGGGGTACATGCTGATGGACTGTTGCACTTTCCCCCACTGTAGAGCATGTGCACGTGCACATCTCGTTACCGAGGGGACCAGAGGATTTTCCAAATCACCCAAATCACTGAATCCTCCTTTAATGTCAATGACAACACATAGAAAATGCCAACATACTTTGGTTGTAAACAAAATATCCTTTCCCCTTCCTATTACAAAAGTTGTCTCACTTTGCTATTTATAATGGCCATTTAAGAATAGATAATGTGACTCCCTCCCCATGCAGTCAAAGTTCAGAGTTTTAATGAATGTGGAATCCTCTGCAGGGTGTAATTTACATACAAATGTGAGGGAATTCATTTATTAAATAGTTAGACTAAAAAGTCTGTCTCTCTCACTTATGCCAGCGTGGCAGTGATCACCCTCCTTGGTGCCAACGCTGGCACTGCGTGCCAAAGGTTGCCTACCCCTGGGTTAGATGGTTTCTTGGTCGCCTCAGACGCCTCTTGTCCAGTGTTGCCAACTGCCTAAATCTAAAACACCCTAGTGGCACTTCCAAAATGCACTAGAATGCGCTAGATGCTTGCCTGGAAGGAAATCTTCTACATTCTCTAGTTGTGTAGACAAATATTTTAACTCTTGAGAGTGTAAAAATGAAACCAAATGGACCCGCAAGGGTCTATTTGGTTTCATTTTTACACTCTCAAAGAGTTACTTCTGGTTAACCAACATTTAGCCCAGGGACCACTGGTTGAAAACCACTGTCATAGGAGGAAAATGGTGAAAAATAAGGACTTTATCTCTGGCGCCTGTCAATCAATTTCTCCCCAACTCACCAGCAAAAAGGCACTAGATTTTCCGCCAGGAGTTTTTCACTAATTTTGGCGCTAGGGGGGGTCTGAAAAAGAGCTAAATATGGCGCCAAATGCGCCAAGTTGGCAACACTGCTCTTGTCTTGATTGTTTAAAGGTGCACTGAATTTTACGTCTGATTTTTCAGCCTGAAACACGGATCTGAAGTTTCTGAACCAGTCAGCACTCGCATACCTTCAGGCTATGAGGTGCAAAGAGCGAAGGACGGCTCTACTCCTACCTATACTACACGCGACACATGGACTGTTGGTTTACAATAGCTGCTCAGCTCAACCACTTTACTGCTGTGACTTATTTCTACCATATAATGGTTCAGATATCTATTCTAAGGACAGTGATGATTACGTTTAAACTGAATAATACACTGTCTGGATGCCGGAATGGCATTAATGGGATTGATCAAGTCACATGAGGACGATTCAGAAATAGGATTTTAAAAAAAAGTCAGCTTCATTTCAGGAAATAATTAAAATGCTTACTGCTGTGTGCTGTTTCACAAATGTGATAATGTTCCCATTTTTGGCATGCATTGTTGGGTATATGGGCATATAATGACCATGGAGGTGGTCTAAAAGTGTCAAGAACATATTTTTCAATTTACAAGGAATTCAAACATGACATCATTGGACGCTACACTACATTACAAGCTTGATAAGTCGAAAGGCAATTGATAACGGGTACTGAATAAGCTCATTGTTGGGTTATTAAGCTCCATTCTACTCACAATGCATTGTGTCAAAGCATAAATCAGGCCTACGGGAGAAAGTATAGACGATGGGACAACAATAGGCAAAATTGACGAAATGGAGAAGCTAAAAGGTCAGAAAGCATGAGAAATTGTCCAGAAAGAAAGCCCTTCAAAAGTGAGGAGAAAAGTCCTTTAGAACTGCTATTCTCAATGACAATGGAGAAGAGACGCCTGTGAGAACAAGATGAGGTTTCAGAGCGAGCGTTGGATACAATTTTAATGATGTTTTGTGCGCGGCATTAATATGAGACCTTGGAGGTTTTCATAACACTGTGGCTGCCGGTCCTCTGACTACAAAAAGCAAATGCCACGGTGAAAGTGAACGTGTTAAAGGACCACTTCACCAATTTTCAATCTATCGTCATATAATAGGTCCTCACTAATGTACGTGATATAACATACTACTATTTTTTCCAACTCGTGTCTCACAGTAGGACGGCTGTGGGCAGTTCAGAAACCTGTCTTATATGTGTTAAGGGATCACTGTATCATTGTATCCACTCGCATCGCACAGCAAAAGACGCCAGCGGGGAAAAAATAAAGATTTGAAGTCTGCACAAATTCTCTCCCACGTTAAAAATGTTTTTTTTACATGTAATCCACAGAGGACTCTGTCAAGATGAAACAAACATCTTTCAATCGTCTAGTGTACAATATTGTTTGCTTTTATATCCTTTTTCAATTTGACAAAGGGATTTTTTATATCCAGCCTAGTCTATTGTCAAAACGACATCACAGCATTTAGGAAAGGAACAATATACAGATACAAAACCAGAAACAATGATACCGTAGATGTATGTTAGAGATAGCATCTTAAGCAAGCGATGTGTGTAAAGACGCTCATGTAAATCCATGGATATCTAAAGCTCACTCTCTGGCCGTGTATTACAGACGGCGCTTTACTGGCACTTCTGACCAACACTAGGCTTGACTTAAGTGCAATCTTTGAATATTTCATCACACAACTCATTTATGTATGGTGCCTCGCATTGCCTCCGTTCCTTATCCACGGAGATAATTAAAGTCCACATTTTAAATGAAATCGGAGAGAGAGGGATCCAGATTGTGAATAAATAACAGATGGGAATTGCAAAGCAAGTACGAAACAACAAATTGAGAGTCTGGGGGGTGCTGTACTGTATGTGTAGTGTGCAGAAGGGAAAGAGAAGCATGTCATCGAAAGTTGGGAGACTGAGAAGAGTGACATACTGTATATGAGTGAGTGAGGGAGAGAGAGAGAGAGAGAGAGAGAGAGAGAGAGAGAGAGAGAGAGAGAGAGAGAGAGAGAGATGAGAAAAACTGCTGCTGCTGTATAATCATTGAAACCAGTGATGGGGGACCAGGTGGTCCCCCAGGTAAATGATGAGAGTCAGTAACCAAATTGAGCGTTTCAGACAGGAATTGTGGACCATCTCTTATCCAACGGCCAAGAAAATATTGTACGTTTTGGCTCTGAGAGGCTAAATCTCATCAAATGCTGGTTTGTGGCTCAAATATCCGATGAATAATAAGCCTTGATATGGGGGTGAATGCCACTGATTTAGATTAGTTAAAACAGTAGTTTTCAACCTTTTTCATACCAGGTGCCAATATTTATTCAGAATTCAAGCCACGGACCACCATTGGACGACATTTTAGCCCCACAGACCCCCAAAACTAAAGATTTCTTTTGTTTTTGTCCACAATTCCAGGGTGGATTTAGGGAACAAAACAAGCAAACATACAGATCAAAATGGCTAATTCAGATGATGAATATTTTAACTCTTGAGAGTGTAAACATGAAACGTAAAGATGAAACATGAAGCGTATCATGAAGCATAAACATGAAGTATCATGAAGCGTAAACATGAAACCAAATGGACACTTGCGGGTCCATTTGGTTTCATGCGCCCAAAGAGTTACATGTGGTTAATCAACTTTCCATCATGTAGCCTGGGGACCACCTGGAATCCTCTCAGGGGCCACTGGTTGAAAACCCCTGATTGAAAACCAACTCAAACGTAGATTTATTTAGTTATCCCCCACAGTGTATCCGCATTTTAATGGAAACTGAGTCCCTTGGCAATGTTGACTGGGTTGTTGATGTTGTTGCGACCCCTATTATTAAGGAGTATTTTCGTGTTTGACAGCAACAAACCAATGGACTATTATTTCCATGGGGATTTTGATGGATCAAAAGCATATCCTCCAAAGACATCCAGGCAATCTAGGCAGCCTGGTTAGCCCTTACTACTTAGTCGGTCTGCCATATGCCACAGTGTCCAGGATCAAATTACTATTGGAGGGAGGGTGGGAGGGGTCCATCTCCAAGAAAATAGCAGTGTCCCGCTGTGCGCCACTCTGACACCCCGCGCCCACACACACGCACACACACACACACACACACGCACACACACACACACACACCCACACACACACGCACACACGCACACACACACACACGGCCTTTCAGACACACACTGGTAGTTAGGGTAATGACATTCCACATTGATGCACCAAACCATTTAGACACAGTCTCTGGACAGCTCACGAAATCCCTCGGGAGCGATATATAGCAACAGACAGCCCTCCGAGAACACATTTGGGACTATATGTGTGTGTGTGTGTGTGTGTGTGTGTGTGTGTGTGTGTGTGTGTGTGTGTGTGTGTGCGTGCGTGCGTGCGTGCGTGTGTACCAAATGTATGGTTTATTGTATGATGGCAGCACACGCGCCGAAGGCGGCCACGGCCCTACAAGGTCGCAACGCATTGCACACAGCACGATGCACACGCAAAATACCATAATAAAAGCACATCGTTATGACAGGCGATACCAAACTGGGCTCAAGGGGTTGGGTTGAGAAATAACACCCGGCATGCACTCTTTTTTGGTTTGTTTTTTTGTGGCTTTCACCTTTATTTTATATAGGGAATGAGATGGGGGGGGGGGGTGACATGCACTGAATCGGGGGTCGAATCCGCGGCACACTGCCGGACTTGATAATCATTTAATGTGATTCCCCCTGAAAACAGTCCCATGATTTGTTGTCAAATAGAAACATAATTTACCGTCGTGATCCGGGAGAACTACAAACTGTCATGACCGCTGGACCCCACTGAAAACCACTTGCATTCAACTCATTTTCCCAGAAGCCTGTGCACTACAGAGCGATGGAGCTCTGTAGATTGCCTGTATGACTTAAAACTAATGCTGTTGAATGATTAAAAATGTAATCAGATTAATAATCACAGCTTAAAAATGAATTTAATCATGTTTACTCACCATTTGAACGATGTACAAAATATGCCATGTTTTCCTGTACAGGATTTGAACATGTGACAGCCATTGATTGATTTTAAACAGCCTTACTTAAAACGTATTAAAGCATGGAACATTGAATGCATCTAGTTAATTGCAGTGAAAGTGTTCTACAATCAGACAGCTCTCATTCTACTGCTGCTCAGAGCCCAGGCCAAGTACTTGTTTTCTGCGCTAGCAGCTAAGTAATTGTATTAGCCCGGTGTCGGGTGCAGGTCAAAAATAAATATCTTATTTGGTGAGAAGTACACAGAGAAAATGGACCTCACAGGACCTGATATGAAAGTGCTTGCTTGTAAAGGAAAGTGTAGTGCCGTAGGCTATTCATTATTTTATGTACAACAATGCATCAGAATTACAGTATATACCGCTTCATGAAAACAGACCAGAACAAACTACCACTTCATTAAAAGACAACAACAAAAGAGAGTGTGGGCTAAACACAAAACAGCTAAAACAGGGATAAATAAAGGAAAATGAGATTAGTTGGTGCAGGCAATTAAGCCTTTAGTCTGTTTTGATGATAATCCTTGATCATAATAAAAACAATAATAATGACATCTATATCTAAACTAGAGCCATGAAACAGTGTGAGCAGTTCTACAGTTCATCTCTGTCTCCCCACCCACTCTTTCTCTCTCTGCCACCTCTGTCTCTCCAGCCATCTCTCTCTCCCTCTGTCTCTGTCTATCTCTCTCAATTCAATTTAGAAGCCTATCTCTCTCTGGCTGTGAGCACATTACAGCAGCAAAAAGGCGCAGGCGCAGACACAGCTGCAGCCGCAGCCGCCATGTTTGGAGTTTTAAAATGGCTATCAATGGGAAATGAAATTGGCCGTTGTGGCAAAGTGCCGCAAAGACCTGCGTACAGAGGACACACGGCCTTGCAGCAAAAAGAAGCATACGTGTGTCAGTCGGCAGTGTCAGACACCAACCAATGGAATACAAGCAGCAAGCAGCTCCTCCCCTGTGCGTACAGCGCCATCTAGTAGGAGTTGTGACATTAAGAAAACAGCTCTTGTGCGTTGTTTATGTAGCTTTGAACTGTAACAAACTTGAGTTGGAAATCCATTGTTTTAAAGGAGGGCGGCACAAATAAGAGCTTTTTAGCCATGTGTGCAACATGTCTACTGTTTTAAAGTATTGTACAGTAGCAACTAAAGATGTACTACTATTAATAGAAAACAATCTAAAATAAAGGGATTAAAGATCATTAAAGCTGGGATGTTGCCTTGTCTATGTAGGAGCAGTAGCTCATTACACTTTTCCATGGAAGTGAACAGGAGTGCCGTAACTCTGTCTCACTTTGGCTTTGCTGTGCGTCTCCTCTTGGGACCAATGCCTCGGAAGTATTTCAAAGGGACGCAATGAACTGCATCCAAAAGTTCAGTCTGGTCTGCCCATGGCTTCTCTCTCCCTCTCTCCGTGTCTCTCCTCTCACCTCTCTCTCTACCTGCCCTCCCCTTTCTCTGTCTGTCATATGCATATTCATTGTTTACCTCTATCCACCTGTCTCCCAAGATTTTCATCATTCAAACTTTCTCTGCAATGTGCAAAGTTTAAAGTTTAACTGTTTTTGCAAAATGATTTACAAAGGACGATTACACCGTGGACAAAGACAACTGGGATCGAGGCAGATCCTGACACCCACAATGTTTTCAGACAATGAAATCAGTTGCAAGAAGAATAACGAAACAAAAAGGTTTCTTCTTACTATTTACATATTGTACTGATAATATTGGGTTTGTTGTCATGCTTTGTCACGACCCAAATTTGGCTTTGTCCGCAGCGTAATCGTCTTTAGATAAATCATTTTGGAAAGTCTATTTCTGGGCCGTGGGTAACGTCATGAAAGGGGCGGGGCTGCTCAGCTCTATTATGATAGCATTTCCAAATGCTGCAAATTAATTAAATGTTTCACCGTGTCACCTTGACAGTGTTGAGCACAATCCAGTGTCCTACATGCGTGTAGCCATATGTCAATGATATGTCATGCCCAACACTCCGACTAATGGAATGTTAGAATTATGGGCATGGCTCCCCATGTGGGCGAGAGAGATAAAAGAGAACTGCTCGCTCACCCCTTAATCAGAGGTGAACAGTTTTACTCCCGACACCAATAAGACACGAGAGGTCATCATCGACTTACGGAGAAACGCGCAGAGGTGATTATCAGACTTCTGCGCAGATCAATGGAGACGTGATCGGGAGGAGGGTGGCCAGATTGAGGTTCTTAAGTGGACATCCAATTACTCAGGATGGACAATCAACATCGCCGACATTCAACACAGAAAGCATCTTCACATACCGCATCTCTGTGCTTGATGCTCCAATAACTAAGCTTGGCGAAGCAATTACTTCAGAAGCTAAACGCAACTCACAGGAAGCACACACAAACATGTTGTTGGACGATTACACATTAATCTGGGCTTCCTTGACGTGAAAACGTGGGACAACGTTGCAACCTTTTCAAGCTTAATCAGGCCTGTTGAAGATCAAGAGGATCGAAATTGAAATGCTGTCATATTAATAAAGACAGCAATTTTTGCTCCTGCGGTGTGCGGGCTCTATCTCTTATCTGCTGCTTATAATAAGCAGACATGGCAACAGTGCGTGGGAGGGAGGCGCGCGTGTGTGTGGGAGGGTGATTGCAGGACTGCCCTCAGGTGTGTGAAAGGGGCATGAGTGTGTGTGGCAATGAAAGGCAATGGTTGTGGGAGTGGCTGAAGTGGTGCCATGGTTTGTGGAGAGACCGACCGTGACAAGAGTACAGCATTGGCATTGCCTTCTTCATTGTATGAAGTAAAATCTCCACGTTACATCATGTGTGTAGTGGGTCACCACCAGTCACTACTACCAGATGAGCACAGCCAGTCTACCAGTCTGCATGCGTGGCTATCTGTACTCTGTAGCTTGCCTGGTCAGGTAGATACAGTGTGTGCCACACACTCCCATATTAGTTGGGCAAGTAAGACACACTGCGTCTTCGTAGTAGTAAGGGTTCACTGTGTTCACAATGAAATGTGAGCACATACAGAGTAGACAAGACATACTACTAGAGTATAATAGTTTCCACCCCAGAGCCGTCATTAGGCTGAGCCAGGTCATTAACAACTCCCACGCTCCTCTTCACTTAGAATTATTCTACCCAGTGCAATTACCACACCTGGTCTGAGCAGCACTGGGCAATTTACAATTACTTGGCACCGTTAGGCATACACTGATACAGCTGAATGGGTCGGCTTTAGCGTAATTGTCCTGGTTTGCTGATCGGAAATCGGGAGCAGATCACAGATCGGATTCCAGAGCCAAACATTGTGAACGGGACATAGTATGAATATTACAGCCATACAGATCTAGAAATGATGGGCCCCGGGACGCCGTCCTTGGCCTGGCCTTTAGCGCCTCTGCAGCCACGCGAACGCTCAAGCTCAAGGCCCCCCCTAGCTCAGGGACCCCTGGGCCTTGGCCCAACATGACCATTCACCATAGCATGATATTAGACTGAATGCCGTCACCCCTGGATTTGTCTGTAATGTGTTATTGCGATATGGCATGAACGTGTTCTTTAAAATATAAATATCGGATCTGCTCAAAATCAAACGATCGGAATCGGATAGGGCAAAAAAGGAAAAAAGCAATCGGGACATATCCCTAGTCGGAATGTCAGGTTGTCAACCATGTACATAGGGCATAATTTTTGTGCATTATAATAGCCTGCTCAAAGCGTAACGGTGGCAGGCAGGCACAAAAGACTGACATACTCCAGAGTCACTAGTGAAGTGCTCTCCGGCTTGCTCTGCATTTTGAAAACCAGCTCTCTGTTCCGTGAACACTTCACTGAGAACAGACTTTCACAAAAGATCAGCTTCAAAAATCCAGGCCCAAAGGCACGACACCACAGTGACACAAAAACATCCATCCACCATGCTTCACTTTACCCCTGTCCCCATTTTGTTTTTTCGGTGTCTATCTCTGTCTATTTCTGTCTGTCTGTCTGTCTGTCTGTCTGTCTGTCTGTCTGTCTGTCTGTCTGTCTGTCTGTCTGTCTGTCTGTCTGTCTGTCTGTCTGTCTGTCTGTCTGTCTGTCTGTCTGTCTGTCTGTCTCCCATCAAGCACAGAGACTATGCATGTTCACTTCTATCTCCAGAGTGATCTGCCAGAGTAATAAACTGAGACAGAATTAATTTGCTCTGCTGGGTCTGCAACCGTTAATTAATCACACCACAGAGGCGAAATTATTAATTTAAAGGGGTCGTGACGATTTTTCTCTTCTTTTTAGGTTTTTCCGAGCTCAATTGCACCCCCAAAAACCCTGAATAATGTTTAACATTCAGTAGATGTTCTGAGGTCTGGTGTTTTTTTGGGGGGTGGCTCGAACAAGTGCTCTGATTTCCCTGCTGTCACAGCCTGGCAAATGCCACATGTGTCAACAGGATTTGTCAGCAGATCACAGTCTCTGTTTTCACTGCTCTGTCTTGTTTTTTGAGCTGCAGCTCAAAAGGCTTCCAAACACCATAGAAAACCCCCAGAAAATCCCCATTAAAGTTTTTCTTTTGGAGGGGGCAGGGATGAAATTTAGGTCATAAAACCTTAAAGAAAAAGAAAAAAGAATTGACATTTAAGGGTGTACTACTGGTGGTAACTGTCCTACATTCCCCAGAATCCCTTGCGCTTTAAGCCACATTCTTTAAGTCCTTGTAATCGAGGACCAATCAGACGTGTGTGACGTAATTTTCCTGGGAACCGTGGGAAACACTTTACCCCCATCACTTTGACAGAAAACATATTTAGAAGAGGTTTTGAGGACTGAAAATCAGGGAAAGTTTTCAAGGAAAGTTTTGGCCTCTATTGATTTGTTTGGCCTACAGTGGTAAACTAGGATACATCGTGAAATCTATGAATTTAGCAGCTGGTGGGATTTGGGGTAAAACTGAAGCCTCGCGTGGCCAGAGTATATCCCTTTTTGCATTCAGCAGATCCATGTCTTATCCACAACACAAGGCTATAGGGAAATTGTTATTCATCACATACATACACCACACACTTCAGGGACAGTTAGGGCTACGCTATGGCATCAATTACACCGGCATCGATCTCTCGTGCCGCGGTGAGGGACAGGATTTCCCAACCAGAGACTTCGAGGCAGGGAGAGTTAAGCTTATTAGCTTGTGTGTGAATCCGTGATCTTATAAATAATGATTCTCACGCGCCTGCTCATACTCTCCCACTCAAGGGCTCTCCTTGTCCATGACTGGCAGGTGAACTTATGCATTATGACAGTAGTTACCAAACCTTTTCATGTCAGGGACCCCTAATGTGGCCCTAATTAGCCCACGGACAATCCCCATTTGAAAAGATATTCCAGGGACGGGGACCCCCATAAGACAAGGTATTTACAGCTAGCAGTGATTGTGAAATTAACAATTTAATTTCAAGGGGAACCCCATTTGACCTGCATTAGTCTATAGTATAGACCGACATTAGTGGCATTTCTATATCTAGGACCCCGGACCCAATTCATGTTGTACGAATAGAATGGAGCGGTCCAATTGGGTCCATTTGTACACTGTCGAAGTTACAGACCGATTTGGTTCATCATATTGCTGGGGAGCGCCTGGAAGGACACCTGAGGTCCCTTGATTGAGAGAGATACACATTTGAGAGAGATACCGGTAATAACAATGTGTGAAAAGCCATGGGGCCTCTGTGTTCGCTGAGATACAATATCTAATGTGAACCTGAACATCTAAGGGCAGGTTCACACTGAGTACGCCTGATTCAGACTGTCACCACACTGGACATGACTCACTCTCTGGCCTCGATGCTTCCACACCTGAGTACATACAATTCATTCAACCACAACGCACGTATTCAATGCTTTCACCTTGATGCAATCCGTATCAACATAGGCGGATTATGAAATTAAGGGCCCCTGGGCCACCACCAGCCAAAGGGCCCCCCTACACCGGAGGATTTTTCTGCCCGGCAAGGCGGGTTTACGACTTTTGGGGCCATTTTAGTGACACAAAATTAGTAAACACATTGTTAATAAGGACCGTGTGCACCAGTATTATTCACTTTTACCCCTTTTTTAGGTGGGCCCTGAGCTTGAGCCTCTTAGCGATCACGCGTACACTCAAGCTCATGGGCCCCCCTAGCTCAGGGGCCCCTGGGCCTGGGCCCAACGTGCCCGTTGGATAATCCTTCCCTCGGTATCAAAGTACACTCCGGAGAGAGTTCTTCTTGTCTATCGGAGATAATTACACATGCTGCAAAGTTCCTTCAGAACAGAAGATGAATGGAAATTCTCCAAAGGCTGGCACTATTATACAGTCACCACGAATAATTGGATACTGAGATTGTTTGTCCTATAATCTGTCAATTAGATTATGATACAATGGGCCCTATTTTGATTGTCTTAAGTATCAGGTCCTAAGTCTTAAGTAACAATCCTGGGGGTGTGGCAAAGCTCAAAACAGGCAAACAGCTTTGCCACAGCTCCAAGTTTTGACACCTGAGGGTGCATGGCAACAGAGTCAGGCCTGTTTATACTCCAAACCACATCATGACGTCACACCGTGGTGATAAGCAAATCACCGATCACCAGAACGCATCAGATACCGGACATCTTGCCAGGAACAGGGATCGTTGTTTCCATCATTGTGCATGGTAGCACAACAATGAAGACATTGATGAAGAGTCTCTGTTTCGCTGTCTTCATTGACGTAGTATACGATGTCAAGTCAATGCAAATTTAAACGAAATTTAAAACAAAAATGCACTAAACCGTGGCGAGATGGAAAACTGGCAAGTTCTCTGGCTCCCACACACCGCTCTGTTTTTACTAAGGTTTTCGCTGGTCTTCTCATCATCCAAACCTGGATTATATGAATACGACTTAAGGCGACACAAATACGCTTGGCATGTGACATCAATCATCGATGATGAGAGATCTTGAGTGCAAATGGAAAGGTTTGGCCTCAGGTTGTTGCAAAAGGGAAAGGCCATGTGCAGTCACGCGATACCCAATGTGGTCACCAAAAATCCTTAAGGGGTCAATCATCCGCTTGGAAAAGTGAATGTTAATTCATAGCTGGGAGATTTCAAGATATGGTGTTTGGGAGCAAAGTGGTGGAGCAAAAACATTACCCTCCCTGACCTCAAATCCAATGTTCGACCTGCCCTATTGACCATTCGCAGACTGCAGCAATCTTGCCATCAGAGTTTGGAAGCACTCATTTTCAATAAAGCAATGTACTGCCGTCTCCTACATTATGTGTCCAATCTAATACATGGGCTGTTGAGCGATATCTAACGATCACTTCCAAACAGCAACACTTTGAAAAACAAGAACATGAAGTAGCTCATAACATGTCTGCAGAGGAATTTCATCTTTCTATCCTAGAAAGATGATATTTTATGCTTTTTGCGCAGCAGCAATATTGGTGGGTTTGAAGTTATGTAATACAATCTCAAAATGTTTTTTTTTGTTTGTTTGTTTTTTTCAAATCTGCCGTAATCTCAGTAAATGATCCCTGTCCCAGGTCTGAAATCAGTCCCCAGGACTGATAACCTAAAGCCCTGCAATCAGATACTGAAGGGCTGTGGCACAGTGTTAGTACTACTGTTGCCTCACAGCTAGAAGGTCCTGGGAGTTTGCATGTTCTTCCCATGTCCTGGTCTCTAGACTGCCTCCCCAATCGTGTGCACTTTGCACACGATTCCATCTTTCAAACCTTTCCAACGGATGAGCAAAGGGAGAAATGAAATGTGTCTGGGAGAAGTTTACAAGCCAGAAGTAGGGGACATCAACTGTTTGGAATAACGTGTTCCTTCCACGTGCTACGTCCAACCAGGGAAACTAACCCATTGTCAGGTGAAAAGAAAGCAGCTTGGACTCCTCATGGCATGCATTGAAGAAAGCATGAAGCCAGCCCCGCTGCTGTATTTTTCAGTAACATCTGTGCAACACATATCCATTAAAATACCTCATTACTACCCCAGGTTGGAAGGCACAGCGCTCACTGAGCAACGACCTGACCTGACATACCGTATGCTGCACATCGGTACTGAGATCAAAACGCTCATCTGAAAATTGCATAAGTATAAGCGCTAGTGATCGGATTGGATCTGTGGGCTGTTCTGCTGGCCTCCTTTCACTCATCAGGCTTCATTCACATATACTAAAAGTTACATGCCGGCGGCGTGCCACACTACTGTGCCATGCATCAAAAAATAGAAAATCTACAAAGCTCACAATGCAAGGCTGTCTATTTTTACGATGCATTAACCAAGTATGAATTCAAGCATCACATAGTCCTTCACAAAGACGAGGTCTGAGCCTAGACCAAAGGGATGTCAGTGCTTTTGGCTGACAGGCTTGTGAAGTCCACCTAAAAGATGAATGATTTAGGTTTTTGCTGGTGCAAGGGGGCAAAATAGTGTATACAGCATCTCCCTCGACCAAGGCTACAGGAATAACCCTCAAACCACTAGGGATACCATTTATCTTGCACCAAAGGGCGCACCCACTCAATCATGAATGGAGGAAGGATCTCTCATCCTGATTGGATAAAGGCTTTTCCACCCAAAAGCCCAAACCGAAACGAGAGTTTTTATTGACTACAGTTCACTGGGATCAGGGAGGAACTCTAGGGAGGATTATAAAAAAAACATTTTAGTAAGTAAAATCACAGAATATACCTTTAGATCTTTAGGTCTCTATAATGATGCTGTTCAGTTCATTCATGTAATTGAGACCACCCTGGCTAAGGGGTGCGCTTGAGACTATCAACAGTGGTTGCGGAAGTTACTGTATTTACCATCCCCAGCGAATCAACCCTGTTCTGTCCTCACTAGTGTCTTGACTTGTTCACTCTTATTTTCAGGAAAAATGATTCGACTTAACAAAGCAATTATAGAAGTGCGCAAAGTGCACACAATTTCATCTTTTAAATCTTTACAGCTTTGCAAGCACAAAGGGAGAAATAAAATGTTTCCGTGGGGTACACACGTTTCCGTGGTATATATATATTGAGACTTACTAAAACGTATTAAAAATGTGTTAACTATAGCATCTCAAAAACAGACAGAACCTCCTCCACTGTCAAGAAAGGAACCCGCAGGCCTCTGTGGGGGTTCTGGGTGACTGGGCGGATGTTTGATGTCACTCAGATTTGTATTAAGTCTGTTCCAGACGCTTATTCACTGAAATGATCACAGCGCAGCGCGCCACGGTTGGCTGCAGCAACACTAGACTAAATTGCAGGAACACATAGTGTAGAATGGGGGCATGCACCTCAGTGGCGGATGTATCATTTCCCAATTGGGGGGGGGGGCATGACCATCCCTAGATCTGCCCCTGATGCACCTCCATGCTGCTGCCACAAGCCAAATGACCCCCAGAAGTCAGAATCACAAAATCTGGACTCTCTTGACCCTTCGGCATTCAATGCTGAAGGCCGTAAAGATCATCCACATTATGTAACCAACTACACACATGCTGTCACACACACACCCACACACACACACACACACACACACCCACACACACACACACACACACACACAGAGAGAGAGAGAGAGAGAGAGAGAGAGAGAGAGAGAGAGAGAGAGAGGAGAGAGAGAGAGAGAGAGAGATTCACTCTACTGTATCTGAGGATGCAGGAAAGGAAATGCAATTACTATACTGTATGTTGCCTATTCGGGCTTGTGTGTGTGTGTGTGTGTGTGTGTGTGTGTGTGTGTGTGTGTGTGTGTGTGTGTGTGTGTGTGTGTGTGTGTGTGTGTGTGTGTGTGTGTGTGTGTGTGTGTGACAGCATAACACAAAACAACTCAAGTGCAATTCCTCTCTGCAAATAAATTTATATATTCTCTTGCAACTCTTCCTCCTCTTGGCCAACATGCCCCAGGCAGTACACCTTAAGTATATGCTATCCACTCAATAGTATGGCTGTAGGGGAGAGCTGCCATAAGGTTGCATGCCTGCGAGGTATTGTTTGATTTAATAACTGGCCCAGTTTCCCCACGTCTTCTGAGTCCTCCTCCCTGCAGGCCTGTACATATACATGAATTCATGTTTACACGTAAGTGTATCGATCTACTTTTATGGTGGTGCGAACACGAATGCCATGCATAAAATTATCATATCAAGTGAGAGAGTGATTGATTGCCTCGTGGCTTGTGTATTCATAACTAAAACAAAAACAGTGATCTGTGGTAATCATGTATTAAATTATAATTAACATGAGAAAGAGCAACTCTGAGGTATATTGACATATTAATTAATTTTGAAAGTGGGGGAACTTCCATCCACTTTCAAAATTCATTAACTTGGCTTTATTGCGCACCCAATGAGCGCCATACCTAGAGAGAACTAAGATGCGCTCAAGATGCGCTCGTAAAACAGCTTTAATGTATTAATAAAATGTTGAAAATGGGCGGAAGTCCCCTTTAACTTGCCGTTGTTGCGCAACCAATGCGTGCCATAACTAGAAAGAAGACGCGCTCGTACAGTACGACGTACAGTATTAGAACAGCTACGATGAGCGATTGGATACGGTTATACTCACGAGTGCCATCAAAACGAGTGGCGATGGTGTCCAGGAAGGTGTTCTGCGGGGCGATCAGACCCCTCATCACCGGCATGCGAGACCTGGTGGACCCTCGCCTCTCCGCTCGGCGTTCCGGCGCGGCATTGGGGTCCACGAAGCCGGGCAGGAACCTGGAGGTCCCCGGCGCGCCAGCACCCAAACCCTGCAGCAGGGCGCTGATCCGAGACCCGCGGGGCTCCGCCACTTTGCCAGACCAGGTTGGATGACGATGATGACCACTTCAAGTGGCCACCACCATCATCGCCATCGCGACAGGGGGGAAATATATACGATCCGATGGAAGTTATTCAAACTTCTCTGGCGCAAAAAGAAGACCCTGCGAATATCCTCACATTTTCTCGCGTATACTGCGATGCGCGCAGCGCGCTACACGAGTGCGTCCTGAGTCCTGCGTTCTTGTTCCAAATCCAGACCAAATCCCTCTCTCTCTCTCTCTCTGTCTCTCTCACACACATACACACACACAAACACACACCCTGACTGATTCTGATCCCACTCTCGTGTCTTCGTCTTTCTCCCTACTCCAGGCTACTCTCTGCGTTGCGTTACGCACACAGGGGCGTGTACACATAGATATCAAAGGGGGCTTGTTCAACCCCACGCACGCCCCTTTTACCCATCTGTAAAACTGCCCATTCCAGACCATAGGCTAAATACATTTACTGTGGTGGAAGAAATGCGAAATTCGAAATGCTCCCTTCATGCCTGATATGCAGCATTGTTTTTCTGCTGTCTCGTGAACTTGAACAGCATTTTGTGTTGCACAAACTTGTTTGGAAATCCACATCTCTTCACGAGCACAACTTGCACAAGAGTGCTGGCTTTGGCTTGCGCCAGAAGACAGGTAGATCTACAAGCTCACGATATACAAGCTCGCAACGGTCGTAGCGCGAGATCTGCTATTTTTCCAAACGTGCCCTCTTACGTGATTTTAGCCCCTGCCTCTTTCTAACACTATGCACGTACCTGATCTCGCTCGCGCGCGCGCGCGCCCACCGCCCCCCCCCCCCCCCCCCCCCACACACACACACACACACACACACACGTTGATGTTTGCATGCATGAATGTATGTAACCTACATAATAGGCACTTGCATGATCCGACTCATGCCTGCCGCCGCGGTTCACAATCTAAATTATAAATGAACGCATACAGCATGTACGTGGTTGTTTTGACAGCCCATTGATCTCAATTGGATGAAGTGAATGACATTCCCCACCCCAGTTCCCACACACACGATTCACTGGACCAGTGCAAAATGAAAGTGGTCTGTAATAGAGCTATACTATAACTCTTGGTCGCCATCTTCAGGGAATCAGAATAATACTAACCCAAAAAGAGCCCTTAGGCCTTGTAAAGAAACACATGAGAAAAGAAATAAGTAAGAAAGGAAAATTCACCTCAAGTCCAATGACAAATCAAAGATTCAGAGAATTAAAATGAGGGGGAAAAGCCTTTTCAATAAAAGTAGATTTTCAATTTTAAATTAAGACATTATAAATATGTGGCTTGTTCATTACTGATCCCTGATAAAAGATTCAAGAGGTTGTGATATGTTTTAGCCCAGTTGTGTTGGGATAGCCTGAGCTAACCTGAAACCATTTTGGCCTAGAAAGGTGGTGACTGACTCAGATATAGGCTGCTCTGATCTTATAGACCACTGTGGCCAATAATTTAGGCTCTAACCTTTTGCACAGACAAAAATGAAAGCCTGGGTATCGAGGTTAGTGCTGGGACAAACCCTCAAAACCCATCATTCATTATCAATGCACAAAGTATTAGTTACATATAGTACACCCTCAAAACAGGAGGGGGCTGGTGCACCTTTGATGGCATAGGCAAAGCTTGACACATCTATAAATGTGTGATGTGACAGTAAAGTTGCATTGCGTTAAAGTAATACAAGATATAAGGGGTAAACTCCAGTGCACACGTCCATCCTTCCATCTTCAACCACTTATCCGTAGTCAGATCGTAGGGGCAACAGCTCCACCAGAGTGCTCCAGACGTCCCTCTCCAGAGCAACATTATTGACTTCCGGGGTGCAGTATCTCCGAGACGATTCAAGGCCAGTGAGTTGATGTGTTTCCGCCTTGGTCTGCCCTGCAGGGGTCTCCTCCCAATGGGATGTGCATCAAGGACCTCCATAAGGAGATGCTCGAGAGGCATCCTAACCAGATGCCCGAATCACCTAAGCTGGATCTCCTCCTACTGCATGTGTATGAAATCTAAATAAGCTGATGTGTGGGTGGAAATGGAAAAAGGCATTTTGTGGAGATAATTAACACAGAACAAAGTGAGTAAGCCTTGCCTTGCATTCACCAAAAGGATATTTTTCCTTTCGCAGCGTGTCTGGCTTTAGCGGTATAGCATGTGTTTGTCCTGGAACAAAACGTCTGGGTTTCCGAGGCCAGTGTTTGTCTGACTGCAGCAGCACAAACAGTCCACCTTCTCTTTTTGCTGGTGTGATTCATCATAGTAATTCATTCAAAATGATTCATTCATAATCCTTCTGCTCAAGCACCTTCACTCCTGCAGGGAGTGGGGAAACGAAATCCCCATAGCTGCTGTCAGGATGCTTTGTGCAGCATGGCAGCGGAGTAGGAGGATTTTGCAGGATCTTCTGAGTGACGTTGTATATTTTCCCCCGGCATTGGAGGTGTAATACAGGTGCGTGTGGGCAAGTCTCCTTTATCGCAAAATTGTCTCTATAATGCAGGGGTCTACCAAGGACTCCCAAAGAGACACTAATATTGATGCGAACCTACCATTTAAAAAAGATGCTGTGCAGTGTGCACACTAAATTGAATCTGCTTAGAAGGGAACTGTAGGCCATCTGCAGCCATGTGCAAAACAGGGGCAGATCTAGGAATGGGTACGGTGGGGCAATGCCCCCATATGCCCAGTCTGCCCCACCAAACACAATGCCATTCAAAACAACCCAAGATATTTCAAATTAAACAGCTTATATTTAAAATGATTTGAAACACTACTACTGCTACTAACTAACTACAGTTGTGGCACCACTAAACCAACAGCATTTCATCATTCAAAACAGAAAACTCTGAGTCAGACCTTTAGCTTTAAGCATGCTGTGTGCTTGTGTTGAAGCCCACATACCATTTTCTCCTGCCCCCCAATTGGGAAATGTTACATCCGCCCCTGGTGCAAAATCCCACTTCAAATAAACAAAGTCGCTCACATTGTATGTAAATTACAACCTGCACATATTTCTACATTAATTAAAACTGGAGGAGTGTGGGAGATAGTTGAGGTATTGCTCTGACGATCATTATAGCAATTTTGTTTTGCTGTTTGTACATAGCTCTTTATGTAGACAGCACTAGAATACAATTTTATGTACACACATCACTGTAAAGTATACATGATGTATACCGGTAGTTTCATATTGCACTTTCAGGTTCTTAGCTTATGCATGCCACATGAATTGCTTTTTATGTAAGCCATGCTTTTTGTTCTATAGCTTAAAGTAAGTCGCTCTGGATTAGGAGCATCTGCCTAAATGCCTAAATTGTACATTGTAAGACATGTCACTGAATCTAATGTACAGATCACAAAGAAATAACTTTTTACAGTAGAAGTGATTTCACCCCCATCAGTTCTCTCTGCTGTGTGTGTGCGTGGGTGTGTGTGCGCGTGTGTGCATCCTCAGTCCAGACATCAGAGGAAACAAGCGTTTTGCAGTGGCTCTGTTCTGTGTGGTTCTGGTTCTTCTCAAAATTGCTGTTCATCTCTATCTGCGTATAAGTACACATTCAGAAGCACATCATCATATTTACTCATGATGTTCCCTAAGAGCTTCTAATTAGAGGCTCTGCAGGCCTAATTATTGAATCACAATTAATCTGTAACCAGAGCCATAAAGTATAGCTTGAGGGATCTAGAAGCATTTGGAGCTATATACTGAATAGGTTACTCGACTGAGTGAAACTCTCATCACAATTTTCACAGTGGAAATAGGTACAGTGTCTTTTATAGTGTCTTTATGATAGTGTACGATTATTAAGAGTGCCCCACACTTCAACATGACGATCTTATTCGTGTTACTTTATTGCAATTACTTGTCAAAATTCACTGTGTTTTGACCAACTTGTGAGCAGCACAAATAAAACGCAAATAAAACGCAGAGCTTGGCCAACTATGTTGCTATAATTTTTTTGCTCCGCGGAACTCCGCCTGGAAAGGAGCCAGCTTATAAGGTTGTTCGGGCATCTGGTTACCATGCCTCTCGGGCGTCTCCCTATAGCATGGGTGGGCAATTATTTTTCCCAAGGGGCCAAATGAGATACATAAAATATTGTGGAGGGCCAAGACTAAAGGCTGAACTAAAGTCTGCGTAATATTAAATTAATTTCAAGATAAAAGTAAGAGTAAGACCAACCATTTTGGCACCAGGGACCTCTATTTATTCAGTATTTGAGCCACGGACCATCATTTGATGACATTTTAGCCCCACAGATCCCAAAACTTTCTTCAAGATTTCTTTTGTTTTTGTCCACAATTCCAGGCTGGATTTGGGAAACAAAACAGGATAACAAAAATGACCATTCTCTTACATTCGCTGATTGAATGTGTAGACTTTGGGCTAATTCAGATGATGAATATTTTAACTCTTGAGAGTGTAAAAATGAAACCTTGAAAAGTCCATTTGGTTTCATTTATATGCTCTCAAAGAGTTACATCTGGTTAACCAACTTTCCATATTTAACTTGGAACTCTCTCAAGGACCACTGGTGGTCCTTGGTGGGCCGGTCAGAGTCAGCCAAAGGGCCGCATTTGGCCCCCGGGCCGCATAATGCCCAGGTATGCCCTATAGGGAGCTCCTTGATTGATGTCCCACTGGTAGGAGACCCCAGGGCAGACCAAGTCACAGATGGGATTACATTGACACCCTCATGGCTTAGGGCAGTTTATGGGGCTTCTGAGGCATCCCAGAAGCATGCCCCAGAAGGTTGCTCTGGAGCAGGGGCTGATCTAGGCCTGGGCATGGGGGGGCAATGCCCCCCTAAATGCCCTGACTGCCCCAACAAACATGATGGCATGCAAAACAACCCAAATTTCAAAGATATTTCAAATTAAAATGCTATAATTAAAATGATATCAAACAAAAACTACTACTGCTACTAACAACAGTTGTGGCACCAATAAACCAACAGCCTTTCATCATTGAAAACAGAAAACTCTCTGAGTCAGACCTTTAGCTTTATGCATGATGTGTGTCTGTTTTAACTTCAACAGATGTTATTACAACTGATGTCATTATTGTTTCTTTACTTGCCTAATAAAAGTCCTGTAACTGAAAATGCCTGTGTAACTGAAAATCGCACCATACCATTTTCTCCTGCCCCCCCAATTGAGAAATGTTACTTCCAACCCTGCTCTGGAGAGGGAAGCCTGGAGCTATCTGGTGAAACTATTGCCCCCCGTGACCTGATTGCGGATAAAGATGGATGGTTTGATTTCTTACATAGGTAGAGTGTGGACAACAATAGCTTTGTAACTCGGCGATCAGTACTCGGTAGAACGCAAACCTGCATGTTGCGCAGAAGTAGGCCATGGCCTACTCATGCATGAGCAGAGCGGGCTAATACTCATGACATTAGCTATGAAGGTCTCTTACTCACGTCATCATGACGTCTTCACCTAAACCGTCCAATCGCCGACCACCGAGAACCGAACACCGCGCACCGATCGCCTTACTTGCACCCGCTCCAATATAACGCATGCAACAAGTAATAATGATGAAACTGGCTAGGTATGAATTGAAAGCATAGCCCTCTTTCTGTTCACTTTCAACAGTTCTATTTCCACTGTCAGCTGTACCTTTCAGATTTGGATGAAAAACCTCTCTCACGTGAAAAGCGGGGAAAAAATGTCTCACTTGACTCAAACAATACACTGTTTCTCTCCATTTTAAGAACTTGAAGCATTAAAGAGCTCTTGTTCTTCTATCTATCGGAGCATGACTGCGTGTCTTTTTAATATTGAGCTGAATATTATTATCCTCCCAGTGCCACGTCCATTCAAGGATGGCGCCGACACCAAAATGATTATACAAGCTCTCTGCAGCTGTAACATTTCATCACTCACACGTTCCTATTACACACCCGTGCATCTTAATTCATTTATTAATGTTTGTCGCAATACAGTGCATTGTGTGCATATGTGCATATGTGTATGTGTGAGTGTGTGTGTGTGTGTGTGTGTGTGTGTGTGTGTGCGTGCGTGCGTGTGTGTGTGTGTGTGCACATGCACGTCTGTGTTCCAGTTTAAGTTTATCCTAGGCCATAGGATAACAGGCCACAGGCTAAACCTACTTGGAGTCTATACAAAATCCTCCAAACAGTGAGCATTGTATGCACCAAATGACATAACATCACTGAACATTTTATTTGCACAGTTGGCCTCAATAATATTGGAAAAGAAGCTGCATTAACAACTGGACCAACTCCGGCGCAAAACTGTGATATACAGTACAGAAGTAAGCAAAACGTTTGTCTGAACAGTAGAGCAGTGGTTCCCAAATGCTGACATGTCAAGGACCCCCAAGCAGACCCTGAATCGAAATAGGCTACACCAATTAAGGACCACCATAAGAGAAGAAGTGACTCAACCCCATTCTCGACCGAGCAGTTTGACATGCATTAGTCTACGGACCCCCCCATGGGCCCCATTTAATGGCATTTCTAACTCTGGGACCTTCAGTGTATAATAAAAATCAATAATGTTCGAATGAAGTACTGTATGAATGCTACCAAATTGGATCCGTTAGGGTTCAATGACCCCCTGGGGGTCCCCGGAGGACCCCACTTTGGGGACCAGAGTCTGAAAACATATGTGCGTTGTCCACGGTGTAGTTTCCACCCTTAACACCAGAGGCCAGCCTAGTTTATGGGACTAATAAGCTTGCAGACAGCCTATATTATCATCTGTAAAACATAGGGCAAAGTTATTAATTTCAAAGGGATATTAAATTAAATAAATGTTAATTATTGTAACGTGAAAGACAGACAGACAGACAGACGTGCTTGGCCCTGGCTTTCACAGTGAGGGTTGACTGCATTCACACAATAAATAAATAAATCTAAGATGTGATTGTGTGTGGGATGAAGAGATAGGCTAAGCTGCTTAACCCCAAATGTTAAAACCAATGTAGGAGTTATGGAGAGCTAACAAGATGTTATGTATTAAACTATTTTACATCAAACTGCCTCAAACACACACCCCTGTAGGGGGTTATATTTTCTAATAACGGCCGGCTCCTCATTATACCTTGTCATGGTTATTATCCCTGGCTACTTATTAAAACAAAATCAATAATGTGTCATGAAATATTGATTCGGAACCTTATATACTTTATTAGCTTAGGAGTTTCTCCCTCCCATAGGAACATTATGATGGCGCTCAGCTTTTCAAGCACTATGCTGTCGGTGGAAATTACATTACAGTAGCCTACAGTACAGATAATTACCGCCATTAAATATTACATTATTGAGTATTCAAAGAAAGCCATACTGTACATGTATGAAATATTTAAATACCTAAGTGTCAGCCGTTGCCGCTGTCATCTTTCATTTGACTCAACCCGAATAAAGGTCACAAACAGGGGCGGATCTAGGCGTGGGCATGGGGGGGGCAATGCCCCCCTAATTGCCCTGACTGCCCCACCAAACATGGGGCATGGAAACAACCCAAATTTCAAATATATTTCAAATTAAAGTGCTTATAATTAAAATGATTTGAAACACATGCTATTAACTAACAACAATTGCCGTACCACTAATCCAACACCATGAAAACTGCACTGCTGCGTGTCTGTTGCAACTCCAACAACTGATGTTGTTATCGATTCCTTCTTGCCTAATACCTAAGTACTGTAACCGAAAATGGCCGCCCCCATACCATGTTCACCTGCCCCCCCAAATGGGAAATGTTACATCCGACTCTGGTCACAAATCTGGGTATGGTGAAACTCCCGAGTCTACCCCCTCGCACACGCACAGATAGACAGATACACACGCGCGCACGCGCGCACGCACGCACGCACGCACGCACGCACGCACGCACGCACGCACGCACGCACGCACGCACACACACACACACACACGCACGCACACACACACACACACACACACACACACACACACACACACACACACACACACGCGGTCATAAATACTGCTGTCATCCATGTGTGCCTTAACTCATAATTCAGATTCATTTCAAGGACACATTAGAATGTCTACTGGACGGATTGCACGACAAGACAAATGGAATGTACACGCTGAGGTTGACACTTGACAGAGGCCACTCGAAAAAAATACCAGTGTTTTGGGGGGGGGGGGGATTTGATTTCATTGGAGGGGGACAAGTAGGAGGGAAGGAGGGTGTCCACTCCACAGCCTGTGGCTCATCACAGACAGCAAGTCAATAAAAGGGACGAAATATTTGGAATGAGGACCGTGTCACATACATGTGGCGTTTCCTGTCAAGCATTCGAGTTCATTCCTGCAGTCTGTGTGTGTGTGTGTGTGTGTCTCTTTTTTTCAAAGGTGGCTTGCTGTCACGACAGCCAGACCCTGCAGGCCAACATGTCCAGCTGTTGCGGCTCGCGGCTCATCCCCTGTGCGTGTTTTCCGACAAGAATTCCGTGGGGCCGCTGGACAGGACTGGTATGCTGTCAGAATGCCCAGTAGTTTGTCTGAAAGAATCTGCATGATCCCAGCCATCGTCCACCCCAGCCCTGTGCCGTGTGTCTCCTCTAGGCTTACAGTACGTCCAGTATATGATGACAGTTGAGAACTCAGTGGGCTGGTGCTTGTCAATGGCACATCAGCAAACAAACGCATATATCAACTATATGTCAAAAGTGTTCCAGCAAAGGGTATTGCAATGCTTTTAAAGTCTGGCCACATTTTTTGGGCATAACTGTCTGGAACACACATGGGATCTGCAGTAAGGGATATCATAGTTGATGCTCAGATTGTGAGTGATGTGCGTATACTATGCTGGGCATCATGCCACGCCATGGTCAAATAGGGCCTTGCGTCACGCCACGGTCACCTAAATCTTGACATACATGGTCACCCTATGAGGGCAGCCAATCTAAGATAAAAAGGTATTGCAATAGTCATCGTTCATTTTTTTAATGATCCAGGGTCATCCAGATAATATAAGAAATTGATCGAAAATGTTTGGCTCATGGTCGAGGGGTTGAAAGTTTACGAGCTAACTTTTCAAATCTTTTTATTGATTTTCAAGTTTTCATAAATAGAATATATTAAATGTTGGAGCCACAAAATATAAACAAAACAGAGGAGGACATAAAAATACACAATTTGTGACACTTAATTTAAACATTACAAAAGGAAAAGGAAAATAAAAATAAAAACCAACCCCAAAACAATCCCATACCACCCTCCCCCCCACCCACAGTCCCACGGATGGCTAGAAATAGCTAAACAAGTAGAGCAGCAACAATAGATTTTGTTGTGGTTTGTTGTGGACTTCGGCGTAGGTCAGGCACCGATACAACGCACTACGCGGTTTGTGTGTTGTGGTAGAATGTCATGAATGGGTCCCATGTCTTATGAAATTTTCTCGCGGAACCAGCAATAGAAAACCTAAGCATCTCCAATTTGAGACAGGACATAATGTCATGGAGCCACTGTTGATGAATGGGCGGGGCAGCATCCTTCCATTTAAGCAAAACGGCACGTGAAAGTTTACGAGCTAATAGGCAACAATCTCTAATCGTTAATGAGTATGAATCCATTCCAAGCATTAGCTTTGCACGAAAAGCACTCCTTGGAACTAAATTAGGCCACATAATGTTTTGCTATTGATGTTTTTAAAGGAAAAAAAAAACGTCAACGATTTTACTATTGCAATTTTTTATTGTTTCAAATCTTGGCTGGCCTACAAAGTATAGCTTCTCAGAGAGAACATAACAGGAAATCAATCCAAACGTGTGTGTTGCAAATCACAATATATATATATATATATATATATATATATATATATATATATATATATATATATATATATATATATATATATATATATATATATATATATATATATCCCTGTGTATATTCTACCAACGAATTAGGTGAACATAGCAGCTAACATAAGCAGAGAACTGTGTTCTAATTAGTCAGGATGTTAAGGCTTCCAGCAGAGAACAGAGGCTTGAGGGGTCGTCGGCTAGTCTTTAATAAGTACACAAGAAAGAAAGCAACCACTAATTTATATTTAATAAATTCCATTTCAGAGCAATACGTTACCAAGCGCTTGAAGTCAAGCCATGCAGCAGTCATCTTTAAACAAATTAGACGCACAACACAAGTATGAAACATACTGGCACACGAAAAGGAGATGGATGACTTTGGAGTCTTATACAGTATGTTGTCGCTGACCTTACATAAATGATTTGGTCCGCTATTAAAAAGATAATCATGTTTTTTTTACAAAGCCTTGGGGTGTTCGTTTGAACGCTGTGAAAGGATTTAAGTACAGAAAAAAAACATCGCCTTCAAAGAAGAAATTCATCCATGCACACATTGCAGGCTGCATTGAAATACTGTATATTAGAAAAGAAGAAACCAGTGTGTGTGTGTGTGTGTGTGTGTGTGTGTGTGTGTGTGTGTGTGTGTGTGTGTGTGTGTGTGTGTGTGTGTGTGTGTGTGTGTGTGTGTGTGCAGAAATTCCTTTCAATTCACTGCACCACGGATGAGAAAATACAATTTGGTGTGTGTACTTTCACTACTTTGGTTCCACTTGTGACAGATATTGCTACCACTACCCTGGCTTGTATGGTGATGACAGGCTGTCTGAAAACTCCGTACAAGTGCATGGTGTAAAGTTCAGAATGCCCTCAAGCAAATACACTCAAGTCACATCGACTGATTCCATTGTATTTTGTAACAAAGCACAATGGAACAACATAACAGTGGTTTGTGCAGGTGAGATTTTGAAAAAAAAGAAAAAGAGATTGTAGTATCTGGAGAGAACCCACATTAAACGTCTATAGTTAAATTCCATTATTTGTACATAAAGCTAAAGTTAAAGGTATCCACTAATATAATATAGCACACGTCTCTTACAGGCGTGCACAGTCTTGAGTTAATGGTGGCTATTGCCTAGGGCAAATGGCATTCCTTAGTGGCCAAAACTTGGGTTGGGTCATCTCAGTCCCTGACAGAGGGCATGGCTGTTTGACCCGAGGCTGAGGTGTAGACTAGAGATTATCATCTATAGGTACCCGGTAACTTTCCACTCTCTCTCACACACCCACACACACACACACACTCCACACCCTCACGCACACACATTCACATGCACTCTCGTGCACGCGCAGAGCCACACCTACTGACACACACACACACACACACACACACACACACACACACACACACACACACACACACAGACCCCACCTACTTTAGACACACCCATACCTGTACTGGTTTTGTAATATATGCATTGGTCAGTTTGAGACACACAGGCACTGGACACAGGCAGGACACACAGACACGGAGGGATGCAGGGTGACTCAGCCAGGGTCACTCTCTCTCTCTCTCTCCTCGATGCATTGCCAACTATTACCTGCTGTTAAGATGTCTGTCCTTGACTTAGTCAAGTTATCTGCTCGATTGACAATAAAAAGACCACGATGAGACAACAAGAACCATTTTGCCTGGTTGTCCCTTCCTTCCTGATGAGATGATGCACGCACAAATAAGACCGTTTATCCGGGCGCGGGGCCGCGCCCGGATGCACCCGATGACCACCGAATGCCATGCAGCGCCCGAAACTACACAGTGGCGAGTCTAGCCGGAGAAGTCTTCAATAGTTCAACCTTTTTTTGATGGTGAGTTGATTACTGTCTAATTAGGGTTGAGCTAAAAACAAGAACCTAGAACCTTTCAGTTTTGTGGGTGGTGCTGTCCTTTGGTATCTGGGGTCTAGGGTGCCGAGTGTCAATTAGGGGAAAGACAACCATGTTTTATTGAATGAATGATGTGTGAATGCATACAGAGAGTATGATTTTAAAAGCTTGAAAAAACAAAAAAAACAAAAAAAAAAAAAAAAAAAAACGCAATATTTAAAAAATGATTGGCGGAAGATAGGCGTTTCCGAACATTGCTTTATTTTTGCCTATCAAAAAAAGACGAGATATGACATGAGATATGAGAAATGAAATATGAGATATAGGAAACAGAGAAATGACTTGAGATCGGTAAACTAGGCCGATGAATGTGCAGTGAGGGGATTTCTTTCTTTTACTTTTTTTTAGGTTTAATTTATATTATACTGTTGGTGTGATATATGGACTGATTGCATCATTTTAGCTATTTGGTGTGTGTAGTAGAATTGGTTGTTTGGGTAAATTGTACATGTGCAATTTTCATCACACTGGCTCTATAATATAAATGTCCCCTTTTTTTTCCTGCAATAGTGTGTTTGCACGTGAAGTCACGCGACAGGCCTGCGGTATTGTTTTAAATGCCAAGGGGACGTTGGCGTACGTGATAGTATACTAATCCTTTATTGCTTGGGAATTGTTCCGAACATTTGTAATGTGATGTTTGGTACAAACTGACCATTTTAAAAGATTAGCAGGGTTATCGAAGTTCCGGCTGAGGTCGCTCCCAGACCGTGAGCGTCGACGGAATATCCGACGTGTAGCATTTTTTCATTTTGGGTGACGATAAGCGACACCCTGCAATTAATGCGCGTGTCTGGATCTTGTATAACTAACCTTTGATAAAGAGAAAGAGAAAGAGAATGAGAAAAAGAGAAAGAGAAAAGAGAATATGATTGAGTAAAGTAGAAATTAGGTTTTAATTGTGTACGCGCGATATTTTTGATATGTACTTACTGTTTGTTTTTATTTGGGGGGTTTATACGTTTTGTTTGTCCGTTTTCATTGCGTCTGTAGTGGCCTCTTCTTTTTTGTCGTTTCTGTTTGTTGGTCGGGCCGAACTCTTTTGAACTTTGCCTTTTCTTTTTGTGTAGATTATGTATGGTATTGGATTGCTACAGTACTTTGATATAAGTGCTTTTACTGTGTCGAGTGTGGAGTCAAAGTAGATCAGTCTGCAATAGTGATCGATAATAGCTCGTCTATTAACTTCAGGATGTCATTGTATATTCTGTGGGATCAAAGGCTTTTTGAAATAGTGGCTACGACAAACCTCATCTTGATCGATTTAAAGTATTTTTTCGGTGTATTTGTGGTGCTGTAATATCGGCACATCGGTTTACGCGTTATTTCTTTCTTTTTCATTCCCGTTTTTCCTTGAGTTAAACAGTAGCCTGTATGATGGCAGTTGGGCGGAGAATGGTCTGAGCTTGTGGTTGCCCTGGGCGACGGTGAATGGCTTGTTTAGGCGTGTGCTCGTCCAGCCCATGGGATGACATTCCACTGGGGTAGTGTAGGAGCAGGGTGGTGCGTCCTGACTATGGCAGCACATGCGCTGTTAGCTGTTTGCCCAGGGGGCGTAGAGGGTAGGCTATGGGACACCACAGTGCAAGCCATTCTGGATGGTTGAAGACATAAAATTTTGCATTTTTTGTCTCCAAAGGGAGGAGGATTATTGTATATAGTGAATAGAAACATCAAAAAAAAAAAAAAAAAAAAAAAAAAATGAATATAAATAATAATAAATAAAAGGTAATAAAAATAAATAATAATAATAATAATGTATAAATAACTAAAATTGGCATAATAAAACAATACTCCGTACAATAGGTATGGATCTCTTACAAAAGTAAAAGTGAATCGGATAATTCAATTAGGGAAAAGAAAAAGTAAATGGTCTCTATGAGCGATTTAATTTTCGGACATTAAAAGTTAAATAATAAACAGAAAATCTTGAATCCTATATAGTAGCTATGGTGTGAAAATGGACTGAATGAGTGAATGAATGAATAGTATCTCTTTATATGAGTTTGGCATGTTGTCTTAGGAAAGTGAATATTAATACTAAACTATTGTGTGTGTTTCTCTGTCTTTCATCCGGGTGTGGCCGTTTGGCCACACACACACACCGTGCCTCGAGGGGAGCCAAGCTACAGCCTATCAGATGAGAGGGTCTCATGTCAACGTCCAGGGGCCCCGTCTGAATGCAGAGCAGCGACACTCCACGGTTGACACCCAAGATACCCATCTGGAGTCTGGACTGACGCTGCAACTTGCAACAGAAACAGTTTGAGTTTGGCAACCCTTGTAGTTTGATAAGACTATTAGTATTAATAATTCAGTTTGGAATGAAAGTTGGCAGGTGAAAATAGGTTGTCCAGAAAAACATGCTAGGGTGAGAGACAGCATGACTCGCTCTGTTGTCGAGCTTTTTTATTTTCAGTGGCTGAATGGTTTGGAGCATATTTTGCGAGAACGGAATACGTGATTGATTATTAAACACGTTTCCTCCTTATTGTTTCTAAGCCTGAAGACCCAGGGCAAGTTTTGTCGGCTAGTCTAGAAATGGGCGAGGCAGTTTATATAGGAATGTTATCTGGACAATGTATTGCGCTTGGTGTATGAGTGGCAGTGTTGGGAAATATTGCTTCGGATAGTAATGTTTGCCATTGATTATCAGTAATACATATATTGCTAATATATTAGTAATATGTCCCAACACTGATGAGTGGTGCGAATGTAAGCGTGGAGTTAGGAGAAGGAAAAATGAAAAAAAAAAAAAAAAAAAAAAAAAGTGAGAAGTATGAATGTATGTATGTCTGAATGACTGAATGATTTGAGTGCATGGATGAATGATTGAATGTATGACTGTATGAAAGAATGAATGAAAGAATGAATGAATGACCAAACGAATGGATGGACGTATGGATGGATGAGTGAGCAAATGAGTGAGAATGCGGAAACCACAAGTTGTAGACACAATTTGAAAGAAAAGATTGACAATAGGGATTCTAGTGAGTAGTATAACTATTGCAGTATTGCAAATCAGAGAGTAGTTAAATGATCAAATAAGTGTGACTGTGGAAGGATGTGGTCGAGTGAATGAAGAATGAAATGTGAGAGATGAATGATGTCATGGAATGGATGATTTGGGAAGAAAAGAAAAGAAAGATGGATGAATGATGAACAGAATGAGTGGTGTGTAGAGTGTAAGAGGTGATGGAATGAGTGTGTTTTGCTTTTACCGAAGTTACTAGGGCGGATTAAGTATTTGAAAAAAAAAAAAAAAAAGTTGCTGATGGAGACCATTGTCTATTGCTGAAAAGTAAATTGAAAAGCAAATTTATAGTTCAAAGAAAGAAAAATGAGAATAAGTTCTAGTAAAATGCAGTTTGGTTAGTGTAGAGTAGGTACCAATTTGAGATGATTAGTTTGGAGTCTGATGTCTGTATAGCAATCACAAGGATTACTTTAGGAACTGGTGAATTGGTGTGAGTGTAACAATTATTAGACTCAGTGCACGGAAAGTTTTGTAAGAGGAGTGTGCTGTGACGACGGTACACATGCGCTCTTTAAGACAGGAGAAGTGCATGGGTGTATTGGGAGTCTCGAGACCCAGTTGCCCTCGAGTAGCTAATAGCTTTTGGCCTGAGAGGGACGCGAGTTGACCCCCACGCGGATGTGTGGACCTTTTCGCTGTGGCATGTAGACTAGAGAGAGCCATAGTTGGAATAATTGGGTTAAAACTATTTGCCCCTCAGCCTATATCCACCTTTTGCCAGCCTTGTCGATTTGAGTGGACATCAGTGTGTATTACTAATAATTGGCCATTTAAACTAAAGTAAAGTAATGTGTGACTGACAATGTATTTAGATGATCAATGCTGGACAAACAACCAGCTGCAGTAATTTCAAAGTCTTGTGCTGAAAACGTTTTTAAAGAGATAGAATAGTATAGTTAGGTTAGGTTAGGTTAGGACAGTGACATAGATGGTCTCTGTGAGCAAAATTGACAAGTGCGAAAATTTTTGGGCCCTACATTTAAGTGAATGTGGAAGATATATCATTATAATCTAATATTATTGTTTTTCACCGCAGTATAGACAATATTTTTTTAGTATATGATCTCATTTTGTATTGAATGAATGGACTCTGTTGTGCGATTGTGTGATTTTAATGCGAGTGAGGTAGTGAATGTGTGAGTGAAAGATAGTGAATGAGTGACTGAAGCTATGAGTGAGTGAGTGAGTGAGTGAGTGAGTGAGTGAGTGAGTGAGTGAGTGAGTGAGTGAGTGAGTGAGTGAATGAGTGAGTGAAGTGAGTGAGTGAGTTTGTGATTGAGTGATAGTGTGTTTGTTCTGTTTCATTTTAACAAGACAGCAGTAATTACACGTTCACAGAACATCTGGGGCAGGACTGGTCATGCAGTTACTGTAGTGTTGTAGTAAAATTCCATTTGTGTTCGTCCGAAGGGAAGTTAAATTTTCCCTGGAGGAACACAAAAAATTCCATTGTCTGTTTTTGTTTAATTGAATTGAATGAATGTAAGAGTCATTTCATTTCATGCTTTTATTTTTTCATTGTTAAGTGATAATTACAGTCAGATCGTTTTTTATTACTTGTTAATTCCAAAAAGCTAAAGTTACCAGCAATATATCTTTTGAGTTTTTCATTATTTTATTTTGTTTTTCTATTTTCAATGTTTGTTTTGCTTTGTTATGTTGTCTCAAAGTTGTTTTCAAAATCTGTCATGTCATATTAAGTTTTGTTCTGTGTTTATGTTCTGATTGATTATTTATCATCATTATTAGTTAATTGGGATGTTAAAAGTCACAAAGTGGGGAGTACTTTTAATGTGGTTTCTCTACAAAGTGTTGATATGCTATTTGCATATCAAAAGTGGGGAAATATGTAGTATCTGGAGAGAACCCACATTAAACGTCTATAGTTAAATTCCATTATTTGTACATAAAGCTAAAGTTAAAGGTATCCACTAATATAATATAGCACACGTCTCTTACAGGCGTGCACAGTCTTGAGTTAATGGTGGCTATTGCCTAGGGCAAATGGCATTCCTTAGTGGCCAAAACTTGGGTTGGGTCATCTCAGTCCCTGACAGAGGGCATGGCTGTTTGACCCGAGGCTGAGGTGTAGACTAGAGATTATCATCTATAGGTACCCGGTAACTTTCCACTCTCTCTCACACACCCACACACACACACACACTCCACACCCTCACGCACACACATTCACATGCACCCTCGTGCACGCGCAGAGCCACACCTACTGACACACACACACACACACACACACACACACACACACACACACACACACACACACAGACCCCACCTACTTTAGACACACCCATACCTGTACTGGTTTTGTAATATATGCATTGGTCAGTTTGAGACACGACACAGGCAGGACACACAGACACGGAGGGATGCAGGGTGACTCAGCCAGGGTCACTCTCTCTCTCTCTCTCCTCGATGCATTGCCAACTATTACCTGCTGTTAAGATGTCTGTCCTTGACTTAGTCAAGTTATCTGCTCGATTGACAATAAAAAGACCACGATGAGACAACAAGAACCATTTTGCCTGGTTGTCCCTTCCTTCCTGATGAGATGATGCACGCACAAATAAGACCGCCAATCCGGGCGCACCCAGGCGTCCGGACCGGCACCCGACGACCCGCGATGCCAGGCAGCGCCCGAAACTAAAAGATTTTCTAATAGTCCAAATGACAATGCCCCAAATCAAACCAAATCGACCCACCAGGCCAGGGTCCAAAATGACACCCTTTAGCCTGCGGGTCCATCCCCATTTGATTATTCCAGGGACCCCTATAAGAGAAGATTTTTATGGGTCTAGCAGTAAATCTCAAGAATTTAATTTCAAGGACCCCAGTTTGACATGCAATAGTCTACGGACCCCCGTTTAATCACATTCCTATTTCCGGGACCCCCAATGTTTAGTCAAAAATTGTTCAGTTCCCTTTGTGCACCCTCAAAGTTCAAAAATCAGGTCCCATATGGTTCCGAACAATCATTTAGCTTGGGACCCGCTGGAACTCTCACAAGGACCCCTGGGGGTCCCCAGACGCCACTTTGGGAACCACAACACTGCTCTATGGGTGAAAAACATGAATGAACTTTGGTTTCCAGTAAAGATCCCAAACATTCCAGAGGATCGCTTTTTGCCTCCTTAAATCACATCAGCTCACATTGTAAACTGATTGAGCACGGGTCATTTTGCACATTATTATAGCCTAACCCATCAGCACATGTAGATTTGTAGTGGCCCAGTTGTCAGACCCTGTCAAAACATGACTCCTATGAGGGCTCTGTAATTACATACAAAACACACAACCTGTAACTAAACATATAGCGTTGGTACTGCATTGCATAACCCACACACACAGACACACACAGATACACACAGACACACACAGCCAGGGAAATAGCTTGGAACTGTGGCCCTTTGGGGCACAGGTCTCCACCGTCTTGGGTCAGGGGAACAGGCGCGTGAGCCCATAATTTCATGATCCGCACAATAATGTATATTGCGTCTTTCTCCATGGGCCATGTGTTGGGATTCTGATTGACAAAAACAATTAACCGCGGTCACAATTAATTTAACATCAAATATTCTTTCAATGGCCCTGTATAGTATAATCAGTATACTCATGTTGTAGCCTATACAGTCAGTCAGTCGTGGGTGATTGGACTGAATGGTTTGGACACATGCGTATGGAATGGGCGGTGCTCATTACGGGTGGGTGGGTTCTGTGCACATGCATGCTCAGGGTGGGTGGGAGTGGGCAGAACGGTTCAGTAACTCCATTACAAGGTCAGCAGGAGAGGTTTGCCACCGTACGGTACAGGCCTATAGATACAGCTCCAGACAGCAGACGTGGAATACACTTTCCTTCCGCTTCATGATGTATTAAACTCAGTTTAGGTAAGTCATTTAGAATTATGTTCTACTTTTGGTTGAGCTATACAGAGATGTGCAGTATTTGGGATACGTATTTGAAATACGTGCTTTCTATGTTTGAAAATACAGAAACAAATATTTGAAAGTACAGAAAGACTTGCAAATTGTATGTAATTCAAACACTACCCATCTCTGGCTGTGTACGGTAAATAGGCTCTGTGCTACAGTTGGTGAATATGAGATGAATAATACATGTCATAAAAAGGTTACTTGAAACTACTGCTACAGGACATTTTACAAATGAAGGGAATTAAGAGTGGCAAATAAAAACATTTTGGGGGGGAAATGAGTTGCTCCAGAGCTGGATTAATGATGTTTGCTACAATATACAAATTCCCCGCTCTACCCTTTAGCAAACAAAACTTCTATTTCGACAAACCTTCAAGGCCAAGGTTAGGTTACATGATACACTCCTTAATTAAGCAAGTGGAGAAACTGTGTTTTCTTTTTCTCCTCCTGCTTATACCGTAGCAGTGTTTGTACCTTTCATATACTGTAGTTGGTGGTTAATTGGTTCGTCATGCCATTTAGGGCTAATAAGATTTATTGGTTAGGCGCAGAAAATAAATACCTTGGTTAGGCTGCACATTTGAGCAAAGGAAAAATTATAGTAACCCCCCAAAGGAAAAACAATATCAAACTACTTGCAACTTGCCCCTCCAACGTCATCTAAACATAAATACATGTCCCCCGATAAAGGCAAAACAAAACACAACATTATCGTCACTATTGGGTGGCGGTTCTCAGGGGCAGATGTAACATTTCAATTGGGGGGGCAGGAGAAAATGGTATGGGGGTGGCTTCATCGCCCCCATACATACATTTTCGGTTACAGGACTTTTATTGGGCAAGGAAAGGATCAATAATAATATCAGTAGTTGTTGCAACAGACATACAGCATGCATAAAGCTAAAGGTCTGAGTCAGAGAATCTATTTTTAATGATGAAATGCTGTTGGTTTAATGGTGCCAAAATTGTAGTTAGTAGCAGTAGTAGTGTTTCAAATCATAAATATAAGCACTTTAATTTGAAATATCTTGGGATGTTTTGCATGCCATCATGTTTGGTGGGGCAGTCAGGGCATTTAGGGGGGCATTGCCCCCCACGCCCATGCCTAGATCTGCCCCTGGCGGTGCTCAGGGGTAGAGTGGCTGATGGTAGCCACAGGGTTGCCAGTTCAAACCCAGGCTCCCCAAGAGTTAGTGTTGGTCCCTGAACAAGATACTTGCTGGTCGGTGGATAATTACCTTGCATGGATTCCACTGGCATTGGTGTGTGAATGGGATCCACAATGTATAGTGCCTTGAATAAAGGCGCCATATACTGTAAATGCACCGTTTATCATTTATTCCACCTATCGACTGACACCGATGCAAGCCTATAAATAAAACATCTTGATCAATACGGTATCATAGAAATGAGTAGAGGAGCACCATGCAGTGACAGGAGGAACCCCTCTGTGATTCAGATGCTATTGGGCGCGCCGCTGTGTGGCCTTTATACTGGGACTCCTGGATGGCTTGCAAATTGACTGGACGCAGTGTGGGATCATGGAGGTGGGTGTGTGTGTGGGCTAATTACATTTAATGGGGATGTCCCGATGTCCCGATCATTTTATGCTCCGATCGTTTGATTTTGACCTGATCTGCTGGTCCAGATCCAATATATAAGGCTCAATCCAGTGAGCTTTTTTCTGTATGTTTGCCTATTTTGTTTCCCCAAATCCAGCCTGGGATTGTGGACAAAAGCAAAAAAAATCTTTTTGTTTTGGGGTCTGTGGGGCTAAAATGCGATCAAATTGTGGTCTGTGGCTCAAATTCTGAATAAATAGTGGGCCATGGTATCAAAAAGGTTGAAAACAACTGTTCAATATGTTGCAGTATTGATACTTTTACTGTAGTACAAAAGGTGAATGTGTTTTTTCCACCACCGTGTAAGATTAAAAATGTCTCCAGCTGCAACAGGGAGGCATGGTGCCATCATCAGTAATCCCCGTACCCCCGCCAACCCCTTCTCAGCCCGCAGTCATACTGTAATTTATTGAACCATACATATTCAGGAATCAGCGTCTATAAAAGCGCCCAAGTATGAGAGCTGCTCTCAAGTGCTGCACATTTGCATGTGAATTTTCCTGATTACTAAGTACGCCCCCAAAAATATGTTATTTGGCCATCATGGCCAATCTGAAAATACGATGTTCTGGGCACAAGGAAGGCCGATCAAATGGAATCCATTTTTTGGGTATACTGCTTTGACTATTCTCTTCTCGCTCAAATGTTTTCAAAGATGTTGAGAGCGTCGTTTAGCCGTAAATGACATTGTGTCGCAGTGTGTGTGTTTACATAGCTGTCGTAGATTAAGTAAATGAAGCTAGTGCTCATAAGGTGTGATTAGGCATCAGTCGTTTCAGGGGCGGATCTAGGCATTGGCATACCCAATCTGCCCCACCAAACACGATGGCATGCAAAATAACCCAAGATATTTCAAATTAGAGTGATTTAAAATGATTTGAAAGACTACTACTGCTACTATAACTATAGTTGTGGCACCACTAAACCTTTCGGGGTCCTACTAATTGCCCAAAAGTACCTAAAACAACCCAAAAGTACCCAAAAGCATACCCAAAAGCACCCAAAACAACCCAAAATACCCAAAAGTAGCCAAAACAACCCCAAAGTACCCAAAAGCACCCAAAAGTACCCAATAGCATACCCAGAACTACCCAAAAGTAGCCCAAACTATCCAAAAGTACCCAAAGCATACCCAAAAGTACCCCAAAGTACCTAAAAGCATACCCAAAAGTACCCAAAGGTACCCAAAAGTACCCAAAAGCATACCCAATCATCATGTACATTATTGAGGACCTATTATATGAAGATACAACGTAAAGTGATGAAGTGGTCCTTTAAGTTATGAGTAGAAGTAGTACCCAAAATAATGATGTTGATGTTGTGTGCCACCTCTGGAGTGAGTGTGTTATTTTAACTTAGCCACCTATTACGGCATTTAAACATTGATGTCAGCCACAATGAGGGACAGGGGCTCAATTTGTGGGGCCCCATGAAAAGTCATGGAAATGTCCCACTCAAAGAGGGACATCTGGTTACCCTATAATAAATAAATAAATAAATAAATAAATAAATAAATAAATAAATAAATAAATAAATAAATAAATAAATAAATAAATAAATAAATAAATAAATATAATATGGCTAACACTTGTCTATAGTCTCACGTTAGACACTTCTAAGTGAGTGATGGATGGTCTGAAAGAGCATATTCTGGCAGATGAGAAGTACATATAAGCCTCTGATGATGATTATTGGCTGGAAGTCTGCGGTTGGGAAGGATGCCAGCTGTGTTGTGGACAGTTACAGTTCATATATTATTATATAGTTCATATATCTGTCACAGTTCTCTCTCTCAGAGGGGGTCGGTCCTCATGAACACGTTTCAATAATTTGTGTCCCCGATGTAATGTATCTTAATTATCTGGCTACTGTGAGACTCACACACTTGTCTATATAGCTCAGAGATGTGCAACAATCACTTCCACATTTTAATCTTCTCCATCCCTGATCAGATTACATGCAGGCGTGCGAAGCTCAAGTTATTATACAGCTGGCTTAAACCCCTCATCTCTGCCTTATTATAAGTTCTGTTATTTGAGATGGATCATTTCTTCCTCATAATTTCTGTCCTTTTTTTTCCAACGAAGTTCAAGTATCATATCAGGGTTTTTTTTAGGCAATATCAAATATGTATTTCTAGTTCCCAAAGTGGTGTTTTCAGCTAGGGGGTCTTTGAGGGAGCTCCAAGAAGTCCTCAGCTAAATGATGAGGAACCAAACAAACCCTCACATGGGTCTATAACTCAGAGAAGTGTCCATTTTGGTCCCATTTGTACACTTAAATGAACTTGGACATATTAACTTCACTGATCGATTGATTGATACTCGGCAGAAACCATGCAAAGTACATCAGAAGCAATTTGAGGCTCAGTGTCTTGCCCACGGACACTTGGACCAGATAATATCATCTCTTTCCGGACCAGATAATATTTTGTTCTTACCATAACCACTCAAGGGCTCTGTACAAATGCATTTATCTCCTAAAGTATTTTTAAAACTGGGGAAAAACATGGAGAAGAAGCTTTATTTACTCGTCATCTCTTCATGACTACCAGGGGTGGATGTAACATTTCCCAATTGGGGGGCAGGAGAAAATGGTATGGGGGCGGCTTCGCGCCACAGGCGAGGAAGCCGCATCCATACCATTTTTGGTTACAGGACTTTTATTAGGCAAGTAAAGCATCAATAGTAATATCAGTTGTTGAAGTTGCAACAGAGACGCAGCATGCATAAAGCTAAAGGTCTGACTCAGAGAGTTTTCTGTTTTCAATGATGAAATGCTGTTGGTTTAGTGGTGACACAGCTGTAGTTAGTGGCAGTAGTAGTGTTTCAAATCATTTTAATTATAAGCACTTTGGTAAGTGCAATTTGAAATATCTTGGGTTGTTTTGCATGCAATCATGTTTGGTGGGGCAGACTGGGCATTTAGGGTGGCATTGCCCCCCCATGCCCATGCCTAGATCCGCCCCTGATGACTACCGTGACCAAATGAACCCTAACGGGTTCATTTGGTTCCATTTGTACGCTCTCAGAAAAAAGAAGTGTCCAAAGAAATCCATTAACATGGTGAAAATACATCTTGATGATGTCATCAAGATGTTTCACCATGTTAGTGGTTTTCTTCAAACCTCCATTTCTTGGGAACACAGAATGGGGGAACTTTTTTATCATGTCCACCCAACACCTCTAGAGTATACTAATGACATATTAGAATGTTGAAAATGGGTGAGTTCCACTTTAAGTCAGCCAGCTGAGGCATAAGACATTCTTCTACCTGTGTTAAAGTGCTAAAATCCTACTGCGGTTCCTTTGACCTGTAAGTGCACTGTGCTATACATTACCAGGCTGGTACTGTATGTGTGATGGTAGCTTTTTTTTCTTTTTAATTGGAGCGTGTGTAATGCAAAGAAAACATGCATTTTGATCCCCACACAGCTTGCACGTGGGCCTCGGGGCGCGCGGAATACCAATCCAATTAAAATAGAAGTAGGAAGGTTAATCACAACGTAAACTTATTTGATGTTACACAATTCTACTCTCTCACAGTTCGGCAGAAACCAGGCCACTTAGAGCTTAGTAATCCCAGAGGATCCATTATTAGCCAGATGCAAAGTAGGAAATTAAATTAGGAGGACTTTCATTCAAAGCCATAGATTAATGGCTGTTAAAGAGGTCTCAGGAAAAATGCCCTCGCACTAATGGAGAGGAGAAGAGAGGAGACATAACAATTCACAGGGAGTAGACTCTGCGCAATTCCATGCTGCGTTTAACAAAAGCTGGGCCAGATTCAGTGGTATCGTTGACAGCGGAATAGTAGGTTATTGTTTAAATTGTGCTCTTGAAACGGAGCTCTTGTCATTTTTGGACAGCAGAAATCCGCCCATAATTTTACAGTGCGGTTGTCAGAACACTATGCTTTAACCAGAAACCTTGAAGTTATTCTTCTATTATACAGTACTGCCTGCCATTGCTTTGGGTTATGCTCACACTCATATCTCAATCTCAAATTATTCAATTGTTGCCAAGTGCCAACAAAATATTCTTCTGGAGTTTTATTTTAAAGGTATAATAAGAGATTTTTGGCTAATCCCTCCCTACTATAGAGTGTGGTGACCATGTAAGGAGTTCCTCCCTGTCCCCAGTGACCCTCCTGGGGTCCAAAAACCCTAGTTTCAGTGTGGGCTTTGGGATAAAAGGCTTTCGTCCAATCAGGATGAGAGGATAGAGTGGGGGTGGGCCTTGCTGTATATTATGTCGATCTGTTGCACTTCCCATCACTGTAGTGTGTGCATATGCAGTCCACTGGTGGACTGGGGGGTTTCTAAATCACCAAATCAGATTTCCAAATCAGGTAAGCAACCAATTCTCCGGGAGTGAACGCCATTAAAACAGCACCGTTAAAATAGCCAAAAGTATTATCATTGCTTTCACAACAGTAGGCCTATTAAATCACTTCACCGTTTCGTTCTCGATGCAGAGTGGTTCATGTTTTCTTCTGCTTGACAGTATCAAAGACAATATAGGCTCCTGATAAATGCCTGTACACATTGGAAACACCTGAGTCTTTGATTCCAGGGTCATGGGCAATAGACGCCCTCAATCTGCACTGCTCCCAATCAGGGGTGGATGCAACATTTCCCTATTGGGGGGGCAGGAGAAAATTGTATGGGGGCGGCTTCATCGCCCGTGTCACTTCGCGCCATGTGCGATGAAGCCGCACCCATACCATTTTCGTATATTAGGCAAGTAAGAATCAATAATAACATCAGTTGTTGTTGAAGTTGCAACAGACATGCAGCATGCTTAAAGCTAATGGTCTGACTCAGAGAGTTTTCTGTTTTCAATGATGAAATGCTGTTGGTTTAGTGGTGCCCCCCCATTGCCCCCCATGCCCATGCCTAGATCCGCCCTGCTCCCAATGCATATACTCCAGCTCTGGAGGGGTCACATGTATGCTCCATATATACAGCACAAATGAAGCACCAGCATGCAAAGCAAAGTGGCTCTTACGGAACTGACGTTGTCCCCTGAAGGTTGATGGGAGTCACAAGAACTGTGGCATCGGCCCGACATGGGAGTTAACTTTCCACATGAATTAAGTATTTATATGGAGTGAGAAAGAATACAGCGAATACAAGACATTTGACTGAGGAAAGAGAAGAAAACAAGTTGACCCACACCCCCGGGGCGTTGGAGGCTTCTACGGAAAAACTATATCGCTTTATGTTCAGAATGCCTGCTTGTCATTGAAGCCAGAGAATATAAATGTAATAAACATCAACAAAAAAAAGCAGATAAACAAGCTCACAACACTTGTAATCCCAACATCAGCCTACCAAAGGAAATCGGTTTACTTCTTTTTCTGAAAACAACAGTGTACAAATGTACAGTATCTGAATGAGTAGAAGGAGATCATACATTTATACAGTATATATTAATACAGTATATATTATTTTTTACAGTTTTAGCACTTTTTATTGACGGTTGATGCTTATTAAATAATGACTTCATCTTAATGTATCAATGGTAATTGTGTTGTATTCATTATTAATTACCTCCTGTGATATGTGACCTTTAGACGAGGAAGTGAGCTCACAGTGTGACTATTGCACACAGCAGATCAACTTCACATGGGGTTTATACCATTGGTTCCCAAAGTGGGGTCCGGGGGGATCCCCAGCTAAATAATAAGTTAGGAACCAAATGTCTGGGTCTGTAACTCTGAGGGTGTACAAATGTAACTAAAGGGACCCATTTGGTTTCATGTTTACACTCTCAGAGTTAAATTAACATCGACTTTACAATTTGAATTGGGGAATACAAATTATGACATGATTAATGCATATCAAACTGTGGGGTCCTCGACATTAAATGGGCTGAGAGCCCAGAGCTGTAAAAAAAAAAAAAAACTCATCTTAAGGGGGTCCCTATCAATATTCTATGTGCAGCTGATCGATAATGCATCTATGAACTGAATACATTATGTACAGTACAGGCACTAGGCAGCCAGACAGGCATTCGGTAGATTTTCTTGTGGTCTGGAGTTTTCTCTAGTTTTCTCTGGGTCTTGGTAAGAGACTGCAAATCCCATATTTTATGTTTTGCAGATCTTGCCAGCAGATGTCACTGTTTTCTCAGTTTTGCCTGTTTTCATTGCACCTCAAAAGTAATTGAGCTAACAATTAATTAGATATTTCAGTGCTTATATTTAAAAGTATTGATTGATGTTATTGATGCTAACTTGCCTAATAAAAGTCCTGTACCTGAAAATGGTATGGGTGCGACTTCATGAAGCCACCCCCATACCATTTTCTCCTGTTCCCCCAATTGGGAAATATTACACCCGCCCCTGAATAATTATTGTCATAAAACCTTTAAGTGTGTCTGTGGGTTTTATAAATCATGAACTTATGAAAAGCATTAACTAGAGCTCGTGACTTCAAGATTCCAGAAAAATCATCGCTGATCCTATAACTTTCTGTTTGCACAGTGAAACACTGACTCACTGAGGTACCTGCATGTGGACGTTCCAGGGGAAAGGATGGAGCCCTGGCCAATAGCAGCCTGGGTCCTATTGCTGACCGCCATTGCTGATTGGCTGAAAATGGCCCAAACGCGGGACTTCACCTTGAAGGACATTGTCGCCCTGCATCCATCAAGTGAGTAGAGTAGTTTAGAACAGGATTCTCAACGTTTTTTGGCTGGGGACCCCAGAAAATGCTTTGCAGAAAATTATGGCCATATTTTTGGCCATAATTTGGGAGATCCCCTGAAGGGCCGCAGCCCCTAGTTTGACCTGGTTTAGAAAAGAGATGGGTAGATGGCTTGGTATTTTCCAGAGCCATCTAGTAGAAGAGTTGTGATAATGAGGGATCAGAAACTGAGAACTCGAGCGCTGTTCATGCAGCCTGAATAGGCTGGAGGTGAAATCAGGGGCGTTTTTGCCTTTAGGCAAACTAGGCAGTTGCCTGCGCTTTACATAGATTGTGGATCCCATCACCCATTCACACACCAATGGCGGAAGAAACCAGGCCAGGCAAGGTTCTGACCAGCACATTACTACTAGCATTACTAGCAGCATTAAGCAATACGTATAACGAAGATATGTATAACGATACATGGCTGACGATACGATACATGGACACAGTAAGCGCACACTTGAACACTGCTTTGGGGTGCATCGCAATATACAGATTACAAAAATATGTATATGCACATTAATTGCGTACGCATGCACACACAGTTATGTAAGGTTGGGTAATAGAGACAAGTGTGTGCCGTGCACGTGGGTGAGAAGTGTTAGACGTGAACTGGAGTTGTCCTCTGTGCACACGCTTGGAGCAATAATGTGTGGTTGTGTCTGACCCTGTGGACCTGTAGCTGTCTGGGCTGACCGCCGGCCTGATTCCCACTACTAAATAACTCCTTGCCAATGGGAAAGCTGAAAAAATCCACGTTCGGTGGCCACAAATTGTCCTCGACGATGCGTTGATACAATATGCTGTTGGTGCACTTGATGTTGTCCCCCCTAGTTTGAGAAAATCCTTTCCTCCAATAGTTGCCCGAGTGTACAGTACAGTATATACTATGCAGTGCAGTTGGTCTCAGAGGGTCTCTGTTTGTGCTCCAAACAGCCACTCCGCATCCTGGTGGGTTTAAATGCTTCACATGTCAAGACGCTGCAGACAACTACGAGTGTAATCGCTGGGCACCGGATGCATACTGCCCAAAAGGTATGTACTACTTAGTTACAGAGCTAATATTCCTCACCTCCAATGTTTACTCTTCTACAGGACTCAACTTTGCAATTTTAATGACTCGACTTCAACTTGTTTAATGACTCAACTTCAAGCCAACTATATTTTCTATGAAGGCACATTAGAGAACAGTTGGCAGTGGGCATGTGTCTTTTTCCTAGATGCTTTTACTTACTACATAAACCATAAAGAACCTTTCTACATGCAAGGCCAAAAAACAACATTGTGTGTTCTCCCTGAGCACTCAGGAAGAACACACAAAACCACACATTTTGTCACTACATCTACAAGTGCAAGTTAATGGAGGAATAACATGGGTGCCTAAAATGTTTTTAAAGCTAATATATTGTATATGTCCCTCAAGCTTATGTCTAATGGTTTGATGCTCAATCACTACTTATATAACCAGTCCTTTCTTTATGATGACAGATTAGCTGTAGTAACACAATATCCTGTGCTGGTGGATGCGCCGATATGGAGGTTATTTTATAGTAGAGTCATTCTAACACTGATGGTAGATAAAACCAGGCTTGTTTAAATCCCATGTCAAATTGGAAATTCAACAAAACAACCAGAAACACTGCAGCCTGAACACATTTGAAATGGCCAGACACAAAGTGGAAATGTGTGCTGTGGTATGATGAGGCCACATTTCAAATTATTTTTGAAAAGCATGGATGTTGTGTCCTCTGGTCAAAAGAGTAAAGAGACTATCCAGATTGTTACCAGTGCAAAGTTCAAAAGCCAGCATCTGTGAAGGTACGGGTTTGTATTAGACTAGTGCCCATGGCATGAGCAACTAACACATCTGTGACAGCCACCATCAATGCTGAAAGGTACATCCAGGCTTTGGAGCAAGTGCACAACACATGCCTTTTTTCAGCAAGACAATGCCAAGCTGCACATTCTGCACGTTACAACAGCAGTGCTTCATAATAAAATAGTGCTAGAGTACTAGACCTGTCGCCCACCAAAAAATGTCTAGTGCAAAATATGACATCGGGGAGCCTGGAGTGTTGAACAACTTAAGTCATACACACACAAGAATTCCACATAGAAAGCTTCAACTCAGTTCCTCAGTTCCTAAACAAGTGTTGGAAGGAAAAGGTGATATACAGTAACATGGTGGTAAACATACCCCTGTCTGAACTTCATTGTAAAGTGTTGCCGGGTTCATTTTCAAAATTAGTGAAAAAAATTGAGGTTTTTCAATGTGTTCTATTTTTATTTACATGTAAGTTCATTGGAATTGGGGTTTGTAAGTTAAAGGGATATTCCACTTTCAATTTTTTTTGTCATTTTATGGTCTACTCAGTCTCATGTGAACACACCAGGCAGTTTATTAATTACTCCATTCAGTATTTAGATATTTGATGTTGATTTTAGTGCATCCACCTCCTACCTATACAAACCCATTATAACCTAAAACTCCATTTTAACCATGACAGATTATTCAAAAACAACCCATCTTTTTTCTGGTAAGTGATATTGTCCTCCTAATACGTGAGAGGGCCGTGGAATTTCAATCACAGTTTGCATTTATTTTTAAAATATTGCTTTGGAAAATGTAACATGAATAAAATAATAATTTAAAAATAAATGAAAACTGTAATTGAAATTCCACGGCCCTCTCATGTATTAGGAGGAAAATATCAGTCACCAGAAAAAGATTGTTGACAGATTATTCGAAAGGTTGTTTTCGAATAATCTGTCATGGTTAAAATGGAGTTATAATAGGTTTGTATAGGAAGGAGGCGGATGCGGTAAAATGAACATCAAATATCTAAATACCGAATGGAGTAACTTATAAACTGTCTGGGGTGTTGGCATGAGACTCAGTAGACCACAAAATGACCAAAGGGTTTTGAAAGTGGAATATTCATTTAAGAGAGACATAGGGGGAAGTGGTTGCACCACTCAGAGGATACAGTATGCATCAACACGAATTTCATCCAATGTCACTGTGATGTGACAACCAGGATGATTCTGATGCCTCTTGCAGGGACCAGGTACTGTCACACTGTGCATGTGATGGACACGTCTGGGGACAGTGTGTCTGTGACGAAGCGCTGCGTCGCCCTGGAGGACTGTCTGCTCACCGGATGTACCAACACCACTGAACAACAAGGCCACCAGGTACCGCTCAACAATTCCATTTGCGTATGAATTAAAAACAAACTGCCATTAAAAGCAAACCTCTCTATGCATTAATTGATTCTTAATGTTGTTGTTTTTTTACTCAGGTGATCTGCACTTCCTGCTGCGAGGGCAACATCTGTAACCTGCGCGCGCCATGGAACCAGGGAAGTGCCGTGTTCTCCACCAGCTCTCCGCTGGTGAGCTCTTCCCGGCGCTCCGCTACTACCAGACGGCCATTTTTTCCAGAAACATTCTGCTATTTCATCATTGGCGCCATGAACGCTGTGAGGCACGCGTGGCAGTAAAGGACCAGACTGGCTTTCTAACAACATAAGCCGCTCCCGGGTAGGATCCACTGGGATAGCTAAACGCAGCTGCAGGACACAAGACTAATTAATTAGGGCGACAGAGGAGATACAGAGGAGTGTGTGTACGTACAACAAAGACAATCAGAAATCTGAATGGAGGTAGAGGGACATTTGCACTACTGTAAGCCAAACTGAAGTGGACTCTTGTTTTCTCACTGGAAATAAGACCTTCTAGTTTTCGAAGGCTAGTGAAGGACAATCTTTGCATATTGAACCTGCACATGTGTGCAGGATCATTTTGGGTTGGGTCAAATCCTTGAAGACACCCTGAGCATAGAAAACTATGCTATCACACACATCAGAAATGATAAACCGGCCCTGGTGTTTGGGCTATAGCGCTGGAAGTCTCTGTTGCTGATTAAAGATTGTAAATGTGGAGCTGAAAGTTGAAACTGGAAGAAGTGTTGACGTTTCCCGGCACATCTAAAGCACAAGACTACTGAGTGGAGTCTCTAAATGTGTCTTTGTTGTCAAATGTGTGTTCTCGCCCTCATTACGTTGTCCTACCAACCATCTGGCAATTATTGCAGACTAGGGCTGTGGAAAGGGAGTTATGGGTATGCTGCTTTTCTTTGAATATTCTCTGTTGTTGATATGCTGTATACACATAGAATTAGAACCACACATTTATTTGGTCAGATAGGTGGGCAGGGCCTCTTGCATAGCATATTAGGAACAATCGGTTAAAACAAGTGAGATATCTATTTGGGCGCCCACATGTAAAATAAAATGACACCAACTGTGTGAACCGGCAAAATGTTGATGTCTGTACTCTGTATTGGCCTCCTCTTGGTATGGTAAACAAAGGGACAGATGTAGAGGTGGGTGGACATAGGGACAAAGCCAGATCTTAGAGTGGTTGCACCACAGAAAGCCAAACAAAACATACAAAAAGCTTGCTGAATGTGACATCTGTAGCTTAATTGCCTTTGACTCACAAGCACATATTTGCTCATTTTATCTTGGACTGGCATTGGAACATATAGTGATTTGTTGCACAGGATATTTGGAAGACAAACACTAAATTCAGTGCTGATGAAACCTCCGCACGCGTTTCCACAGTTGATTTATTCAGCAGTTCATTCATTTCATTCAGCAACTTTAGTGCAACTTTGCACCATGCTTCAAGCTTCAAGAAAAGTACAGGCCATGTTTCTGGGGGCCTATACATGACTCAACCACACAATAATCAAGAACTTGTACTATATATATACACTGTTATTAGTATGAAAGTGTTGAACCAAATGCTGCATTTCTTTTAAATAGGTTGGTAGTTGTAGTTGTGCATTTTCACACAAATTAAGATATTCATTTCAAAACGCTGTCTGTTTTGGAAATGAAGCTATGTTGATGTTCACAGGTGAATATGTGAAAAACAGACTACATGATGTTGCCATTCTGGTGTTCCACGGAAACGGGACGCCAGAACGCTGATAAATATTTCCATAAATTAAAAAAATCAAGTGTACCTTCTATTAACAAGCTAGCGGTTTCGTGTAAATAGTTTTCACATTCTCCACGATATAATAGTCAAGGGTTATCGCCAAGTTATTGTGAGAGTCGGCTTTCAGTAGGGCATGATCATACTGCACTTTTAGGTTGTGTAGTGTCAGCAAACATGAAAACCCACGCAAAATATATTCAAATACACATACATAATCCAGTTTGGATTCTTGAAGGCTAGGCTTTTGTGTTTTAAATAATCGGCATACTTTTTTTCTGTCAAATTCTCCAAAATATTTTGAAATAGGTCTTATTTCATTAAGACCAGCATGCCTTATCAGATGACATCCAAAAATCCTGGGTTGTCTAGTCTCGTGTTACAGTAATTGTGTCTATATTGTTCCAGCCGTACTTTTGATGTACAAATAAAATATAATCTGGACAATGTGTTATCCATTTAGATCAAACTTTCGGTTAACTGGTAAAAACATCAAAATAAGCTGTCTGCAAACTGCCGTCTGCTCATCGTTTCCTCTCCGATAACGCTTCCCCCAAAAGCTTCTCTGAAGCAGTGTTGATAAAACCTGAATGTTCGCAGGTCGTGTTTCATAAAAAAATAAAAACAACAAAATAACAAAGAGTAAAATAAATGCCTATTCCTCGTCTTCGAGTCCATTCGCGAGTCCTTTTAGTCTCGCTACGGCGGGACTGTAGGTGGGTGCGTTGGTGAAAACGGTCCCTACGAACAACGGTGTGCCACGCAGGACGTGGCGGATAACCGTGCACGAGCCTGACGCCTCGATGTGGAAGCCCAGGTGCCTCAGCTCGTCGTCCGCTCTCAGCAAGCTGCGGTTCGACGGGGAGCCGAAGAACTGTTGTGAGAAAACGAGAGCCAAAAGTGAAACCACCCTCGCATTTCCGTGGAAATAAGACACAAATAGACGTGTCACAAGAATGCGACACATTCACAATGTGACAAATTTAGCCAGGGGATGTTAGCAGAATATCGTCAAATCTGGGAATGTATTTCTCAGCGAGAATTCTCTTCACCAAGGTGTTTGTAAGGGTTTTTGTTTTCTGTTCAACCACCCGGGTGGAATTTTTGACAGCTGCTGAAAGTTGGGGTACCATCATCAACCAATGTTAAGGCAAATGTCTAAATTTAATTGTGCTTTAAGTAGCAAACCCCCTAGCACCAAACTAGGTTTTTTTTAGTGATTCTGAATCCATTCCAAGCATTAGTGCTGCACGAAAAACACTCCTTGTGTCGAAAGATTTTCGACTGGCCTTCAAAATGACACAGCTACTGTTCCGTAGTTACTGACGCGCCCATATTTTCCCACTGCCATTGTGACTGCCTCTCTTTTCATCGCTAACTGCAATATCATGTTTTTTATCTACTTACTTATTAAAGGGGAACTTTTATGTGTACATTCATATGTTGTATGAATCATTGATTATAGGAAGTCGTCCCACATGGGGCCGAGAGCGTTCTTTTCCGCTCGCTGCGTTTTACATCATGACTGCAAGCCGTTTCACATACCAGAACAGGCATACTTGGAAAGGTATGCCTGATACCCTCAAAAGCTACCTGAAACCAGAGCTAGGTGAAGTCATACAAGCATCTAGATAACTCCTTTGTCTTCTATAGAGAACCGCAATGGAAATAAGTTCTGGATATTATTGCATATTTTCCTTCTTCAACTTGCTACTAAACAAGCTTGGCCTAGAATGTTTTTTACTCCATAACAATGCTTGATGATAACAATAAGACACACATTTTGTATTTCATGGAAAATACATAATGCCCCTAAGATCAGACTAGACAGATACACATTATTTAGTGCTCTGCCTGAACGCAGACGGAAGATACATCTCAGATTTTGTTTGGTTGGTTCTTTCTTTTATTACTTTTTAACAGTACAAACTACAGTTAACAGGAAGGGAAGAACTGTAACTTACTGCTACTCCCGTGGCGGGGTCGATGAAGTCCGCCCAGTAACCTGCCGTCCAAAGTGCGAAGCACATCTCCTTGGCACCGCTCACAAACTGTGGGGTTAGCAGGGAAAGAACGTTGGTGCACTGGATCTGCTGTATGATGTAGTCAAACTAGGGATGTCCCAATGCACTTTTTTGTTTCCAACCCCATAACTTCTGCGGATATCTAGCTATATATCTTGTGTTGTGTTTATGCAGTTTGGACAACTCCAAAGCATATATATATAACACCAAATACGCCGAATACAGCTGACCTACAAACTCATATAGTGTTGCGTGTTGTGAGCTTGTAAAGTGCCATTTTCTTTTTTAGATATATTTGTTTTTGGCCTTTCTGCCTTCATTGATGGTATCAAGTGAAGAGAGACAGGAAAGAATGACAGAGAGAAGGGGAGAGACATGCAATAAAGGTCGTCATGAACAGGACTTGAACACGCGACGCGCTGCCAGGCCAAAGCCTTTATGCAGTCATGCGCCTGGACCACTCGGCCAGCAGGCTTCTCCTGTAATGTATTTTCACTATTATTAGGAAATTGGGTGTATTTAAAAATGCTTTTGTAAAGTTTTTTTAACCGTTAGTGTACTGAACGCGTTTTGGTGTTCTAAGCATTATGTTTTAACTATTGAAAAATAGCAGATCTACAAGCTCATAGCGCGCCACCGAGTGGCGCGCTATGAGCTTGTATCTCTGCTATTTTTGAAAAATCGTGAAAACGTGGTGCAAATCTTTGATTATGTTATTCAGAAACTAGAAATCTAGACAGGACACAATGGTTTAATTGCAATACAGCACTGCAATGGAGTGATACTGTACAACAAAGAAAAATGTACTGTACTTCTAAATAACTACTCCTGCCACTGCCCATAATCATCATCATCATCATCATCATCACGGTTCCGACATCACGTTGCACACAAGAGAACTTTTTAGGCGACATGGACGTCAGACTCACTCTGTGCAGCTGCTGCTCCGTGTCGGGCTCCACTTCCTCACATCTGCTGCCTTTCTGCGTTACCGTGACAACCGTGATGGCACTGGCGGGCGCCGTCGGAAAGAACACTTCAAGATCTGTCAAGGAGGACGACAGACAGGCAATGATAAGAGACACGTCTTCCGGATTTCACCGAGAACAGCGCTTGCACAGTAATCGACAATTTTTGTGACCCGAGTTTGGTGCCAGATGTCGTGTTCGCCGTTTACCATGCAGTAGCCTGGTGGTTAGATAAGTGGTTTCCAACCGGTGGTCCGGGAACCACCAGTGGTCCTCAGGCTAAATGGACAGTTGGTTAACCAGATCTTCGAGAGCGTAAAAATGAAACCAAATGGAACCAAATGGACCAAATGTTTACACTCCCAAGAGTTAAAATATTCATCATCTGAATTAGCACAAGTCTACACAACTAGAGAATGCAGAGGACATGGTTATTTTGATCTACTGTATGTTTGCCTGTTTTGGTTCCCAAACCCACCCTGGTATTGTGGACAAAAGCAAAAGAAATCTTTAGTTTTGGCGTCTGTGGGGCTAAAATGTCCTCAAATGCTCAATAAATAGTGGGCCAAAATGGTTGAAAACCACTGGGTTACAGTGTCCACCCTGAAACTGGGAGGTTGTGGGTTTAAAACTGTAAAAAACGGAACCCCCATGCCTTCCTGCTTGGCGCTCAGCATTAACGGGTTGGATTGGGGAGGTCAGATCCACTAATGGTTCCAGAGCGCTGGTACACGATGTGGCTCACCACTCCGAGAGACGGGTCAAATGAGCAGAACCAATTTCACAGCCGTAATGTGTGTGACTAATCGTACGACTTTGACTTTGACATTGTTGGCCTGGTATCCGAGTTTCTTCGGAGCTCTGCATTGTTCTCTCTCTGCATTCTACTGCTGCCATTAACCCTGTAGTTTGAGGACTAGTGCAGTCCCCAAACTGTGAATACAGCAAATTTGCAAGCCGCTATTTTCAAATTTCCTCCCTTTCTTATATTATTTGACAATTTGACCAATGTTCGACTATTTTTTTACAGTCTTTGCTATAGAATAAAGCAGTGGTTTTCAACCAGTGGCCCGGGGACTACCAGTGGTCATTGAGAGGGTTCCAGGTGGTCCACAGCTAATTTGGTTAACCAGATGAAAAGTTGGTTAACCAGATGTAACTCTTGAGAGCGTAAAAATGAAACCAACCAGACTCTTGCGGGTCAGTTTGGTTTCATGTTTACACCCTTAAGAATTAAAATATTAATGATGTGAATTAGCCCAAGTCTACACAACTAGGAGATTAATGTTCATTTTGATCTGTATGTTTGCTTTTTTGTTTCAGAAAATCCAACCTGGCATTGTGGAAAAAACAAAATAAATCTTTAGTTTTAGAGTCTGTGGGGCGTAAAATGTCCTCAAATGGTGGTCTGTGGTTCAAATGCTGAATAAATGGTGGGCCCTGGTATCAAAAAGGTTGAAAACCACTGGAATAAAGGATAAGCCTGATCTTATCCTTTATTCTGTGGATGAAAAAGCATGGCCACTTTTCACAAGGCCATTGCCTCCATCTAGTGGACATTTGGGGTATTGGCAAACCGTGCAGCTCCCAGGTCGTGTGAATGCATCTAAAATAATCTAAAATAATAATGAAAAAATGACACAAACCTTTCCTTAGCAGTTCAGGACAGGACTTTATCGAGCAGTCAGCGTCCATTGGATTGAAGTAGAGCTCGGCTCGGCATACTCTTGTATATGTTGGACCTTCCTTGCCCTGGAAAACAAAGACACATGCGTCTCAAACATATTACATACTGTATATCTGAAATTCGTTAGGATTGTGATCTTAACAATACATACTAGTTTACCTACAAATGTGACTAGGGATGAAAAGAGTCATTTCCACTGGGTAGGTATAATTTTCAAGTGTTTATAGCTATAAAATAGCTATTCAATTTTGCATTCAAATCATGAACTATTCTCCATTCAAATCATGAACTATAAACGATAAGTTACTGTAGCCTGTAGAAACTAGAGGACAGTGCATCCTAAGACCATTGGAATCTGCGTGCATTATTATTTTTTCAATTGATGCTGCTATATCTTTAAGGTTTTTATAAAAAATTCTGTTTGTAGAAGTCAGGACTAAATGGAAAAAAAGAAAAAAGAAAATCACACAACAATAAATTCAAATTCTATTAATGTAGCGAGTCCCTTTCTGTCAGCAAATGTTCTCTGAGACAAATTCACACTTTAATAACTATAAATTTAGTTTGTAGAATAGTAGAAAACAGAGCTTTAACCCTTTCTGTAATGAACGTGTTTTGGTGTTCAATGCATTATGTTACACCTTAGCTATCGAAAAATATCAGATCTACAAGCTCATATTGCGCCACCGAGTGGCACGATATGAGCTTGTAGATCTGATATATATATATATATACACCGGTATATATTTTTTTTAAGAATTCTATTTGACATAGATCTCATTGTGGTTTCTGACTAGTTTCCAGTTTCCTGTTACTGATGCTAGTTTCTGACAGATTCTAGTTTTCTTCTGAAAAATCTATGTTCCTGTGTCAGTGATGCTCAACATATTTCATGCCAAGGACCCCCAGAATTATCTATATTTGGCTGCAGAGGACCCCCATCTGAAAACCTGTTGTTTTAGGGACCACCCAGAAGCAACGGTTTTAGTTAAAAAAAAAAATACATATTTTCTCTTCCGAAAGAATATATTCAAAGATTTGCATTACATTTTCACAATTTTTCAAAAAATATCAGACCCACAAGCTCACAGCGCACCACTCAGTGGCACGCTGTGAGCTTGTAGATCTGATATTTTTCAATAGTGTAACATAATGCTTTGGACGACAAAGCGTTTTCAATCCAGGAAGGGTTAAGATACCAACACTGTGTTAGAAGAACATTGATTCCAGAAACGTTACCTGGAACTCGCTGATGAACTGGGCCAGCACGAACTCGTGTCTCTCTGAGCTGCTGGGGGAGGTGAGGATGTCGGGGACCGTCCTGTGGACCGGAGCCTTCTTCACCTGCTCCGCCGTGCCCTCCAGGTGACAGTCGAAGCCCACGTTGCCCGGCAGCTGGAAGCGCTGGTCCTGAGGTCCGAACGGGCCCATGTTCTCATCGGGCCACACGGTTCTGGGTCCTACACCAAGACGGAAACCCGCTTTAGAACGGTGGGGTTTTAAGCCCTTGTCCTGTGGTGTTGTTTTTTTTTTATGGCAAGCAACATTTCTATTTTAGTCTAGGCTTTGGAATTAAGCTTAATTTAATTTTGATCACATTTAATTTTGATCACATTTTAGTTACCAGGAATGTTTTGGTGAGTCTAGTTTTAGTCGACTCATGATGCATTTACAGCGCCATGAAACCATGAAACTATGATGCATTTACAGCACCATGAAACCATGAAACCAAATTTGGTTTCATGGTTTCATGTTTACACTTTCATGGTTTCATGTTTACACTCAAGAGTTAAAATATTCATCATGTGAATTATCCCAAGTCTATCCCAACTAGAGAATGTAGAAGATTAATGGTCATTTTGATCTGTATGTTTGACTGTTTTTTCCTAAATCCAGCCTGGAATTGTGGACAAAAGCAAAATAACTCGTTACTTTAGGGTCTGTGGGGCTAAAAATATCATCAAATGGTGGTCTGTGTCTCAAATACTGAATATTTAGTGGGCCCTGTTATCAAAAAGGTTGAAAACCACTGATTTACAGTATACTGGATCTCTCGTCCACTAGTCCCTTCTCTACATTTTGTCTAGTTTGTATTTGTTTAAAACATTGTCAATATATTTAGTTTTAGCCATCATAGCTTGGTTTTCATTTAGTGTCCGGTTAGAAAGCAACACGTAGTCCAGTCAATGTTTGAAATGGTCTCCCAGGTGTAAACAAGTGTAATGTCGTCAACAGTACACTTGAAATGTGCCCATTCTGCAAACTGCATAGCAAATACGTGGTCTAATGTGGGGTTTGTTTGTTTTTTGTTTTTTTTACATGTATTTTCGTGGCTTTTTATTTCTAGAGGGACAGCAAGTGGGAGAGAGATTTGGGGGTGACACACAGTAAAGGCCGTCGGGATCGGGAGTCGAACCCGCAGTCACTGCCAGTGCTGGATTACCAGCCAGGGTGCCTTAAATATCTAAATACTGAATCAAGCAAATTAAAAACTGTCCAAGCCCGAGTGGATAAAATGATTAGTTTAAGTTTAAATGAAATCCCTTTAAAAAGGGATTGTGACAAAAAAAGTAAAGTTTTTGCTTCCAAACCCCAGAGAAAAACTCCGAACAAGCAAAAATCCTGAATGTTCAAAGCTCAGTTTTTTGGGGTGTGTGTAATTGAGGTCAAAGAAAAAGAACAACAAGAACATTATACAGTAAATAATGGTATAAAAAAAAGAGAAGGCCATGTCGGTGAGCCCTGTGGGAACCAACCTGAGTCTGTGTGTGAGGTAGCGATGTAAGGCTCATCTGAGCTGGCTGCTGAGAAGGTCCTGGTCCGCCCGACCCGGAGAGCAGCCAGAGCCTGGAGCCCTGCGCTCATCTGAGGTAAAACCTTCCTGCCGCGACCGCACAGCACCTGTACCACCACAAAACACAACGCTCAGTAAATTATTATGGTCTCTATCGCATGGACAGTTGGACACCTCAAACTATTATACATACAAAATAGCTACTTTTCACATTACATCAATGTTGCCCAAGTATTATGTGTATGTTTAATTCACTGTTGAATACCATACATATTTTGATAATAATCCAGATTCGTCACAGACATTGTGACGAGACTGAATCGCTACAACGCCATAACAGGGGATGGACCATGCCCCCAGGTCACTAGGGCTTCTGGGAAACTGAGGCCAACAGAATGTAAACAGGTGCCTACAACTTTCTCAAAAGGGCTTATGCTGTTTGCCTGAGCCACGGCTCAGCGGTGTGCCATTTCTGTTGGCTCACTAACGAATCAAGGGTGAATTCTCTGGTGCTCCAAAGGTAACAATCCTAGTAATAAATAAATAAATAGCAGATCCAGCTTTGTATGGCTACTACAGTATGACGTATAGGGATGGAGCATGATAACCGCTACCAGAAAACACCTGATAACAAGTTTATTGATTTCCCGTTATCAATACGCTTTGGACCATAGTGACCCATGATGTCATGTATAAACAATCGAGACAAGAGGCCATAAATAAATCACCCACATGACTCTGCCACAAACAAGTCATGTATTAATGCCTGCCAACCAGCGCTGTTCAGGTAAATACAATGTTTTCAAAGTGACGGTACAAATATTAACAAGCTATTTTCCAAAAGTAAAATGGACAATTGCCTTCTGTCCGTTAGAAACGTAATGTATTTGAAGGCCCTCATAGAAAATATTATTGTCCTGTACAAAATTTGTCATCTGACTCTTCTCCCGTCTTCCCACAAAAAAATAGAAAATGCTCCAAAGTGGGTTTGATGGCTGGAAGCCTGATCGATAGGGTGGTCAGGTGTCAAAGCCAACTCGGGTTGTGACTACAAACGAACAGATAATTATAAAGAAGAAAAGAATTTCTAATCTTCTTTCTAATTGTTTGTTCGATAAAAAAAGTGTTGTCACGATTTGTCAACTTGGCTTTGTCCACTGAGTAAACGTCTTTGTATGAATTCTTTAAGGCATAATTCTTTTTTTTTTTTTTTAAAGACTGAGTAAAATGACTGGAGAATTCACTTCTGGAACCCATGTCGGGGCGGGACTGCAGCACCCTATAGTGCACACAACCACACACACACACACACTTTTTTGTTTGTTTGTGCCAATTTAATTGCCAGACAAAGATCTTTGCTACAGTTAGTGTTAGGGTCAAAGGTTAAATGACTTACACTACTAGACATCTTCAGGCCTTTCCCCAATAAGCCGTATCTGTGGTAATGAAGGACACAAACAGACATCATTAGAACAGGTTTCCATAAGAGATTTAGGGCTCCGTCAGGCACTAAACCACTTACCCCTAAACTTTTGCATTTTGTTTTGCACAATTTTGAAAAGCATTTTTGAATAGCTAATGGCCAGTCCACAAGCTCTCAACATGTCAATTGGCTAGTTGAAATTGAACTATTGCAAAATGTTTTCAAGAGGCAAAAAGAGAAGTTGAGAGACATGCAGTAAAGGTCGCTATGAGGGGGCAGGTTGTGTGATCCAATCAGACGTGCACAATAATCAGAGTCACAACCCACTTCTCTAGGCCAGTATGCAGGCAGGTATAGCTCAGACTACCATGTACAGCAGGGGTGCCCACACTTTTTTGACTTGAGAGCTACTTTCAAAATGACTGGCTCACAAGATCTACACATCAAAAATGTGATGTGTTCCACTACTGAAAATTAATTTCAAGGCTCCCTGGAAAGATTGAGCTTTAAAATAGTGGTGATGGTGTTACTTACTGTTAGTGTTTAAGAATAATGCACTTATAATGAAAAAGAAGAGAAGGAGAATTGGAAGGTTTTCCTGTATATGCTATTACTGATGTTTGAAAACAGTATATTTGAGGTTTGAGTTGACAGTTTGTGATCTTGAGTTTAGTTTCTTGCACCCAAATAAGAAAGAGAACTAGCAAAACTTTGGTCACAATAACAATTATTCTACATTTTCTAATTGAGTGGACTCTTGAAAATTACGTATTTCGGATGTTTAAATATAAGAGAGCGGTAAAATGAAACCAAATGGACCCGTGAGGGTCCATTTGTTTTCATTTTAACGCCTTTTCATTTTATTTTCATTTTATTTAACGCCTTTTCGTTTTCATTTTAACGCCTGACAGTCCTACCTTTTGATCTACCTTTTGGGCACTCCTGATGTACAGTATGTAAATGCAGATGAGAGATTATGAAACCAAACGACTAAAACTAGTTCAATGACTTGGAGGTTAACTGTAACCCCAATATGAAAATCTGAAAATCCATGTAACACATTTTCATTGCATTGCAATTGAATAAATCACATTTGAGGAATATTGTGTATCAGTGTAGTTTGGGCTCTGTGGAGAAGGAAGATCAGCATCAATATAAAGCTAAGCTTGTCCACACAGTACTGTAAAATATAATTATAGATTGTTGTGTTGAGACTGGACATGACGTGATTTAGGGCTTGTTATCGGCTGGTGTTGACCCACTGACCGTGAAAACTTGGAAGAATGGTTTCAAGTCAACACAACCATCTTTTTAGAGCACAGTACATTGGGCTTCAGTAGGTTGACAGGCTTCATGGATGGAGATGGCCATATTCCATTCCAGCTCGATTTGGCACCTGCCCACAGAGCCAATACTACTAGTACTGTTGCTGCTGCACTGACCATGGCATAGAGCTGAGCAGTACCGTCCCTCTTGTGCCGTCGCCCTTGTTCCAAAAATGATTTCCCCATTCATTTTACTCAGACTTTTTTTTTTTTTTAAATCCCGAAAAATGACCTATGTAAAGATGATTACCCCAGGATACAGGACAATTACAGCAGGATAAAAAAAATGTTTCATTTTACTTCTTGGAAATTATTTGATTGTCCCAAAATATTATGTGTTGTCATCGTTTGCTGAGACCCGAGTTGGCTTTGTACTTTGTCCACGGCATAATTGTCTCTATATAGATCATTTTGGAAAAGTATATGAGTAAAATGAATGGGGAATCCATTTCTGGAACAAGGGCGACGTCACGAGGGGACGGGACTGCTCAGCTCTATTACTGTAAGTAAATGACTTAACAATAAAAATGATTTACATTGGTTATCAAAGCAAAACTGTGCTTCCATAACAACTGCCTCAACAGTGCCACAGTCAGATCACCTTCATGTCACACCCCACTGATGAAATAATTTGTTCAAAAGTAGCCTAGACCAAGCATTATCTGGACACATTAATATACTTTCTCGACATTTCTTGTAAAATATTCTAATTCACTTAGACTGAATTTTGTTTTCTCATGAGCTGAACACCATAACCATCAAGATTAAAACACAAAAAGTTGTTAATACTTCACTTCATGCACAAAGTTTCACTTTTTAAAATTATATCATGGAGAAAGATCAACTTTTACACAATATTCTAATTACGTGAGATGGACCTGTAGATAAATACATCTACGAGAGTATAGTAAAATTCAGGCTAAATAAAATCCTGAGAGCCTAAAAATGAGCCTAAAAATGAAACCAAATGGACCCTTGATCTGTAGGTTTGACTGTTTTGTTTCTGAAATCCAGCCTGACATTGTGGACAAAAGCAAAATAAATCTTTAGTTTAAAATGTCATCAGGTGGTGGTCCGTGACTCAATTTGTGAATAAGTAGTGAGCCCTGGAATCAAATATGCTGAAAACCACTGCTTTATGCTGAATTGAAACCGGTGGACACCATTGCAAACAAATAGTTCATGGGTGTCGTCCACAGATAACAGGTTTTGAACAGAGTTGTGTGCTTGAAATCTACTGTGATCCTGCACACTGTTTATTATAAATACTTCAATAAATGAATTAATCAATAAAAATGATTGCTGTATGCAATATTGCTTTTACTGTATTGAGTGTGCTATAACTGTTGAGCAATGTTTACATAACAATTACGCCCATGTTGGTTCTTGTTTTAGTGCCCTGCAGAAACGTGTGGGTATATAAGACTTAGGAATGTTTATTGAACATATTGAACATAAGTATATTATTATTGTTGTTGTTGTTATACAATAGATAAGCTAAAAAACTAAAAGGGGCGTGATGCAATCACACTCCACTCTTACATAACATAAACTAGGTGGGGAAAACCCTTTAAAGGTCATCTTAAAATCTACAGCAGTTTTAACTTAGTTGTTTTCAATTTAAATGTCTAATAATCCGATGTAAAGCGGACAGAGAACCGAATGTTTAGTTAGCTCTACTATAGTTGTGTTCATCAGCTGATTCTTGGCTGAGCTGCTGTTTGTTTTGGACACTTCCTCTTCACTCACATAAACTAACATTTTCATTGGGATCTATCGCCCTTGACGTTGTGTGAAGTTACTGACCACGCGGAGCCGGGTCTAACGTGTGCAGGCTTTGTTAAAAGTTTAGAATTACTTCGTTTGATTGCAGATTATAGTGAAAGGAACATAATGTCCTTACCAGAGATCAGATCGTCCACTTCTTTCCTTCACCAGCTGTAGTAGCAAAACACTCACGGCGAGCTGCGAGGGACAAACTTGACGGTCAGCACGTTCCCTTTTGCACGTAGTCTTTTGTGCTGTCCTCCAGCCGTAATATGAAATGACTCCACTTCTATAGTGAACTTCAAATTAGAGTATACTTGTTACATAACGTGTTGAACCCAGTTAACGAGCATCGTTGAAATAGGTAGTGAGCAGCACACCGTGTGTTCCCATCTGTATTGACAGAACTGTATGTACGATTGTACAGTACGTGCTATGTTTCGCGTCCCGCGCAGACGGGGCCATCTAGTGTCAGAGTTGCGACATTGACGGGTCAGAAACCGAGCGCTCGAGCGCTGTTCGTGCAGCCTGAATAGGGACAAACTGGAGTTGGAAATACATTGTTTTCAACGAGGGCGGCGCAAATAAAGGCTATTTTAGGCATCTGTGCAACACCTCAACTCTAAGCCTACTACTATTACTACAAAATAAAGGGATTCAATTCCCCGGTCTCAATAGAAGTCAATGTACGAGAGTCGCCATTGGACTGACCCCATGAAGTAAAAGGAGTTGTCTCGTCTACTTGTAAGAACTGTTTTGAGAAAATCATTATGCGTTTGCTATATGTCACCACGTGGTGGCAGCAAAGCTATGCTATGAAAGGCTGAGGCAAGTCTACTATGCAATGAGCTCTTCTCAAAACCGCAGCCTTTGGGGTGGGGTGTAGTCACTGTCCAGTGCAAATCAAAATAGTTTAGAAACTGTTGCTATGCAGGTCAAGCTTTGCTGGTCAAGCTTTCCTCGACTAACATGGCTATTGGACAAGGACGAGTTGGGGAATGATAATAATAATAATAATAATTTAATAATTAATAATAATAATAATAATTAATAATAATAATATTTTTTCAACATGTGAGCCACACCACCATTTAGGTTTAATTGCTGGCCTAAAGAAGTGAAGCATGTTGTTGGATTTTCTCTAACTGTGTAGACAGACTCTTAATTTTACTGTAAACACTTAATAGTTTGAGATCTATTAAGGGGTCTGTTTGGTTATCGCCTATCTCCATCATTCAGCTGTGGAATCCCCTCAAATACCACTGGTGGTCCCCAGATTGTGATTGTGTTCCATTATATATTGCATTGTGATTGAATTACTACTTGACTATACCCACTTATTCCTGTCATACCTCCTCAGGCGTTGGAGTATGTATGGAAGTGGTACGCTGCTAATTGACTTAATTGGATCGGAGCAGATATTTTCAGCTGCTACTTGAACTAGCCTACTATCCTAATTTATATTCAAGCCTGTCTCCATTTCTCTAAACGGGGTTTCCTCTTATATAGGCCTAGTAGTAGGTACAGTAGGTAAAGTACACTTTAATTTGTAATATCTATGAAATTCAGGTTGTTTTGCATGCCATCATGTTTGGTGGGGCAGTCAGCCAGGGCATTTAGGGGATCATTGCCCCAATGCCCATGCCTAGATCTGCCCCTGGACGAAAGAAGGAGTGCATGCACACTGCTAAAAAAATAAAGAAAGAAAAACAACTCCCCTGTGGTGAATAATATCTCATTCATGCTCCTGAGCCTCCGCCTCGATCATGGCCTCAATCAAAAGTCTAATATCTTCCCCGGTCCCTAAGGATATACAGTACTTATGCTATGGTGGTTAAGATGTTGGACTTCTGCGTGGGAGGCTTGAGTTTGAATCACTGAAGCATTTTGCTGCATCCTACAGTAAGATGGTTGTTGCAAGCCAGAAATAGCACTCGAGATTTGCAATTATTGTATTGTATAGGCCGAACGTGTTTTTTTTAGCTGTTGGACAATTAATAAACATCACATACATGATGGCTGTTTGTAAATGATATAGCGCTTTTATCCAGTGCTTTTATATATGTAGCATACTATATTGTGCATTACATTCACACTTCCATGGCGGATGAAACCATGCAATGCACCAACATGCACATTGGGAGCAATTAGGGGTTCAGTTTCTATAGCTGAAGGACACTTCGACACTGACTCTGGGGACCAGGGGAGACTTGTGGTTGCCACACGGCCACGTCTCCCTGAGCCACCGCCACCCCCAGTGACTAGTCTGACAGACAGGTGGGGTTAGGACAGCTAATTTGACTTCCCTGGAATAACGTTGGTTCGATCGCTGCATGTGAACAGCTGCAATACGGCACTCTGCGTGCAGTGTGTGTGTGTGTGTGTGTGTGTGTGTGTGTGTGTGTGTGTGTGTGTGTGTGTGTGTGTGTGTGTGTGTGTGTGTGTGTGTGTGTGTGTGGAGCACCCCCAACATCATGGATGTCACTCAATTTCCCAGTGGGACACCACACACACACACACACACACACACACACACACACACACACACACACACACACACACACACACACACACACACACACACACACACACACACACACACACACACTTTATTTAATATGCCCACACAGAGGAGATTGCATACAGGGACACAAAAAGTTCAGGTATGCAAGTTATACTAATACTAGCACTAACAATCAAATCAGGGCGCATGTCCTCAGTCACATGCACTACATAGGGAGTAATGCAGGCATTCCTAACCCTAACACCCACGGGTCGCCTATAGTAGGCCTATGTCCCAGGCTGAACCATTAGAGCAAACATTTTCCCAGTCCGCTCCTTCATTGCTGGCTGCTTGATGTCACATCGTTCTCTGCTGCATGTCCATTCCCATGGGCCCGAAGTCTGCAGCTATACTACATTAACGGTGATACAGTTTCAACAGAGTGGTTTTAACATGCTCAGGACACACCCGTACACCTACACACACAAAGGCACAAAAGCACCACTCAGTTCTTGCAGTTCTTGACCTCAAGCTATCATCCCAACCATTATTTGCCAAGCCCCTCCCCCTCAGAAAAAAAAGTCAATAAATGTCATCAAGATTGTTTGAGATGGCATCATATAGCCTAGTACATACTGTATAGCCTAGTACACTTACAACTACATGATCGATGGGCGAATATAATAACTGTCCGTAAGATGACCACAACTGTGTTATTCGTTCATGACAAATGGCACACATCTGAAAGGTTTTCTCTGGACAATGACATTGATTTGTTTGGCCACAGCAGAGAGGTTTTCCAGGCAGAGATGGTGGCCTTGAGACACCGTCTCTCTTTTATATTGCTGTGCTGCCAAGGTGTTGGAATCAGCACTTTTCAATAGCCGACCTGTCTGTGTAAACACAAACACGTAGGCATGCGCATGCACACCTACATACGCACACAAACACACATGCACATGCGTACACACAGACCCTTTTGTTATCATTCGTTTTCAGACAAACTGTCCTCCATAGACTATTCTGAAAGCAATAGCAGGAGCTTCCACTGGGATGATTGGTGCATATATATAGGGAATTTATTCGACATGCTTTACATGTGCATTGCATTCACCCCCACACATACATGGTTATGGCGGCGGAAACCATGCAAGGCAACAACCTGAAATTAGGAGTTCAGGGTCTTGCTCAAGGACACCAACTCTGGGGGAGCCCAGGTTTGAACTAACCTTGTGGTTCCATAACACAGGTAGAATATTGTGTGGGAATAACACAATAATCTATACCTAAAGCGAAAATGTGGGCAGAAAAAAAGTGAAAATGCATTTAGCGCCCATGCAACATACATGTGATTCAAATTTGTGGTTGCTGACACTATGTCGTGCACCTCGACTAAGATGGAACACGTGGTGAACTCAGACGTCCCGTTTGGTGGCTGTCAGACGTGTCACCATGTGTCGGTCTCATTCCTTGTTTTCTCAGCTGGGCCCATTCCTTGTTTTAAATAGAAATGGACTCTTGATGATTGGTTACAATGCAGCATTGTGCTTTGTTCCTACATTGTTAGCTTGGCCTCTCTGTGAGATTCTGTTGCTGTTTTGGATCTTTGCGGTCGTCTCGTCTTTATTTAGTTGACTGATTTTCTTATTTTTTTTATTCAATCCGACTCGTTCATTCAATAAAACAGTCAACGCGTGTATATCTGTCCCAGATGAGGCCATATGAGGGAATATTCACAAAAAACCTCCCTGGGCTACATAGTTTTTGATGAAAGAAAGACACAAAGGCAAACTCTTCTCGTCCTGGAGGAATTGTCTTCATATTCATGTTGAAAGGTATATTCATGTTGAAAGGTATCTGTATTGGTCCGCTGAATGACACAACTGGTCCGTTATATCAAGTTAGTTCAGCGTTCATTTAGTTTACTCATTTTTAGGCTATATTTTTAATTATTTATTTTGGCAGTGCATGGGGTTAGTTACTTTCTCAAAAAAGTGCTGTCAGAGTGAGTTTGGGTGATTTTCTTACCCATAAGCCATTGGGAGCTTTAGTTCAGCACATTTTCATTCCCAAGCCCCCCCCCACACACACACACACACACCCCCCAGCGGTGGGAGACTTTTAAAAGACACACAACAAGACGTTTAAAAAAGCCGACGGAGTGAAACTGCTGATATTTTAGTTTTTTTTTACGCTTGTTTGTGAATTATATAGCAACAGTTTATGGTGCACTCTGTAACCTATGAGCGATTTGCTACTGAATATTGAATATGCACACGTAGACATCAAAGGGGCCGGCGTCAGCCCCTGACCTTATGCCCGCCTGGAAGAAACAACTGGCCTCGAACGTGACCACGAACGTGGTCATTTACTATGGGGAAAGGAATGCAAATGCTACACCTGTCCATGCCCTATACTGTACTAGTGGTTCAACCTTTTTGATGCCAGGGAGTGGGACCACTATTTATTCATAGTTTGAGCCTCAGACCATCATTTGATGACAGACCCCAAAACTAAAGATTTATTTTTGTCCACAATTCACTACCTTCAATTGACCACCTGTTGAAAATCACTGCCCTATACTGTATGCTGGAAGCCAGGCAGCATTCAGGAGAATCAGGTGCATGTGTTTTGTTCGTGCACCGTCCTAAACCTAATACCATCAGACCGATGCCTAACCCTAACCTCCCACGTAGACGCCTCAACCTAACCGTCGGTCCGCCTCCCACTTTTTCCCTTCTGATGTCTCCTGAACATTTACGCAACATTTTGTGCTGAACTAATTTGTTTTCGGAATCTACGTCGGTACTGTATGCTGCATCTCCACTAGCTAGAGTGATGGGTTGCACCAAAAAATACTGTAGCTACAAGCACGTTGCATGGCGATGCATTGGGAGCTCGTAGCTCAGCCATTTTTTGTCCGAAAGTGCCCCCATGCCTCTCTAACGCTCTCTGCACTCTGTCCCACTTCGTCATTCCCCCTGTGTAATGCATTTTGCAACTCAATTAAAAAAAAAAAAAAAATCGGCCCTCTGCATTGTTATCGTAAACGAGTGCAAGTTGCCGAAAGAAACAGGGCTTGGCATCAAACGATATTCCCAAAAGTGCTGCTCCGTTCTCCTTTGGAATCTGCTAGATGGAATGAGCTCGCTTTGAATTAAGAAAAAAAATATATATGCAGTTATGTTTGCACATCTATTTCTGTACCATCCTGTTGGGAGATGAAAATTTGACAGAGAAGCTGAATAAAATATGCTGTCACTCACTCTGAAGCAATCCTCAGTCCTCTCCCCAGATACCCCCGTCTCCTGCAAGATCGCCTGTTGTTGGGGGCAAAAATGTCTCCTCGATGACCCCTACACTCTGGGACTCTGGGTATGGGTCAGGGTGTCTGTGATGCTATTCTACCAAACCCCTATAGCGCACGACCATCGACCTTGAATGTGGCCCTCCGCTGCAAGGTGCCTGCAAATAGGTTTGTTTGTGTTCATGTGTGCGTGTGTGTGTGTGTGTGTGTGTGTGCGCGTGTGTGCGGGCGTACACTTCACACATCAATGCCATTTACAGCAACCCAAGGCGAGAGAGAGGAAGACAGGCCGTCTGTTTGGATTACTGCGGACAAGGCGCATCCGTTAAAGTCACAACAGGGAGGGTTTTAGCTCATCCCAAGTGTGTTTACGAAAATATACGACTTCCAAAGGTTCTGCCGTGTCAATTGCACAGAGTATGGCATAACAAGCAACGCTTGCAGAAATCTTGGATTGCAATACTATAACTTTGGGGCAGTAAAGGTGTTAAAAACAGCTTTTAATTTCACTGAGCCTTGGTTAAATTCATTCACAGACCATGGTGATCATGGTGTGTCTGGTGCCCAACAAGCCATTATTTAGTTGGGGACCCCACCCAGTGGGTCGCTGAACCCCTTTTTGAGAACTATACTGCTCTGGACAGCATTATCTACATGAATCATATGTTTATGTCAGTGGGTTTCAAAATATTTCATGTCAAGGAGCTTGTAGAACAAAGAGAGGTTGGGAGTTTAAGACGTTCTCTGTGAAAGAATACATATTCAAAGAGTTCTGCACATTTTCATGCCGTTTCAAATATAGCAGATCTACAAGCTATTGTTTGTAGTACAGGTTGTAGAGCTGCCATTCTTCAATGTATGTTGCCTAAAACACCAAAAGCAGGTCCAGTTGACGTTGAAGATTCAGTCAGGTAAGCTGTCTAACTACAGTTGTAGCACCACTAAACCAATAGCATTTCATCATTGAAAACAGAAAACTCTCTGAGTCAGACAGTTTTAGACAGTCAGTTTTATGCTGCCTGTCTATTGCAACTTCAACAACAACTGATGTTGCTGATGTATTATTGATGCTTAATGACAAAAAAACTCCTGTCACTTCACGCCCCCCAATTGGGAAATATTGCATCTGCCCCTGCATCAGATTCACGGAGACAGCTTACACGTGATGTGCTATATGATGATTCATATAACACATCCATGTTCATTAGAGATCCACAGCTCAGCACATGCACTTGTTGAGCCACCAGACTTGGTTGACAGCCATACACTATAAACCACTCACTAATTAACTCACTCACAGGGAGCTTTCTGGATCTGGACTACAGTATATAGGCCAGTGGTTTTCAACCTTTTTCATACCAGGGCCCACTATTTATTCAGAATTTGAGCCACGGACCACCATTTGATGACATTTTAGCCCCACAGACCCCAAGAATAACATTTATTTTGCTTTTGTCCACAATAAGGCTGGATTTGGGAAACACAATAACAGGCAAAAAGAATAGATCAAAAGTATCTAATGTTAATCTTCTACATTCCCAGGTTGTGTAGACTTTCAGATGATTAATATTTTAACTCTTGAGAGTGTAAAATCAAATGCTATATTTTCTGCCTTTTCGGGCACAAATCCTATAGACCAGTTTAGCTAACCGAACGCTTTGCAAACAGCTGGTAAAAACCTTACAGACTACAATAGAATATTAAAAAGGAAAGCCAGAAAAAAGTCTTCTCTGGCATCATATTTGACAGATTATGGTGTTTGTTTAATCTCTCCTGTGGGTTGACAAACATAGTCATCATAGTGGCATTAGCCTTTACATTACCTTTGAGCACTGAGCGTGAAACACCTCCATTCACCCCCATCACATCACATCCTATTAAGATTTATGGGACCGATGCAACTACACCACTGGAACATCAACCTCCTGCACGCACACACACATGCACACACGAACACACACTTGACCATCCATTGTTCTGGAAAGGGAAGTAAACACATGTGTTTGGGTGGGGGAGGGGCTGTGGTGCAGGGGCGGATATAACATTTCCCAATTGGGGGGGGGGGGGTGGTATGGGGGCAGCTTCATCGCCCGTGGCGCGAACCCATACCATTTTCAGTTACAGGACTTTTATTAGTCAAGTAAAGGATCAATAATAACATCAGTTGTTGTTGAACAGACACGCAGCATGCATAAAGCTAAAGGTCTGACTCAGAGAGTTTTCTGTTTTCAATGATGAAATGCTGTTGGTTTAGTGGTGACACAGCTGCAGTTAGTTAGTAGCAGTAGTAGTATTTTTAAATATAAGCACTTTGATTTGAAATATCTTGGGTTATTTTGCATGGCATCGTGTTTGGTGGGGCAGACTGGGCATTTAGGGGGGCATTGCCCCCCCATACCCATGCCTAGCTCCGCCTCTGCTGTGGTGTTTGTGTGGGGGAGGGGCTGTGGTTTACCTATAGAAGACGACCCTCCTTGTACCTCTTGCATTGATTGATTGATTGATTGATTGATTGAATAGTTTATTAGGAGGATGTATAAACAGCAACAGAATACAGTGAAACACTCGGTAGAGAGGGATAGCGCAATCCCAGTGGTATTGTTTCCATTTAGGCCCCATGCAATCAATTCATAGCCCATAGCATAGGCCATGGTGTCATTGTAGTGGCTTTCTGTGTGCTGCCACTGCCAGTCTGCCCAAGGCTTGATTTATACTCTGTTGCACGCCGTGTTGCACAGGGAAGATTGGCTGTTTCTGGTGAACAAATACCAGCAAAATCACAGGGTGACCAGAGATGTCCCTCTTTGCGTGGGACAGTTCCTCATTTCCAAGACTTTTCAGGTGGCCCACAAATTGAGCCCCATGTCCGTCCCACATTGTGACTGACAGAGTTCAGTGTTCATCAGCTAATAAACTAATATTTGGGGCATTTGTTGTCTCTTTTCCAGAGTATTTCCTTAATCCCTTGGTGCCACTATAGTTCCACACTCACTCCAGAGGGGCCACATTGAATGCATTGTCGTATCAAAAATAGCCAATCTACATACAAGCTCAAAACGCGTTTTGAGCTTGTACATTGGCTATTTTTGCTAGATTTGAATTGAAACCCCGAATTATTATTATTTTTTGAATACTACATCAATATCTTCATTTGCAAGCCGTATTTTGGCAACGCGTTTCCCCAGATCCAAAATGATCCGTTTGGATCTGGTCACCCTCGGTAGAACTACTGCCGGTAGTACTGCAGTCCAGGTAGGTTTTCTGCTGCGCATCATGCCATTATGATTAATCTTCTCTCAGTAAGTATATAGACACATTGTAGAGTGTGTGTGCATGGGTGCAAGTATGTGTGTTGATTTTTAACGACTGATGTTATCATTGATGCTTTAGTCCTGTAACCGAAAATGGTATGGGTGCGACTTCATCTCCCCCCCCCCCAATTAAGAAATGTTATATCAGCCCTGCTACAAACTGTCCTCAGGACAGTTTTTTTTTCCACAGAATTACTTCTAGCCTTTACTGGTTGAACTCATCACCTCAACAGTCAACCTTCTCCATTGAGACGACACATATATTTTTTTTAAACCACAGCACAGATCCAGTGCTGTGGAATCAGTGAATTCGATCTCATCATGACAGATAGCGGGGCAGTAGTGTTTACACTGTTTACTGGAGATCTCAATCTCCGCCATTTGGTCCGGCTGAATAGTTTGGATCTAAATCAGTTAAGGAATGACCTCCAGCGTGTCCGTCCGTCCGTCCGTCCAGCCTCTGTTTGTCTGCCACAGAGCCTGATAGATGGCTTCCGATGATCCCACCTGGTGGGTCACACTTTTGTAATGGAAACTCTTTTCAAACAGCAGAAGCACTGCAGGAACGCACGCTGCAAAGCAATTTCCCACCCAGTATGTTGAGCTGCATGGTGTCATGTTTACATCCTGTTGCTTCTGCTTTGCCACCGACAAAATAAAGGAGAAAAAATGAAGATACAGTTACGCACTGTAGTTTCCTCTGGATACAATGTTTCTACTTTACTGTAAATCCTCATGAAATGTTTTCCCCTAAGTGTATTGAAACAGAAAACTGACATGATTTAGTAGACATTTTGTAGAATCGGTCTCACGTCTAAATGGGTTCAGTGTCAACATACATTCACACACAAGTCCTGCAGAGGTGTTGAGAACCATTCCATTAGAGGTGTGTTAAGGGCATAATATAGCCTCTGGAATGAATTACCAATGTCTTAACACTGTCAAACATGGAACTCACATAAAGGAAACCAGGGGCGGATGTAACATTTGGGGGGGGGGGGGGGGAGAGAAAATGGTATGGTGCGGCTTCATCGCCACCCATACCATTTTCAGTGTTTGTTTTTTTCGAAATGTACACATTTCGAAAATGTAGATGAATTGTTATTTTGACCAACGTTTTGCCAGTTTATCTCTCCTAAATTGTGGACACAAACTTGAAAATCCTTAGGCTAGTTCTGGGTCCGTGAGACTAAACTCAACATCAAATTGCTAAAATAGCTAAAATGCAGAATAAATAGTGCATGTGCCCTGGTATGAAAAAGGTTGGAAACCACTGTCTTACATGAAAACCTGTAGTCAAGACTTGGGATGCTCTATTATCTAGAATGACAAAGCCAGGAACAGTATTACTACACTATGGCAGGACAACCAGTAGGGATCATCCAAACACATGAACCCTTCACCTCCCAATTCTGGGGCAACATTCTGTGAAAATAGCTGATCTATGATCTTGCGACTCCTCGTTATAAATGGCTACTTTTGTCAGAGATTTGTTGTAGAGGTAAATACTATAGCAGATCTCGTGGAGAGCCCTGCAGGGGACCCCTGCAAGAAAGGTTAACCGTGGCGGTTAACCATGTAAAAATGGACCCTCCGGATTCAACGGTGTACAGAAATAGAGCGGTGAGCGGCGACCCGTGAACGTGTTGCACGTTGCCTGGCCTTTGCAGCTAGGGAGGGATTCCTGGGTATAATGTGCCCTGTGTGTGCGGCGCGGAGGGAGGGGGTCCGGTATAGGTGTGAGGGCAGACCTCCCCCCGATGAGACAGGGGGCAGGTGACATGTCGAGTGCTGACCTCGTTTGGAGGCTATCCCTGATCCGATCATGTTACCATCAGACAACATGGTCTCAGGGGCAGGGGTGGATGTAACATTTCTCAATTGGGGGGGCAGAAAATGGTATGGGTGCGGCTGCCGCACCCATAGTATCACAATAACATCAGAAGTTTCAACAGACACACAGGCAGCATGCATAAAGCTAAAGGTCTGACTCAGAGAGTTTTCTGTTTTCAATGATGAAATGCTGTTGGTTTAGTGGTGACATAACTGTTAGTTAGTTAGTAGCAGTAGTAGTGTTTCAAATCATTTAAAATACAAGTACTTGAAATATCTTGGGTTGTTTTGCATGCCATCATGTTTGGTGGGGCAGTCTGGGCATTTAGGGGGGCATTGCCCCCCATGCCCATGCCAAGATCCGCCCCTGTCTCCATGGCAAATTCCCCACACAGCTGGTAGGCTTATGGTGGCACAGACCCTACTGGACTATTGTTGTCAGTGGCTGAAGGGAATCATTTTCCAACTCAAGTGTTTCTATTCTAAGTTATTGTGATAAAAAAGCTATAAAATAAGCTGAATGGAACGCTCACATGAGATGCATTTTTGTAAGTAAGGAAATTCTGTGTTAAACATGCAAAATCAAGACATCAAGCCTAATAATTCAGCCTGAATAATCCTGCTCTGTGACTGCACGTATGCGGCGCACATGCATGCGTGATAAGGCTGCATTATTGATCGACCAAAGATGTCAAATTGTCTGAATAATCAACGGAATGGTGATCAGGGCTCACCCTGCACACAATAATTTGACCTCATAAGCAACATTCAAAAGAGAAATCAAGTATCCAACTTAGACGTCAGTCCCGGTGGTATTATTTGTTTACCTTGAATCGATTAAAACTCTGATTGCATAGTGGCCAGAGACCCGCGAAGATAAAGCATATAGTCCTCCACCTGCCTAGACACTTCATTGTATGACAAACTGCAGCGATATAGCCAATATGCAATCTGTTAGAATGTTTAGAAGAATTCTAGAAGGTAGAATTTAGGTGGAATTTTGGAATGTAGACATTTTGTGCACAAAATCTTATCTGACAATGAGATATTCTCTCTGACAGGCTAGATATCATCAAATGGTGGTCCGGGGGTCAATTGCCGAATAAATAAGGGGCCTTGATATGAAATATATGATGAAAACCCACTGATCTGATCTGAATCTGTTGTCTGATGAATAGTGCTAATAGCTGCAAACCTATACATGGTGAGCTTGTAGATCAGATATTTTCGCTGAATGTTCCCTCAATAGACACGCTGTACCGTTGATGTGGTTAAAGGGGAATTCCTCCCATTTTCTAAATTTCCCCTTTCTAAATTTCCACTTTGGTTCACATTTTCCCGTAGAAATGTGAACCAAATTCTAAACATCCATTTAGAATTTGGTTCTAAATGGACCATTTGGTCCAATACGGACCATTTAGTCCAATACATCTTGATGATGTCATCAAGATGTATTTCACCATGTTAATGATATTTTCAAACCTCCATTTATAGGAAAACAATGGGGGGACTTTCTTATTATGTCCATACAACATCTCTAAGGTATATTGTTGAAAATCGGTGGAATTCCCCTTGAAATGAAATCCTCGCTGCCACTTCTCTCAATTGGGTTCCACTTCTCCCACTGGATTAAGACCATTGATCCGCCCAGGCAGGGCACTTTGGGGTCAGAAATCGGCTGTGGGGCCAATCAATTGTGGACATACCTTCTCCCGCGGTCTATCGGCCTGTCGATGCTTCTTGCTTTATCATCCCCCAACAAGCCACAGCACAGCAGCATGTAACCTCCTCAGTCTGCCATCAATAATGGCTCCGAGGAGGGCAGGAGAGGTGGAATACATCAAACTCAACACTAAACAGCAGAGAACCAGGACCAGGCAGGCCTAAATCAGACACAAAGAAAATACAAAAAAGAAACACAACGCTTTGAGATCAGGGGCGGATCTAGGCATGGGCATGGGGGTGGGCAATGCCCCCCTAAATGCCCTGACTGCCCAACCAAACACGATGGCATGCAAGAAATCATTTAAAATGATTTGAAACACTACTACTGCTACTAACTAACTACAGCTGTGTCACCACTAAACCAACAGCATTTCATCATTGAAAACAGAAAACTCTCTGAGTCGGACCTTTAGCTTTATGCATGCTGCGTGTCTGTTGCAACTTCAACAACGACTGATGTTATTATTGATGCTTTACTTGCTTAATAAAAGTCTTTTAACTGAAAATGGTATGGGTGGGACTTCATCGATGGGTCGCACCTATACCATTTTCTTCTGCCCCCCCAATTGGGAAATGTTACATCCGCCCCTGTTTGAGATCACTAGTTTCCAAATGATAATTACAAATCATTGCAGGGAGGCAATCTGTGCTGTGAGTCCATATAGGTATGTATGCCTCAGGATGTATACATTTCATGTTTTTAAATGTCCTGGAATTTGCATCTGTAACAAAATAAATTCCCCTTCTACAGTCACTTTTTTCAACACCTGTCCTTACAATGTTAATTTTATTACTAAACTTTCATTATTATCCATATTTTGACTCATGCCAGCTGATACAACCAGCTAGTTCTATTCTAACTGACAAGTATTCATGATAATTCATATGTTTTAAAAACAATTCAGGTCAATATATTGGTCAAACAAACTTTATTCATTTCAAACAGTATAAAGGTGCGGTGAACCAGAAACAGTGTTTTCTTTTTTATTATGCATCACACGCGATTATCTGGCACAGATTGTCTGTTTCCAGCCTTGAATCACCACATTCAATCATTTTCCCTGGGGATATACAGTAAATAATAAAGTGAAATGAAATGATAATTCAGACTTAGTGTCAGTGAATGGCACAGAGGGTTTCTGAACTAATCAGAGCATGCAACCCCTTCAGGTGATGGGAGAGCGAGGGACGGTATGGACTGTTTGTTTTGTTTACAATACGCTCAGCATTGCCACTTTACTGCTATATACGGCTTCATGTATTAACACAGACCTGGGCATTATCCATAGCCATATATGGGTAACCGTAAGAAAACAACAGAAACACACACACTACTCCTTATATGGGCAACTTCATGTTTGGGGATGCCTGACACAAACTGTCCGCAATTTACGAGTTGCGGTCACTTCCCGCATGCAAGTTGCATGTGAGCACTTGTAAGGCAGGTAGAAATGTACTGTGTGTGTGTGTGTGTGTGTGTGTGTGTGTGTGTGTGTGTGTGTGTGTGTGTGTGTGTGTGTGTGTTTATAACACGCTTTAATATAGAAGGCGTTCAAACCATTCACATCGGGCGCAATGTAATTGGCTCCCGAGCCAATTGCCTCAGGCTGCGGCCGAGGAGATGGCGGATTTGGCCGATGAGTTCTCGCCAGCCGCCAGATACTGGGATTGAGACGGCTGCGCCGAGGTTGGGACTGGGGTTACTGCTTCTGGGGGGCCAAGGGCCAAGTGTGGCACGGATGGGGGGCTTAGGGCCACTTGGGGGTCGGCGGAGCCTGGGAGGTGTAGGACGGTTGGGGGGCCGGAAGCGACTGGCGGGTCGCCGCTGGTGGAGGGGCCGGACTGCTCCACCAGCGGTCGCGAAAGCCTCCAGCAAGCCACCACGAAAGCCTCCAACAAGGCTTTCGCGGTGGTCACGGAAGGCCATTCCTTCCTTGTTTTGGGAGTGTCCAACGTGGAAACTCGCAGAGGGGTCGTACCGGCTGGTACTGCTGCTGCTGCTGGGGGGCCGGAGCCTGCGAAGTGTGGCACAGATGGGGGTCTGAGGGCTGCTTGGGGGCCGGAGGAGCCTGTGAGGTATAGCATGGATGGGGGGCCAGAAACCAATGGCGGTTATAGTGGGTCTACTGCATGGTGGCCAGAGACTGTGAGTTGTAGTGCCGGTGGCTAAGGGTCGCTGGAGGGGCCTGTGTTTTGCAACACTGGCCATTCCTTCCGCGTTTTGGGAGTGTTCAACTTCTTTCTTCAAACGTTAGCACCTGACGGTTAGTGTGGCTATACTGAACTGTGACAGTACAGATGCTGTATATATATATACAGATCATTTGTGATGTGGCGTGACATCACCCCTCTGTTGACTGCTGTCACATGGTGCCCATATATAGAGATTTTCTGACGACTCTCATCTCTCTGTTTGTCTGTCTTCTTGTGGCCGTTTCATTCCATATATGGAGATCTTGCTCTATCCTTTTATCGGGTCTGTGGGATGCACTGTTGTCCAGAAACACCACAAAAGGCTGTGGTCATATAATGTACTCATATATGTATAATGACTCAGGTATGCGGACATCTCTGACGTGTGCAACAAACCAATCGCTTTAAAAATCAGCTGAAAAATAAGCAAGTTATATTTATTCAGCCGAACGTAATGAAGTGGAAGAAATGTGCGCTGTCCCTGGGAGGGGCCAGGGTGGTGGTAAAATGGTAAATGGTGCATTAATATAGCACCTTTATCCAAGGCGCTTTACATAGATTGTGCATCACATTCATACGATGATGGCAGTGGAAACCATGCAAGGTACCTACTACAGATCAGGAGCAATTAGGGGTTAAGTGTCTTGCTCAGGGACACTAAAGGCCTATTCAGAGATGGATTTTCGGTGCCCACCGCGACCACCGTGACCACCGTTGCCTACAATATGACGTCATACCACCGCAACCACCGCACTTTCCAGCCCTCCTCTCGGATTTTACTAACCACCGCAGCGGTTGCTTGTTTTTAACGGCTGGTTAAAAAAAAGGAGAACGCGAGGAGAACGGGAGAGCGGAGGGAGGGCAAGGTGCTGGTAGTGGTCTATGAAATAGCGATGGACGCGGTGCTCTGAGCGGTGCTCGCGGTGGCCACCGACATTCCAAACTCTGAATGAGCCTTAACTCTACGTGAGCCGGGGATCGAACCGGCAACCTTGTGGTTAGCATCCGGTTACTCCACCTTTGAGCCGCTGCCACTGTCGTGGTGGAGTCGGTGGTGCATAGTGTCACTCCTCTCAATAAGAGTTGACAGCTTCATTTATCATGAGAGTTGTGTCATATAACATACGCTGCCCACGCCTTAGGGACAAACTGCAGAGCAGACAAATTGCAACGTCTGGCTGTGGACAAACTCCCAGTGGAGATCATAGATGTTTATATGTATTCTTGAAACGTTTCTTCTTAATCAAGAGTCAAGACAAACAGGGTCAGTTCACCTGGAAATAAATACTTCCTGGGCTACATCCACAATAAGGAGCAGAATCCCTTCCACATCTGTGCTTATATAAATCAACAGACAATAGAGCAACCATAGCAGAGCAGAAATGCCTTATAATCTGATCTCTGAAAACGGTTGTTCCAACCAAGGCCGTGGTGGCTAAAGATTTTTCAGTCTGCAAGAAACCTGAGGCCTTGGAGCATTGTATGGCTAATAGTTGCTTACAAATGGAACATGCTTCTCTTCTCGGTGCAAACAAAATTTTCAATTATTGCTACAACGGAGCTCAATCGGCACCAACAAGGTTTCACACACATAGAATACTCCCAAAACCAGCACAGCTGAATGATGGAGACGCACACAGGCGCACGCACAGAGTTATGAGAGCGCTTTTTGACCGATGCCACCAATTCAGAAAAGCCCAGTTGGGAGATCTGTATTTTTACCCATTAAGTGGAGATACTAGAGTCTAGTCCCTGGATCAATCATGATATGCCACATTTTATTTTATAAAAATGTGTCCAACTGTGACTGAGGTTGAGTCAAAGACTCAGCCCTGGTCATGTATGCATGGTCACAAATAGTCTAGTCACTAGGATACTTGACATTCAATGCTCTTTTTTCCCCAAAAATGAGTCTTGAAAACCAGATGTGATTTTTTTTTCCTTTTCTGTAGATGTACCTGATGCATTGCAGTACATGTGCTGTCCTTGCCACGTGTGACATTTCATTCATTGGCCACTCCTACACGGTACAGTCAAAGGGGTGAAGAGCGTCTCCGCGCAGACAGACTAAAGCATTGTTAAAATCCACAGAATTAATCACCTCATTATGTTTGAATCCCCTCCCCCTTATATCCCACCTCACGCACGTATACAATTGAATGTACTGAATTTCGCCTTGTTATAGGGTTAAAGAAAACCTGTCTCACTATATGAATTTCTTACGTTTATTTGCAGTTGATTTATTACCAAAAATGTGGTCCAGTTGTTATTTTGTGGAAAAAAAACCCTAGTATATATATATTGTCTCTCCACCATGTAAATAGTGTGCCGACACTCACATTTTCACTTTTGGTTCAGCAGTGGTTCTGCCGTCTCAGGCGCACAGTTTATGGCCCTTTTTCCCATTTTTAATTTTTTTTTCAAAAAATTGCTATATACCACAAAAACTAATATCCATGCAATCAATTATTTGCATTAATTTCGATATACTGCACTTTGATTCTTCAAATTAAAATTGATTTTTCAATGCAGTTACTATAGGCTACTGCTTAGCATTAATGTTTATATTTCACCTTTATTCATAATTTACTTGATAAAAACAACACTTTCCAGGAAAATAGCCTCAGGGGTTCTCAACCAGCAGCATGTTAAGTGCAATGGTGGTTTTATGGTGTTATTAAGGGCGCTGGTGAATATTCCCAGAATTGCTCTAGCGCTGAAATGATATATTACCGCATTATTTGCATATTGTGAAGACACACAAACAACAGAGTCTGGTAAAACATCCTGTAATTATAATGAGTAGCTCCAGCTCTCTCGAGCAGTTTCATTGTGATACTAATGCAACATGCAGGCCTACTCATAATTAGCCTATAATTAATTTAGTATAATGCTCCCGTGTTTGTGTATGTATCTGTGCGTGCATGTGCACATGCACACTGTGCTCTGTGCGTGTGTTCAAGTGTTTTAGACTAAAAATAATACAAGAAAAAATAAAGGACAGTGTAGTTTCCCCCTAAAGCAGTGATTTTCAACCTTTTTCATACCAGGGCCCACTATTTATTCAGAATTTTAGCCACGGACAACCATTTGATGACATTTTAGCCCCACAGACCCCAAAGCTAAAGATTTATTTTACTTTTGTCAGCAATTTCAGGCTGGATTTTAGAGAAAACAAAACAGTCAAACAAACATATCAAAATGACCATTAATCTTCTACATTCTCTAGTTGTGTAGACTTGGGCTAATTCAGATGATGGATATTTTGAAACAAATGGACCTGCAAGGGTCAATTTGGTTTCATGTTTACGCTCTCAATTGAATTAATTGACACATTATCAATTATTTGGCAGCTGTGTTGGTATTATTTCTGCAAAAGTTCTCCGACCTCTGAGCCATGGGTTGGCCTGCAGCTGCCAACGAAAAAAAATAACAGTCAAATGACACCACCATAACTCACTCTGAATTGAGCCAATATATAACTTCCCCAAAACGTGCTCTTATCAATGTCTCACAGATAAGCCTACTGGCTGCATGGTGCTAGCTTGCACAGCTACTGTATCATTTTCAGCCTCCTGGGGAAAAATGCTATATACTGTTCATTTTGATGACTCCCTTTGTGTGCCGTTCTACAAACAAAGGAGAGAGAAAGGACAACACGACTCAGATGTCAGCCAATCGGGCGACGGCGCGGATCAATCAATACTTGAACAAGACTTTTCCATTTCCTTTATTCACCGACACTGAACCAGAGATGGACTGAGAAGTGTGTGTGTGTGTGTGTGCGCGTGTGTGTCACGTGTGTGTGTGTGTGTGTGTGTGTGTGCATGGCCGCGGGAACTATTTTACAGTAGCAGGGGCTGAGCATGGAAGCGGGGGTGCGCAAAAATGCGCGTGCACGCGTTTCATGCACGCGCATTTTGTGTGTTAAAGTACTCTTTAATTTCCCTCTCCACGCACAAGTTATGAACAAGATGCCTATAATGTGAAATAGCATATTTATTAGGCCTGGCCTACATAAATCACTTGTTTTGAACATATAGGCTGAATGAATAGGCCTACAGAATCCTCACGCAGGATATATAATCACAACAAACGCTCAACAGCAACACAAACTTATGTGGACTCTCGTGTGGCGTTATTTTTATGTGTAAATACTGTATACCGGTATTACATCATGTTGTATACGGTAGTCATTGTTTTGTAGTCATCAGGCAGGAAGGTATACAGAACTAGCTTTCCCTCAAACCAGATGAGATGAATAACAATAAAAGCTCTCTTAGCCTGCAGCTTTTATTGAGAAAAATCAGTTTGAGAGAAAAGGAAGTTCCTGGAAGGTTGATGACTACAAAACAATGATTACAACGTAATCATCATCGTAATCCTAAACCCGAAAAGAAATGCTGCATGCCCAGGCTACACGCACACTGTAGGTATTCTGCACCTAAAATCGCCGATCTGCAAGTAGAGAAGTAGAACTGGACGGCACAAGTGGAAACTTGATGACAAAAGGAGTGTTCGTGTGTATTTGTGTCTGTGCGCATGTGTGTTGGTGGGTCGCCTCTCAGTAGGTTGAGAATGATCGTCCTTGATCATTCTCACCAAGTTTCATAAAAAAATGTACCCATCTGTGCCAATGTGACACACACACACACACACACACACACACACACACACACACACACACACACACACACACACACACACACACACACACACACACACAGTAAAGAAATTGAGATGTACACGGACGGGTTCGGCTCAAGAGAAATCAACAAGCACACGCTGAAGGAGCCACACAGGAGGCGAACAAACGCTGAATAACAATTACTCTCTCAAATGAACCGAGACTGTCTCTGAGTGCGACAAGATGACAACACTCATTTAGCTGATTCATCCCCATGAGTTTCTCACACACACACACACACACACACACACACACACACACACACACACACACACACACACACACACACACACACACACACACACACACACACACACACACACACACACACACACACACACACACACACACACACACACACACACACACACGTCTGCCAAATCCCCTCTGGCTTGTAGAATACAATTGTCGTCAACATGGTCATTGTAGTATGTTTACTATGTTCCCACCCGACCTACACAAATAATTTAAACAAACATGTAATGTTATTACATTTTCTAATGATATTCAACCAAGCTTCAGTTTTGTATACGCTTCGAATGCAATTAAACATAATATGCTCTCTCTTTGGCAACAAATGTGAAATGTTTTATTAATTTGTGGCGATCTGGATGAACATAGAGAGCAGAGAACAACCATGAAAGAGAGAACTTGTGTCAAAATTAACTTTATGTTTGATATACTGAAAATAGCCACTCTAGAAAGGACATATCACAGATCAGAGCATAACTATGATGGTTTCCCTGTCTCTCCAAATCTTTCTTTATACAGAAAATATAGTGTTTTCAGGTGCATGGGACCCCAATTCACGGACACGCACTGGAGCACTATTGTCAGAAGTTTCAGAACAAGGTAAATCCTCAAAAATGGACCCCCTCTAGACTTTGTGTGGGTTTGAGGGGTGCGGGGGCTCTATGAATTTGTGGTAGAAACAAAGGGATAGCAATAGGCATATAAGCTTCTACTGTATATATGCCCTGGGGCCCTCACTATGAGTTGCGCAGTCTGGATGACTTTGCTCTGGCCTGCGGCAAGAAAAACAGCTCTCGTGACTCTTGGCCGATCTGCATTCAAGAGATAGCGGCGGCTCTCTTTCATGAAACCGCTTTTCTCGTCTGAATCACAAGAATTCGCCCATCTTTACTGCTGAAAGCAACAGAAGCCCACCACCGTTGTACTTTATGTGCGTCTGTTTGGATGGAGAGGCCTGGGGTTGAACTCCCATGATTGGTTTCAGGTGCAGCGAGTGAGTTACACAAGAGATCCCACATAACCTGTTCTTCCATGAAGGACAGATAACAAATATGCACTCGAGAGATTCCCGTTTTTTTGTCTGTTACTTTGTGTGTGTTGTTACTACTGCACTGACACTCAATGGATTGAGCAAATATATTTCTTTAAAATCGGAATACAAACATGTATAATCTTGGTGTTCGGTCAGAACTGAAATCTACATGCACTATTATAAACATGTAGCTAGGCTTACTGTTCGAGTCCACAGAAATTAACCTTTCAAGTTTGTTTTCTCAACCTGCCGTCTTGTGCATAAGGGTCCTAATACTCTATAAGCCATCTCTCTAAAACCAATGAGTCAAACTGAACCATCACCAATGATGTCAATTCGGGGCAGATTCCCTGCACTTGACATGAAAAAACAAAAATAGCCTCCGTCAGAAGCCATCACCCAGGCGGATGTGTGCACACAACCTCGAAATCTAAAGGCCCAAACATGCTCCAGTTTTAGGTGATAGGTTATCACCTTCCCCTGTCATCATGATGTCCAGCATTGTCATGATCCAACAAGGTGAGGCCATATCATACTCGCGATGAAGTCCTTCTTATGATCCAAAACCATGATCCACTTTCCATGAAGTGTGAAAGATGAATAGCGTTTTTACTGACTAATGTGAATCAAATAGCAATTGAAGTAAAGCAGGGGTGCCCAAAAGGTAGATACTAGATCGTGATCTACCGGTAGATCACACAGCCCATGCAGGTAGATCACATGACAGTGCCCTAACATGTATGGATTTGTAACTCTTGAGTGTTAAAATGAAACCAAATGGACCCTTACGGGTCCATTTGGTTTCATTTCACACTCTCAAGAGTTAAATTATATTTAAACATCTGAATTACGTAATTTCAAGATTCCACACAATTAGTAATTGTTACTTTGACCAACATTTTGCCAGTTCTCTTTCCCAATTGTGGACAAAAAACATGAAAGTTCTAAAGTTTGGGTGTAAGAGACTAAATTCAACAACATCACGAACTGTCAGCTCAAACCACCAAATACTGTTTTCAAACGTCAGTAGTAGCATATACAAGACAACCTTCCAATTCTCCCCCACTATTGTCCATTATAAAGTGCATTATTCTTAAACACTATAACAGTAGGTAACACCATCAGCTCTATTTCAAAGCTCAAACTTTCTTGTTTTTTTTTTCTTTCTTTTTTTTTGATGTGTAGATCTTGTTGAGTCTGTCATTTTGAAAGTAGCTCTCAAGTCAAAAAAGTGTGAGCACCCCTGAAGTAAAGATATATGCAGCATGGATCATAGCAGCAGAGGGTGAATGAAAAGCGTTCCATCACATGGACTACACATGACAGGGGTCAACTAATATATTAAGGACATGTAGACAAACATGCAAGGGTCATGCCTCTTATTAAATCATCAACCGTGACATAACATGCTGGAGCCCTTAAACCCTATATAAATACTTTTCCTGGCCAAGATAGAAGTACCAATATTGTCCATGCGGGAGACCTTGCAGGGTTCAGACACAGGTAGAGATAAGTACACATACATGCCGTATATTGCAGTGTTACATAACATATTACCGTACATATAGGCCTACTGTACCATAGAGAACATTGGAGCGTACATGTTTAACTGTTCTTTTACAATGAGAGAATCATTAGTCTAGGAGAGAGACGCATGCATGGGTCATTGAATTCTGGGTTATTATATGGTAGATCGTCAGCATCAAGGTCCATGGGTTGTTGGCATTTTCTCTCTCTCTCCCGCTCCTGTGTGTGTGTGTGTGTGTGTGTGTGTGTGTGTGTGTGTGTGTGTGTGTGTGTGTGTGTGTGTGTGTGTGTGTGTGTGTGTGTGTGTGTGTGTGTGTGTGTGTGTGTGTGTGTGTGTGTGTGTGTGTGACATTACACACACACACACACACACACACACACACACACACACACACACACACACACACACACACACACACACACACACACACACACACACACACACACACACACAGTGTGTGTAGTACACGCTGTTTTGTTAAGTGACTGACAGCCAGATGTCTGTGACAATGGTGTGTGTATACACTACTAGATCCTGTTTAGCGCATGACGTGTGTGTGTGTGTGTGTGTGTGTGTGTGTGTGTGTGTGCGCCGTGCGTGTGTGTGCAGGCTCTTTACTGACATGCCAAAGTCACGGAGGTCCTAGACGTCACATGCCTTTAATCCTCAGCCAGCTACGCATGCGTTTTCTATGGTCTGAGTTGGATAAACAACAATAATAATTTACATATTTTGTCATGCTTGGTGGTTGTTTGTTGACAGGTGGGGGGTTTGTCACACGATTTTAATCTTGAGTTCTGGTTTGATTTGTATTTGACTCCAACGGATTGATCTGGGAGTTTCCCCTTTGTGAGCAACAATGTTGCATCTGAACCGGCCAAACCCTCACGGGCGGATGTAACATTTCCCAATTGGGGGGGCAGGAGAAAATGGTATGGGGGCAGCTTCGCCCCCATACCATATGGGTGCAAAGTCACACTCATGCCATTTTCATTTACAGGACTTATATTAGGCAAGTAAGCATGAATAATAACATCAGTTGTTGTTGAAGTTGCAACAGACACGCAGCATGCATAAAGCTAAAGGTCTGACTCAGAGAGTTTTCTGTTTTCAATGATGAAATGTTGTTGGTTTAGTGGTGACACAGCTGTAGTTAGTAGTGCAGTGGTTCAAATCATTTTAAATAAGCACTTTAATTTAAAATTTGGGTTGTTTTGCATGCCATCATGTTTGGTGGGGCAATCAGGACATTTAGGGGGTCATTGCTCCCCATGCCCATGCCTAGATCCACCCCTGCAAATTGTGACAAAGCTCCATCTGGTATCTCCCAGAACGGCATCACCAACACATCAAACTATCAGCACATACAGTATATTTCGATCCACATTTGAATATTACACTCCGAAAACGACGTACCATCTGGGAGTGCAAAAACCCTTACATGAAATCAGTTTGTACTGTAGCTCGGTCTTACAATATGGTATGCTCATAAACTGCCTGTATTTAATTGTCCAAATATAAAGGCACTTTCCGCTTCTATTGGGCACCCAAAAGTGGGTGTGTTGCTATTACTGCTGCAGACCAGGGCTAGAGACACAGATTTCTATATATGCAGAATGGTTTAAAAAAGCTGGAAGTGGAAAAAGTGGAATTTCATTTATCATGGCTATTGGCTAAGCATATTGGCTCCTCCACACTCCTGTTTACATCACATTACATCACACCGGATGTTTACTACATCTGTAAGACTCTGGACAACTGCCCTTTTCAGAACAACGATTTACTATGGTGGAAGAAATGCAAAATTCCTTTCCATATGCCACGATTCAGGAGAACTGCTCTTTAAAAAAATCTTGAATTTGAACACAGTATCTTTTTTTGTTGAACAAATTTATCGTGCACCACATCACCACTGAGCTTGTAGGTCTGCTATTTTCAATATTTATGCTTTCTCCATCTTTATGCTTTCTACATCTTTAACTCCATCAAATAGTTTATCTCTAAATGATGTTCTACCTAACTTTAAGACAAGTCAAAAAGTCTGTACGCCTCAGTGCCAGACTGTACATAAAAGTTTTATTGATGCACAACATTATTCCTATAGCAGGGATGTCAAACTCAAATGCATGGCGGGCCAAAACAGAACAATTGGTACAAGTCGAGGGCCGGACCTCACTGTGTTTCAACAAACGGCTCTACTAGGACGTCCCAGGCAAACAGCAAAAGTAATTTCCCTTCATGTCCCTTAATAGCAAGACAAATGCAAAGATGAAACTGCGTGCATTCAAAACTGATTGTATTATTAAAGCTCAATTTCCTGTTCTATGATCCTTGCCAAGCGCCAAAGAAAATCAAATAAGTTGAGGAAGTAAAACTATTAGTTCCATTTATGGTGTGTGCAATATCCCCGAGGGCCAGTTTTAATAGTAATTAAATGTCATTCCACAGACAGAAGATAATTCATTCATTCATGTGGGTCTGATTTAGCCCACGGGCCTTGAGTTTGACATATGTGGCCTATAGGATATAAGCCCGATTTATACTTGTCCATGGTGTCCGATGCTGAAAACACCCACTGTTGCCTTCAAGCTCACAGCGCGTTTTGAGTATTCATCGTCAGAAACATAAATCAGGATGCATTAACTTCCAGTGGGGATGAAGGAAGCCGGTGGAAGTACAGGGAGATGATGATAATACTTGCTGAGTTTAAGACCTGGAGTGTGATTAAAGCACATTATTGGCAGCCAGACAAGTGAACATTCTGAAGGAAGTCATACAGCAGTGAACATCAGCCTACACCGTGCCGCACATGAACGCTTAATGGTTCTTGAGCAGGGGTGGCCAATTATTTTTCCCAAAGGGCCAAATGAGATACATGAAATATTGTGGAAGGCCAAGACTAAAAGCTGAACTAAAGTCTAAGTAATATTAAATTCATTTCAAGATAAAAGTAAGAGTAAGACGAACCATTTTGACACTAGGGCCCTCTATTTATTCAGTATTGAGCCACAGAGGACCACTATTTGATGACATTCTAGCCCCACAGACCCCAAAACTAAAGATTTGTTTTGCTTTTGTCCACAGTTCCAGGCTGGATTTGGGAAACAAAACAGTCAAACATACAGATCAAAATGACCATTAATCTTCTACATTCTCTAGTTGTGTAAACTTGGGCTAATTACTAATTCATATGATGGATATCTAACTCTTGAGAGTGTAAAAATGAGGAAATGTTTGGAGGAAATGTTTGGTGTTCAGGCCTGCGGCAGATTCCATCAGGCGGTTTCACAACCCTGACAGAAAAATAACAATATTAACCGCTTAAGACAGTGGTTCTCAACCCTTTTCATGTTGAGGTCCTTTATGTAAAAGCCACAGACCACCGCTTGAAGACATTTAGCCTCTCGGACCCCTCAGTTTTGATTTTTGAAGATTTTATCCACAATTCCATGATCAATTGTTCTACAAGTAAAGTTATTAATAATGCAGCAAGTTGAGAGTGTAAAATGAAACCAAGAGATGAGTGTCTATTCCTTCTTCATTTAGCTGGGGACCACCATGAAACGACCACTGGCTGAAAACCGCTGACTTAAGACCTGTACATGCCTGTACAGACCTTTGCTGTTTTAGAAAGAAAGTCATTTCAGGCTGTGAGGTCGCATGAGGCTCGCATGCAAGATTATTTGGGGGTGTCCTTAGTTGACATGAAAATGTTTCGGAAAACCCATGATCTACAGCATTTCAACTTTGCACACGTACAGTAACCTACTCGACAACTATATACTGAGTCAACAATTTATATTCCCACTCCCATCGGTGTGAAATGTAAACGTAAAAGCATTCAACCCTGAGCAAACTGCCATGGCCTATTTTTCCACCCTAAATCTTCTCGGGAGCTATTTCGTGATAACACACACACACATGCGGTCCTTTTGCGGAACAGCGGGACCGTCAAAAATGGCTGAGTCCTATACTGTATATCTGCTGATATATGCTTTGCTTCTGCAGCCTCCTTCTACTCAGTTCACCTCACACTGACCTCCATTTTTTCCACCTCGTTAAAAAAAATGCATCGCTTACAGACCCATAAGGGTCCATTTGGTTCCTATCTAGGTACCCCCTAGCTGGAACTCCCTCAAGGACCCGTAGGTGACATGTTGTGTGCTTGTATATGTCCATTATTTTGTAAAGAAGTTTCGCCCAATGTCAGGGATTTTACAGTCCCACCCACCCATGAGAACATCTTGAAACGACAGTATAAGCATGCATTATCACAAATTGAGCATGCGTGTGGGAGCATGCATGTGAGACAGTGTCTCTCACAATAACAACTGCTAGTCTTACAGAAAAATAGCCGTTTAGAGGTGCAAGCTGTAAGCTATCAAATTCAAACATCTGCAGCTTAGACGGTGTTGTCTCTCTGGTTCCAGTATAGCTTAAGACCGGTTCGTGTTTCTCCCTAAATACTGAAACATCGTGCAAAACAACGATTAGGGATTAATTTATGCGAATCGAAATCATATAGGAGGAGGAACTGCAGTACCCCTTCATGGTTACTAAAAAAATCTCCAACAGCAAAACAGAGGACATAGCTTTGCCCAGCACTAGCTGCCACTTGCAGCACATTTTGTGGAGATGGGCTATAACATCAACCGAAGTAGACAACTCAGTTTTGGGATCGGTGAAAGCAATTAAAAGCATTGTTGCTTTGTTCTTGCAAACTGCCCGGAGACCCATTCTGTATTCCATTAAAAAATAGCAGCAATGCACCTCCAAGGGTTTTTTTAATTAGTGCCACGCCGAAATGCCGGTAAAAGCAAAGAGAGAGACCTCTGTTGTTGCCTGATGTTTGCTGACAAACCCCCGTGTGGGTTTTTTACACGGTTGGCGCACAAGAAAAAGGAAATTAAAGGAACGACACCATGGATTTAAACTGCTACGACTTCACATCATTTCCTCTTGAAACAATATTTTTTTAAATCACACCCGTGTGAAGTGAGTGGCAAAAGACTGACACCCGGTTGTGAGATTATGCTAGTTCCGTGCTTGGACCCAGGGACAGAAGCACACAGCCACACACATAGGTGATTGATGAAGTGGTTGCAATATATTACATGACAAAACAAGTCTGGCAGCTCTCGAGGACTTTTAGCAAGAAAATACTTCATGAAGGATGAACAGATGCTTTCAAAAACGAGACTCACAGGCCGTACACAGTGGAAATATAATGAACCATTTGCATTTCTCAGAATGACAAGAGATGAATGAATGCAGGGGTATATCCTCATAGCCCATGATAGATAAAAGACAATCATTCAAGTGTTCCGTGTCTGTCAAGCTTCATCTCAAAAGCACCAAAAAAAACCTCTGTCATCTTGTCACTTTGCTGGCGATGATAATCTGCACGTAAAGTTTAGAAAGATCAACATCGGCAGGTCGATAGGGGAGTAATGATTTAACAATTTAACAGCAATGTTATGCACATTACGATAAAGATGGTTGATGATACGTGGACGACATCGGTTCATTATTCAATGATTTAAAGTATATACAGTAAACTATGCTGTTTTTGTATGAATTAATTAATGTATGAATTAATTTGGATACATGTGACTGTTTCCAATTCGATATACTTCAATTCTTGTCATTAAAATCTTTTTTTTTTTTCGATGCTGTTACTATCGTTACAGCCCTACACGTTAACATAAGGTTGTGTACGCCTGGTTAGATCCGATTCTTCTGTCAGTTTGATGAGACTGACAGTTTGGCAAATTTTCAGCTGGTTTACATGGTAACTCTCATCTATGCCAAGTCTCTCTCTTCTCCATCATGCATATCCCCCCTCCCCCTGATGCATGGTATTCTTTTGTCTATTGAAGACTGCCCATTAAATAATTCCAAAAGTCAATGTGTTCTATACACTTGTGAGAGCTCTCTCCTCTCGCTGTTTCCCTTGCACTTGACAACAAAGACCCAATCCCAGCTGACAGGAAGGGAAGAAAAGGAAGAGAAGAGACAGACGATGAGGAAGGAAGGAAGGAAGTGTGGATGGTTGGGTGGAGTGCAGACCCTTCCCCTCCAAACCTACTGCTGCATAAGGATGAGAGACATAGAGGGGGGGTTGGGTTCTCACAGAGGTCTCTGAGCCTCGTACGTCTCAAACGTTTACCAACAAACATCGGTCATAGGAGTGGTATCCGCCCGGGTAACGCATGGGGGTTTGTCCCAGTTTATACAATGGGGGGGAGATTTGATTGGATTTAAACAAATTAGTTCAACACAAAATGCTGCATTCACATACCACCGACTAATATAAATCCTGACGTAGAACAACCATAGCCAGAAGAGAATATCATTAATACTGATATAACTGTGATCATATTAAATAATCAATAAACTATGCCTCATTACTATAAAATCGGGAAAACAGGAGCTTGATTAGTAATTGATTGATTAACTGTGACACAACCTGTGTGTGGGTGTGAGAGAGTGAGGGAGAGAGGGAGAGAGAGAGATATTTATCTGTGATATGAATCCACTGAATAAAATATGAATCCAGAGAGGATATGGTCAAACCCTGAGGTCACCTGATCCAGTAACAGGATGTGGTGAATCCAGTCCCCTCATGACTGGATGATATTGAGTATCATAAAATATGAATGGGTTACTCAATGACCTATTACAGTAATGTGACTTTTTTGGAACTACTGATGTTTTTTGTTTTTATTCAAAACACTTCATGGTCCATTTTTTCAGGTCGAATCACTGCTGTATTTTTTCCAGGTATACCAGATATGTCTTATACATTCACACCTGGTCACTGAATTCAATTATTAACACTTTTATAGTCCCAGACGGAGATCTCCGTCCTGTTAAATAATTACGTTCAATGCCATACAGTAGATGGAGATTATTCAAAAGACAGAACCTTAATTGCTTCATAACAGAGCACCTATAGTTTTTGGAGCGTCTATTGGGCAACATTTGATTTCATTTCCTACTTGTCCGTCATCCAAAGTGGTCCAGCTACATTTGCATGGAAGGGATTATAAAAAAAACAAGAATTATGGCATCTAGTGCATAACGGTACACTGCAGCACTGCTTTAACCCTGTATTATATTGGACTTGTGCAGGTCTGAGTAGCTCACATTGTTGTCTGAATGGAGTATCCTAGTAATTATGGTGTCAACAGAATATTAAGTATGAATGAGACAACTCTTTAGCCAAGACCTTCTGTTGGATTCTATTCGAACCCTGGCAGGTAAATTGCGTCGAGAGTTTAGGTCACGACATGTGTCCAGGAAATATGATGCATCGACTCCTTGTCATTGAAGCATGCATGGCGTCAAGCTGAGAGCGAATCGACATTTTTAGAATAACAATAACAGCATGCATTCTTGTAGAAATCTCTAGGCCTGACTCACCAACTTGCAGATCCATACAATATGTCAGTCTCCAGTTGTCTTTCAAGGCAGCCAGACCTTTTCTAGACATACTAATATACTGTATATATAAACATACTTTACTAATGCAGTTGTGGGTAACTTTTACGGATTGAGAGGGGTAAAAAAAAATGCCTATCTACTTGCTTGAAAGCTTTTGAGCTTGTAGATCGTATTTGATAGATTTTAATTGGAATCCTGAATAATGATTTGCGAATTTTTAATTGGAATCCTCGAAGGTAACTTACCTCATTATTGTCTTCGCCAGGCCAAAGGCATGTCCCTCTGTCTGTCCGTGCGTCCATCAGCAACAGCTAATCTCCGTCACCATTGTCAGTAGAAGCCAAATGCACACTCCCTGGATGGCAACGATGGACTTTTGCCCCAACATATTTCCACAATAGCCTATAGGCAGATTTTAGGGGAATAAAACGTCATATTATTCTTGCAGATTTTATCCATCAACATCACACAAATCACAATACAAGTCCACTTTGTTTGGTGAGGGACCATGTCGCAACCAGGTGGTTACAATTCGCGACCATGTTGCCAAATAGGTTAGGGTAAGAGCTACAAACTATCACAACCATAAGCACAACTGGGTTGCAACTAGTTACTGCAGTATAGTTGTGACCACAAGCAAATAATCATTACCGTAAACATTACAGTAAGAAAGTAGCCGTGACCAGTTTCTAAAGGGGAATTCCACCCATTTTCTTTTTTTTCTGAGAGCGTACAAATGCAACCAAATGAACCCTAACGGGTTCATTTGGTTCCATTTGTACGCTCTCAAAAAAAAAAGAAGCGTCTAAAGAAATCCATTAACATGGTGAAAATACATCTTGATGATGTCATCAAGATGTTTCACCATCTTAGTGGTTTTCTTCAGACCTCCATTTCTAGGAAACACAGAATGGGGGAACCTTTTTATCATGTCCACCCAACACCTCTAGGATATACTAATGACATATTAGAATGTTGAAAATGCGTGGACTTCCCCTTTATGGTTGCTGGACGCTAGTGGATTTTACCGTCTGCCAGTTGCCCGTGTATAATGTATACAGTATATACACTATATACTTTTTCCGTCACCTGCCTCAACGGGAAAGCACTTTGGAAACACTCTCTCCTTTCTCCTCATGATGTGATAGCGTGGTCTGTGTCACCTACAGATGATTCCACCCACAACGCCTTGCCTTTGCTCAGAGATGACTGATAGGTGAGGTGATGCAGTAAAGCTGCACACCGCTGATAAGACAGCATACGGCTCACAGACTCACTTCTAATCTCCACATGCTTTTATTCCTACTGTGTACCCGTGTGTGTGTGTGTGTGTGTGTGTGTGCGCGCGCGTGTGTGCGCGTGCGTGCACGCGTGTCACTGGCTGTGTCCTACTCCTACACTATATCGCCCTGACCTTGATAGTTCTTTGGCTTATTTGACCAAGCTGAAACGATCTGAACCCAATTGAAACACTTCCCCTGTACATGGTCAGGGTTCTATGTTAGTGTCTTTTGTGTTTACTGAAAAATAGCTGGTCAACAAGCTGTTGATAAGCTAACCTGCAAAATGTGTTAAGAGCTTACAAATGCATGGGTTTGAAGAGGATTCTACATCTTTACATCTTTAAACAGTGCTCTGGCCTGGAGATCTGCATGTAATGGAACTCACTCCTCACACCTGAAGCCCAATATTGTGACATTTTAGGTTTGACTCTGGGGGGGTTGGGAAAGATTTTATTAATAATATATACAGTAATTAGGCTACTATCTGCCATCTCTGTTGACCATTTAATTGCACAAATTAATTCACTCAATTTCAAAATTAACTATATCTGGGTTTCTCATGCTACACTGATTATCTTTAATACAGGGGTTTTCAGGTGGTCCAGGGACCACCAGTGCTCCCTGAGAGGGTTCCAGGTGGTCCCCAGGCTAAATGATGGAAAGTTAACCAGATGTAACTCTTTGAGAGCGTAAACATGAAACCAAAGGGACCCTTGCGGGTCCATTTGGTTTCATGTTTACACTCTCAAGAGTTAAAACATTCATCATGTGAATTAGCCCAAGTCTACACAACTAAAAGAATAATCGTCATTCATTTTTGATCTGGTATGTTTGACTGTTTTGTTTCCCAAATCCAGCCTGGAATTGTGGACCAAAGCAAAAGAAATCTTTAGTTTTGGGGTCTGTGGGGCTAAGAATGTCCTGAAATTGTGGTCCGTGGCTCAAATTCTGAATAAATAGTGGGCCCTGGTATGAAAAGGGCTGAAACCCACTTGTCTAATTGAACTGATGAACAATTATGTTAATGAGGCCTCCACCCTGATGCTCCATCACCAACTGAAGGACACCCTATAGGAGACACTCTTAACCTTTGACCTCCTTTGGGGGGGGGGGGGGGGGGGGGGGGGGGGGCATGGTGGTCCATAACACAGAGGCCATGCCAAATTCAACCCCCAACAAGTCCAGTCCAGAAAATGGCCTTCAGAAGCTGATGAGAATATTGTGTAGAGGCCCGAGGATGAGCTTTTTTTTTTGTTATCCGAATCGACAGGCATATTTATAATTATTTCACTCATTTACAGTATAATTCCAGTATATTTTAATGCTAATGACCCAAATCCAGCCTATACTGTAGTTAACCACAGCAGCAACCACGGCTAAATCCGCCATCTGCGTGTCTCTAATGTGCTGTATTCAACAGAGCATGTCAGCAGTGTTGCCAACTTGGCGCATTTGTCACTATATTTAGCTGTTTTCCAGACCCCCCTAGCGCCAAAATTAGTGAAAAACTCCTGGCGGAAAATCTAGTGTTTTTTTTGCTGGTGAGTTGGGGCGAAATTGATTGACAGGCGCCAGAGATAAAACCCTCATTTTTCCACATTTTTCCTCCTATGACAGTGGTTTTCAACCAGTGGTCCCCAGGCTAAATAATGGACAGTTGGTAATTGGTTGACCAGATGTAACTCTTTGAGAGCGTAAAAATGAAACCAAATGGACCCTTGCGGGTCCATTTGGTTTCATTTTTACACTCTCAAGAGTTAAAATATTCATCATGTGAATTAGCCCCAAGTCTACACAACTAGAGAATGTAGAAGATGAATGGTCATTTTTCCCTTCCAGACAAGCATCAAGCACATTCTAGTGCGTTTTGGAAGTGCCACTAGTGCATTTTGTATTTTGGCAGTTGGCAACACTGCATGTCAGTCTACTACTCACTCACTGTGTCCACAGTACTAAAGAAAAAACTGCATTCTTGATCTGGCACGGTTTGCAATACATCCCATTCATCAGATTTCAAAGACCGGAGAATAACAAGACATTTGCTTTCATTTCATAAAGAGTCACACATGCAATATGCACGCCAGTGTTGACAAAGTCGATTCTCCCACAAATAATACCCAGCGTTTGTCGTTACTGCTTAGACAATAAGGGCAATAGAAGGCCATGGCAGATGCAGGGCCAGATGTAACATTTCATTTTTCATTTCATTTCAACATTGGGGGGGGGAGGGGGGGGGGGTATGCCAAAATGGTATGCCATACCATTTTCAGTTACAGGGCAAATAATCATCAGCTGCATGCATCAATAACAACATCATTTGTTGAAGTTGCAACAGACCCGCAGCATGCATAAAGCTAAAGGTCTGAGAGAGTTTTTTGTTTTCAATGATGAAATCCTGTTGGTTTAGTGGTGCCACAATTGTAGTTAGTTAGTAGCAGTAGTAGTGTCTCAAATCATTTTTAAATATAAGCACTTCAATTTGAAATATCTTGGGTTGTTTTGCATGCCATCATGTTTGGTGGGGCAGACTGGGCATTTAGGGCGGCATTGCCTCCCCCCCCCCCATGCCCATGCCTAGATCCGCCCCTGATAGGACGTTGAATACAGAGTTATTGTAGCAGAAAACGAAGGACGTCGGCCTGTCTCTTTGTTTCTCTTTGTCTCAACAGCGCTTCTCTTAGCACGTAATTACATTCAACCAATCACACATTGACGCTGGATGCTGCACCTGCAACTAACTGTTCACCAAGAGCATGCAGTTAATGGCCGCCACAATGCAATTCCCAAGTCATTCACAGACACAGCCATCAAACACATCTTTGGCCAAAGCATGTGACCCCCTTTGGAATTGCATTGTGACTGCAATTAAACACAAACAGAACACAATGTGATGAACTCTCTCTTTCTCCTACGCGTATTTCCCCAAATAGTAGCCTGCATTTACAGTAATACGTTAATTTGTGCAGATCCCCTGGGTGGGCATGATGAAAAAACTTCCCCCATTGTGTGTTCCCAAGAAATGGAGGTCTGAAGAAAACCATTAACACGGTGAAACATCTCAATGACATCATCAAGATGTATTTTCGCCATGTTAATGGATTTCTTTAGACGCTTCTTTTTTTCTGAGAGCGTACAAATGGAACCAAATGAACCTGTTAAGGTTCATTTGGTTGCATTTGTACGCTCCCAGAAAAAATGTTGTAAATGGGTAGAATTCCCCTTTAAAGTTAATCCAGAGCATTAATCCAGAGCATTTACAGTAAGCAGGAACAAAATACAATACATGTGTTATTTAGTGGGAAAGAACAGTCGCTGTACGATACACATGCACATGTTGATATTAGATAAATAGACACTTAGATGTGTGTCTTTCTTGTGCGCGTTTGCAAATGGCACAAAAACATGTAGTGCTGCGGCTGCCCAGACAAGACCCACCCACGGCTACAACAAATCCAGCCAATCAGGCTCAACGATATTGGCACAGTATGAACTGGGCGTCGGTTTGCCAAGGGGGACGCAGCGGTTTGATCCTAGCTCCGGTCTGATTCACCACACACACACACACACACACACACACACACACACACACATGCGTGCACACACACACACACACACACACACACACACACACACACACACACACACACACACACACACACACACACACACACACACACACACACACACGCACACACACGCCCCCACACACACACATACAACCTGATGCAGGCTAGATTGTGGATTATCTGAGATCTGGATTCGTGGAGTGTGGACCATATGATAGGCCTGGATTCATGCATGGCAACACACACACAGCCAGGGGCTGTGGCTGCCAATACAACAAAAATAACATACAGTATTGTGACTTCTAGGAATTTGTCTTGGTTCATGCTCAACATATACAGCCTTCTTGTTGTTGTCTGTCCTATATGACGTCTGTATATGTTGGAAGGATGTATATGTTGAAGCAAGAGAAATTCCTGTCAACTTGTTGACAGCTAGAGCAATAAAGATCTTGAATCTTGTATGGAAAACGGAAAATTGTGCATTAATATAGCGTCTTTACCCGAGGAGCTTTACATAGATTGTGTATTACATTCAACCATTCACGCACACATTCGTACACCGATGCTTGAGGAAACCATGCAATCAGTGCCTTGCTCAAGGACACTTGTAACCCTAAAACATCTTCGTCTGGTACAGAATAAGGCTATGTTTCAACTTATATCACTGAGGGCCTTTTTATCTATCCTCACATGACAACATGAAAAACTGCAAGGAAATCACACAATTAATTGAGCACACAAAATATTAATGCCCTTACAGTGAAATGAACGACAAATATAACTGACAATATTTACAGACACAAACAAAACTGGTAACATACCGGACGCATTTTCTGCCCATGACTTTTAGGAGTTCAGTTAAGTTCTTGTTCCATATTACTTTTTTCTATTTTCTGTCTTATCTTTTGTTAGACACTGGTATGAAAGAGCTCCTCTCTTCAATTCTGCTCTGTACAGCTATGCTGTTCCTAAACGCAACAGGTGATTGAAATGATTGCCTAATTAGCTGCTCAACTGAGCCCAATGAGGCCTTCTCAAAACCCCACCCTTTGGGACAGAGTTTAGTCACTGTGACTGACCAATGCCAGTCCAAATAGTTTAGCAACTGTTGCTATCAGGTCAAGTTTTCCAGGTCAAGCTTCCCTCTTCTTGCGTGCCTATTGGACAAGGACAGATTGGTGAGGGGCTTAGTGAAGGGCTAATTCACCTTGCATGAAACAGACCACAGAATAGTGGCTTCCACAGAATAGATGGCACTGTACTCCTCCAACCATACAAACACCATACAAATACCAAAAAATACAGTTTGTTATCCAAAATAAAACTACATTCATAATATGCATATTCCCTCACTGTAGTGTAGAGCATGCATGTGCATCTTGTTTCACCCAAATCACCCCAAATGCTCTTTGAATGTAAATTGTTCTGGATTAAGAGCATCAGCTAAATGGCTAAATTGTAAAATTGTCTAAATTGTCCCTGCGTGGCCCGAACCAGGATTGAATGAACTCCAGCTGGGGTTTTAAGTAGGGGTGCCTTACATGGGCACTGCAGTCGGGGAATGTTAATAAAGCGGTGTGATGCGGTGTGTGTGTGTGTGTGTGTGTGTGTGTGTGTGTGTGTGTGTGTGTGTGTGTGTGTGTGTGTGTGTGTGTGTGGCTACATCTGGCGAGCAGGGACTGTCCCCTTGACAACATGCTCAGACATGTTACCGAGTCAATCGCCTGCACTTGGCCTCCGGCCCGTCGAGGCCTTGCATGCGTGCCAGGCTATGGCAGCCAGATGGCAGGGAGAGCAGAGCAGCAGCGGCCTGGAAGGTCAGCGCTCTGCTGAGGAGCAGACATATGGCAGACCAGAGGAGGATGGAAGAGAAGAGAAGAGAAGAGAAGAGAAGAGAAGAGAAGAGAAGAGAAGAGAAGAGAAGAGAAGAGAAGAGAAGAGAAGAGAAGAGAAGAGAAGAGAAGAGAAGAGAAGAGAAGAGAAGAGATTCCAGAAGAAGAGAATTCCCCATTCATTTTCCACTTAGACTTCTCTAAGTGGAAAATGAACTTTTCTCCCTCAAACGTAGGAATCAGATGTGGTCTAAAAGTGTGAAATATGATAATCGCCAAGGCTTCAAAGTGTAAACGCATAGTCATTTTCGACTTTTACGGCCTTTGCTTGCACATGTTTCATATTTTATGTATGAGTACTGTATTTGATATATTATCTCATGCTTTTTGTTGTGGGTATTGTAACAAGGAGAGGAGAGGAGAGGAGAGGAGAGGAGAGGAGAGGAGAGGAGAGGAGAGAGAGGAGAGGAGAGGAGAGGAGAGGAGAGGAGAGGAGAGGAGAGGAGAGGAGAGGAGAGGAGAGGAGAGGAGAGGAGAGGAGAGTTGGGACAGAGTTAACATGGGTGTGAACATCATGCTCACAGGAAGTAGCTGAGCCACAGAGTGTGAACAACGGTGGGGGTTGAAACCCCGACGTTACACACTCACACACCACTGTGGTCTCTCTCTCTCTCCCTCTCTCTCTCTCTCTCTCTCTCTCTCTCTCTCTCTCTCTTTCTCTCTCTCTCTCTCTCTCCCTCTCTCTCTCTCTCTCTCTCCCTCTCTCTCCATAACGCGAGGCAGCTTGACATACATGTACACCCCCAAGCCATGACGCACACACAAAGCATGTCACATGGACTCACCCCAATCCAACTGAGACAGTTGCTGCTGAATATCAAGCAGGGATCGGAGCTTTGGGTTTTGGTATTTATTACTCAACCAAACCTCTGGGAGGACATACTGGAACTGTATAGCTTAACATTTTGTGATAATATTTGTGTGGATGAAGGAGACACACATGGCATGTGTCCCAAACCACTGAGAAAAACTGGCATTGCATTGACCTGATCTGAATGTCACCACAATGGACATGCACGCGCGCACACGCACAGACACACATTGTATACAACAAACAAACACTGTGCTGGGGGGGCACACAACACAACAACAGCACGTGCACCAAGAGACTATAGGGTTTTTTGAAACCGAGGGGTTCTCTTCTGACACGGAGGAACTCCTTATATGAAATTTGATCAGCACTCTCTAGTTAGTAGCAGTAGTAGAGTTTCAAAGCATTTTAGATATAAGCATTTTAAATTGAAATATCCTGGGTTGTTTTGCATGCCATCATGTTTGGTAGGGCGGTCAGAGCATTTGGCATTAACCCTATATGCCCATGCCTAGATCCGCACCTGATCGGTTGCTTTTGTCACAGTGCAGATTGCTTTCATTCATTACACCCGTGTGTCTGATTCAGAAACAACAGGGAACATCAATTTTTCTCGCACTTGTGTTTTTTTCCCTCTCAAGATTTTGTTCCCGCAATGGCAAGCAGCAGTAGCAGAATCACCACCACCACAACATGAGTTGTCGCCTGTAAAAACAGCCATTGTCTCAGATTTGGCCTGTCTCTATTTTACAGCTGTGCATGACTGATTGTGCAAAGGCGAGGGGATTTGGGGGAACAATGCCCCACCATTTGAGACCTATTGATCTCCATGTGCTCACTATAGCCTGGCCTGCGTCCGTCCGTCCGTCCCAGCTGGCCGCAGGGAGGAGGAGACTGGGGCGAGGCTGGTGTGTGTGCATGTGCATGCGTGTGTGCATGTGCATGTGTGTGCTTCAGGCTATAGCTGAAGTGAATGTATGGACAAAAATATAAACGACAGACAGAAACGATCTTGTGATGCTATTGATAGTATTGTGCAGTTTGTAAAAGTAGAGTTGCAAAAATCACAATCTACATTAAGCTCACAACGGAGTACTTGTAGATCAGGACCATGCATCAAGGCCTATATTGCGGTATTCAGTTGGCTAAAAAGTAGACTATACCTAAACTAGACTAAAAAATCATTACAATTTAACTTGGTTAACTTTTATTTATTATGACAGCTACAGGTAAAAGACAGCATAGGAGTGTCGGGTTGAAAGTGGGTGACGTCAGTAGTAGGTGTGTGATCTTTATCCAGTATCAAGTCACTGATGTAACTGTTCATGCAGTGGTTTTCTTTATAGTAAACCAAGATTTAATAGTCATTTGTGGCCAATAGGTTGCTGCTTTCTCTACGGTACAATATGAAAACGTAATTGTAAATCATGTGTCCTCTACTAGAATTTACAGAAGATATACCCAGCCTAGGTATTGTAAAACAATCAGAAATGGTCTTACCCGAGAGACAATATTGCAACATAATGGCTTTATAGGCATTATTTGTCTGTTCCCCTACTGTAGAGTGTGTGCACGTGCATATCATCTTACTGGGGTGGACAGTTTTTTTTTCACACCAAATCACTGAATGCTCCTTTAAAATGTTGCATTCAATAAGGTATTCGTCTCTGTATATGTCATGTAATGGATTATTCATGTAATAGTTAAATGGGTTATTTGTAAAACTAACACATCTGTCCAATTAGGAACGGGTCATGCATCCTCCTATGGCCATATTTCCTCTTTAATAGGCGCATGGCCTGGGGCCATCAACCATGATTTTAATGGGCTCCAAGTGCAGACATTTCTGCCAGCATTCATCTTCCCCTTTGGCACATATGTTGACAAGACTCACCAATCTCATTTTCCGCGATTGATTTCTTATTTCTGTGCTTCCTGCACGAGAAGACAAAAAGCTGAAAAAAAGCCAGGCTTTTGTATGTGCACAAATAGGGAAAGGTTGCTTGGTTATGTCAGACGTTTTTTCTTCATAATGGAATCGGTTAGCCTTGAGCTGTGTGTGATTGTCTTCCATGATAACGTGCCCAAAATCGGGACACACCACCAGGGTTAAAGTTGAAATAGCCAAAGAACGAAACACGACAGCTGCAAACCATTTATTAAAAAAAAACACCCGGCCTTTGGGAGGAACTTTCTAACGGAAATCACTCCCAGCACATCTGCAATCAATCGATTAGCTCACTTCACTTCACCCCCCTGAACTTTTTAACATGGCGGTTAACATGGCTGGGCCATGTTGGACATCATGTGACACAGCCAAAGGGTGGAGTGGACTGACAGGCCTGCGTGTGCCCATGGGATGTGTGGGTGGTAGGGACGTGTACAGAGTGTTTGAGGGGCAGGGGCTGAAATGCCGTACACAGTGGTTTTCAACCTTTTTGATACCAGGGCCCAATATTTATTCAGCATTTGAGCCACTGACCACCATTTGATTACATTTTAGCCCCACAGATGATGAATATATTAATCACAGGAGATTTTCCCTGGAGCCCCCCTTACCAAATGGACCCGTAAGGGGGGCTCCAGGAAAAATCTTGCCTGGGGCTCCAAATGGCTTAGAAATGCAACCATGGTATGAAAAGGGTTGTTGTTTTACAGACTAAAAGGGGCAGGGGCTGAAACCCCTTTTCTATGTGCGCACGTCCGCCGGTGGGTGGCTGGGAGAACATCAGGGTGGCGTTCACTTAGAGCATTTTGAACAAGATTCCTCACTTATTACATTTTCTGGGACAGCCTAAATTCCATTACACGTCTTGACCTGAATGGGTCTTCACAAATTCCCAATGTTAATTTAACCCTGAAAGTGTGAAAAAAATGGAACCAAGTGGACCCTAGCTTCCCTTTGGAATGTACACAGATTGGATTTGAATTAACATTTACTGTGTATATTTTAAAGAGCTCTCTTTGACAGGGTCAGTGAATCAATGGAACATTTCAGTAGACTGCAGTAGTTAAAGCTGTGTGTACGGTAATACTGCACATATAAAAGCTAAATTAACATTAAGGATGTCAGATTTTCTTCAAAACACTGCTGACTTCTGCTTGCATGTAGAATGTCATAATCCGACTGTCCTCTTTAGTTTAAAATGGGAAATGTCTTGTTTTTCTAATGTAGAAATGTTTTTCTATTCTAAAATCTATACACATGTATTCAAGAATCTACTTGCTGACCAGCATTTTTTTTTATCCTATAGAGGTTTCTTGTGAGTTGTGACCCTCCCATTGACATACTATGCCATGTCATTGACCTCATCACATTTATGATGAGGTCATTTGATGTCCATCACTGCTTTTAGCCCAAGTGTTTTTTTGGTTCTTTATCCACTGGTGGAGATGCAGTGTGTACAACATGGATTTTAAAACAAACAAATTGGTTCAAAGCAAAATGCTGTATTCAAGTTCAGGAGATCTCATAAATAAAGCAATTTTCTCTGTCTTCTAATATGGCATGGAGAAGGAGTGGCATTTGCATTTGTTTCTCCATAGTAAATGCCGTTTGTGGTCTAGGTTTTATGGATGGGTAAAATGGCAGGGGCTCAAGCCACCCACTGCCTTTGATTTCTGTGTGCACATCCCTTCATGCCACCAATAAAGACAAATATTTTTTTATTTAATCAAGTTCGCATTTATTCCAAAGGGAGCATATACAAGTCAATAAATATCGTGGCAACATCATTGAAGAACATTAAAAAGTACAATCAAAAACAATACAAATAAAAAAGGTAATGTACACAGAGACAACACAACACATCCCAGAATTCAGACAGATCCCATATTGGGAATAAAATACAATATACTTATGTGTTATTTGAAAGTGTTTGAGACAAGTGTTGGAGTCAGTCAAGCCAAGCACGTCTGGCCTCATAACAAAGTGCATCAATAGCTTTTATTATTCATTTACTGTTGGCAAATTAAATGGCAAATTAAATGCCCAATTGCCCACGCTATTTTGGATTTATGCCATGTATTTTTTGAGAGGTTTCATTAAACCATAGATAAATGCATCACTTGGGGGCGTTTCACGCGATTTGAATACAAGAGGACAACCGAAACATAAGAGAAATGTTGTCTTACTTTGTTGGACAGGGTTCTAGACTAGGAGGTACTCGTCTGATTCATGTCGCTCTATACCCAATCTCTTTGCAGAAAATAGTCTGATCTACAAGCTCACGCATCGCAACACTATGTGCTATTGTCACTGAAGATTCGCCCCAACATAAGGACACTATCGCTCAAGTGCAAGTCCATACCGTTGCATAGCAGAGTGGATGATCAAAGGATGCATACACCTGCCCTATTCAGTAAGAGCAGGGGTTTTCAACCAGTGGTCCGGGGACCACCAGTGGTCCTTGAGATGGTCCCCAGCTAAGCGTAAAAAAAAAAAACGCTCTCAAGAGTTAAAATGCATCGTCAAGACTATACTGTACAACTAGAAGATTAATGGTCACTTTGATCTGTATGTTTGCCTGTTTTGTTTACCAAATCCATATTGTGAACATAACCAAAATAAATCTTTAGTTTTGGGGTCTGTGGGCCTAAAATGTCCTCAAATAGTGGGCCCTGGTATCAAAAAGGTTGAAAACCGCTGAGTAAGAGGACTATATGTTTGGTTCATGTACCGGTATGTCCAGGAGGCACAAAGACTTTGGTGACCAAACTAAACGCAGCCTATCTTTGGGAGAAGACAAAGAAGCGTCCATCGCAAATTCACAGTTGCGGCATATGCTGTGCTGCTGTCCGTAGTGCACAGTATTTTTACAGTTACAGGAGGTGGTGTGTGAGATCAAACTGAACTTTGAATCCTTTTTAACCCCATTCATTCATGTGTCCCAGGTGGCCTGACTATGAGGCAACCCCATGGCCTGTCAGCTGACCGATGTAAGCAGCTTTGGCTTTGGCCCAAAACATGTTGTCATAACCTTTTCTTGAACAAGAGAAACCCCGAACAGTGACCCCCCCAACCCAACCCATTTCCTATTCCAGGTGGAAACGGACGTGAGCGTCTCCTCTGTTCGTCCGCCTCATGTGGAAGTGTGTCACTTCCTGGAGCGCGGCGTGCGTTGACAGATAGCTTCCTCTACTTCTGGTGTGGTGGAGGTTTGTGGACGACACTGGGAAGGTATAGGTACTACTTGTGGAATTAAATATAAACTCTTTTTCAGCTACAGACATGAACCAGAGCCTGAACATTTCAAGGAACCAGTGATATTCGGTGTGTTTTTTTAGGGGCAGGGTTGTCTTACACGACCGACGTAATGTTTGCCGCAAACACAAACATTGTGATGTAATCGATGTTTGTAAGACATTAAGAGCGCCCTCACTTCACATGGGTGTAACCATAGCCACCTGCGAATTAGGAAGTGTGCGCGCCTTTAACGCACAGAAGAAACAGAAGTGTACGTGACTCATTGTGAGCTTGTCGATCGAACATTTTCAGCATTTAAAAACCAAACATCTTTAAGTATAAGTTCTGAGACGTTCTGGGTTTCCCAAAATGCCCATATGGAAACAAATCCAGAACCTGGGGGGGGAAAAAACATTTACACAAGATGGTTCACTTTGTTCTTGTAGCTGAAACGAGACTTATAGAGTTCTCATTTTCGTTGGCACAGTGTTGTTTTCCACCAGCATGTACTGTGGTATACGTACAATACATTGGATGGATGTGTATTCAAAAAACAAATAGCACTTCTTCAGGATGAAGGGAAAGGGGCATTCAACCTGCCAGCTAGCGTCCCGGTCCGGTGGCGCTGTGCTCTTCTGTCTTCCAACGGTATACCTCACCTCACCCACCCCAACCCCGCGGTCCGAGTCCGTCCTCCTCTGCCGATCACATGACCGAGCAGCTCTTGGCTTTGTCCTTGCGGAGGTCGGCAGCGGCGACCACGGCGGCCAGGTCGGGCCTCGCCGCCGGCATGTGAGAGATCCGTTTGCTGGCGGAGCGTCCGGCGCCGCGCTGCTTGAGGTTCTTGCCGCTGCCGCTCTTGTGCACGCACGCCAGCGTGGCCACGTGGAAGATGTCGCGCACGCTGTTCTCCGACTGCTGCGCCGAGCACTCGATGTACGGCGCCGAGATCTGCTTGGCCATGCTGGAGCCCTGGGGGAGGAGGGAAGGTCCGATTAAAGGCCTATTCATGGTTTGATTTGTCGGCGGTCACCTCACTGAGCCGTGGTTTAGACGTAAAGTTATCCACCGCTCTTTCCAGCCCTCCTTTCCGTTTTTGCTCAACAACGAAACAGCGCTCATCGAGACTTGCTACAAGCAATGTGATTGGTCTAGAACAGTGGTTTTCAACCTTTTTGATACCAGGGCCCACCATTTATTCAGAATTTGAGCCACGGACCACCATTTGATGACATTTTAGCGCCCCACACACCCCAAACACTAAAGATTTCTACTAATCTTTTACATTCTCTAGTTGTGTAGACTTGGGCTAATTCACATGATGAATATTTTAACTCTTGAGAGTGTAAAAATGAAACCAAATGGACCCGCAAGGGTCCATTTGGTTTCATTTTTACATTCTCATGAGTTACATCTGATTAACCAACTTAGCTGGGGACCACCTGGAACACTCTCAAGGGCCATTTGGTGGTCCCCGGACCACCTGTTGAAAACCCCTGGTCTAGAAGAACAGGGATGTCAAACTCAAATGCACAACAGGCCGAAAATTGGTAAAAGCCAAGGGCTGAAGCCTTGCAAACAGCAAGAAAGTAATTTTCCTTCAGAAGTCAATGTCCCTTAATAGCAAGAGCATTATTCAAGCCTAGTTTCCTGTACTATGATCCTTACCAAGCACATAATAAAATGCGAGAGTAAGTCAATTGACTTGAGAATGTAAAACAATTAGTTGCATTCATGGTGTGTGCAATATACCAGAGGGCGAGTCGTATTAGTAATTAAATATCATTCCGTGGGCCTAAGTGTTTGACACTATAGCATATGGTATGGCCTAGAAGCTTTTATGTTGTAGAGAAATCGGGAGTCGGCTAACCAGCCAAAAGTGCAAAACGAGAATGAAATTAAGATGAAATGAAATTAAAATTAAATGATAGCAACAGCCATAATGCAGGGGTTTTCAACCAGTGGTCCGGGAACCACCAGTGGTATATATATGAATATATATATACATATACATACAGTATATGAATGATTGAGCCTTTAGTCATTGAATGGTAAATGCCAAGTGTTTGGCCCAAGATAAAAGGGATAAAGAGTTGTGTCACTGTGCTGTGGGGATTTCCCTTCTTTAAGGGATCAATCTCAGGTGACGTAAACTAGAACACACCGTCAACTCAGTCCTGGGTTGATATGCTGTTAATGACCGTATCGGCATTGCAAAATCACAAATCCTCCGTTTAACCCAGTTTGGCCTTGAAGCCGATTATTTCAAAAAAAGAAAAAGAAAAAAACAACAACGAATGCCTTCCAAATCCTACGTTTTGAGAAAAATAAATTCATATAATTAATCAAATAATTGATTTCAGATTCAGAAGAATACATGCATTATTTGGTGGTGACGTACTGTAACTAGGGTACATTTCACGGTTGGTATAAGGTCAATAAAGGATTTAGAACAGCAGTTGTAACTAGGGCTGTTGAATGATTAAAACATTTAATCAAATTAATCACAGCTTCAAAAGTCAGTGTGCACGAGTTAATTGCGTTAAAATGTTTAATCAAATTAATCAACAAAATTAATTTAACTAATTAACTTGTTATTTTCAACATCCTTTGTAGTAATATAAAGTACATTAGTTAGAAGCATTACTTGCATGCTCTGCTTGGGCACAAGTAAGGCCATGTCTGGCCCTACTACTGCGTGTGCAAATGGCAAGTTGGCACCTCCATAGAGCAGTGTACTGTACCTGGTCGTAGGAGACAGGAGACTGCCTGTGGTTGGACAACTCCACCAGGGTGCTCAGATCTGTCCGAAGGTCCGACTTGCAGCCCACCAGCAGCATCCTGGTGTTGGGGCAGAACTCCTGGATCTCTCCTTTCCACTGAGGAGAACACACACACACACACGCGCACACTATCAGTTCACTCACTGAGATGTACAGGATTCATGCTAACAGTGTTGTTTCTGTGCATCAAACTTCGATTTTAGTTTTTAGTCCTAGTCTCTTGAATAGTTTTCATTCCACTTTTAGACACACTTTTAGTCACTTTGAATGAGTGTTGCTCTAGTTTTAGTTGACTAAATCTAGTCGAATGTTTTTACACTTGCTGAAAATAGCCGATAGCGCAAACCAAGTGTAAAATGTCTGCTGGAGCTGCTGTCCACTAGTCCAGTGGTTTTCAACCTTTTTGATACCAGGGCCCACTATTTATTCAGAATTTGAGCCATGGACCACCATTTGATGACATTTTAGCCTTTTCTCAACAATTCCAGGCTGGATTTAGGACAAAACAGTCAAACAAATGGCCATTAATCTTTACATTCTCTAGTTGTGTAGCCTTGGGATAATTCACATGATGAACATTTTAACTCTTGAGGGTGTAAACAAGGGTCCAATTGGTTTCATTTTTACACTTAAAGAGTTACATCTGGTTAACCAACTTTCCATCATTTAGCCTGTGGACCACCTGGAACCCTCTCAGGGACCACTGGTGGTCCACGGACCACCTGTTGAAAACCCCCACACTAGTCCCTTCCAAGCACTTGAGTGTAGCTTTTATTTGTTGACGAAATCAAGTGTTTTTAGGCTTAAGGGCTTTTCACACGGGCAGTAAGAAATGTCTAGGTACTGCATGCTAAAGGTCGATGTGCTTACATTGAGCTCTGTGCCTTGCTCAAAGGCACTTCAACATAGCATGTGAGTGCAACATTTATGAAAATATTATAACCAGCACCCCTGCGGCTACAGAGGAAACAACACAGACACAAAACCTGGGAAATGCACCGAAGCCCTAGGCTGAGAGCTCTACTTCGCTGAAAGATGAACCCAATCAGGCTAGTCCAAGAATCGATTTTAAAATGATATCTCACTTTGAAACATGGGGCAATGCTTTTTTGTGAGCACCTCACACGAGCCCTTCCAAAAACAAATCCATTGTTTCAAACTCCATTCCACCTGTGTTAAAACAAATCTTGGGAAATCTTGGGAAAATTATAACTGGACAGATGGATATAGTGGGGTTTCGTCTCCATGTTAAATGTGGATGTCATTTACAACTCTTGTAAAAGTTTCACTTTCAGTCCTAATTTGTTGGTGAGGGTCTATAGAACCATTTTGGTTCGAGTGGCCCGCACACAAATTAAATAATTGGCCTGTAGGGGGCGTAACAAGGTGCCAACCCTACCAAAACATGTAAACTCTTGTAACGTTTGATCAAATTGTCCAATCTGTACATATGGGATATCTATGGATTCACAATCAGGAGTAGCATTTGCTACCTAAACCTAATTACACATAAAATATATTTTTTCATCAATTTTTGGTGTATATCGACAAAAATAGCAAGCAAAACAAGCTAAAATTAGCTAAAACCGAAGTGAGTTTCCACCTCCATGTTAAATTTAGTTGTCGTTTACAACTTCAAAAGTTTAACTTTCAATACTAAATTCTAGGTGAGGTAACCATTTTGGTTAGAGTGACCAGCACGCAGATAAAGATTATTGGGGGGGGGGCTTCCAAAATATGATATAAGACTGTCGTAACTTATCCAATCTGAACATATGACATATTCACATTCAGAAGTAGTATTTAGAATAGCACGTAGTCCAGCCTCTATGTGCAGTATTTTGATGATAACAGCATGAATTTTGGAACACAGTTGGAGCATGTCATTAGGAGCATTGTTGGCTATGGCACCATCACAGATTTGTCCCTTGGTAATCCTGACAGCTATTTTCTAAAATATTAATTCTAGTAAATAGTCCCACATTGTCAATGATGAGGAATTCATTGGTACTATTTACATTTGTCCTGTGACCATGGTAGATATTTCTCATAATGGCCACCACCTGCTGATATTTTAACAGTAATTAAAATTCTCTGATCCTGATTCTGGTAACTAATCCTACGCTTTCAAGGACGAGGTCTAAAGGATGACGTGGGGTGAGGGCTTCCAGCCAGAGTTTCTCCTCACTTCTTATGGCCTCAGTGTTCTGGGGCTATGTCAACTATGTCAATGCCATTGTCTTTGCTGAAGGTTTCTTTCCAAGTCTCTAGCTCAGCCCTGCAAGGTCCAACCCAGACTTGTGCAGATGGCTGCTGGCTCATCTGGAGGCCCCGGTTTGTGTGATTAGGTGGGGTTGACTGCCGCAATCAGGATTAGGGGCTTGACCCTTTCAAACTGTGGAAGTCTAGCAAAGTGTCTGCATTTGTTTTGGAGGCTATATACAGGAGACAGTTTCTCACCAGCACCAGGTATCATGAGGTGAAGGCTCCTTCAATTGACATTGTTGTTGAGTCTTCATGGGGAGAAGCATTATGCATTCCGAACCATCTTCAAGGAGGACATGAGAGTCGAAAAGAATGGTCACCATGGTGCAATATAACTACTTTGAGTATGACTATTTTCCTGTCAACTAGCTTGTGTGTGAAGGTACAGCACTTCAGCAGGGGTTTTCACCAGACAGCTTTTACTGTATGGATCTGGATGGGATCTGGCTAGAAGTACACAGACTGGTGTTGGATCTGGGTGGGGATCTGGCTAGAAGTACACAGACTGGTGTTGGATCTGGATGGGGATCTGGCTAGAAGTACACAGACTGGTGTTGGATCTGGATGGGGATCTGGCTAGAAGTATACAGACTGGTGTTGGATCTGGGTGGGGATCTGGCTAGAAGTACACAGACTGGTGTTGGATCTGGATGGGGATCTGGCTAGAAGTATACAGACTGGTGTTGGATCTGGGTGGGGATCTGGCTAGAAGTACACAGACTGGTGTTGGATCTGGATGGGGATCTGGCTAGAAGTATACAGACTGGTGTTGGATCTGGGTGGGAATCTGGCTAGAAGTATACAGACTGGTGTTGGATCTGGATGGGGATCTGGCTAGAAGTATACAGACTGGTGTTGGATCTGGGTGGGAATCTGGCTAGAAGTACACAGACTGGTGTTGGATCTGGCTAGAAGTACACAGACTGGTGTTGGATCTGGATGGGGATCTGGCTAGAAGTATATATACTTCTAGCCAGATCCCCACCCAGATCCAACACCAGTCTGTATACAGACTGGTGTTGGATCTGGGTGGGAATCTGGCTAGAAGTACACAGACTGGTGTTGGATCTGGATGGGGATCTGGCTAGAAGTATACAGACTGGTGTTGGATCTGGGTGGGGATCTGGCTAGAAGTACACAGACTGGTGTTGGATCTGGGTGGGGATCTGGCTAGAAGTACACAGACTGGTGTTGGATCTGGGTGGGGATCTGGCTAGAAGTACACTGGTGTTGGATCTGGATGGGGATCTGGTTAGAAGTACACAGACTGGTGTTCTGACCTCACTGGGTACTGGTCAATCGGGTAGAGCTGGATTGAGTTGGAGTGAGTACTAAGAATATGTCAGCTGATTTCATGGGCTCACTTGATTTTCACATATAGGGTAGAAGACATGGATTTACTGCCTACATCAATACATCAATATTACACATTTTGATGATTTGACTATTATCTAGCATTTTATAAAAAATCATAATCCTTGAAAACGTTTTGTCATCAGAATCAAGATTGTATGTTGTATGAGCTGAATTGGTAAAATAACAGCAGATGATGGCCACCATAGCTGTCATCACAGACCCATAGCCAAAACAATTCCTTATGGCAGGCTTTAACTTTGTGCCAAATGTCATGCTTTCATTGAAAAGTGCACAATTTTCACACAGAGGCTGGGCTATAAATGCCTAACTTTAATCCCCCCAATACTGTATTGTTTCTATTTATTTACAATTTATACCATTACTCATTCATGATAGGTAGGCACTAACTTCATCCTTCTAGGTTCAACAGAATTTAAATTGGGTGCCATTTGAAGTAATTTGATGTACATGGGCGTCCATTTTTTCCATATCATATTCCAAACATTAATATTTGAAATCCAGTTAATTCCTGGGTTAGTATTGACTAGATATAGCAAAAGAAAACAAAGAAAAAACAGCAATTGTGAGAAAATAAAGACTTTTAAGAAAAACAAAAATCCGATTTTGGTCAATTTTGAAATTAGGCAAAAAATGCATATTTTTTTCATCTACAGATGGGCCACTCGAACTAAAATTGTTCTATAGGTCATCATCTACAAATTAGAAGCGAAAGTCAAACTTTTACAAGAGTTGTAAATGACGGTGTGTCGTGGGACCCCACTAGATGGATATAGAAAAGAGTTTTCAGAGAACTGCCAAGAATGAGCAACTATTCATTCAGCTATAGCATTAAGAATACATTCAATGGTTTACAGACAAGGTGCTAGAGATGAGCGTTAAAGTGTTTAGTGTCCTTCTGCCTGTCTGCCTGCAATGTGAGCTCCCCTGCATGGTTTTGATTCTCAGTGCAGCAGAGCTCTCACTACTAGACCCGACCGCAACTTGCTTATTTATGAGGGACGTGTCACTCATATACCTTGCAGGGGTTGACACTAATGGCTGCCTGATTGCCCAGGGCAAGTAAAACAGAAAATAGTTGCGAGTTTGTGGAGTTTACTTTCCCACTTGCCTGAACTGGCTAGTAAAGTGGCATTGTTTTTAACAAGGGGGGCAACATAATGTGTCAAAAAGTGCCATGCCAACCCTCAAGATTCACAATTGCCACAAATCTCACAATTTTCTTGGCGGCGCAGCCACGTAATGAGTGGTTATCGGGAGGGGGGCAACACAATAGCCTACGAGTAGGGCAACCAAATGGTCAGCTACATCCCTGAGTACAACAAACCCCTGTACTTGCCTGGTGGGCTAATAATGCTCTACGGACCTTAGTCAACATCACACCCATTTTGCGATTGTTCATACTACAAACACTCAGAGTGTCACACTCTTTAGTTCATTGACACACTTCAGCTCAGATTGACGATAAACCATTTATTGCAAAGCTTTTGCATGATTGTATGGCGGCATGGCTCTGCTCATGCGATATCAGACGATCTATGCACTGAGTCATAGGTCTGATATCGCATTTGATATCTCCGATTACCTGCACACCTAAGGTGCAGCTCTGATATCAACAACCCCCCTGAGCAGAGCCGAGTACAGTACAGTACAGTAACAGCAACAATTGGAACAATAGTAACAATGACACATGATCATCAGTACAAGACAAGCACACAAGCATCCTGACCAAACCAAGAGCAAGACCATAGATCTTAGTGAGAACTGCAGGGAGGAGGCCGGGGAGGTGGGGGAAAGTTTAACCGGCTGGAACAGTCTGACAGTTCAGCATGAGAGGGACTAGAGAACTGAGGCTGCTTAAGAAGCCCGCCTGAATTGGACTCTGGGAAAATGGGCGTGTATGAGATGCTCGAGCGAATGCATGAGGAGAGAGAGGGCCGGAGGGGCTGCTGATTTAAAGGGACAGGCTGTGCTAGGTAGAGGAGAGTGCATGTATGAGACTGCGATGACATATGAATTCATGAACATCAGGTTCATGAATGATACGCAACCTATCTGCCTTCCGTGTCTCAATGAACTGACGCTCCGCTGGATCTTATTCAGCTAAGGGGGCTAAATAATCCAAATAATGTTCACATTTATGTTATATAGGTGGACAATATTATTATCATTATTATTAGGGGTGTGCTGAAATATCGATATATCGATATATCGCAATACTTCCTCCCGCAATAAATAATCGATATGCCGTCGGCAGATATCGATAAATCTGTGAGGAAAAAACGTGACGCGGAGCGTCCATAATGGGGATAAATTCGGGAGGATTGCACTGAACGCTCCCTCTTCACTATCACCATCACCACAGACAAACACACGCAGCATAGGGGGTACATAGCAATATAGCAGGAGAGAGGAAAAAAAGAGTTATGTTGCAGCGTCCACGCCACGGACCGCCACACTCTCTCTCTCTCTCTCTCTCTCTCTCTCTCTCTCTCTCTTTCTCTCTGACTCTCTCTGTCTCTCTCCGTCTGCCCCCCCCCCCCCACACACACACACACATACACACAGTTGTAATTTGAGCAGCGTAGCAGCAGCGCTTCTCTTCACACACAGTGAAAGATAGACGGAGAGTCTCAAATCTGCCCATGTTCTCTTGCATGTTCCATTCACCGCGGCATTCGCATATTGATTAATCACCTACCTTACGTTGTGATGTCCACTGTATTTGTTATGTGTAGCTGTTAAAAGTAATTCCGTCAGAAAAGTGAAAGTCCCACACTCCAAACGAAAAGGCAACAAATACTCCATGACTTTAGATGGCTTTGTAGGAACTCTTCTCTTGGAATAATTGTAATATCCTCATGGCAAAAGCAGAGAGTCTTCTTGTAAACTAAACTTTAACTCTCCATGCTTCTGCATAGTGCATAGGCTACTGCCTGCACACAGCACGCTGTATAGGGTATTTTTTCCCCTTGAAAATAATTATCAGGCAATATACTTTTTTCTTCTGTAAATATTGAAAATGAAGAAGCCAGGTCAACTGGAATGTGTCTGATTAGGGATTTCCTTTTATTCTTCAGGTATATCTAGTGATTTTTACTGTTTTTATATATGTTTTTTTTTAATATTCCTCCCTATAGTGCACTGATGTCAAACATACGGCCGCGGGCCGGATGCGGCCCGCGCAATGATTTAATCAGGCCCCAGGCTTGTAGAGCAAAAATGTCTGAGTCTATCAAAAAAAAAAGTAAGTCTCTAGCACGTTCCTATCAAAAGTTATGGTCGTTTAAAGAAATGCTTCTGAGTTCTCTTCTCTGAGCACTAGTCCGGTAGCTTCACAGCTGAGAGTACTTAATTGATTGGAATGTTGACTCGCAGAGAGTGGAGGGGGGAGGGAAGGGGGGGGGGGGTGTACTGGCGCTGCAAAGTGAGAACTATACTTCAGCAGTAACCTGACTCCGCCAGATGGGGCAGCAGAGAGAGGAGTATTCCCTCCTCCTCTCTCTGCTGCCCCATCTGGCGGAGTCAGGTTACTTCACTAAAGGGTCTATAACTGAGGGATCATTCAGATCACAGCTTGGCTATTTAAATATAAATACGGGTAATAATAATAATCCAATTCAGAGTTTAAAAAATATACTGTATTTTAGAAGCATTAGTTATTGTTATTCATCATTATTTTTTAATGTTCAATGATCCATCACTTCAATAAAAAGCAGGTCTGCATAATTCCATGGGTTGTGTAGCCATTTCCAAATTTCAGCTAAGACACTATTTGAAATTTATTTTTTTGTATTTTTGAATGGTTAATTGGCGCACTGTAAATAAAAATAGCATCTCTCATAGCAAATGTCTTAATCTAGGCTACAAGTATAAAACCAATAATGAAAGTCATTAATAACTATTAATAGCTACTCTTAATAATAAACTTGATTGTGTGATATACTGTAGCGGAGCAATTACGGCTGTGTACATAAACATGCGTGTGCATGCTTGCAGTCTGTGACTGGTCTGTGACTGGCACCGCGGCGCGACTGGCACCGCGGCGCAACTGGCACCGCGGTGCGACTGGCACCGCGGTGCTCCGGCCCCCATGAAGTCACATTAAGTCCAATGCGGCCCCCACCCCAAAATGAGTTTGACACCCCTGCTATAGTGTAATGACTTACAGGGTTAAAATTACCATGAGCACCTGCTACTACTGAGGAATTGGCTTTAACACATGAGCTGATTAGATTTCATTGACACAAATAACACAAAATATGAATTATGATCGGTTTGAAAAATAGAAATATAAGCTTTAGCTGCCTATAAGAAGTAAAATAAAAAGTTAGGTATCAGAATAAAATAGACAAAAGTTGAGGATGCACTTTAGTAATTTCTGTTTTTGCCTTTTATTTATATATTTATTTTTGCAATTACAGGTATCGTGATATATCATTGATGAATTTCAGGCAATATATCGCAAATATCGCAATATATTGAATATCGTGATATATTCGTTATCGAGGCCCTAATATCGTGATATGTATCGTATCGTGAGGTACCCATATCGTCCCAGCCCTAATTATTATACATACAGTATAGTGAATATATTATGAATAAATACATCGCCTACAACAAAATCCTCCCAGGCTCTTTAAAACAGAAAACATGTCTTGCGCTACATTAGAAGAAAGGGGTCAGTAAGGTCAGTCAGTCAATCAATCTGTCCATTAGATTTTGAGATGTCTTGTGTGAAAGTGGAAATGCTGGCCTGAGGCTGGCACTGGAGGAAAGGTCACAGGGTCACCGGAATCACTAAGGGGTCATGGTCTGCAAACACGGAATTCCATTTCTAGGCCTACACAAGCCTGTAGAATTGTTTTGAGATTGTACCGTTTTTGTGGTCTTTTTCCATCTATTCCATATTTTTCCATATTATCCCAGTATTTGTTCTGCATTTAAGCCACGGATGACTATTTGTGACAGTCATGACAGAAAGACTGTTCAGGAGAGGAGAAACAAATAGTAGTTGTAGTAGTAGTAGTAGTATTACCATATTATAATTTGATCCAAAATGAGTAAATGGCACAGGCAGACTTTTCACATACTAGAGCATGTCTGAAATGTCAGAGCTGAAATCAACATACACATATGTATTTATATAATATAAAATAAATACTTGTAGCTATAAGTGTAATGTTTGAGTCCACAGAAGTGAACCTTTCGTTACTGTTTTCTAGACTGTGAGACATTACTCAATAAGACATATTTCCATTACTGGCGGGTCAAAGTGAACAATCAATTGTGTCAATTTGAAGCCACGAATCCCCCCTTTTCCCCAATTGCCTCAGTCAGAAGCGGTCACATTTGACTGCAGACCCAAAACGAAAGAATATTTTGTTGGTGTTGGATTGTAGCGTATACAATTCCACGCTCTATTGAAGTGGTGCTCATAGGAGAGATGACTAGGCAATAACTGATCAAATCATTTTATGCAAACCTATAACCAAGGGGTAGAGTCACCGGATGATAACAACAAGGTTGTCGGTTTGAACCCGCATTCTCCCCCAGAGGTAGTGTCGATGTGTCCCTGAGCAAGTACACTTAACCCCCAATTGCTCCTGATGTGTTGGTCGGGACCTTAATGGGATCCACAACTATGTGGATGAAGGCGCTATATACTGTAAATGCACCATTTACCATTGGAGTGCCAGCCTGAGGAAGGTCATCGGGGGATAGTAAATCGCGTGGACGAGTGGAGACGCGAACCGATACGAGACCCTCCGTCGCCCACAAGCAGCACTTTGTGCGAGCAGAGATCTTTATCCGACCCCTCGAACGACCCTTTAAGTACCCAAGGTTAAAGTAGCCACTTCCTGCTCTGTCTCTTTCTCTCGCAGCCTTGAGCCCTGTAAAAGAAAACCGGACCGCACGTAATCCCCCATGGCTTCCTCCTCCTCCCCGGAAAACAATAGGTGTTCTGTGATCAATGGCATTTTCCCTGGGGAGAAAATCCTCTGGGGTTAGTGTGGCCGAGGCTGGTCAGTTGGGGATAAGAGTTCACTTTTTTTTTTTTTTTTTGATGTCGGACCTCGATTAAAAACCACACACGCACGCGCATGCACACGCATGCACATGCACGAGAGCCAAGAGCATTTACTGTCTAGACCGAAATCTGTCCAAATAATTGAAGCGATTGTTTTGAAGCGAGAGTCGAGACTCTTATGTGATTGACCCTTCCTGTTCTGTTCTGTCTGCAGACAGTTGTTTTCCTTTTTAATCTGTCTTTAAACTGGAAAAGTTCACTATGTCCTTTTCATTAGCAACGTTAAGACTAGCCTGCTTGGTGTTGCGCTCCAATGCCACTGACCACCATTTGAGGTCATTTTAGCTCCTCGGACCCCAAAACTAAGGATTTCTTTTGGTTTTGTCCACAATTTGTCCACAATTCCAGGATGGATTTTTGACCATTAATCTTCTAGTTGTGTAGACTTGGGGCTAATTCAGATGATGAATATTTTAACTCTTGAGAGTGGTTTCATCTTTACGCTCTCAAAGAGTTACATCTGGTTAACCAACTGTCCATCATTTGGGCTGGGGACCACGTGGAACCCTCTCAGGGACCACTGGTGGTCCCCAGGCGACCTGTTGAAAACCCCTGCCCTAGGGAGTGTTTCTCAAAGTGGGACTCCTTGGGGGTGTTCCAGGGGGTGGGTCCCCAGCTAAAGGAAGTTTGGAACGCTTATGTCATGAGACCACTGCTGTATATCAGAAGATGCTGCTGATCACCTCAAGTGTAAAAAAAATAAAGTCTCTTTAACCCGGGACTTTTTAACCCTTCCAGAGCAGTTGGCAGGAAAGGTGCTTTGAAAGACGTGGACGGATAAGAAATTATGGGCCCCTGGGCCACCGCCAGCCCCCCGACAAAGGAGCATTTTTCTTCCTGGCGCGGTGCACCGGCATTTCATTTGCATGCAGGATTTACAGCATGGGATTGCTTGAAAATAGTAAACACCCAAAATAACTAAGACAAATAAATGCAAAATGTTTACACACTGTATCGTGATGGTTTAGGACTGTCTGGACTAGGGATGTCCAACAGTTAACCGTTAACCGTTAACCGTTAAGAATTTCGGTTATCAACAACATTAACGACTAATGATTAACTGATAAAATAAAAGCGCACGTGGCTGTCGGGGCACGCTGGACTATTCCAATTTCATCCACGTTATTACCCAATAGCCAGGGGAGCAGAGTGTGTGCGCTGCAGCCTGCAGCCACTGAGCTTTCACTAAACTTTGGTAATAACTATCTTTGTATGTATTTAAGCCTATAGTTTTATTTTATGGATGTCAGTAACGCCATTGCTCTATCTGTCCTTCTGCATCACGGCACACGCTGCGCATATGCATGGCTATATGGAGATTACGCACGTGGCTCGTTCAATAATGACTCACCACAGATGTGTGATGTTTAGATGTGTACGTTGTAAAATAAATATTACACTGCAGTATTCGCGCGGTATAATTCACCTAGTTTTAGTGCTGCAGCTCACTTATAATGCTTTGTGAGCTTGTAGATTGTACATTTATCGCGCAGCGCACAGCTGTTAACATTGCATCATACAGTATACGCAGGATGCCGAGTGGGGCTACACACGTTGTTTCTGTGACTTAGCTCCGTGTGAGAGAACATTATAAACATGGCTAAAAAGGCACAAGTATTCCTGTCTCTGACTATGGATTTGTTCCGCAGCAAGACGGCCCCGCGTCTGTCTATATGTTTGGAGAACGTCGTGTGTCGGATGAAAACTCATTTCGGTGAGAGACCGCGACTGAATGAATTGAATTGTGTCCGTGCACGCACAGCTGCGCCTGCGTGTGCGTAAATCTTGCACTGGGGACTGACCGTTCTAATGTGAAAGTAATGCGAAAGTAAGAGTCTTTGGAGCGGCGCGTGCGTTCATACTTGATACTTCATACTTTTTTTTTTGTTTTTTTTTGCCCGGATCTAACATTTCACAATTGGGGGGGCTTTATGAGGCAGCGTCGTTATAGCGTCATTATAGTAAGGGCGTTTAGGGGGGCATTCCCCCCCCTGTGCACAGCTTTATAGCCGGCTCTGCAAACACGACCCTCCAAAAAAAGAAAAGAAAGCAAGAAAGAAGGCGATCACACGCTCTTTCCTCTCCCTCGACCATCGCTGCGCGTGATGGATATAATTGATAAAATACTGCAAAAGGTACACAGTAACAGTAGCCTAATCTAACATAGATTCTCTCAGAACACATGCACAGGGCGCTCGCTGCGTTACAAGTGATCTCGTCGAGCAGCGAACACAAAGTGTTTGTGCTGTAACGCACGCACACATTTGATAATTGGTTGCTCATTTCCGTCCCCGAAATTTGATTTGTTTCTGATACAGTAACAGAACGTGTCCATATACAACTCAGATGCGATGTCCATAGAACTAATGCAGCCATTGTTATTGCTTAGTGCTTGAGGTGGAAAAGGGACTCGGAAAAAGGCGGTTGTAGCCGCGTATAATTGGCCTTTTTTAATGGATTAAAATAGCGCATTTTCCTTATCGGTTAACGGTTATTAACCGGCAGAGGTCTGACGACGATCGGTTAAGAAAATCTTTCCATTTGGCCATCCCTAGTCTGGACAGACGGACAGATAGACAAATGAAATGGTGAGCCGCAACAAACCTTTTTTACGACGCTGTCGAGGGTTTCTGGCCGGCTGATGTCGAAGCAGATGAGCACGGCGTCCGAGTCCGGGTAGGAGAGAGGTCTCACGTTGTCGTAGTACGGCGAACCTGCAGGGACACGAGGCAAGCTCTTTTAAAAACAGTTCAGAATGAGGACGATTAACTGAAAAGAATGGCTTTTGTGGTTCAGCATGACCATGCCGTAGTATTTGCCTGAGTTCCTGTCAGTATTGTCAAGGACCTTCAGAATTGAAAAGCAAGGCACCGCTTGCAGGTGAGCTATTTTTCAATAGCTCTAAGCATTTAAAACAATGCTTAGAACAGCAGAGAGACCTAAAGAATCAAATCAGAAATGCCAAAACCTGGCTGACAAGTGCAGGTTAATAGTATGACAAACAAGCACTTCCACTTCCCACGAGAAAGTCAGACCTAAAATACAATGATTTAGATTTAGCTGAACCTGTGTTGAGCTCAAATAACATTAAGCCACTGAATACATACTAACACACTACACGAGGCCTTTGAAGTAGTTTACTACCACAGCGGTGCAGACAGTGTTAAGGAGACACAGGTGGAAGGGCTGTGGCAGGATTCAATTTGAGGCCGGAAAATGATTAGACTTTAACTCTGAGAGGCCCTAAAAAGCATCAAATCTACCACAAATCAAAGTTTAAAGGGACACCTCACCCTTTTTTTATAAAAATAAAATAAAAAATAAAAATAAATAAAACCTAAAAATATGTTAATGACTTTCATATGATTTAGAACACTTTTTGGTTCTCTGGTCTTTGTGTGTGTATTATATGTTTTTAGATATTTTAGATTTTCGTCTCGGATTGCTTGTTTGTGCTTTACTACGTCCATCTGTTTATTTGTTCATTTATTCATTTTTCAAAAAGACTTCAGTGTCCCTTTTATTGAAATTATAATATATATTATATATAATACAATCATTTTGTTGACACGGATGATTTTTATACACAGACTTAGCTTTGGTGCAGACACAACCCACTCAAGCAACACATGATTAACTGAGAAAATACAAGGACCGATGGACAGGGTTCACACATACAGTAAGAGTCCCCTCCACCCCCACCCTGATTACCATGACAGAGCAGACTGTTGCAGACATAGCAAATATGATGAATCGCTACAGCACCACGTTACATGGAACTGCAGAAACATAAATTAAAGTTGACTAAAAACCAGTAGGTACAAGCTTCTACTGAAGATGCAGGTTACTAGAAACCTCGTTCGAACCGAACCCGGAACGGAGGTGGAAAATCTTCCATGGAAAACAGTGTGATCGGAAGTAGCTTCCACCACCCAGATTGAGACCAAGTGTGAGGGTCTCTCTCTCTCTCTCTCTCTCTCTCTTCTCTCTCTCTCTCTCTCTCTCTCTCTCTCTCTCTCTCTCTCTCTCTCTCTCTCTCTCTCTCTCTCTCTCTCTCCTCTCTCTCTCTCTCTCTCTCTCTCTCTCTCTCTCTCTCTCTCTCTCTCTCTCTCTCTCTCTCTCTCTCTCTCTCTCTCTCTCTCTCTCTCTCTCTCTCTAGGTGAGTCAAGGCCATTTGGACACTCTGGCCTGGTGCCGGCCGGGGAGATCCGGCACTGACACCACACCAGGAATCTTGGGAATGTATCTTTTTGTTGTAACTGGAGTAATCCATGGGAGATCCTGTCCGCATCAGATTCCAAGAGAAATCAGGAAGCTATACTCTCAGGCACGTGCACAAATACAACAGCACACTGCCCATGCACGACTGCACAGATCACACAGATCTAGTGTTCCTAATCCAAAAAGCCTTTGAGAGTGTGGGGTGGAGTGGGATTTAATAGTCTTTGCAGACAATTAAACAACAGCAATGTTCAACACTTTCAAACAAGACAGAATGACAAATGACATTATATGTCAATGGCCATTATATGTCATTACATGTGGCTAGATGGTAACCACAAGGTTGCCAGTTGAAACCCGGGCTACCCTAGAGTTAGTGTCAATGTGTCCCGAGCAAGACACTTGTGCTGGTCGGTACCTTGTATGGTTTCTTTCCGCCATCATTGTTATGTGAATGGGTGCATGGGATGCACAATCTATGTAAAGCACCTTAGACAAAGGCTGCATAAATGCACCATTTACCATTTATAGAAATACACGTGACACATGACACTGACCAAATCAGGAGGCCATGATTGTATATTTTGAGGGCTATCGGTGACATACTGCATATCCAGGGGAATTACAGTGCAGAGACGAGATCAGCCACAAGAATCTAAATCCTATTTTCACTAGGCTGCCTCAGTGTCACTCACAAAACCACATCCCCAAAGTTTTAGAGTTTTCACAGCCCTCCAAACTCCTGGGAACAATAACATAAAAAAGAATATGAGCTTGTGATGGGCGTTAACCAGAAAAGAATTTTATGCATGTTTGCAGAATCCTTTGACGATTTTAACAAGTTCCTGCGTTCTTTTGCGCCGCATATGTTGGCCTGCTGTTGGCACAGCATCCGTAAGGTTTCCATATTCTACATGTAGCATGTGTACATGCCATGAACCCTGTGAGTCCTGGCAATGTGGTGTCCCTGCATCGATGGTTTCCAAAGTGGGGTCCAGGGAACACCTGGGGTCCTGGAAGGAGTTCCAGGAGATCCCCAGCTAAGTGGTAGTTTGTAACCAAATGGACCCAGACTGCTCCATTTGGTTTCACAATATATTGGAGTCTATGAGATATGCTAGTCTGCATATCAACGCATATAGGGGCACTTGAAATTAATCAGGTTGAGGATTACTGCTCAAGCCGTAAAAATCTTCTCTTGTAGGGGTCCCTGGCATATCTCCAAGCCACATTGACAGTCATTATATGATCTCTCGAAAGTTGCAATTCATGCATCTTTTTCACAAGCACAAATTAAAACTTTTACCCTGACCCGACAGGAACTCTGAATACAGTTAGGAAATACGTAAAAAAAAAAAAACAGAGGACCTTTAAATAGCACATCTTGACTTGACATTTTAAATTCCAGTCTAGACAGTTTAACAGCATTAGGGCTGTGGGCGGAGGCCACTGTGTCGCAACGCTCATGCTTTGAGGTCATTTCCCTTTACAGCCCACCGTTGGGGGGACGGAGGAGAGGAAATCCGAGGATGTGCACGCGGGTAACACACGCACGCATACACACACACGCACACACACACAGCTGCTGACTGTCACCTAATTAGCTCCTGTGATTGTTCCCCCCACAGGGCTTCTAAATCTAAATCTGGAAGGAAGGAAGACACCCACCCTGTTCCTTCTCTTTCTCTCTCTTCTCATATTCATGCATGTACACGCACAGTTCGCACGCACGCACGGGCACACATTCGGCAGGCTAGTCAAATTGAGAATTCGACCAATCAGGGCGATTTCAAACTCATGCTGCTACTGCAACACATCTTAAATTTGAGAATGCTGCCATTTGTCCTAAGGTGACTGCAACACAGCACCTACTGTATATCTGCAACCACATCCAGCATTGTGGTCTATAGTCGCTGATGGATCTCGCTGTCTCTCCAAAAACACTTTATAACATGTATCCAACGATGCAAAGTGACATGTTGAACTGTATTTTCAACCATTTCACATTCTGACAATTGCTTTGGCAAAGAAGCTCTTTTTAATTGAATTAACGTTTACCAATGACAATATCAATCCATTAGGAAGCATATATACATTTTGATGTTAGTACAACTGTACTGTGGGGATATTCAACTGGTGGCCCATAGGCCAAACGTGGCCCCGCAGGGACCTTTCTTATGACCCCGCATGGGCAGATCTAGGCATGGGCATGGGGGGGCAATGCCCCCCTAAATGCCCAGTCTGCCCTATCAAACACGATGGCATGCAAAACAACCCAAGATATTTCATATGAAAGTGGTTATACTGTATTTAAAATGATTTGAAACATACTGCTACTAACTAACTACAACTGTGGCACCACTAAACTAACAGCATTTCATCATTGAAAACTCTCTGAGTCAGACCTTTAGCTTTATGCATGCTGTGTGTCTGTTGCAACTTCAACAACTGATGTTATTATTAGGGCTGTTGAATGATTAAAATTTTTAATCAAATTAATCACAGCTTCAAAATTAATTTAATCATGATTAATCACCACTCGAACTATGTCCAAAATATGCCATGTTTTCCTGTACAGGATTTCAACATTTAAAAAAGAAACAGAATCTGTGACAAAAATAACCATTTAACTTTAAAATAGTGATCAAAATAGGTGATCTACAAGCCCTCAATGCTTGGAGATCCTCCAGCTATACTCTATGGCTCTGGTTACAGGGAGACACACAGCTATACGTCTCCGTAAAGCCGTGCTTTACCCATAGTTTTCAATGAGAAAATGCTCAGTGGGTTGAGTGAGTTTGCACATGAGTTAATTGCGTTAAAATTTTTAATCAGATTAATCAACAAAATTAATTTAATCCCATTAATTAACTATTTTCAACAGCCTTAGTTATTATTGATGCTTAATTGCCTAATAAAAGTCCTGTAACCGAAAAATGGTATGGGTGCGACTTCATCGTGATGAAGCCGCCCCATGCCATTTTCTCCCCCCCCCCCCCCCCCCCCCCCCCCCCCAATTGGGAGCAATGTACGTTGTTGTATTAATTCAAAGAAAAGCTCCTTCCACTGCTTCCATACAACAAATTCACCAGTGTTAATTCAATTCCGAGCGAGAGAGGGTTCACATAGACTCCCAAGAGTTTAAAAAAGAAATGGGCATGCGTGACTTTGCAGCGCATTCCGGCGTGATTTGATTTCCTCTGGAGGGGCCTAACGAGGTATTTTAAGTGGAAATGCGTATAACTTCTGCCTTTGGAGTGCAATGTGTCTGCCATGGTGTGTTTCACAATGGAGGTCTTTGTGGGCGAAGGGGAAGCAGCAACCTTCAGCTGGAGGAATGTTAGACATGCAGCTCCAATCGCTTGCTCAGCGCAAGATATGCGATCCCTAACAACAATGGCTGCCGATGGGCTAAACGGTGCCCCCCTACAGAGTATGTGTGTGTGTGTGTGTGTGTGTGTGTGTGTGTGTGTGTGGAGGGGGCACGTGCACACACAGATCTCAAAAGTGGCTTGAGCTGCTGCCCTTTTACCCGCCTGTAGAACACACCTGCCCTTTTCCAGACCGCAAATGCCACTCCTTTCCATACCATACCGGAAGGCAGCGGTGAGGGGCAGGAGAAAATGGTATGGGTCGATGAAGTCGCACCCATACCATTTTCGGGTACAGGACTTTTATTAGGCAAGTATAAGCATCAATAATAATAATATCAGTTGTTGTTGAAGTTGCAACAGGCACGCAGCATGCATGAAGCTAAAGGTCTGACTCAGAGAGTTTTCTGTTTTCAATGATGAAATGCTGTTGGTTTAGTGGTGCACTTTAATTTGAAATATCTTGGGTAGTTTACATGATATACAGTTTACCTTTTATTTTGTGTCTCCAGGTTGACCTACAGCATGTACTGTGCATGTGACTTGCATTATAGAAGGGATAATGCATGGCTATAGGTGGTGCATTGTTGATAAATAAATCGTAAACAGGGTGATTAGTCAATAGCCGCCAATGCAGACCGGAGGTGGCATAAGCACGCTTAAGGTGATTAATTCATCAACAATGACCAGCTACAGCTATTCATTCATTATCCTGATTATTGCACGTATACACAGTCACACATGCAACCAAACAAATTATTTCCTTGCTGGCCATGAACACAGGCACAGAAAATGTGTGTATGAGCCGAGGCCCAAGGCTGTGATTATAGACAGTGGTCTTTGTGAGTGACAGAGATTAATCGGTCATTATGAAGACATAACACACCAAGCCATGCAATACATGTTTCAGTGGAACGTTCACTGTGTGTGTCGGTGTGTGTAAAAGGCATGCTGTCGAATTTGTCCTCTGCAGAATTTACCCATTGCAACAGTGGAGTTCATGGGCAGCAAATTATAGAGGGTGACATCATCACCCTCACACCCGGATGGTATGCAGGAGTAACGTCTACTGAGTGGCAAAGAAGCTACTTTCTGCAATGACCTTCCAACACCATAACAGCCTCACCTTGTACCCTTTCAGCTAGGTATGCCACAATGACGCAATTATTGTCAGTTTATTTACAGTACTAATACTTTCAAAGGGACATTTAACCGTTTTTGCAATGATGTATGACATTTGAAAGATTTCGAACATTTCCTGGTGGTCTTTATGTGTGTAATGTGGTCTGTGTAATATTTCATGGACACTACTTCCCGGACTACATGTTGTCTCAGTAAGACAACTGCTATCCACGAGGAGGAAAGAATTGTAGAATTGTAGTCCAGGAAGTATAGCACCTATGATATCAGAGACACTGGGCTCACTGCTAAAACCTATGATATATTGTCAATGGCATTAACACGTATACTTTTTGGAAATGTTCCTTTAAAGTATTGACTGAAATGTTGTCAGTAACATGCACCTTCACAGCATTGTGCAGGCAGAGGCCAGATAAGCGACCAGCAAGAGCAGAATCTAGCACTTCCTTGGGACCGCACTGAGCTGCTTTCAAAGGCACAGTCACCATGCAGCCCCGGAGGCCAGGAAGCAATATCAGCAGAGACAGAGATAGATAGACATACAGAGAGAGAGAGAGAGAGAGAGAGAGAGAGAGAGAGAGAGAGAGAGAGAGAGAGGACAAATGGCATGCAATATAACTGCCAGACATTTACCTTAATGAACTGAATTGCCCCATAAATGAGCACCCTCCCTTTCCCAACAAACACGGCACGCATGCGGGCGTGTGCACACACTGCAAATACACATGGTGCCATGCTGTTATTCCAACCTCCCATTGTTGCGACCTCCCCATTGTTACGAATTTACTGACCCTGTCTCCTCCAACCCTCACCCTCAACACAACCGGGAGCACGTCTTAAAACAAGGCAGCCAAACGGCTGATAGTGGATTGGAAGCACATGGATGCACTAAATGGGACTTCTGATCTAGGAATCTTCAGTCCTCCCCATACTGTCTGTTTGCGTGCCGTTTATCTCTGTGTATGTTGTTGTAACGTGTGGTCCCTGTCTGTTGCCCCCGTGGCGGGTGGCCCTGCCCCTGACCCACCCAATCTCCAAGACCACCACCACCAACACCACCATTACCAGCCTCTACATCGACCCTATCCTAACTTCCCCTCCCCTCCATCTCATTAGAGGGACGGGACCCCGCGGGCGGATCGATTGGCAGTAGCATGTTGTCTGATAAGGTGCCGGTTCAAAGAGGAAGGGGGTCCGGGGGGAACGTTGGGGGGGGCAGTCAAGACAAAAAGCTATCAATCAGTCAAGCTGGGAGGGGAGGGGAGGGGGAGACTGCATGGGGGAAGGTGAGGCTCTGGCTGAGGTCAGTGGGTCTGTCTGTATCTCAGACTCACTGATCTCAACTAGGGGAGGCAGCACACATTCCCCTGTTGTTTTAAGTGTTTACAGAGGGAGGGAGAGAGAGAGAGAGGGACCCCTCCCAGTACTGCATCCATGGAACAAGAAATGTTCCACGGATGTCCCCCTGTGTACATATGAAGGTGTTCAACGTACTGTATATGAAGGAGATGGACAAATGTTGTTTGTCACATTAGGTTGCATCATGCAATCACCCCCTTGTACTATATGCCTGTTGTCTGTACAATGCACAAACTACAGTTTGTGCATGTTGTTGGAACGCACAACGCAGTGAGCAAGATTCTATGGAAGCCAGGCAGAAAGGTTCTGTGCGTCACACACTCAATATTTGGACATGTCTGACGCAAATATGACTCCAAATATGGGAAGCGAGTACAAGTCTTACTTGTTTACACATAGTAAAGTGAAAGCACAATACAAAAGAAAACAGATCTTGAGACACCATTCCAGACATCACATTGTTGCAAGGACAGAACAGAGCAGTTCAGTATGTAGGGGTCATGGAAAATCAATGTGTCATTGCTGATAGCCATTTCAATGAAGGTGCGCACAGTGGACGAGCTTGTTAATTGCAGCGGTAACTGGTCTTCCTGTACCAATCTCTCTCTCACCGTGTTTGACCAAGTCTGCACGTATGCCAAGTATAGTGAGACGTGTGTGTGTGTGTGTGTGTGTGTGTGTGTGTGTGTGTGTGTGTGTGTGTGTGTGTGTGTGTGTGTGTGTGTGTGTGTGTGTGTGTGTGAGAACATCTTCTCAAACATCACTCACAATACGAGAATGGAATTTGGGAGCCCAAAGACCCACAACAGCTGGCTGTCAGGCTGTCCCCTCCCACACACACACGCACACGCACACGCACACACACACACACACACACACACACACACACACACACACACACACACACACACACTCACAAGACATACGCCTAACTCACGCCTGACTGCTGTGCTATTCAATGTCCGGGCATTGATGGATGGGCCTGTGGGTGAGGCATTCACGTGCGTGCGCACTCACACACACACACACACACACACACACACACACACACACACACACACACACACACACACACACACACACACACACACACACACACACGAAGGGGGGGGGCAGCAGCTGGTCCGGGGTGTCGAACATAAAGCCCTCTGTTCCACAAACAATCTATGCACTACTAAGCAGTTTATGAGCCTGTACACGTGCTGGTCATACAGCCATAACTATTTCGAAACCTCAAGGAACGAGTGATGCACAGCATAGCATGAGCACCAACTAAAAGGTCTTCACATGTATCGTCTGTCCCGCTTTCAAGCCTGATCGTCTATGTACGCTTCTCTGAATGTGTAGCTTCTATCCTGTCCATTTCCATGTCTCTCCATATCTATCTACTCTGTCTGTCTGTCTGCCTCTTGTCTATTTATGCAGGTTGTACTGCATTGTTAGCCACTAATTCTAATTCTAAATAGGTTCGTATGAAGCTTTTTATTATGGAAGTTTGACTGCATCATTACAGTCCCATTGAGAAACGAAATGATAACAAATAAAAATGCTTTGCCTAAATCGACTACCGATGAAAAAACTTGAGTTGCAGAATCATTCAGATTTATATTTTTTGTTTATTTTTTGCACGGGTGTAACTACAATGTGAAAGGGGGGTTTATCTTAATGCATTAGTGTCCGTCAGCACCAGTGCGTTAATCAATTTTGATGCGCTTGGATATAAAAACACACTTTTTAACTCAATATTAGTGGTAATCCGGTTTCATGCAAATCCAATCTGCGGCCTGGCAGAAAGCATGCGCGTGTTTCAGGAGGGGTCAGTGTCGGTCACTGGAGGGTTAGGGCAAGGGTCCAACATGTCTGGGACGGAGGACCACATGGCAGTGCTCACTTACACTGATTAAAAAGAAATTAAAAAAAGCTAAATTTCATCATGCTTTATGTAGCATATGATATGTCTAACTAAGGGTTTTTCATGATGCTCGATCCATCCAAGCTTTAGTTTGGCAACAGTCATTGGTCTGAAAACGGCCATAGCACTTGCCCAAATGTGCTGACTAAGCACATTTGTGATGTCGAGTACAGCTGGTTTTATCCCAAGCAGTGTTTTCTGAGCAGAACTGAAGCTTGGAATGGATTCAGCATCATGAAAACCCACTAGTTAGACATATCACATGCTGCATAAACCATGGTGAACATTAGACCCTTTTCCCTATAGGTTGTTAATAGTATTTTCACGTAAATGTATTATGTCAATTATGAAAATTGCTCAACACATGCACGCACGCACACATACATGGACGCGCACGCACGCGCACGCAAACACACACACACACACACACACACACACACACACACACACACACACACACACACACACACACACACACACACACAGAGGCCTTTCATAGCCTTAAATTAGTTCACGTCCCATAAGCCCCATACAGCCCCATACAAGACACAGACAGAAGAGATAAATAGTTATGTTTAGCCTACCTGAGGTGTCCCACAAACTGAGTTCAATCCTCTGTGTGTCTATTTCGAAGCTGGCTGTGTAGTTCTCAAACACCGTCGGGACGTACGTCTGAGCAAAAACAGTTAAAATAGAAGATTTTTTAAAAATGATATAGGTAAACCACATTCAGTGGTTGAATAATAGTATCCTGCGAAATCTTGGTTAGAAAACAAATTAATGAGCCTTTATTGCATGCTAGTGTACTGTTCAAGTTCATATGCAAAACATTTATCTGTCGAACAAAAAGCTCAATTGTTGTCATTTTGTCCTTTTTTAATAATAATAATGATGATCTTGATGATGATGGTGGTGGTGCACATGTATGTACAGTATGCATGTATAGTCATCTGGAAAAGAAATCTTTAACATGGTGGATCACATATTGATGACATCATCAAGAGATATGATTCACCATGCTAATGATTATTTATTTAATTAGTTTAGAAACAGAAAGGCAGGGGGCTTTATTATGTCCACCACATCTCTAAAGGTATACTGTGTAGTAAAATGTTGGGAATGGGTGGAATTCCCCTTTAATGTCACAGCAGTAAAATGTTGATAATGGATGGAACGGCCCTTTAAAGGGGAATTCCACCCATTTTCAACATTTTCCTGCGATGATACAAAATTTTAACCAAATGGACCCACTGCTGGGTCTATTTGGTTCACATTGTGTATCCTCTCAGGAAAAAAAGGGTCTGAAAGAAAAATCATTAACATGGTGAACCATGTTAATGATTGACCATGTCAGTGATTTTTTTCAGACCTCCATTTCTAGGAAACACAGAATGGAGGGGACCTTTTTATCATGGCCACACAACATCTCTAAGGTATATTATTAATGACATAGTAGGCTACAATGTTGAAATATGTGGAACTGCCCTTTAACGTACTGCAGACAGACAGTCAGAGACACTTTTGACAGCTGACAGTGAACAGACTCACCTCTGGGAAGCAGTCCTTGGCGAACACGTGAAGCAGCGCCGTCTTTCCACACTGACTGTCGCCCACCACCACTATCTTACACTTGATGCTCTGCTGCTGCTGCTGCTGCTGCAGCGCTGTAGGATCCATGGATCCTGATTTCAGGGACAGTTTCTGGCAAGGGCGTCTCTCCTTCATTGATGTAACTTCTGTTAGACCAAGAAGTGCAACAGTTCCACGCGAACGGGAGGAATAAGAAGTGTAGAACGCAAATAGTATGTATGTCTCCTCTCCACGCAGTAGTATACTCCTATTAGGCGTGCTGCTCTCCGCCCTGTCCTCAGCTGTACTGACTGGGCTGTGAGTGTGTGTGTGAGGAGTGAGCCGGTATATTGCAATGGCTTTGCTAATAACCAATGGCTGGCTGTCGCTCTGTGCTCTGATGTGGTCCCTCCTCCCCTGCTACTCCCCTCACTCACTCACACACTCACACAGTTTACATCAGTGATGCCCAACATGTGGGCCCACCGGGGCCCCCTGGTGGGACGCGAGGATAGTGCAAAACGGGCACCTCACTCGTCATTTAAAAACACCATATTAATTATGTTAAGATAAGGAAACATCAAACATGTAAATAATAATAATAATGGATATAGCTGCAAGCGATAAGATGGGACCAAGCAAGCATCTAAGGCAAAAAGCAGTCAGAACATTCATATGGACAGAACCTCATATGGGCAGATAAGCCATAGGAACTTGAGAAATACATCATGTAATTGTGGGAGCAGCCGAGCAGCAGGGTTCTTGAAGACTCACAGACTCAGACATTGTATTGTCCGTAGCCGGACTTGAACCCACAAACTTTTGTTCCAAATTAAGTCTGGCGCTCTACTGACAGACACAATAATTCGCTTAATTGTTGTCAACAATGAAACAACCCATAAGGCGGCACCCTGAGAGTGTAAAACTGAACTAAATTGTACACTCTCCTAGTTACAGACCCATAAGGGTCTGTTTCGTTCCAAAATATCTCTAATTTAGGTACCCCATAGAACTCAATCAAGTACCCCTTCCCACTTTGGGAAACAATGAAATGGATAAATGTCTTCATCGTAATATTGCACATTTATACAGTATAGCACATTTATCCAAGGCAAAACATGCAAGGCACCAATCTGCACATCAGGAGCGATTAGGCGTTCAGAGTCTTGCTCAAGGGCACTTGGACACTAACGCTGGGAACTGGGAACCTTGCGGTTCCTAGCTATAGTCACTCTACCCCTGAGCCTCAGGGCATATACAGTAGGTCAGTGGGTCTGAGGTAGACCTCCCCCCAGGTTATTTTTGTCCATGCTCATTGAATCAGGGAAGCACTGACATTTGCCACTACAGGAGAGTATGTGGTACAACCTGTGTATTGTGTTGGATATAGGCATAGACCATTAATTGTAGCAGTGTTTTTCACCTTTTTCATACCAGGCCACTATTTATCCAGAATTTATTTATTCAGAATCACACACACACACACACACACACACACACACACACACACACACACACACACACACACACACACACACACACACACACACACACACACACACACACACACACACACACACACACAGATAAATGCAATACTGTAACAAATTAAACAGTTAATGAACTATGACACATTGACATAATTGTTCAGTTTGCGTGCAGTGTATGTACGTGTGTGCATGTGTGCATGTGTGTGTGTGTGTGTGTGTGTGTGTGTGTGTGTGTGTGTGTGTGTGTGTGTGTGTGTGTATGTGTGTGTGTGTGTGTGTGTGTGTGCGCACGCGCGAGCATGTGTGTGTTCGTGCCGTGCATGCAAGCCTGTGTGCATGCAGGCATGCATTTGTGTGTTTGGGTTGTGGGCAGGTTAATGATGGATGAAATTATGTTAATGTTGGATTAAATCACGTCTTCATTAGCATATCTCTTCAACACAATCCACAATAATCATATCTGTCAGTCAAGCGGCGCAAATGAAACACAGATAACTCTGATAACACGAGGAAAATCTCCACAGCAAGGCAAATATTCTGATTGAAGTGGAGTCTATAGTAATAATCTCATTCAACCTAAACAATTTGCAAAAACATATTCAGTATATATGTATATTAATATAATATAAAATATTCACTATATCCTGAATGAGGGTGGGGGATTTGATAAAAGCCAGTGAAGTACGGCCACCATTGACAACAATAATAACCATGATATTTTTCTAAATCAGTGGTTTTCATACCTTTTTCATACCAGGGCCCACTATTTATTCAGAATTTGAGCCACGAACCACAATGCGATGACATTTTAGCCCCATAGACCCCAAAACTAAAGATTTATTTTGAGATTTTTTTAATCTTCTACATCTCTAGTTGTATAGACTTGAGCTAATTCACATGATGAATATTTTAACTCTTGAGAGTGTAGCCTTGAGAGTGTAGTCATGTCTACGCTCTCAAAGAGTTACATCTGGTTAAACAACTTTCCATCATTTATCCTGCGGACCACCTGGAATCCTCTCAGGGACCACTTGTGGTCCCCGGACCACCTGTTGAAAACCCCTGTTCTAAGTGTATATTTTAAGTAGCATGTTGCAGGTCAAACTAGGGGGTTGTCATGATTCTGAATCCATTCCAAGCATTAGTTTATTATTATTGATTAATTGCCTAATAAAAATCATGAAACCGAAAATGGTATGGGTGCGACTTCATAAGTAACAGGACGACGTATAAAGCAACAAAAAGATGTTGCCCTGCAAGATCAGCATCTTGTCGGAAGAACACAGACACGTCTTCTCATCTGAAGGCACGTGGTGGTGCCTTTGAACGCCTGGGTGATCTGATTTCCGATTGCATCTCCTGAGCCACAGTGGGATGTGAAATTCCGAGCGTGTGTGTGTGCATTCCCTCTGATCTTGCATAGCATAGGAAATGTCTGGCCACCGGGAGCGGATGTGGGACTTTAACAGCTGTATGCAGTACAGTACAGACCTACCACAGTCTAAAGCAGTGCTGATGCTGCACGCGTCAACCTCCACAACAATACAACAGCACTGTTCATCTCTTCTTACTATTTTAGATTTAGGGCTCCATTTTCGTTACATGCTAAACCCTTATCCCTTTTTTACTATTTTTAAAAAACTTTTGGGAATAGTTCAATGTGCCAATCTATTGACACGTTGTGAGCATGTAGACTGGCCATTTTAACTATTGAAAAATGTTTTTTTAATAGTTTAAAAAGGCAAAGAAGATAAGGGATAAGGGGTTTAGTGGTGACGAAAATCTAGGCCTTAGTCTTGGTGGTGCATTTGATGATGTTTTGCACACAGTAGTATAGTGCATCACATTCACCTATTCACACACACATTCAATGCTGCAGAAACCATGCAAGGTACCATCCAGCACATCGGGAGCAATTTGGGGTTCAGTGTCTTGCCCAAGGACACTTCGACATGTAGACAGGATCTTTAGACAACCTGCTGTACCTCCTTAGCCACAGTCTTAGACACACCATTTAGCCTTCAAACATTTCCAATAATTTTACTTCTATAGTCCACTACATCTCAAATCCAAGCATTGTACGTTAATTGATTCCACTACATTTATTTGACAGCTTTAGTCACTAAGGTCTGATTTACAACGGCAGCCAAATCTAGCCTGAATCAGATCTGTGTCGCTTGGAGATAGAAATCGAATTGGTCTAACAAGTCACATGACTCAGTTAAACAAATCAGATTCCAAGTTCAATGTGGCTCAGAACTGATTCAAGCTAGATTTGGCTGCAAGTGTAAATCAGGCTTATAAGTGTACCTTACACGTCAACCATACATTTTGGCCATTTTGGCAGATCTACTTCAGATGAATGAATTCCAGACTTTTACTTTTTAACAAAGTGCTCTACATGGCAAAGCAGCATTGGTGCGTTTACTTAAGTACTTTTCCTGCCACTGGTGATACATCAAACTCACACCATAAGAGCTAGATCTGAGCTGACATGCATGCATGCGTTTGGTGTGGCATGTGTGATGTGTGAGGTGGTAGATGATGCTGACAGGAAGGGGGAAACAGCCTTCTGGAGGAAACAGCCTCTGGTGTTGGTTTATTCCAGTGATGACAAATCTAAGACACTTCATCAGGATACACATAAGAATTCTAAGCCTCCCTGTTAATGTCAGAGTCTATTACAGCCGCCTTACCCAGATCACATTCAAGACGTGGTGGAATTCACAGCAATGATCCTATTAATGGTGACATATCACTAATGCTCTAGAACAGGGGTTTTCAACTGGTAGTCCGGGGACCACCAGTGGTCCCTGAGAGGGTTTCAGGTGGTCCCCAGCTAAGTTGGTTAACCAGATGTAACTCTTGAGAACGCTCTCAAGAGTTAAAATATTCATCATCTGAAGAAGATTAATGGTCATTTTGACTTGTATGTTTGACTGGTTGAAAACCCCCGCTCTAGAAGCATGACCCACGTGCAGCATTTAAGTTTAAAAGGGCACTTCACCATTTTTGCAATAAAATATACCTGTATGTCTACAATGACATTTAGAAGATTTAGACACTTTCCTGGGGGTCTTTATGTGTATAATATGTAGATATTTTAGATTTCAGAAGTGAGCCCAATGGCTCGTTCTGATGTTATAGTTCCTGGATATATACTTTAGAGCGCCGTTACAACGCATCATATGCAACACAAAGTGAAGATTAAACCGTGATACAATAATAACTGAAAAAAAGAAGCTGGTCATTGGGTCCTCATGGATCCAACGTTTTCAGAAGGACCTACACTAACCCTATGGTTCTAGACGTACCTCAGCCTACCACGTAGATCACCCTAATCAGAACCAAACTTCTGTAACCCAGGCCATCATAATGGAGAGGAGAGGATGGAAGACTAGCTAGAATTCTAGAAAGGGGAAGTGGTGAGATTGTGCATGCATGCAATTTGTACATTTGTACATTGTATGCCCATGCTTGCCTCAGTATATTACAGGTTAGGTGCTGTAGGTGCTTTCCATGTGCATTTTGTACGTTTCTATATAAATGCATGTTGGCATAGGAATGCATGTGTGTGTGTATGTGTGTGTGTGTGTGTGTGTGTGCCTGTGAATGCATGTATGCATAGGCTATGTTATGCACTTGCGTGTGCATGCATGCATGCATGCGTGTTTGTCACTCCGCATGAACACATACATGGCTGGGTGTGTGCATGCCTGCATACAAGGGGATGTTTTGCTATAAGCGGCTATATTATGCACATTACAAGTAGTCTACTTGGCATGTGTGTGTGTGTGTGTGTGTGTGTGTGTGTGTGTGTGTGTGTGTGTGTGTGTGTGTGTGTGCGTGTGTGTGCCTCAGTTGTCTGTTTGTATACATACACTTGTGCATGATGTAAAATGCGTGTGTGAATGTGTGTGTGTGTGTGTGTGTGTGTGCGTGTGCGTGTGTGTGTGTGTGTGTGTGTGTGTGTGTGTGTGTGTGTGTGCGTGCGTGTGTGTGTGTGCGTGTGCGTGCGTGTGTGTGTGTGTGTGATGAAGGTGGGTCCACAGCTCCGCGGGGGGTGGTGGTGGGGCTCATTCCGAACGCTCTTTGATGTGCTGGAGTGGCCAGAGGTCTCTAGCTGCAGCCTCATCGGTGGGAGCGGCGGGTGCATGCAGGGGGATGGGCGCGGAAAAGGAGGGAATACAACATTGCACAGTATTTATGTGGACAAAAAAATCGTGTTGGAGGAGCCTTGCGTTTGTATGCAATGTGTGCAGTTGAATCCATGCATGCATGTGCACACATAGACGTCAAATGGGGGTTTATTCAGCCCCTGCCCTTTTAGTCTGGATTTACTATATGCTGAAAGAAATGCAAAATGCCACTCCTTTGCATGCAAAAATTCACCGGATGCCTCCTGAACTTGAACACAGCAATTTGCATTGAACAAATTTGATTAGAAATCCATGTTGTTACGCCACATTTTCCAGTAAATAAAGCGTGCTACCGTGGGCCCCCTAAAATAGCAGGCCTACAAGCCCTCGACATGTTGCCTTTTTGTCCAGAAAAGCCGTCTTATGGGATTTCAGCCTGTGCGTCTTTGCACGGTAAATGATGCATTTATTTTGCGCCTTTACATGCATTCCATTCACACACACATTGATACAACACTGCCGATTGCAAGGCACAGTGAATTTGGGCTCGGTGTCTTGGCAGAGGACACAGGAGGAGCCGGGATTCGAACCGCCGACCCACAGATCATTGGGCGACCTTTTGAGCCACATTCACCTCACATGTCCATGCATGACTGTATGGAGCAGTGAAGGGGTCTGCATGATCCTTTGATATCGCAGCGCAGGGCCGGATCTAGAGGGGGGAAGGGGTGGGAAGAGCTCATCCAAATGTGCATCCTGCCCGCCCAATGAAAGGTAATATGAGTGGTTTTCATCATTGGTCCAGGGACCACCAGTGGTTGAGAGAGGTCCAGCTACAGTAAATGGTGGAATGTTGGTTAACCAGATGTAACTCATTGAGAGCATAAAAACAAACCAAATGGACCCTTGCGGGTCCATTTGGTTTCATTTTACACTCTCAAGAGTAAAAATATTCATCGTCTGAATCAGCCCAAGTCTACACAACTAGAGAATGTAGAAGATTAATGGTCATTTGGATCTGTATGTTTGACTGTTTTGTTTCCAAAATCCAGCCTGGAATTGTGGACAAAAGCAAGAAAGAAAACTAAAGTTTTGGGGTCTGTAGGTCTAAAATGTCATCAAATGGGGGTTCGTGGTTCAAATGCCGAATAAACAGTGGGTCCTGGTGTCAGAAGATCGAAAGCCACTGCTTCACATGAAAAAATCCGGCGCTGACGCAGCGTACTTACCTAATGAAGATAAAACACGTGATTACATTTGTCATTACTATTATTATTATAGAAACGACAGCAGAGGTTCAGTGAGGTGCTGGAGGCACGAGAAGAGGGGTGGAAGAGGGGGGCTAGAAAACTGTCGCACGTCCTCCCTCTTGTCTTTCCTCTTCTGGGGTCTTAATTTTCTGTCTCCGCTTAGACTCCCCCCCATAAAAAGCCAATAATGCTTCGCAGATGCAGACATTTCGGCCCGCGAGCTATAGAAATATAGGAGGCGCGCTATGCCGAGAATGCCTTTGATCAGCGCTTTATGAAGCCCACCGCTCCTTTTGATGATTGCGCTGACATTTCCAGGGGACTTCGTAAAAAAAGAACCAAAGCGTACTTGTCCTAATCAAACCAATGTGCTCCCTCTCTCTCTCTCTATGTCTCTCACTCTCTCGCTCTCTTATGCGCTGTTCAACATGAGGCTGCAAAAAAAGTCCTAGCGGCCCACGGGCCGGAGGGACGATTAAGGGTTGTGTCTTTTGGCATTTTTTTGCCTATTTCAGAGGCATTATTATTATTATTAGCGAAAAAGTGTGTTCCATAGGACAGATTGAACATAGGGGCAGTGAGAAAGAAGTGACAGAGGGTCCGACCAAGCCGGATTCAAGGCCCCGACTGTGTTCGAAGGGGTCCACCATGTGTTGTTGTAATCCGTGGAACCATCAGGTCATGCTGACATTCATAGCTATAATTCCACTCAGAAAAGACACACCATGTCGTCTCATTTAGTTGTCGTCACGTTTTGGTCACCTTCTCTTCATAGCAGCGTTGGAAATGATTCCACTGGATTTGTTTTGGGGTCTGTGGGGCTAAAATGTCATCAAATGGTGGTCTGTGGCTCAAATGCTGAATAAATAGCGGGCCCTGGGATCAAATAGGTTGAAAACCACTGCCTTATATGGTCAGCACACTCTGTATAAGGAGATAGAGGAAAAACAAAATATTTGAATTAAGTGAAATCTCCAAATCAACACTTTTTGGTTTGCTTCATTGGATACACCGCAAAACCACACCAACACTGGAAGAGTCCCCCATGTGTTTGACCCCGCCTCTCTGCGGGGAGCCGACCAATCAGCAAGCTGATGTCCACTGGGCATGTCAAACAGCATCTAATTACTGTGGTGTCTATAAGGAGGGAATGTGCTTCCCTGTTAAAAAGCTGCAGCGCCCCTCAGGGCAACAACAATCACACATGGACTACACATGGACTGGCAAAAAACGGATGTTTTGGTGTGTGTGGGGCCACTAAAGGGGGGGGGGGGGGGGGGGGGGGTGTAACGATCAGTGTTGGGCAATATTAGGAGGGTAATACCTTTACTTTACTTACGACCCCTTAGAAAAAGTATATTACTTTACTTATTACTATCAAAGAATAATATATTACCTATTACTTTCCCAAGTCCTCCCCCACACCCGCAAAGGAATAGAAATGTACAACACAATCCGTTTAGGATGTCCATTTGGTTTCACTCTCAAGAGTTAAAATATTCATCAACTGAAATAGTCTACACAACTAGAGAATGTAGAAGATTAATGGTCATTTTTGATCTGCATTTTTGATCTGCATCTGTTTTTGTTTCTGAAATCCAGCCTGGAATTGTGGCCAAAAGAAATCTAGCGGTGGTCTGTGGCTCAAATTCTGAATAGTGGGCTCTGGTGTGAAAACAACTGCTGTATACAATGCTTAAAATAGCTCTAGACTAGTGGGGCTGATGATCGGAGGCGAAGGTGACGAATGGCAATGCTTAAGACAGACAGTGTAAGTGAGGCAGAATTGAGATCATCACTCTTAGACCTCATGGGACGTCGTACAGGAGATTGATACGCCAGCGTTCAGCTCCATTAGCTCTGAGAAACATACTGAAAGCTCGGCGTGAGGGCCGGAAGAAGGACGCATGAAAGATGGCTTCACATCCTCGGCATATGTGTGTGTGTGTGTGGGTGCACGCCCAGCACGCACGTGTGTAAACATGTCTGCTTTACAATTTTGGTTATTATACAGTATGCTGTATATCTGAAAGTACCGTCCCTTTGTAGAGTATAACTCTTTGTCTGAGTGTGTGTGTGTGTGTGTGTGTTGGTAGTGTATATTCACCTGCATGTGTGCTTTGTCTATGGGTGCACATGTGCACGCTGACACCATCTTAAATTAATCTCTTGGTGACGAATGGCAATGGTTTACCTTTTTGATGGTAATGTGCTCCTACTGTGAGGAACAGATTGACGTATTGCTACAGGTTTAGATAGAAAGAAAAACATAAACAATAAATCACTGTTAAACTTTATACTTTGGGATATCAAGATGTCTATTAATAAAACAGTGTTGTTTTCATAGACTAACACTATGCCAAAACATCTTAATTGATTTGACTATGTACTAAACTACGTACATAAAAACTAAGCTATGATGACTAATACTAAGACTAGGCCTACACTGAACATGTACTGACACAAGCAAAAAAACTACAATTGTAGGAATTAAGGGACGATAGTGGACAAGAGATTCAACGTGTCACATCGCAACATGTTGCAAGCTTGTAGATCATCCACAACCGCAAAATGCTGCATGGTACCATTTTTTTTAATATAGAGCCTTTGTCCAAGGCGCTTTACATAGACTGAGCATCACATTCACCCATTCACACACACATTCATACACTTATGGCGGCAGAAACCATGCAAGGCACAACCAGCACATCAGGAGCAATTCGGGGTAAAGTGTCTTGCTCAGGGACACATAGGGGAGCCCGGGTTCGAACCGGCAACCATGCGGTTTCCATCAAATGACTCTACCCCTGAGCCACCACCGCCCCAACATCAGTCATTACGATGGCATCAGGGGCGGATCTAGGCATGGGCATGGGGGGGGGGGGGGGGGGGGGGGGCACCACTAAACCAACAGCATTTCATCATTGAAAACAGAAAACTCTCTGAGTCAGACCTTTAGCTTTATGCATGCTGCGTGTCTGTTGCAACTTCAACAACAACTGATTATTATTGATGCTTATACTTGACTAATAAAAGTCATGTAACTGAAAATGGTATGGGTGCGGCTTCATCGCCCGTGGCGCGAAGCGTCACGAACCGTCCACAAACCATCCTGCAACCCCACCAATCCCATGCTACACTTTAGGGGCGCGATTTTCATTCCCTCCCTTGTCCCTAACGTTACCCGATACCCGCAGCGAATTCCCTTATTGCTATTTTGGTCACCTTTTCTCTTCCCTTAGCCACTATTCTTTATGCCGACACCGTTATTTGTGACTGGAGGTGTGGTCATGGGCGTGTTTGTTGCGCAGTCCCTTAAGTTGCTAATTTCGTCAGATAGATTAGGGAACTAGATAACGCCATCAGAGACCACCCCTTAACCGATAAGAGAAGGCAGAGCCACGTGCGCACAGTGCGTGCGTCTGTGCGCCTTTGGAGATGTCCACGACTCCACGTGGAAACTCTGGAATTTGCGGCAAAAAGTCGTTTTTTTGATCATTGATTTCTCGGTCAATTCTGGACCATTTTTTACATTTCAAAATACAGCGTGACGGCAAAGACCTCCTCTCTCGGATGCTGTATAGTATATGTGGGTAGGTCTTCTCTACGATCCCGCATCGAGCAAAATGTAAGTGTCGGGGATTTGGTGGACCGTTTCCACCAAAATCCCGACACTTACATTTTGCTAGATCCCGCATCGTAGAGAAGACCTACCCACATATACTATACAGCATCCCATATAGGTCTTTGCCGTCACGCTGCACTTTGAAATGTAAAAAATGGTCCAGAATTGACCGAGAAATCAATGATTAAAAAAAACGTTTTCTGCCGCGATTTGCCGACTTTTTTTTGCAATTTACTTTATAACATTTCGCAGACTTGGGATAAATGCACGCCACATACAGCAAAAAAACATGGAACATGTTTTTTCAACATAACATGTTGAATGGTAAGAAATGATTGAGAATTGACCGAGCAATTGTTTGAAAATGAGAGCATGATCTTTGAGAATAGGCGTCTGTCCTAAGCCCGCAGCCAGGCTGCGTGCTTCGGAGGGTCAGACATAGCAGTAGGGATAAGGGAACTAGATAAGGGATGAATTAAAGGGAATGGCAAGACCAACACGGATTGGATGAAAGCTAAAAACGCCCAAACCACACCTATGCATAATTTAACGGGTAAAGGAGGTATTTAAGGGAGATGGCATGGTACGAAATTAGCGACTTTAGTGGGGGAACGCCTCTTCCCCAATGCTATGTGCGTTAATTGCACATAAGGGCTAATGTAACCAAAATCGCGCCCTTTAGGGGCCATGGAAGGCAAGGAGGTTAAAAAAACGCTGCCATATTTCACCAATTTGACCTCCCCTGCAGGGCGATGATCTGAAAAGACATTCATAATGGAGCAATTTGTCACCGCTCCTCACGGCACCACATGGAAACACATCAGCGACCCGCGGACATACTGTATTATATGACTGATGCAGACAGACACATGCATGCACACAATGACTAATGCACGTAATGAATAATGTCGTCCATGCTCCAACATCAGAGTGAGATGGAGGCAGGTTTGTTTTCAGGGGGTCCTCTGGAGTACAGGGAGTTATAGTTTGGAACATGGGCGGATTGGCCATCTGTAGTACAGGGAGTTACAGGGAGTACAGGGAGTTTTCCCTACAGGGAGTTTACTCTTGAGGGTGTAAAAATGAAACCAAATGGACCCGCAAGGGTCCATTTGGTTTCATTTTTACGCTCTCAAAGAGTTACATCTGGTTAACCAGCTGCCCCCACCAGGGTGGCCTGGCAAAGGCAAAATTGTCCCGGTGCTAAAATATGTGCCAATCCGCCCCTGGTTTGGAAACATGTAACTCTGAGAGTCTACAAAGAGACCGGCCCCACTGGGATTGGTCTCAAACTAAACTCTCAAACAAATCATCATTGATTTCACAATATATAGTACGTAAAATTGGAACCTATTTGCATGTCAAACTGGGGGTCCTTAAGATTTAAATGCTTGAGAATCACTGCTAGAGTAAAAAAAATCTCTTATGATCCTAGCTCTGGTCTAACACTTTTAACCCTGAAACATGAAACTTCGACCAGCCGCTTCGACCTCTATCCATCGATTGAATAGACACTTATCAACAGAAATGTTACGATCCAATCGTGCCGGTATAGCAGATATTCAGATACCCGCCGGGCAAGTAGATATTTTGTATTCATTGCATCGGTGGATCACGGATACTACTAGTAGGGCGGGGCGAAGCATAGTTTTACTGAAGTTTTGTTTAGGGTTAGTTACCGCATAAAGCACCGTCTAACCCTAACCCTAGCCTAATCCTAAACCCTAAACATAACCCCAGTAAAACTAGGCTATGCCTACACCTAACCCCAACCCTAAACTTAACCTCAGTAAACTTATGCCTAAACCTAACCTAACCCTAACCATAACTTCAGTAAAACTTCCTTCGCCCCGCCCTACTAGTAGTATCCGTGATCCACCGATGCAATGAATACAAAATATCTACTTGCCCGGCGGGTATCTGAATATCTGCTATACCGGCACGATTGGATCGTAACATTTCTGTTGATAAGTGTCTATTCAATCGATGGATAGAGGTCGAAGCGGGTGACTTCGACCAGCCTCTGCTCTTTAGTGGAAATTTCAGGAACGTTTTACCTACTCACCAATGCAAACACGGCTTGTGTGATCAGAAAGCCTGCTTTCCTTGGTGGAAACAGTCTGAACCCCGCACCACACGGATAAAAATGACTTTTTGGACAGAAACTAAGTAATTGTTTTTTGCCCAAATCACAGCTTCTTTAAATCCCTCTATAGTATGGACGCTATCTCTGCTCTGGGACATGACTGACTCTGCAGACTGCCTTATTAGAAGGACATGGCAACACAGCATCCTGCTCACTTCCATTCAGGAGAGCTGATGGATGACCTTAATTCTCTGTACCGCACTTCCTGAAAACCTGAGTGATGACGCCAATCACACAAACCAATCATGGTCCAGTATGGTAATTGGCCACTGACTCCACTTTGAATTGAACTGGATGTGTGTGTGTGTGTGTGTGTGTGTGTGTGTAAGCGTATACGAGTGAGAGAGAGAGAGAGAGAGAGAGAGAGAGAGAGAGAGAGAGAGATTTGCGGTCAGTGAGGGAGAGAATTTGCCTCATACCCCCTTTTCAAAAAAATAAAAAATGTTAATCAAAGCTTTGGAGGAATATGGAGTGTGTAACGCATTCACGCAGACACAGGTGCACGTGCAGACATTTCTACCTGACTTGCATAGTAATCTCATTTACTGCCTTCGCAATAACTCAATGCATTTGAAGTGATTTTTTTTTTAAAGGTTACTTTTCGGGAGTCCAATTAAAAAATAGAAAAAGATTATTCTGGATTTCAATTTGAATATATATATATATAGCATAGCAAAGACAGATCAAAATGTGTCGCACTCCACCACTTCTATCCAGGGACACCACACCGCGCTGACTGACCCCCCTGTACACTTGTCTCCTTTTATCATCCCCCAAACAAGGAAACCGTAGCTTCCGAGTGGCGAAGGAAGAGCCTTCATCTGTCAGGAAGCAAATAATGCAGGTATACGCGAGAGAGGAAAGCAGTCTTATAGTGAAAAGGGTCTTTTGTGAGAGACAAAGAGGCCGGCCCCTTTTGTCCTATTCAAAAGCTCCGCGCTAATGGTCTCCTCCATGACATTTCAGCTGCGTTCCTATGGCAACATCATCGCCGTCTGAATGCGTGACGCGAGGAGGATATGATCGCTGCGACGCGCGGATTAGTTATCATTTGAGAATGTGCCAGTTAAGTTTTCCTAAAGTAGCCTAGGAGGCGGATGTAGGTGATGACTCATGCTTCTCCATGTGTGGTTTATCCAAAGTTAGGTGATGTTCAGTATGTTTGATGCACAAGATAAGAGTCTCCATGAGGTCATGTGAGGTCACAAGGTGTGGCAATATATGGTCGCAATATATGTTTTCACTAAATTGACACTAATTAGCCCGCGGACCCCCATTTGAAGAGATATGACATGGGACCCCATACAAGGAGATGTTTATGGCTCCAGCCATAATTCTCAACCTGTCTAATTTCAAGAAGGCGTGTGCAAAACTCACATTGTGGAAGCTATTTATAGTTTTGTACAGTCTCTGAGTTATAGACACATAAGGGTCCATTTGGTCACTATCAGGTTACAGCTCAGCCCTGGAACCACTTCAAGAACCGCTAGGAGTCCCCGGACCCAACTTTGTGAACCACAGGTGTAGATGCCAATCTGCACCAGTCCTGCCAAACCCAGCCTCTGCATACAGCCTTGCTATCTAGGCTACAAAACGTCCTGGCCATGGCCTTGTAGTCACACTATAGTGCCTGTGTCCAGTGTTGCCAACTGCCAAAATGAAAATGCACTAGTGGCACTTCCAAAATGCACTAGAATGTGCCAGAGCAGTGCAACCATTTTCATACCCAGGGCCCACTATTTATTCTGCATTTTAGCCACAGACCACCATTTGAGTTTAGTCTCTCTGACTAAATTAGGAGAAATAACTGGCAAAATGTTGGTCAAAATTGTTGACCAAATTCTTCTACGTCTTCTAAATGAGTATACTTGAAAATTAGGTAATTCAGATATAAATATATTGATACAAATATATTGAGATCATAAAATGAAACCAAATGGACCCGTAAAGGTCCATTTGGTTTTATTTTACGATCTCAAGAGTTACAAGAGTTTACGATCCCAGGAGTTACAAGAGTTACAAGAGTTACAAATCTATGGGGAAGGAGGACTCTATCATAGGAGGAAAAATAGTGAAAAGCGGTTTATCTCTGGGGCCTGTCAACCAATTTCGCCCCAACTCACCAGCAAAAAAGCACTAGTTTTTCACTCATTTTGGAGCTAGGGGGTCTGGCAAAAAGCTAAATATAACGACAAATCCAGCGGAGCGTCAGTTCATTGAGACACGGAAGGCAGATGGGTTGCTTATCATTCATGAACCTGATGTTCATGAATTCATATGTCATCGCATCCTCATACTGTACATACACTCTCCTCTACCTAGCACAGCCTGTCCCTTTAAATCAGCAGCCCCTCCGGTCCTCTCTCTCCTCATGCATTCGCTCGAGCATCTCATACACGCCCATTTTCCCAGAGTCCAATTCAGGCGGGCTTCTTAAGCAGCCTCAGTTCTCTAGTCTCTCTCATGCTGAACTGTCACACTGCTCCAGCCGGTTAGACTTTCCCCCACCTCCCCGGCCTCCTCCCTGCAGTTCCCACTCAGATCTATGGTCTTGCTCATGGTTTGGTCAGGATGTTGTGTACTTGTCTTGTACTGATGATCACGTGTCATTGTTACTATTGTTCCAATTGTTGCTGTTACTGTACTGTACTGTACTGTACTCGGCTCTGCTCAGGGGGGTCGTTGATATCAGAGCTGCACCTTAGGTGTGCAGGTAATCGGAGATATCAAATGCGATATCAGACCTATGACTCAGTGCATAGATCGTCTGATATCGCATGAGCAGAGCCATGCCGCCATACAATCATGCAAAAGCTTTGCAATAAATGGTTTATCGTCAATCTGAGCTGAAGTGTGTCAATGAAATGCTCAAAGTTAGCAACACTGGCTGTGTCACAGAATCCGAGGAGAGGTGATTAGTGGAATGATTACCAGGCCCACACTTTGAATAATTCCCAATACCCAGGCAGGCTACACAACCTCCCCCACCTCCCCACCTAGGACTCCAATGTAAAAACACAAAAGGGTTTATTCCAAATTAAATATGTTTTAAGTCTTTCAACTCAATCAATAAACTACTGTAAAAAAGTGTCACTCCAACTTAATGCAAAATCAAGACTGTACTGCTGCTGACACACTGCACAAACTGAGCTCTGTGCTGCAGCTGCTTTGTACAAATTAACTAATTAAGGATCTGCCCTGACCTGCTCACACACACCTCTAGCAATCAAGCACTCAGCCACCAGCTCAGAGCTCTCCTATTCTCAGTAACTCATACAATAGTTGGTTGTCAAGAGGCAACATTCCGTGTGCAATGCTGCCACCCAGTGTTCGCTAAATTAACTACACAAATGCTATAGTTGTTTGTACAAAGTGTATCCTGCAAATCCTGCTGGATCAAAGTTGTGAAATGTTTTAAGTCATTCATTAAGAAGCATCATGTCTTTTAAAAGGACACGCTAAATCAAAAGTTAAGGCAGTGTAAGTGATATCTTTTGGGTAAAATAAAATGTTTTGTAAAAGGGTTAAATCACTATATTCTTATGGTAGTGAATGTATAAAGTGTAACTTTGCAGGGTCTCCCTGCCTCTCGTGGCTCTTTAATAAATGCAAAGCAACATTTTCAGGTTGGTGACAAAATTGCAGCCCATCAGGAGAGAGTAGCTATTTATGAGTTTAATGTTCCAGTTTCAATTTTGTTTGCTCATTTATTTGTGTCATCACTTCAATTCAATACTAACAGTAACTAGACTGTACAGAACTAGACTAGACAGACAGAACATCAGGATGAATCTGTGTAGTTTATGAATGTTTTTTGCTGTTGTATGAACACAAGGATTCTGTACTTTATACTTTTGTACATCACCTTCCGTTTTGTTCCTGAATAAAGATAAGAAATGTAATTCCAAACCACCCTCATTGCATCACTTAAATAACAAATAATAATAATAATAACATCAAACAGACCGATTTACACATACGTGACCTCTTCCGCTTCTAACACCTCCCTCACGCTCTTGGAGAACAGGTAACTGTCGCTGGACGGTCCGATCACTTTGACGCACGACTCCTCCACCTCGTAGAGGACGTCCTTGAACATGGCGTGCGCGTCGTCGCAGACCTTGAACACCCGCTGTCTGTCCGGCGAGCCGACGCTCTCGAAGTCGATGGTGTGGACCCTCAGGATGGTCTGGTAGTACTCCACCAGGGCCGTGAGGTGGTCCAGGGCACTGCGGAGCTCCGTACCGCCGGAACGTCGTCCGCTCAGTGAAACGCGGGTGAGATCGGAGCCTTCTTCTTCGCACCGCAGGGATATGCCATGCGCCCTCAGACGCCTTTCCAACTCCACCATGTCAAACTGTTTGATGTAGCTCAGTGTGTTGGAGTCGACCCACGCGGACTCTTCGTCGCGCGGATCCTCCCCGGCGGCGGCGGCTCTTTGGGAGAAGCCCGCGGAGAGATCACCGCCCGCCTCGCCGATCGGGTCTGGCCGTCCTGCGACGGCTCCGTCATCCTTGGACGATTCCGAGGCGATTTTGGAGGGACTGTGGCTGCGCCCTGAGAGCTTCGCCATGACCGCTGGTGAATCATCGGTCTTGTGACATTTTTTTGAACAGTCACAATTTGCATGGAGACTTGATGTTGCGGACATTTTTTCAGACGACACTGAAGTATCATACACAGGTTTGGGCAGGGGGAGTTTGGGGTCCACCGCGTCTGGTGTAGTGGCGTGACTCGACGAATTACTGTCTGATCTAGCACGCGTCGGTGAGACCCCATCCCCAACCTCGGCTGCTGACCTTTGTGCCGGACCACGCTTACTGTCGGACCCCACCGAAGACCTAACGCCGGCGTTTTTCTCGGCCGCACCTTCTACGTCCGAATGTAATCCTGGCTCTGCTGCTCCATGTTGAACGTTTTTGGCTCGGTCGATGAGGTCTTCCCTCAGGGCCTGGATGGCCTCGAAAGGCCCCTCGGCAGTGGCCTGTCTCGGCTCTGGAAGTGCGGAAGAAGGCCGATGGATCCGCACCGACCGGTGCGCTGACTGCAGACTCCGGATCAGCTCCTCCAGATCGCCGTCGAATTCCGAGAGGTTCACCGTGGCGTTTGTGACGTAAAAGAACACCTGGGGATTGGGCATGACACGCGCACACACACACACACACACACACACACACACACACACACACACACACACACACACACACACACACACACACACACACACACACACACACACACACACACACACACACACACACACACACACACACACGTTAACTGATGACCTACATGCTTTAGCTTTGAACTCACTTCAATAGAATAAAAGAACATGCAATCACCACTTTTATTTCTAACCATTGACACCCATAACAGTTAAAACACCAGGCTAACTGTTTTACTTTTTTGCAATGCTTGAGTTCATTACAGCAAATTTGTCAATGTGCAAACTGCAAAGTGAAGTGGGCCATTCGCACATCTTGACGCGTACGTGCATGTGGATACACAACGTGAAACAACACAATAGTAAAGTGTGCAGTAAGCATGAGATTTCTTCCTTCTGTTGTGTCTGGGTAAAGTTCTCCACAGTGAGGCCTGCAGAATCCTCATTGCATCCCCTCGCTGCTAAATTGAATAGGAGCAATATAGAGATTGACAGCTTCTTTAGCCAATCATATTGAGTTTGCCCTGCTGGGTGTTTGCCTGCTAGCTGGTCCTTGATGAGGTTCACATGTTGCAGTGTATCCCTGTGCTTCGGGAAACATTGTCCAATGAGGACTGTGGTGTATGTTTCAAAGTTACTGTGCGACAATTACAGATACAGATATAGAGGACTGTGGGTTTAATTGTCGCGCTAAATTAACAGATTTAACTCACAAACACAGAACATGATTGGAGTAGACGAAACCGACATGGATGTGGATTTACAAACTAGTAAAGACTTTTTCAAGGAGTTACACTATTTTGGTGCAGTCTGAAGACCAGACACTGGCAATCACGGTAAGTAATCTTTAACTATACATGGTGCAATGGATCCAGCGATGGTGGTCAGTCACTGGTTGTTAGCCTCCATCTGGTTGTTGTTGTTTGTTGGTGTCAGATGGTGCAGGCTGATTCTCGGTGCGCTGTGTGTGTGTGTGTGTGCGTGTGTGTGTGTGTGTGTGTGTGTGTGTGTGTGTGTGTGTGTGTGTGTGTGTGTGTGTGTGTGTGTGTGTAGGGATGCTTTCTTGCACCACCAATCCCCGAAAAGTGCTGTGTGTGTGTGTGTGTGTTTACTCCAGTAGGCTATGTTGTGCGCAGTGAATGTTGCATTGATGTAGGAGACTGGATATTATGTTAGTTTAGTTTCTTATCACTTTGACTTATTTTAGGTCTGCTTTCGTTCATGTTGTGTAAAGTGGAAGGAATGGTTGGGTCATGTTGTGGCGTTGATGGCTGGCTGGCTGTGTATGCGTGTGTTGTCGGGGTGGGGTGGGGGGGTACCTGTGGGCTGAACCGGAACACTGTGAGAGGACATTCCTCTGGGATCTCTTCGTCTCTGAGGACATGGCACTTCTTTCGGACCACCCTCTCTGCATCTGCAACAGTTTGACCAGCATATTTGATGAGTTATTCCTTCAATATAGGTCATATAGGCGGGCAACTTCAATGTTAAGGGTCACTATAGTTCCACACTCACTACCAGAGGCCCTCAATGCTGTCGTAGCAAAAATCACAGATGTACAAGCACTGCTATTTTTGGTGCAGTACTGGGCCCTGGGAGCAGTGGTTCTCAATATGGAGTCGGTGGCTGTAGGCATCATTGTCAAAATAAATTTGAATGACTACCAGAAAAATGTGGTTGTCCATGATTTTAAGTGTAACCTCTTCCCTTCTTTCTAAAAAAAACTACACTATATATTTAATACAATCATATTATTATGGTCATTTAAATAGACAATCTCCCCAGACAGAGTTCAGTTTTAATGAATGTAGAATTATGTGCAGGTCAGATATCATTTACACGCAAATGTGTGGGACTTTATTTGACTAGACGTTTTATTTTTTATTTATTTTATAATCATCTCTTACACATTCCACACATATCCCAGCTGTCAACCCCCATGACCGTCTGTTGTAGAGCAGTGGTCACGACTATGCGGTTGCCCCCGCGACCCGACTACGGATAAGCGGTTGAAGTCAGATGGATTGACTCTGAATAACGTTGTAGGCCCATCTGTTTACCTTCAGCACTGTCAAACGTGACGAACGCCACCCCTTTCAAGTGCGTGGGGTATTCCACGTCTCCTCCTCCAGTAGAGCTCTGTTGTAGGAAATGAGCGTGGAGTTTCTGGATCGTCCGTTCGACGGGGAGGACGTCGGGACCAGGGACCCCCGAGACCACCACGGTCCTGGTTCTCTCCATAATATCCTAACAGCGATCCCGGGACCACATCCACTCAGTGATCAAAACTGCAGCCATGCTTCTGTTGCGAGGCTGTAGCCTCGGAAACACGGAGGTTTTTATAGGCCACTCAGCGGAGTGTTTACTGTTTACTTTCCTTTAAGTTTCACTTTCGTTTCAGGGCAGGCAGCCTATCCTGTCTAGGCCAATATCTAATAGTAAACAGTCCCACTTTAGTGTCCGCACTGTACTCGGTAGTCGGTACATGTCTGCGATCAGTTCCAGTTACTTCTAGTCCCGACTGTCCCCTTTAGTCATTATGGAACTTTTTCTTTGGTAGACAACTGATCCTGATACAGCCCTTCCTCCGTGTCGTGTAGCCCAGAGTCACAGAGTTACGACATCTCCGTTCACTTCTTGAGGACAGTCCAATGGCGGTCAAGTCCTGGACCCGGAACTAGACAGACATATTACTGTACTACTGTAGAATACATTGGCAGGTTGCTCACATTGCTAAAATACATTTTATTCGCGCCGCCCTCGTTGAGAACAATACATTTCCAATTCCAGCTTGCCCCTATTCAGGCTGCACGGGCGGCAGCTCGAGCGCTCAATTTCTGACCCCGCAATGTCGCAACTCTGATGGCTCTGTGTAGACAGATACAGCCCCTTCTGGCTGTCAGGTTGTTGCTGTGATAGGAATTCGAGTCCAGCAGGGGTCACTGTCTACCTTTTCATTGTTGTGTTTGTTGGTTGATGGATTGAAAATGTTATTCTTTGAGAGTGGTTTTGAAGGAGTCTAGTCCTAATCGTAGGGCATTCTACATTTTGGTGGAATACTGTAGAAGTAGAAAGGTTATATATATATATATATATATATATATATATATATATATATATATATATATATATATATATATATATATATATATATATATATATATATATATATATATATATATATATATATATATATATATATATATATATATATGGCTCTAGCAGTGATTCTAAACCTGTTTAATTTTAAGGACCCTCAGTTTGACATGCAGTAGGTCCCCTCATTTAATGGCATTTGGGATCACCAATTTATGTTGTAAAATCAATGTTAATGTAAGTGAACAAATGGAACCAAAAGGACCCATTATGGCTCATTTATACACTCTCAAAGTTCAAGTTTGGTTTCAAACTATCATTTAGCTGGGGGTCCTGAGAAACTCCCTTCCCTTTGGGGCCCCCAGACCCCACTTTACGAACCACTGACTTAGACCATCATACCGATAATGACAGACCTCCCAGTCCCCTTCTCTCTTCGAATTATTGAATAGTTTATAATAGTTTGCCCTCGAAAAGAATGCATTTCAGACTCAGATGTGACGTAAACATTTATTAAATTCAGTAAACATAAGTTAATAAAACAAGTCACATCATGAGACCTTGCAGGCCATGTGCCATACACCCTCATCATGAATGAGCACAAACCTAAATAGAAACATTATAGGGTGATGAATTCAGCCGGTTATTCACTTTATTAAGCAAGCGGCCGTTCAAATGAAGTTTCAATAAGACATACAAACAATCACTTCAATATGAAACAATCTGGCTCAGCCCAAATAATAGCACATGGAAGGGATTCTCATGTTAAACATGAAGACGTATGCGGGGCGAACACCGCCAAAAACGCCAAATAATAATAAAAATAAAATAAAAAAATGACCATAACTTTCGTAGTGTCAAGTGCAAATGTAACATTCAGTGTTGTGGCAGGTGGGCATTAAATAATTCAAGTAGCAGATATATACAGTATATATATATATAATATTCAGCGTATACTGTATGCTATGGGGTCACCTTTTATTTTATACATATTTTTTTACAAGCAAAATCCGTTTAGGGAGTTTTGAGAAAGCTATACAGTCCATCCGGATGTTGTATATTCCAAAGGCACAGAAAACCCCCATGTGTGAAGATGCTATTAATGTATTCGGCCGCAGTGGTATTCAACCTTTTTCATCATTTGTTCTGCATTTGATGACCTATATAGCCTCTCTTGGACACAAAAACTAGAGAATATAATGTATTTTGTCCCGCAATTCCATGCTGTGTTGATGTCGGTACCAGACAGAGACAACAGGCAAACATTTTTTTTATCAAAAATAACAATGCCTCTATTACATTTCTGTTCTTCTTGAAAATGAGACTGTGAGCATCTCACAAATTAAAGATCTACAGGTATATAAGTCTCCATTTCGTTATCAGATCTCGCTTTATTTTAACTGGGGAGGGACCACCCTGAACCCCCCCCGACCCCAAGTACCACCACTGGTGGTCCCTGCCAGACCACTGGTCGAAAACCATTAACTGAAAAGCATTTACTGAAGGGCTGTCAGTCATAGAGTGTGGCGTCAGATGTGGCGACATCTGGTTGGCATGACAACACACTGAAAGACAGCATTTACTGTACTGTATGTCCATGCTTTACAGGCCAAAAGGAGATCGTGTTTTTTAAAAAAGCAGAACAAAGCAACATTATCATTCGATATAGCGACTGCAATTTCAGTGTTTAGAACAAAACACCGCACCAACATGTCTGTCTTTTTCCCCTTAGCTTTCTCATTTTACAAAAGTGAGCAGAAGGACAGGACCGTGAGCACTTTGTCCCAGTGGTTTTCAACCCTTTTCATACCAGGGACCAATTTTTTATTCAGGATTGCGACGGACCACCTTTTGATGAGATTGATTTAGCCTCTCGGTCCCAAAAATGTTGAATATTCTGCTGTCGTTAGGATAAGACTGTGTGTCCCCAGTTACATGCTGTATTGATGTGGCAATCAAAACAACATTCTTCTACAATCTCTAACTGTGTTGACGTCTTGCAAATTAAATAATCTAGATTTTTAACAATAATTGAAGCCTTTGAGGATGTAAAATGAAGCCAAATTTTCGTTTCATTTTCATTTTACTATAATGAAGTTTTTTTTAACAGTAATTGAGCTCTTTGAGAATGTAAAATGAAACCAAATTTTGTTTTAATCTTTCACTACAACGGCCTGATTTATACTTTGTTGGATTGCCAGGAACGGCTGATGAATAAATGACTGAGCGACATAAAAAAAAACCACACACACATGGAGAAGCATTGCTGGTGGTGAGACGGAAATAATGTTTTTCCATGGGGTTTGAGAACTTGTAAAGGTTTTACGTGGCCCTCGACCAATCTTTTTCTTACAGTGCTATTATTTTTTAAGACAGCAGCACAGAATAGTAGCCTCTCTTGCCGCACCATCACATTAACATACTCTCAAACCTTCAGCCATGCCAATGATTTCCCAGCGCAACTAGATTATTTTCATTTAGCATTGGCATGGTAACACAAAATAGACGCAATTTGATCGTCCCCCTAGACACGACCCCCACACACCCCGGCTTCACAAACACCCTTCAAAACAACTGAGTAAGGGGGGCGAGTGTTGAACTTTGGCAAAAGACGGGGTGGCAGCGAAGGCAGACGTTTTGAGTGTTCGGTGTTCCATTTTTGGCGATCGTGCAACCTCGCCACCTCTTGCTCCGAGTGAGTCAACGGCCACAGTGCGTGTCTGGCCCCGGATCGGCCAATCGCTTGCAGCTCCCCTTGGTTTTTGCTCATTTACAGTTTTGAAAAGAGGTGTCTCTTCGCCGCAGAGGAGCAGCAGGAGGAGGAGGCTCTCTGCACGGCGGGATTTGGAGGAGGTCAGGGGACGTGCAGAGAGTGTTAGAGAGGAAAGAGGAGGACACTTTTTGGACAGCAACGCACTGAGAGCTTGCAGATCGGCAATTTTGCGGGGCGTAAACCCAGCACTCTGGGTTCTGGGAAATGTTCAGTGGGGTTTTACGGACGGGGCTAAAAGGGGCAGGGCGTACAGAGGAAGAAACCCGCCCACCTGCCTTTGATGTCTTATGTGTGCACATGGCGTGTTAATGTCTTATGTGTGCACATGGCGTGTTAGGAGGACGATGCCAGGTCTCTCGGAGGCTTACAGCTGCCGGTGGGGAGAAGAAGCTCCTGGACAGGAGCTTCTTCCTGTTTCTTGGCTCCCGTTTCGTCCTGCCCAGGCTGCTGGCCCTGCTGGCGTTCAGACAGCCATCGGATCACGGCTCCGCCGCTGCCCCTGCAGAGCTCTCCCAGGAGATGGCGCTGGTGGTGGTGGTGGTGGGCCGCCTCCATCACGATGCCCTCTGCTAGGTCTGTCACCTCCAGGATCCGTCCGCCACTCACTGAGCAGAAACGTAGAAGGAGACAGGCGGACAGTTAGAGCATGCAGAGATGATCTGTTGAATAATTAGCTTGTTTTGACCCGAAAAACATACTGTATACAGTACATATACTTTTCACTTCCCGTTCATTACCGGGTGTTTCAGATTGGCCGTAGCTATTTAGAACAGCAATATGCAACCAGTGGTCTGGGGACCACCAGTGGTCCTTGTCCTGAGTGTGTGCCAGGTGGTCCCTAAGCTAAATGATGCGATTGTTACTAAAATAAAGATCCTTATGGATATTTAACTCTAGAGTTTAAAATAAAACCATTCACTTTGCACTCATTCATTTACATTTTACGCCCCCAAGAGTACAATTATTGTTAAAACCATTGATACAGCATGCAATCGATGATGTCATCAAGATGTCACCACGGTGGTAGGCCTGATTAAGAACAATGACGAGTCGGCCTACAGGGAGGAGGTCGAGCACTTGGCGGCGTGGTGCACTAGCAATAACCTGTCTCTAAACACCTCAAAGACCAAGGAGCTCATTGTGGATTATAGGAGAACCAAACGTTGTGACCACATCCCAATCTACATCAATGGGGCTTTGGTGGAGCGCGTATCCAGTTTCAAGTTTCTGGGCGTCCATCTCTCTGATGATCTCTCTTGGACTTTTAATACATCCACCCTCATCAAGAAGGCGCAACAGCGGCTGTACTTTTTGAGGAGTCTGAAGAAGGCTCGACTCTCTCCTCGCATTCTGGTGAACTTTTACCGCTGCACTATTGAGAGCATACTGACAAACTGCGTCACAGTGTGGTACAACAGCTGCACAGTGTCTGACCGGAAAGCCCTGCAACGAGTGGTCAAAAGTGCCAGCACATCATCGGCACTCAACTCCCGTCCATTGAGGATTTACAACGGCAGAGGTGTCTGCGCAGGGCAAGAGGCATCCTAAAAGACCCCTCTCACCCAAACCATGGACTATTTGCTCTTCTCCCATCGGGGAGGCGGTTTAGGACTATCGTTCGCGCACCACCAGGCTTAGAAACAGTTTCTTTCCTGTTGCTGTTTCCCTGCTGAACTCTGCCCCTCCCCAATGAATGACTGAACATTAACACCCTCCCACTTAACTTATTATTTGACTTATTTATTCTTACAGTACTGTTCAGTAAATTATCACTGCCTATTTATTTATTGTTATACCGTCCACTCTGTACATTTAAAAAAATAAATAATAATATGCCATCCTCATTACTGCATTACTGTGTTGCACTTTGGTCAAACGCCACTGTTCATTTCATTGTCAAAGTATTTGTATACTCTGAGCAGTGACAATAAATTGAATCTGATCTGATCTGATGTAATTCACCATGGTAATGATTTTTTACACACCTCCATTTGTAGGAGAACACAGAATGGGGACTACTTTTTATCCACAGCTCTTGGTGTATTAATTACATAGTAAAATGTTGAAAATGAGTTGAGTTCCCCTTAAAGTGGTAATAATATTTTTTTTTTTACCATTTTACATTTTGCCAAAACCCAAGGGTTTCCCCATAAAGCAGCTGGATATGAGCCTATTTTCGTACAGTATCTATTACAGTGCCGGGGCCATTTTACGACAACACCTGAATAATGGGGGGGAAAGAAGTATGAAACTACTACGATACAATATTTGGAATGATCAGCACTTTAGTAATACCGCTGGGGGCTGCAGGTTCCACTATACCAGGTGTGGAATTGTGCCGCCGTCTGTAATTTAATTCTGCTTACCGTTCACAAACACATTTTTTTTACCTACCTAACTGTGGAGCGCAGCAAGAATATTCTGACCACGAAAAAAAAAGAAAGAAAGTTGATGTTGCATGGCCGTAAATCTGCTAAATAGCCTATATCGCGTTTTTCTTTTTTTCCCCCACTATCTGAGATGTGAATTTCCACTCACTTGCCCAATAGCAGCTGTTTGAGGGAAAAAAGAAGAAAAGAAAAGGAAAGAAAAGAAAAGAAAAGAAAAGAAAAGAAAAGAAAAGAAAAGAAAAAAAGAAGAAAAGAAAAGGAAAGGTCAACGTTATTTCATCCGAATTTGAAATTCCACGACTTGTGACGGTGACTCTCTGTACAGCCTACGCCAGTGACTTCCCACTGACATCCTCATGCTAATCATTTAGCACGAGGACCCCCTGGAACTCCCTCAAGGACCCACACTTTGCACTGGAACTCAGGAACCCAGGGCTTAACACCAAAAAGAAGACCCAAATCTGAACTGCTTTCATTAACCATTTACAAATGTCTGAAAAACCTCACTGCTCCACAATAGTTCATGTCAAGGACCCCTAAAATCATCTGTATATGGTCACCGACCCCCCCACCAATCTGAAAATATGTAGTTGCAGGGACCCCCCAGAAGCAAAATATTTGAGTTAAAAGCCAGATCTTTACAAATTTTCAAAAAATAGCACACCTGCAAGCTCACATTTGCTATTTTTCAAAAGCTAAAGTATAACATAATGAAACCAGTACCCAGGACTGAGAACTTTTATCCTGGGAACAAAATGGACCCTTGTGGGTCTATAACTCAGAAATGAGTAGAACTGAGAATGTATAAATGGTGAAAAAAGGGTTTATGCTCTGCTTGTGCCGTTAGAGCTGTAAAGCCGTCCAGGCACCCGCTGGCCTAGTGATACAGGCGCATGCAACTATAGGCTTTGGCCTGACCGCGCGTCGCACGTTCGAGTCCCGTTCATGACGACCTTTGCTGCATGTACTTTCCTGTCTATCTTCACTAATTACTATGAATAAAGGCAAAAAAAGACCCAAAAAACAAATCTTATGGGCTGTCCGTGGGGTGACAATTTGGGGGTCCTTGACACTAAACTGGTCTACCTTCCCTGTTGAAACCAAAATGCATGACATTTTGCCCAGGGGAAGAAGCTCTTTACTCCGGCTTTGTTAGGACTCGGGGAGAGGGATGAATTTGAATTTGAAAAGTGCACTCTCTTATCTGCGAAAAGTGCTGGACACGCTCATTGACACGGTTGAGAGGCCAGTAATGAACAGAGTTCTCCGATAAAGATATCTGGAGTCCCCAGACAGAGTCCCGGACCCTCCAACGCATAGATATTAAAATATATAGATGCCCCTTTGGCCGCTGCAGTCCGTTGGAGCAATGTGTGTTGAAGGAGGAGGGAGGAGGAAGTACGGCGGAAGAGTGAAGGCTACGTCACACTGTCACTCACGTGACTACTGGCCAATCACAGTGGACCTTTTCCGGGACTTATCAGACCCAAGCATGTGCTCTGAGATGTGCACTCATACGTCTTTGGAAGAAAACTTGGGAATGTTTTTAAGAGACAGAAAGGGCATCCCCGCTATAATATGTCTATGATCCAACCCACCCAGTGTCTTTATTGTTATGCTAACATCACTGTAGTATGTCCCACATACTGTATGTTATAGTTTAATTTAATTTCCAAAGTGAGGAAATTATTTTGCGCAATCTCTCTCTCTCTGTTTATGCAACATAAATTAGAACCGCACTCTGAGTGCCAACTTACACATTGCAGACTATACATGGCCTACTTGTGCACGCGCAGAGCCTGCAATCCTTGACACCTGCAATCCTTGACACCTGCAAACTTTCATCAGTAATAGAATAAACTCTAAAACTCTAAAAATTGATTACTTAAATTTATAAAGCATGTCATGAGCATAAGTAAAGGCTCAAACATACTGCAGGGTGAAGTGGGTTTAGGTGAAGAGTTTTCACTGTGGTGTAGTTTTTTTAGGCTGCACCCTGAAGGCCTATTCAGAGATGGATTTTCGGTGCCCACCGCGACCACCGCGACCACCGTTTCCTACAATATGACGTCATACCACCGCAACCACCGCACCTCCCAGCCCTCCTCTCGGATTTTACTGACCACCGCACCGCACCGCACCGCGGTGGTTGCTTGTTTTTAACGGCTGGTTAAAAAAAAGAAAACACACAACACACCACAGCGCGGTGCGGTGCTGACAGTGGACTTTGAAATAGCGCGCGGTGCGGTGCTCTGAGCGGTGGTCGCGGTGGCCACCGAAATTCCAGACTCTGAAAGAGCCTTTAGTCATATATACTACAGGGTGAAGCCTTAGAAACTACAACGCGGTGAAAACTCTTCACCTAAACTCACTTCACCCTGGAGTATGATTGAGCCTTTAGACGCAGTAAACCGCGGCAAGTCGGAAAAACTGTCCAGTTCTCTGGATACCGTCCTAAATTACCTGGTTCACCTACACTGAGATCTGTAGCCACCGCCTTCCTGCCGCCTGTCGTCCTCCTGCCTGGGCTGCTGCTGTGCCAGATGCCCATGTGACCCTAACAAAGGACAACACACACTGTTAAAACACATTTAGACCCAAGGACAACTCTACAAATATACCTTCTAATATATTTACAATATCTCTGGAGGTCCCAGAGATAGAGATGCCATTAAATGGGGGCTCATTAGTGTTGATTTGGAGGGTCCTTGACATGAAAACGTTTGGGAACCACTGTACTAGCGCGCGCGCACACACACACACACACACACACACACACACACACACACACACACACACACACACACACACACACACACACACACACACACACACACACACACACACACACACCTACCGGGTGGTTGGTCATCACGTGCGTGGCGTGGATTAGCGGCGGTCCCATCGGGGGTTTGTATTGTCCCAGCAGAGGGTAGTGTCCTTCACCTGATGGTGTAATAGAGCTTTTAGTAAGCAAACTGCTATGGTCCAATCACAGCTAAGCATAACATGTGATAGACAAACCTCTCCACCAATAGTTTTCCTATCTGATAAAACATTGTTTAAAAATAAATAAATGTCATATTTTTCCACTGCATACGGCAGGCTTTGTTGATGTATTTGGAAGATACTCCAAACCAAAGTTCTGGTTCCAGAAATGAACTGGTATTTAAAGGGAATTCCACCTATTTTTAAAAAATTCCTGAGAGGGTACAAATGGAACCAAATGGACCCGCTAGGGGCCATTTGGGGTAGCGGGTCCATTTGGGGTCTGAAAGAAAATCATTAACATGGTGAAACACATGTTGATGATGCCATCAGATGTATTTCACCATGTTAATGATTTTTTTCAGACCTCCATTTTTAGGAAATACAGAATTGAGGGAACTTTTTTTTATATCATGTCCACACAACATCTCTAAGGTATATCAATGGCATATTAAAATGTTGAAAATGGGTGGAGTTCCCCTTTAATGGGTTAAAATGAATGTAATTGCCATTATATTTCCTATTAGAATGAATGAGCCTGGCTCGAAAGTGTCCAACCAAGGGGGACAGGGTGGTGCTTGCAGCAAGCAAGGTCTATTCAAAGCCACGTCATTGTCATCAGGAAACACTATTTACACAAAGCACAGTTCCCATCTCATATCAAGTCAGTTGAGTCAGATAGAGTCTCTGAAGCTGACCTTGTCCATTGGGGCAGAAGGTTGGTTGGAGGTGGTGATGGTGGTGCTGAGGATGCTGGTGGGACATGATGGAGATGGCTGAGAGGCCCTTGAGGCCCCCCAGGAGGCCTGGAGACGACGGAGGCAGACCCGGGGAGGAGGGGGTGGGAGAGCCACCGGCCCGCTGGACTCTGCTCTGCACACAAACACACCAAGGAGGAAGAGGAGGATTTTTTGAGGGTCCTTATGAAAAAAAAAAGAGGTTGAGCACCACTGACGGAAACATGAGGTTTTTCAGAAAACTGTCAGCATTTAGAAGACATTTTGTAGAATTCTAAATGGGTTTAGTTAGCAGTGGTCTCCCTGAAGGGGATAACAGTTACTGTCACCAGGCAGTTCGAAGGACCAAAATAACGTTCCAAAGTGTGAGTTAAACACAAGACTGAGAAATGTCTAGATGACCTAAATGGGTATAAATTATTTTATATAAATGAATAAACCCACTGGTACCTGGGGGCTCTCCAGCGGCGATGCTAGCGACGGCTGCTCCAGCGGCCTGCGGCTGCGATGATGATCCTGTCCGGCGGCCGTGGCTGCAGGATACTTGTTGTTGTGAGCGAACGTTTTCCTCTGGCAGGGCGAGGGAGGCCGCAGTGGTGGCATCGGGGGCTGGTGGTGGTGGTGGTGGTGGTGGCCGGATGGCACCGCCGTCACCTGCATCATCACCATCCCGCTACCCGGGGGTGGCGGTGGTGGTGGCGGCGGGTGGAGGACCCCTGTTCTCACACACACAGACCCACACACACATACAAAAGAATGGACTATTTCTACCAGAAGACAGCGTGGAAAGTTTCTGTTTTGAATGGATCGCAATGGAGTGGAGGCAGACATCGCAGCATACAGGCAGGACAATAGGTGCCTAACAACCTGGACTATCGGTGGCGATCGTGGCGACAGGTGCGTTCGATACCAGTGTCTGGAACGCACTGTTTCGCATCAGCTTTTTTTGCTCCACATTTTGTCGACCTCTACAGATCTCAAAGTACAGGTTTAAGTTTGGCGTAAAAAAAGTGCCTTTGAGTTCTGCCGCTGGCAGTCAGGGACATATGCTTCATAGCGCTGACACTTTGATTGTATCTGTCAAGTGTAACTGATCGATTTTCCCACTCACAGTCTCTGTAGCCACGAGGTGACCCTGTCATCATAGCTATAACGTGCCCCGGGGCAAAATAATTTACGGCAGAAATTGCTCAATTAATTTTGCATTAAAGCTGTTGGTACAGTAAGAGCGTGCACGTGCGAGCATGTGTGTGTGTGTGTGTGTGTCTGTGCTGGGGGGGGGGGGGGGGTATATTACAACACGTGTACATTAGGGAGGTTCACAGTGAGGAAATGTTGCTCACCGACTCCTGCGTGTTCCTGCCTATAATACATTCAAATCTAATTAGTTACTGTTAACATAAAGCTTACCCCGCGGTCGCTCTCGGAAAAAAAGCCGTAATCGTATGCAAACTTTGCTCAGCCAAAGGCACTGTTGATTTATGAATTATTAAAGACCGATGGGTTTGAGCTGGGTAATAAACCAGCAAGGACAATGGATTCCAGAACTCGGACTTAATCAGGTGATTATTTCTGGCCCCAAACTAGCCAATTAAAATGTGTTTACAGGAGAGAGGGCTGCAGGTAGGCCGGCCCTGTGCCGGACCTCCAGCCCCGACCTCATTACGGGAGGAGCTGAGAATGATGGCTCTGTCTATTCCTCCCTCACAGTAATCAGACGTGAATAATAAAAGGTCGTTAGGAGGGCGATAACGACCCCCTCCCCTCCCTCCCCCGCATCCCCCCCAACACACAGGCTGTGACACGCACACACACGCTTTTAGACAAAGACGATGTCGCCTAGAACTTAGCGATCTCAAGGGTAATGCAAATGCGGGAGGCGAAGTCGCGTAAAAGTTCTCTGTCAATGGTAGGTCATCGATGTGCAAGTATATAAACGAAGTAGAAAGGTGTTGTCACATCAGAGGGTTACTGGTGGCAACAGTTTATTTTTCCCCCAAAAAAACCTGAGCTTCCTATGCATAGACGATTTTAGGGGGGTTCCGGGGCCCTCACTAAGCCCCTCCCCAATCTGTCATTGTCCAATAGGCACATTCCAAGAGAAGAGGGAAGCTTGACCAGGAAAGCTTGACATGCATTAGCCTGGCTCAGCCCTGAATCAGCACCTTAAAAAATAATAGCTTATTTTTTCCCTGTGAATAATGAAGACAAACAAAGTGGAACGAAATGACAATTCAGACTGAGTTCAGGCTAGAGCTGCATAGCAGCAGTTGCTATGCTATGTGGAATGGCATTGGACGGTGACTAAACACTGCCCAAAATGGTGAAGTTTTAAGAAGAGCTCATTGTCAGTTGTAACTTCATTAAATTGTAACTTCATACTCATTTATACAAATTTATGTTTTTCATGTTGAATACCTGGCTATAGTATGTTCCAAAATGACTAAATAAATCACATAGTGTCTACAAAAACCAGTACTAATCTAGCATATTTAGTTGATTATATTAAATGTTTTTTCAACCATTTTCATACCAGGGCTATGTTTATTCTGCATTTTATCCCGGGAGGGAGGACAACCACCTGTTGAGTTTAATCTCTCGCACCCAAAACTAAGTTTTTGTCCACCATTTAGGAGAGATCAACTGCCAAAACGTTGGTCAAAATTAACATTTTTTCTATATTTTTTAATTGTTTAGATTCTTCAAAATGACACATGTTTAAATATCATTTAACACTTGACAGCGTAAAATTAAACCAAATGGACCCGTAAGTGTCCCCATGCCAATAAGACATAGGCTCAGGACGTTTGGTAGAAAAAGACCGGCTTTATTATATGAGCATTAAGGGGCTTACAGACGGCGAGGAATAAATCGCCCACTCTAATTCATTCTCAATGGGGACGGCGTTTTTTTAGCACAAAAGTTCAAAAATCGACCCGCGTTCAAGAAAGCATTTATCGCCGGTCGTTTTCCGCCCAGCGTCACTGATTTTTATTGCGCGCGCGTGCACGAAACGAGCACGCGCGCGCGAGTTCAATTCATGTTCAATTCCAGTGAACTTTTTGTAAAACGCTTGGCGATTTATAGCAAACATACAACATAATGAGGACGATGAGGACCCACTCTACCAGTAGACCTGCACAGTGACTTCACCGTTTCTGTTCCAGGAGTGGATTCCCTAATCATTTAAGGCTCTGGCGCAGCCGAGCCAGGGCAGGATCTAGCCAGCCCTACTAGGGTGGGCTGGAAGAATGGCGGGTGGGCAACTCCAAAGTTTTTCATAAGAAGCAGTGCTTTTGAACATTTTTTTATACCAGGGCCCACTATTTATTCGGCTTTTGTGGACCACTAGTGGTCCACTGGTTGAAAACCACTGATATTACCTTTCATTGGGTGGGCAGGATGCACGTTTGGGTGGGCTGTGCCCACCCCTGCCCCCCCTCTATATCCGACCCTGAGCCGAGCCACGACGTGAGTTGTGGCAATTCTGCTCTAACGTTCTATTTACAACGCATTATTGCGCGACGTGTTGTGAGTTTGTGTCACGGTCACGCTATGACGAAGCATGTTGGTTACATGCTTTTAGCCAGCAGAGTTTATTATACAACATATTTAAACCGTGATGGATGCTGCCGATTTTATTTTAACCTACGCAACTTGGAATAACTATAGTCTACGTTCAAATGTCAACCTCTACGGCTGCAGCCATCATTATTGGTGATTGGTGAGTGGTGAGCAGTGTTGGTCTATATTACTTAGGAAAGTAACTTCTTTACTTTACTCGTTACCCCTTAGACAAAGTAATATCATTACTTTACTTATTACTGGATTTGAAGAGTAATATATTACATATTACGTTATTACTTTCCCAAGTTCTCAACACCGCTTTTGAAAAATTAGAGAAGTACAACATAATCCGGTTATTACAAAATAAAGCAGCAATGCGATTTGTAGTGTACATAACTGCGCAGGATGCAGTGTGTGGACTGGATCTACAATCTACTGCACATCTCTGTTGTTACAGTACCTGTCAATAGCTTGTACATCTGTTCTATTTTTGCATGCAACAAGCTCATTTTAAAAAAAGTAACTTGGCGTTACTTGCAAAGTAATGCGTTACTTATTACCCATTTTTGCAGAGTAATCTCGTTACTTTACTTTTTGGAGCAAAAGTAATAATATTACAGTAATATGTAATCTAAAATTAGTTACTGCCCAACACTGGTGATGATTCATTGATTGACTGTAAATGAATTGTAAATTCAGCGTGATCATGATCAGGTAGCGCTTGACTGGAAGTTGTCTGGGAAGTTGGTAGTCTGTTGGCTTGGTTGGCTTCTGAGCCACGCATTTCGTCCGCCCCCCTCCCCTCCCCTCCCGGCATAAAACGCGTAGCGTTTATCGACGGGCGATTTTCTTATTTCGGCACTGCCGGCATAAAAAAACTCGCCCGTCGATAACGCCGGCGTTTATCGTTGCCGTCTGGAAGCCCCTTTATTATATGAGTATTACACAGATTTTCTTTGTCTTTTTTTTCTTAGAGTTATACTGATATTGAGTTATATTGATACTGACAGCCGTGTGCTCTGGCGCTCCAGCGAAATCCTGCGTGGCTCCGAGATAACATTAGGACGTTTTCTATGAAGAGATCCTACGGGATAATTTCTCGGAGATGTTTGTCAACAGGATATCATAGCAATAGCAGTAGGAGGAGGAGGAGACGGCAGGGGAACTGTCTAAGCTACCACATAGAAAGTAGCCTGGTCTAGCCCTCAATGATTTTGGCCTTGGGGGGCGGGGGTGTCGTGGGATCCACACGGCGGAAGTGCTGCGCTCTGATTTGATCTCACTAACGTGTCGTCATCTCCGGCCCCTCCCCCTCCCGTCCACTGCTGTTCTACGTCACATCATTTAGAGCGACGCTCACCCCGGAAGGTTCACTCCCCCTCAAGGCCACTTTCCAACGTGCGTTAGTCCAGGCTTTCCGTTTTCGCGCAACGCGAATGAAAATGAAAGCCTGGGTGTCGAGGCTACATGGAAAGAGACACTCTGCACAAACTGCTTTAAAACAGGGGTTTTCAACAGGAGGTCCGGGGACCACCAGTGGTCCCTGAGAGGATTCCAGGTGGTCTCCAGCTAAATGATGGACAGTTTGTTGACCAAGGGTAAGGGTCCATTTGGTTTCATTTTACGCCCTCAAGAGTTAAATGGAACTCTTGAGAGCGTTTGGTTTCATTTTACGCTCTCAAGAGTTCAATTATATTCAAGCATCTGAACTACTTCATTTTCAAGAATCTACACAATTAGAAAATGTAGAAGAATTGTTATTTTTGACCAACGTTTTGCCCACTTATCTCTCCCAAATCGTAGACAAGAACTTGATAATCCTTGCTTTGGGTCCGAGAGTCAACTCAACATCAAATGGTGGCTAAAATACTGAACTAATAGTGGGGCCCTGGTATGAATGAAAAAGGCTGAAAAGCAGTGCTTTATGATGATGTTTTTGGAAGGCGGCAGGTATACCTGTGTACTGCTGTGCTCCTGCATGCTGCTGGGACACACAGGGGGACGGAGCCTGGGGGAACTGGAGCTGTTCCACCGCCTGGGCTGGCAAGAAACTCACTGTGGAACTGTCACACACACACACACACACACACATGCACACACACACGCACGCACACACGCACACACGCACACACACACACACACACACACACACACACACACACACACACACACACACACACACACACGCTTGTGAGGTCTAGCTTGTGTGGTCTTCTAATGGCTTTTATTGATGTGACAGTCGGCACGTCATCGCGCAGGACGTTTTCATTTACAGGAATTAATGAAACATTGATTTTTTTTTTCTCCATGGGAGTTTTGATATAAAAATACCCAAGAGTGAAACTTTTCTTGGCATGCATTGTTGTTGGGCATGGTCATATAATAATGACCACGGATGTGGTCTAAACATGTGAAAAATGTGTTTTTTCAATTGGGACTTTTAAGTTAGGTTTGTTGACGTAATGCCGTACCACCTCAAGACCGTATATAGACCTACTTAATTTTCAACTGATTTAATTGTATTTTGACACTCTGGCAATGCAAACTTGTGTTTTTTTTTAGGCCAGTAAAAGCTCCTTCGAAAGGAAATGAGTGTCGAGCGGTTTACAGTGTTGCCAACTTGGCACATTTGGCACATATTTAGCTTTTTTCCAGCCCCCCCTAGCGCCAAAATGAGTGAAAAACTCCACTTTGGTGGTGTGTTGTTGGGGCAAAATTGGTTGACAGGCACCATTTTTCCTCATATGATAGAGTCCTCCTTCCTTCCTAGAAAGGACCAGTTTGCAACACTGGCGGCACAACACCGACGCCTCACAATAGCCTATTTAAGATTGGTAGAACGCCCGACCTACGACGCCAGTAATGAATCGCTCTGTGCTCGATACATAAGCCTTGCGGCCGCCCGACCCTCTCCTACGACGGCAGAACGCGGCTTTCGGCGTCGTGTTAACAATGCGGACGAGAGCTACGCTGTAGAGGAGCGTCACCATGGAAACCAGAGACGCCAGTGGAAGAGGTGGATCCCGTCGGTGTCGCCTGCTTTCTTAAAGGGGAATTTCACCCCAAAACTTTTTTTTTATCTTTATTTGCAGTTATTTATTTAGAAAAAAGTGGTCCAGGTGCTGTTTTGTGAAAACGCTCCTTAATGGCTGTTTCCCCTATCCCAAAATAGGCTTATAATGGGGCTAATGGGTCAAATGCAAGTTCACCTATATACATCATTCCAAAATGCAATTTTCTGCTATATATTGCCTCCCCACCATGTCAGTAGTGTGTTAACACTCACACTTTCACTTTCACTTTTGGTTCAGCAGTGGTTCAGCCATAAACCATGTGCCACGCCCCCACCTTTTGAGACAGCTGAATCACTGCTGTACCAAAAGTGAAAGTGAAAGTGTGAGTGTTAACACACTACTGGCATGGTGGGGAGACAATATATAGCAGAAAATTGCATTTTGGAGCGATGTATATAGGTGAACTTGCATTTGACCCATTAGCCCCATTATAAGCCTATTTTGGGATAGGGGAAACAGCCATTAAGGAGCGTTTTCACAAAACAACACCTGGACCACTTTTTTCTAAAAAATTAACTGCAAATAAAGATGAAAAAAAAGTTTTGGGGTGAAATTCTCCTTTAACAATGTTGGGCTTCTGTTGCAACTGTGACGGACCACGCCTACCGCTCTCGTCGTGTCCAAGGCCTAGAGACGGAAACTTAAATTCCCTATTATTATTAGTCCGGCTGCAGCAGCAGTGGCAGCAGCTCCCGCTGCGCCGTGCTGAGGCTGGTGGAACGCAGGCTGCAGCTGCGCAGCGCAGCGGGGCCTCGTGGGAGAGCAGCGGCGCTGCTCCTGACAACGCTATAATAAATCACTCCCACACCGACGCGACTGCCCTACAAAAACCAAACAACAGCCTCATTTAATAGTCCGGGACGGTGAGAAAGTGTCCTTCGCTGTTATTCATCAGTGTATAGTGCAGTGTAGCGTGTGTGTGTGTGTGTGTGTGTGTGTGTGTGTGTGTGTGCGCGCGTCTACGCTTTGTGCTCTTGTGTCGTCCGGTGGACATGTGCGCGACCCTCCCCACGCCATTGAGGCATCGCTAATCCCCTCGCTGTCTGTTAGAACCGGATTGATCGCGACCCGCGGCGGAAGATATTAATTACTGCGTGTTTGGTTTTCTCGCGACTCGTTCCATCCATCAGGCGTCGGGGGAGGGAGGGAGGGAGGGAGACCTCCGGCACACCAACGGACGGACCGGCTAACGTGGGAAACTGACTACTAACAGGGGTGGATGTAACATTTCCCAATTGGGTGGGCAGGAGAAAATGGTATGTTGCGGCTTCATCGCCCGTGTCACTTCGCGCCTCGGGCGATGAAGTCGCACCCATACCATTTTTGGTTACAGGACTTATATTAGGCAATTAAGCATCAATAATAACATCAGTTGTTGTTGAAGTTGCAACAGACACGCAGCATGCATAAAGCTAAAGGTCTGACTCTGATGATGAAAATGGTTGAAAACCACTGCTCTAGCGCATTCTGGTACATTTTGGAAGTTCCACTATAATGCATTTTGGATTTTGGCAGTTGGCAAGACTGTCTGCGGGCCGCATACATAACGGCCCTGAGCCTCAGAAGGACAAGCCAAAATGCAGAGCGTTTTTGGTTTCATTCACCTCATGGTGGTGTGCTGGTTGGGCTGGAGGAGGCTGTAGCAGGGCTGCATGGAGGCTCCCTGGCCCTGCTGCTGGCAGGCTGCTGCAGCGTACACCACTGGCTGCTGGTAGCTCTGCTGCTGCTGCTGCTGCTGCTGCTGGGCGACCATCTGGGAGCCCTGGGGCACCAGCACCTGCTGGGAGAGAGGCCAGCACACACACACACACACGCACACGCACGCACATACACATACACACATGATAAACCCTATAGGAATCATATGCTATTGTCATGTGTGCACCAAAAACGAGACCTCATGGAAACCGCTTTATTGGCTGTGTGTGTGTGTGTGTGTGTGTGGGGGGGGGGGGATGATGATGTGAATACTTTTTTAAAAACAATTTAGCCTATCTAAATATCTATCATGAAATGATAAAAAAAACTGATAAAAAAAATGATAAAAAAGCCGTGGTCACACAAATGTATTTTTTTTTTGTTTTGTTGTTTGTTTTCTTGTCCTGAATGATGACAATAAGTCATTTTATATGAGACAAAATTGATGAATATATATTGATTAGCATATAAACAATAAAAATAAATAACTCATTTGCTTGGTGAAAGCAAATGAGTTCGCCCATGGCGCCCCAGGCAACTGTCTAGTCTGCCTGATGACAAAACCGCCCCTGTGTTCACACGTTCAATCCTGAAGTTTTTATAGTTGTTCTCGCCTCGTTTCCTGCCTGTCTCGCCTCCCTGTGCCTCGACATTATCTGATCAACAAAAAAGCGCTTTGATCCGGAGGGACCGCTGGCTAGACAACAACCCACAACAACCAACACAAAACAACTCGTTGGAGGGCATCTGGAGCAAGAAAACGTCTTAAAACACACACACACACAAAAAACCTCAGGCTCATAATGGTGAACGATGTTTTCCAATTTCGGGCTTCAGTTGGCGTCATTATTCGATTTTCCAAGTCAGAGGAGATGCTGCCCCGCGGAGGCAAAGGTTTCAGTTTGAGGGCTGGCAGGTTTGAATACCTGATAAGACGCCATGGGAGGGTACTGGACCATCATGCCTTGCACCTGGTGACCGCCCATATTGCTCTGCTGGTGATGGTGGTGATGATGATGATGGCCTCCGCCGGCAGTGAGGGCGGGGTGGTGGTGGTGGTTGGCGGCGCCACCAGCGGCCGGCTGGATGCCCACCACCGTCGTCTGGTAGCCGCCGGGGATGGAGTTTGGCATCACGGCGGCATAAGCTGTGATGGTTAGAAAAAGACACAAGAGTGTCACCAGGTGACAGCGTATTTGTTGACTACATTTTTTTTCCACATTTTTGTCAAATTATTTTGCGACCTCGACTGTTTCCCAGGGGTGGATCTAGGCATGGGCATGGGGGGGGCAATGCTGCACCCCTAAATGCACTGACTGCCCAAACATGATGGCATGCAAAAGACCCAAATTTCAAATATATTTCAAAATAAAGTTTGGTTTAGTTGCGTTTGCGTTTTACAAATGGCCGATTTAAAACAGTGGCAACCTTTTTGAAAATGGTTGTGATCTACAACGTAGATCAAGGTCACAAAATGATCTTGCTGTCTCTCTTTTAGTTGACATAATTACCCGTAGATTTACTCAACTGAAATCTTATGATGTCTACTTGACTAAATCTAGACTAACACTATGTATATTTAGGGTATATCTTTCCCCATGTACATGCATACATGTACATGGCATAACATACACACAGGCATTACATAGACTTTCTATGTTAAGTGTGGGTGGACTGACTTATGAGGCAGAATGTTCTCTGTTACAGCAGGGGCGGATGTAACATTTCCCAATTGGTGGGGCGGGCAGGAGAAAATTGCATGGGGGCGGCTTCATCGCCCGTGTCACTTCGCGCCACGGGGGATGAAGCCGCACCCATACCATTTTCAGTTACAGGACTTTTATTAGGCAAGTAAAGCATCAATAATAACATCAGTTGTTGTTGAAGTTGCAACAGACACACAGCATGCATAAAGCTAAAGGTCTGACTGAGAGTTTTCTGTTTTCAATGATGAAATGCTGTTGGTTTAGTGGGGTGACACAGCTGTAGTTAGTTAGTAGCAGTATAGTGGATCAAATACTTTTCAATATAAGTACTGAAATATCTTGGGTTGTTTAACATGCCATCATGTTTGGTGGGGCAGTCTGGGCATTTAGGGCCCCTCCATGCCCATGCCTAGATCCGCCCCTGTGTTACAGTCGAGTTCACAACGGGATAAAGGCCTTCTATCTTTTGGATAGAGAGCCGGTGGTTGCCCCAGGGCCTTAGGGAACAGCGGCGGTGCGATATATAAACCAGTCACGCTAAGTGGAGAAGGGGTCCACAAGGTAAATTGAACTATATTTCTGGACCACTTGTTAAAGTCCTATTTGGAGAGCCCCAGAGAGAGAGAGAGAGAGAGAGAGAGAGAGAGAGAGAGAGAGAGAGAGACTCACACACAGAGATGACACAAAGTCACCTATGCGCATCCATAAAAAAAAAAGGAAACCTAAAATGGTGGCGTGTGCTTTCCTCGCCGAAGGGGGAGTCGCGGAAACAAACTTAAATGTCAAGGTGACAAAGAGACATTTTGAAAAGAAGAAAAAAAAAAAGGCCATCCCTGGCGACGCCCCGCTCCGGCCCGCCGCCACGCACGCCGTATAATCCCGCCGCCAAACAAAAAAGGAGAACATGTCCTTTTTGTGAAGGTTGGCTCTACAGTCCGTCCGTCCGCCCGTTCGCCCCACCCCAGGAGAGAGAAAAGTAGGGACGACCGAGACAATGAAAAGTTCCGCCAGGCCGCCAGGTGCGCGTGTGAGCGTGGGGTTGGTGAGGGGGGGCCATGTCTATTTTTATCCACCCACTCACCCCTCCACGCTGCACCTTCACTTTGCAAAACCAAGCATGAAATGACTACGATATCAAACGTTCCCCGCATTCCGCCCCAGCGGACATGGGGGCTGGCGAGGACGCGGCAAAACTTTACCTCCACCGTTATACGGTACGGTACGATTTAGTCCCTGAGGTTCTACAAACCCTAAAACCTCACCACAAAAATGTTAATTTGTAAGGAAATGAAAAAAATAAATAAAATAAAAATAATAATAATAATGTAATTTTACAATTTTCAAGATATTTGGTGTTTTTACCAACCCCAGTGTATTGTTTTTGTCAGTCAGACAGACCTACTGTATATTGAGATATCTGTGATTTTCTGTGTGTCTGAATGGGCACTCTCAGATTATCCTAGTTAGTGATGTCACTAACAAAACTATTTTAACTGTTTAATTGCCATGGACGTTAAGACGAGTATTTGTTTACAAAAACAAGGCAGGTAACAGTTGCCAAAGACGTGAAGACGAGATTTGAAATCACGCATATTTAGGTGACAGGGGGTGTATTTAGGTCCATATCTGAGCCTATTATGGCAATCAGCAGCCACTTAACTTTCACTTTCACTTCAATATGATTTTGGCATAATAACTGTCCATTATATACAGTATACTGTAGCAGCAGCAGCTTCTGAAGGGCATCCTTTTTTGTTCCTACAACCCTCTGCTATATCGGCCTGGTGAGGCGGTTGGGAGAGGGGGGTTGACTGTATAGCCATGGGCTGTGGGTCATTCAATCAGAGACACAGGGAGAGAAAAAAGTGTCCTAATTTCTTCCCGCCACCACCCCCATTCACCTTCATATAGTATGTAATGATGACCGAAAGTTTGCAGAGTGGGTTTGTCTTTTCCGGCAAGAATGCCCTACTTGCAGGTATAGTCGACTTTGAATATGGAGAGGGTCACTATAGTTCCACACTCACTCCAGAGGACCACTATACTGGAGTTCCACAATCACTCCAGAGGACCCCTATACTGTAGTTTCACACTCACTCCAGAGGACCACTATAGTTCCACACTCACTCCAGAGGACCACTATAGTTCCACACTCACTCCAGAGGACCACTATAGTTCCACACTCACTCCAGAGGACCACTATAGTTCCACACTCACTCCAGAGGACCACTATAGTTCCACACTCACTCCAGAGGACCACTATAGTTTCACACTCACTCCAGAGGACCACTATAGTTCCACACTCACTCCAGAGGACCACTATAGTTCCACACTCACTCCAGAGGACCACTATAGATTCACAATCACTCCAGAGGACCACTATAGTTTTCACACTCACTCCAGTGTCCACTGTGCAGCAGTGAAAGTGTCTTGGCGTTGGCGGTCTCCACAGCGCGTCAGATGAGGATTGAGGGTCAGGAAAAGAGACCGGTTCACTGTGAGAATTACAGAGGCCTCTCAGACAGCGTTCCGGCCCCGCGTCCTGCCTCTCTGCTTCTCCTCCCTCTCAGACAGCGTTCCGGCCCCGCGTCCTGCCTCTCTGCTTCTCCTCCCTCTCAGACAGCGTTCCGGCCCCGCGTCCTGCCTCTCTGCTTCTTCTCCCTCTCAGACAGCGTTCCGGCCCCGTGTCCTGCCTCTCTGCTTCTTCTCCCTCTCAGACAGCGTTCCGGCCCCGCGTCCTGCCTCTCTGCTTCTTCTCCCTCTCAGACAGCGTTCCGGCCCCGCGTCCTGCCTCTCTGCTTCTTCTCCCTCTCAGACAGCGTTCCGGCCCCGCGTCCTGCCTCTCTGCTTCTTCTCCCTCCATGCAGGACGTCATACCATCCGTTTTACAGACACACTGCCGCAACTACAGCGAGTTAAACACTGCCAGTGACATGATGCGTGTCGCCATTGAAACAAGCAATTTGCAGCTACCTTGTATATATAATTCAGACTCGCCTCCACTGGGGGAAAGAAGCGTGGTGGTTGTTTTTAGATTTCACTAACATGAATGAATATATTAAAAGTTTAAAAGTGCTGAAATGATCTCCACCAGGCTGGGTTGGCTATAGACACGGCTTGTAATAGCAAGCTCTCAATGTGTTGAGCAGTGTGTTGCGAGCTTGTAGGCCTGTCAGCACCCTCACCAGTGCCATCCTATGTTCGATGGCAGTCGTTTTCAACCTTTTTGACACAAGGGCCCACTATTTATTCAGCATTTTAGCCACAGGCCACCATTTGACATTTTAGCCCCAAAGACCCCAAAACTAAAGATCTCTTTTGCTTTTGTCGACAATACCAGGCTGGATTTTGGAAACAACACAAGCAAAACATACAGATCAAAATGACCATTAATTAATCTTCTACATTCTCTAGTTATGTAGATTTGGGCTAATTCAGATGATGGATATTTTAACTCTAGAGAGTGACATTTTTACACTCTCAAGAGTTAACCAACTAGTTATCCATCTGGTTAACCAAATTAGCTGGGGACCACTGGTGGTCCCCAGACCTCTGGTTGAGAAGCTCTGTTCTACGGTTCCAGAGTTATAGGCAATCTCTGCCTCTTGGTCTGGCTGGAAAACCGAAAGGTTTGTTTATTTAAAGCTTACATAGAAGCTTTCCGGCACAAAACAGCCACTAGTGCACAACAGCTACTTTGGTGCCGGCACCGGGCGATGCTCCAAAAATGCTGTTAGCCCTTCGATTACTGGGCAAAGACAAAGACCGTGTTGGACAGCCGCAAATGATGCTTAGGTTTGTAAAGCTGCAGAGACTATAACGGACGAGAAGAGATGCTTCACAGCATGAGAAAAAAACAATTCTAATGTGTTTCAAGATGGTTATTTGATGACCTCCTCCTGAAAAAAAAGATGGTATCACAACAATTGGACATTTAGATCATTCTATCCCTCTGTACGATTTTGCAAAATACATTGGTGGTCCCCGGAGATAGCAATGCCATTAAATGGGGGGTCTGTAGTAGACTAATATGCATGTTAAACTGAGGGATCCTTGAAATGAAACGGATCATTGAAAATCACTGCTAGAGACGTAAAAATCTTCCCTTATGAGGCGTCCTTTCGGGGTCCGCAGGTTAGTGCCTATTTGGGGGTCCTTGACAAGGTTTGGGAACCACTGCTCCAGGGGCGGATGTAACATGTCCCATTTGGGGGGGGGGGGGGGGCAATAGAACATGTTGGAGGGGCAAGAGAAAATGGTATGGGGGCGGCTTTATCGCCCGTGGCGCGAAGCGATACCATTTTAGTGGTGACACAGCTGTAGTTAGTTAGTAGCAGTAGTAGCGTTTTAAATCATTTTAAATATAAGCACTTTAATTTGAAATATCTTGGGTTGTTTTGCATGGCGTCGTGTTTGGGGGGGCAGACTGGGCATTTAGGGGGGCACTGCCCCCCCCATGCCCATGCCTAGATCTGCCCCTGCGCTGCTCTGTATTAGAGAGTGGAGACCGCCATTCTGGTCTGAAAGCGAGGCCCTGCCTGCCGTTCGCCAGATTCGCTGATGTGCGCAGAATCGGTGATGTTCCCTGTGGAACATCGATCGGGGCTGTGCAGTGATCCCTACTTCCCCATGGCATCAGGGGCGGATCTAGGCATGGGCATGGGGGCAATGCCCCCCTAAAAGCCCAGACTGCCCACCAAACACGATGGCATGCAAAACAACCCAAGATATTTCAAATTAAGGTGCTTACAATTAAAATGATTTGAAACACTACAGTATTGCTACTAACTACAACTGTCACACCACTAAACCAACAGCATTTCATCATTGAAAACAGAAAACTCTCTGAGTCAGACCTTTAACTTTATGCATGCTGTGTGTCTGTTGCAGCTTCAACAACTGATGTTATTATTGATGCTTTACTTGACTAATGAAGTCATGTAACCGAAAACGCGAAGCGACACGGGCGTTTTCTCCTGCCCCCCAATTGGGAAATGTTACATCCGCCCCTGCATGTCATGCTCATATGGGCGGCGGTGGCTCAGGGGTTAGAGTGACCGGATGGGAACTGCCAGGTTGCCAGTTCGAACCCGGGCACTCCCCCCAGAGATAGTGTTTGTATAGCAAATGGTGCTCTATAAAGGCATAAATACCATTGATGCCTGCTAATGTCAAGCTAGCTAACTCCAGAAAACACCAATGCTCCTATCAATCAACATCACCGGATAATCGGAAAAAAACCCAGATGTCCTGAGGGTCCATTTGGTTTCATTTTAAGCTCTCAAGAGTTAAATTATATTTAATTAATTCTGAGGCCTACCTAATTTTCAAGAATCTACACATTTAGAAAATGTAGAAAAAAATGCTAATTTGACCAACAATTTGCCAGTTATCTCTCCTAAATTAGTTCGAGAGACTAAACTCAACATCAAATGGTATAAAAATGGTTGAAAACCACTGCTTTAGCACATTCCCGTGCATTTTGGAAGTGCCACTAGTGCATTTTGGTTTTTGGCAGTTGGCAACACTGTTTAGAGTTGGTCAGCATATTAGTCCGCCGTTATGATGGGTGGTGGACGACAGTGCATGTTGTCGATGCAGTCTTGGTTAACTAAGGAAGGAGACGCCAAGTCAAATCCGGTTTGATATGAATAATAAAGCCTTGAACCTTGAAGATGTGACATTTTTTATATCACTCTGTGCCACCAATCATGCTGCACTAGATCTATCCCTTAAACATATTTCGTCCTTAAAAAATATCAGTAGCTGCCGGCAAATTAGCTCAACCATTCCATCCTACATGTGTAACCTCGCAATTTCTCCCGTGAGCCAACAAAGAAAAAGGAAACAGAAAAAAAGTATACAGCTCCCCCGAGTGCTGCTGCTTCGGTCTGGAACTTTTTAGAAGGGTCAAATGCAAGCAGTATAAGTGCTCAAACGGCGGCTGTAAGTGCGAGGGCATTAGAAGTCATTTATTCCGAGGTATTATTATTCGCTATCCGTAATTATCGTCCCCTTTTGCCTTTGTAGGGTGGCTCCGGAGGTACAGAGAGAGCTCCATTTGTCCTCTGTCCTCTTTTATTATTTTCCTCTCTCCCCACTAGTCCCACAGCAGGGAAGCTATACACACTGCTGGAACAGATGGCGTTGGAAATACTGCTGCAGAATCACAACCACTTTAGAGTATTGTGTGTGTGTGCGTGTGTGTGTGTGTCTGTGTGTGTGTGTGTGTGCGCGCGTGCATGCCTGTGTGCATGCATGCACGGAAGCCACAATAGTGTGAACATTACAGCCAGTTAGCAAATGAAGTGTGTTCATCTGTATGTGTTTGTGTGCGTGCGTGTGCGTGCGTGTGTGTGTGTGTGTGCGTGTCTGTGTGTGAGGGAGACAGAGCGCACACACACACACAGCTGCAGTGAGCGCCGAGCAGGAGCTAACAATCTCATCTCCCGCGGAGAGGAGGAGGAAAGCGGTGCGTGTGGAATAATCAAGTGGATATGACTCTCGCCGAGACACCATCTGAACTCGCTGAAACAAACAAAGGCGGCGAAGATATTTATCCCAGCGCTTAGAGTCTCTGCTTTTTTTAAGAAGGGGAGGGGGAAAATAATAAGTAACGCTTTAGAGCGGGAGGAAGGGAGGGAGAGAGAGAGCGGAGCTGCCGCCGAAGCAAACTGTTAATGGTTCCCTCTAAGAAGTGAAATAATAACCTCCTCTCGCCGTCTTGCTGTGCATTGCAGAGGGGAAAAGGAGGGCTGGTTGGGGTGGAATATCGATTCGATATGCAGTATATATCGTGCTTAGTAGAGTCCAGAGCCTTATAGTAGGAAGAGTTGTGTCATTACGTGGGCCCAGGCTCAGTCTTGTGACCTCATGGAGAAGCTGATGTGTCTAATCGCGTTTGGAATACAGTATATTATTTGAACGAGGTCGCCACAAATATTGACAATTTTAGGTATATATACAACATGACAAGTGTTTTAAGCAATTGTTCTGTGACAACTATCATCTCTGTAATGTGTTCGATGTGCTATTATTAATAAACAAACTAAAATAAAGGGATTTAAAGCAATTAAAGCTGGGCTGTTACCTGAGTGCAAAGCTTTTCTGCCTACTTCCCAAGAGCACCCAGCTAGTCTTGCAGTCTAGAAAATAACCTGTGACATGTTTTCTTTAATTTGGCTGCATTTGCAAATAGTCATTACTACACAGTGATTGTTCACACGTTGTCTGTCCACTGGATTCCATTAGATCCATTCACTGTGGTAAGGGCTTTGACACCCTGCCTTCCCAGTAGCGCGAGACGCTGTAGACTAGCCCTATGAAGTGAACAGGAGTGTCAGAACTCTGTCTCTAGATGGCACTGGTAGAGTCACATACATACCTTGCTGTTGGGGCAGGTGTTGGCCCGGTGGGCAGTTATAGGGCAGGGGAGTGGCGGAGGGCCGGTAGTGGTGCTGCTGCTGCTGCTGCACAGCAGAGCACTGGGTATAGCCAGCAGGCGCACAGTAACACGTCGTCACCTACAAGACCATACACAGTTGGTTAATATTCAGAACGGGAACCCCTTTTGAGGGCAACTTACGTATCAAGCAACTTAAAAAAAACTGCCTTGGGGGGTCACATAAGCTTGAGTAGACTATAAAAGGAACAAAGTTGTTTTCAAAGTGAAATATTCCTTTAATAGGTCTCACCCACAGCTTTCATTAAAGATGGAGTGTCATGATTTTTTTTTCAACCCTAAAACATGACCATCAACTGTTATATGAGGAGATTTTTTTTTATAAATGTGTTTGTTAAATTCTCGTTTTTACATGGGCTCCTCCACCAGTTCATTAAGTATCCCTGGTTTGCCTGGTGGGTGGTGATGGGTGGAGATCCACCTGAACTGAAGCCACACCTACAGCTTTAGTTGTATGATAGAGGGGGAGGGGTTAGGGGAGGGGATGATAATGTGATGTCACTATATTACTGTTTTTTTCATTGGCACGTTTGACTGGAAAGGTTCATCCCCCAGGAAGAAGCATTAAATAGAAAGGAAAGACATCATTGCACATGAAATACACACCAAGAGATCTAATTACATACTGCTGTCACCTCTTAAACATGCATACAAAAATCATACATACAAAAATCACAGCCCTCTATCTTTAATAATGATCAAGGGGAGGAGTTAGGAGAGGGATCGCATTTTGTGATGTCACTAAAGCAATGTATTTCGCAGGAGCCTTCTGGTTGCGTTTGGCTAGTGATCAGGTTGCGAATAGTTGCTTACTCTTCAGGGGCCTTTCAGCTTTCAGGAAGAAACCAAAAATTACAGCTACTGCCCACATACCACTTGGAAATCGCTGACTTTGCCCGATTCATCCATTAATTCTTTGGAGCAACGTGTTCAGTCCACCAACAGCCATGCAGGGAACTTCGGTATTAAGAGGCATTCGAGATGATAAACACTCGGCATTCCAAATCTAAATCCACCTCCAGATGGAAATGAAAAAGAGGGATTTGGGAAGCTAAACATTAAATCGTTGCCATCGGCGGGCACGCCGAAACCGTTTAATCTAAGGCCTAAACTAAATTCTCCTTTTCTCTTTCAGAAATAAGCGTCACGCAAAAGAGTAGCTGGTCTACAAACTCGAAACCTGGAACGAATCGACCTTCTTTGAGCTAGTTCTGTATAGAGTCCTGAAAAGTAACAGTTTTGGAAATACAAATATGACGTTTTCCACACGATAGAGACAGAATAACGTTTCTATTGCAGCGCTTTACTATAGATTACTTTAATGGAGTAAATCATGAGTCCAGATTGACAGGTTTAAGTCGATTTGGGGATAAGCTTGATTCCCAGGATGTCATTTTTCGTCCATGCTGCACAAAAAGTAACGCCTGGACTAACTCATTGGCCTAGAAGAGAAGGGACTGGCTGTTGACTGACAGATTGGAGAGATCCAATCAGGGCAGCCCCCTATCTGCCCGCTATACATATCAAACTTGGAGGGGTTGTTGTAGTTAAACAGGTTTGGAATCACTGCTAGAGTTGTACAAATCTCTCATTATGGCAGTGGTTTTCAACTTTTTCCATATACCAGGGCCCACTATTTATTCTGCATTTTAGCCACGGACCACTATTTGATGCTGAGATTAGTCTAGTTTTTAGTCTCTGACCCAAAACTAAGGATTGTCAAGTTCGTCTCCACAATTTATGAGAGATAACTGGGAAAGCGTTGGTCAAAACAACAATTCTTCTAAATTTTCTAAATGTGAAAATTAAGCAATTCAGATGTCTGAATATAATTTAACTCTTGAGATCGTAAAATGATACGAATGATATGGTTTCATTTTACGATCTCAAGAGTTACAGATCTGTCCAGATCTGTCACCTGGAATCCTCTCAGGGGCCACTGGTGGTCCCCGGACCACTGGTAGAAAACCACAGCATTAGAGGGTCCATGGGACTAATTAAGTACTAGTTTGTAAGTCCTTGGTACCACTGAACCAAATGGAGGCGTTGGTACTGTACCTGTGGGACAGGCTGCTGGATGTAGGTGTGCTGCTGGACAAACGACTGGTTGACGGTGGGTCCGGAGGGTGGGGGGTGGTAGGCTGCGGCGGGGGGCCCCGGCGGTGCTGGGGTGGTGGCAGGGTAGTGGTGGTGGGGGGCGCCGGGGTTGGAGGCCGTGCCATGGTGGTGGTGGTGGTGGTGGGAGTAGGGGCTGGCTGCAGCCGGAGCCCCCGGATGCCCTCCTCCTCCCCCGGGGTGGTGGGGGCCCAGCCCCCCCTGGAAGCCCCCCGCTGGGCCAGGCCCGGCCGCTAGCACATAGCCGGCCACCTGATGGAATGAATACTTACATTGGTGGATGCGTCGTTGTTAGAGGGTAGACATGAATGTAAGCAGTACAGTACAACAGTGGTTTTCAACCTTTTTCATACCAGGGCCCACTCTATGTATTCCGAATTTGAGCAACGGACCACCATTTGAAGATATTTTAGCCCCACAGACCCAAAACTAAAGATTTATTTTGTTTTTATCTACAATTCCAGGCTGGATTTCAGAGAAAACAAAAACAGCCAAACTTAAAGATCAAAATGACCATTAATCTTCAGATGATTAATATTTTAACTTTAATGTAGAAGATTAATGTAGAAGATTAATGGTCATCTTGGTCTGTATATTTGACTGTTTTGTTTCCCAAACCCAACCTGGAATTGTGGACAAAAACAAAATAAATCATTAGTTTAGGCATCTGTGGGGCTAAAACATCATCAAATGGTGTTCCATGGCTCAAATTCTGAATAAATAGTGGGCCATGGTATCAAAAAGGTTAAAAACCCCTGATATGGAGAGAGCAAAGCCTCAAACCTGCTGCAGAGGAGGAGGCGGTGGTGGGGGAGGTCCGTGGATGAGGAGTGGGGAGGGGGAGGCGTGGTGGTGATGGTGGTGGTAGACGGGGGCCGGGGTGAAGTGGTGGTGGTGGTGGTGAGGGTCTGGACCCTCGCCGGGCGGATGCTGCTGCTGCTGCCTTGCTTGCAGGCTCACATGGCTGAACTGTGTGCTCAGGGATTCGGGCTGACAGGGAAAAAGAGAGTTGTCAGGGGAGGATCTAGGCATGGGCATGAGGGGGGGGGGGGGGGGGGGGGGGGGGACACGGACGATGAAGTCGCCCCCATACCGTAAAATGTAAAATCGTGAAAATCATAAAATGATACTGAGAGTTGTATTCCTTTACGGTACGTAACAAATACAACACAGCATTATGGGAGCTGTGGTGCAGAGAGCAATCATGATCGAGCAGGAGTGCGTCTTGGTGCACGTGATGTTGGCTTGTTGTGTGTGTGTGACTGTGTGTGTGTGTGTGTGTGTGTGTGTGTGTGTGTGTGTGTGTGTGTGTGTGTGTGTGTGTGTGTGTGTGTGTGTCCAACGTAAAATGTCATATAAATGACAGATAAATATTAGAATTGGTAGTCAAGTACTGTACATATTAGTGTAGTGCAGGGGTTTTCAACCATTTTCACACCAGGGACCACTATCTATTCTGCATATTAGCCAAGGACCACAATTTGATGTTGAGTTTAGTCTCTCGGACCCAGAACTAAGGATTGTCATATTTACCACTCTTTTAAACCACAATTTTAAATCACAATACTGCATTTGAACGTGTGACTCAGAAAAAGTGCTATGGATTTTCACGTTTGTGTCCACAATTTAGAGAGATAACTGGTACAACGTTGTTCAAAATAAGAATTCTTCTACATGTTCTAATTGTGTAGATTCTTTAAAAAGAAGTATTTTAGATGTTTAAATATAATTTAACTCTTGTGCATTTGGTTTCATTTTACAAGCTCAAGAGTTACCAATCTATAAGGGTCCATTTGGTTACCAACTGTCCATCATTTAGCTGGGGGACCACGTAGAATCCTCTCAGGGACCACCGGTGGTCCCCGGACCACCTGTTGAAAACCCCTGATCTATGTCATCAGCTCACATTCAGGTCCGACAGGCGGACGGAGAAAAGGGACATCTTTTTGGTCATGGATTATTCAGAGTCAACATCTGGAAGCGACTTAATTATTAACGGACATTTTCCCCCGCCAGTGTAATTATCCCTGGAGACTTATCTGTGTGGCTGAAATCAGGTCAGAAAATAGGCTAACCGGCGGATGCCTGATCCACATACAGTAGGAGAGTAATAAGTTCAACAGGACACTTAAAGCCCTATTTTTTACTTGGATGCACCTCGCGGCCCGCCAGTCACCCCTGAAAGTAAACTTACTGAACTTTTTCTTCTCAGATTAGAAATGTATTACTGCCAAGCAACGCAGCAAAGTATTAATCCGCCCCGAACTTCACCTGCTGAATGGATGCGTTTGGGGACATCTTCACTGTTCAGCAAACTGTCGGAACTAATATATGACTGCTTTTTAATAAATATGTCCTGATACTGTACCAGGCACAAAAATGCATCTGCTGACAGGCTCGTTTTTTTTTTTTTTTTTTTTTTTTTTTTTAACAGCTGAATCGGACTGGCTTATTAGCCAAGCTATGGGTATGGGCCCTTATTTGTCACATGGGGTCATGATGGCATCAGCAAATGTGTCAGTCTAACCAGAGATCCGACACAGGGATACGGTGTTGACACTTTGGCAGGTAAATGAAATTCTGGGGCATGTGGAGTTTTTCCTTCCAAACTGCAAGTGCACGTTTGAGTGAGGAGTGTGCTATACAACACAGGATATACTGTATGCATGTAGCTGATGGACAAAACCTGTTTCTTCATCCTAAAACCCAGCAGTTGTGTTTGGGGAATAGTCTATAATTGCAAGGGGGGAAAAAGTTTTGATTTCAAACCAAAATCAAGGATTAATTACATTTGGATTTGGAGTGAGGCCTAGTGTTGGCCTGACAGCAGGCTCCACTAAGCAAGCAGCTATAGCCCCAAACACCAGGATTTACCCAGCAAAAAAACAACAGCCACCAGACCATATCTGACCAAAGCAGGCAGCAACAGCCATCAAACATCAGGCTATCAACAGGAGGATATTCAGCCAATTCTAAACAATATAGACCGGTGGTCCGGGGACCACCAGTGGTCCTTGAAAGGGTTCCAGGTGGTCCCCAGCTAAGTTGTTTAACCAGATGTAACTCTTGAGAACGTAAAAATGAAACCAAATGGACCCTGGCAGGTCCATTTGGTTTCATTTTTACACTCTCAAGAGTTAAAATATTCATCATGTGAATTAGTCCTAATCTACACAACTAGAACATTAATGGTCATGAACAGAAGCAAAGGAAATCTTTAGTTTGGGGGGTCTGTGGGGCTAAAATGTCCTCAAATGGTGGTCCGTGGCTCAAATGCTGAATAAATGGTGGGCCCTGGGATGAAAAAGGTTGAAAACCCACTTCAATGTTACCAGATAACCCTCAGTCAGAATTCCGACTTAGTAAATTCATAAATATTAAAACAAGCGGAACTATATGCAAGCTCATGCTGTGTGCGTAGTGAGCTCCTACGTTGGCTACTCTCACTATGAATGCCGTTGTGCCTACAGATATGTTTACTTGCCCATTGGTGTGGGGCCTGTGGGCACAAAACACGATCAAAAGCGCTGTTGTTTTTCCCTTTAGTTCAGATGCTCAGCCAACTCCAGTTAAAGGACCGTAACAGCTGTCATGTTTGCTGCGTTTGGCCATGAGCTGTGAATGTTGTTAGAGATAGAGCCAACCCACATTGTGCAATATTTATGCATTTTAATTGACTAGACTGGTGCCCGTCGGGAGCAATGACGTAAATCGAGTTTGCTGCGGGGTCGGTCAGATGTTTTTTTTTTAGAGATAAGATTGCGGGATGGACGCATGGATTTGGTCGCATTCATTGTAAGATGTCATTATGGTTGCTTTTGAATACATTTTTCAAGAGATTGATTTGAAAAAATTCTGGCCTGAAAATAGTCAATTACCGAGGTATTCAGGATTCCGTAACATTTTAATGACTATGGATAAAACGTCCTTTAAGGTGCCGTCGGGGCTTGAGAAAGGGCTTTCAATCAGAACACATCCTTGACACGATGAAGCTGGTTTTATATCTTCACAGCCAGCCGCTACAAAGGCTGGCATTTTTTTTAATAATGTCTTTTGAATAACTCCGGGAACGGGAAAGGGGGCCTGAGGGCAAAACGTTGCCGCATTGGCCTCACGGCTCTGCGAATCTCAATACATTTTAACAAGCTCAAAATTAAAGTCGTGCCAACTACCCTACTACAGTGATGTAGTCTAGTATCCTGTATATCCTGTATACAGCATGCAGATAGCAGAAACTATCTACAACCGCTCTGTCAGCACACACACAAACAAACAAGCCATTATAGCACAATTTTTACTGATGTAAATACAATATCAGTGAATTAGTGCGTGCTAGTGGCCCCCTACGGTCGTGGCCGTATGGCCAGTCCGACCCTGAATGGCGATGACAAATACGAAATCTTGGACCAGAAGTAGGCAGAAATGCATTGGAGCCAGGGAACAGCCCAGCTCTAATGATCTAAAAATCCCTTATTTTAGATTGTTTTGTAGTAGTACTACCACATGAACATTACGGGAATATTAGTTGTTACTGTACAATGGTAACAGTTGGCATGTTGCTCACATGCCTAAAAAAGCTCTTGTTTGCACTACCCTTGTTGAAACAATATATTTCCGACTTCAGTGTTATCTCTAATGAGGCTGAATGAATTACAGCAGCTCAACAGCTCGGTTTCTGACTCCTCAATGTCGCAACTCTGACACCACTGACCTGCGAGAGGAGGTGATTGGAGGAGGGCGCTTGTTGCTGGTGGTGGTGGTGGTGATGTGGTATCTTGGCCTGCTGTGGCCGGCTGCCAACAAACATATGGCCGTGGCTTCCTCCGGTAGCGGCCGTAGCAGCAGTGGGGTTGTAGAGCACGGCACTGCCGTCGGAATTCACCAGAGGCAGGCCTGCAGATAGTCAACATGGACGACGTGCACACGTGAACAAATTGGTTTTAAAAATCCATGGTGTTACACCTCATCTCCAGTAGGCGCTGGGTTGTGCCTTGAACAATAGTCGATCTACAAGCTCTCTCGCTTGCCTGAATCGCTATATTAGTGTGTCGTAATGACACACTGACGCCAGTGTTTTCTTTTCCCATAAAATATCCAATGTTTTGGGACTGAAAGGCAAAATAAACGTCATTAAATGTTGGTCCTTGTGTGCTCAAACACTGAATAAATAACATGCCTTGATATGAAATGGGCTGAAAACCCACAATTCTGTGTGTGTGTGTGTGTGTGTGTGTGGGGGGGGGGGGGGGGGGCTTTGGCTCCGGAGAAAATCTCCTGTAACATCATCCTATGACAGGCACAGTAAAATGACACCCCCAAGGGATTAAAAATATGAAGTATTTTTAAATTAAAGGACATTATGTGTTTTAAATGTTCAATTGTAGTTATAGAGGACAAGTATAATGTATTAATCCATATGAGGCTTATTAGCCTGGGATCCTTTAAAAAATGTCTATTGGTCACCCCCCCCCCCCCCCCCCCCCCCCCCCCCCCCCCCCATGGCCCCCCAGGCAAACTGCCTAGTCTGCCTAATGAAAAAAAACAAAAAAAAAAACGTGTGTGCGCGGCCGGGCGGACAGGACACCAACCTGTGTGCGTGTTGACCAGGACGGTGGCGGTGGTCCCGGGGGGAGGCATCATCACTCCCGACGGCGTGCTCTCCAGAGGCACCAGGTAGAAGTTGGTGGCGGTGGCGCTGGGGTGGTGGTGGTGGTGGTGGTGTGGGACCACAGCGGAGGAGGAGGAGGAGGAGGAGGGTGCAGCTGTCGCCGCCGCTGCAGGCTGCTGCAGCGGCAGCACGCCGGTCTTGTCGGCGGCCGCCATTTCGGGGCGACAGGGGGAGGAGGACGTTTTGGCCTCGGCTGTGTTGTTGTGGTTGTTGTTGGGCAGAGAGGCGGCGGTGTTGGGCGGTGGGACCGGAGGAGCAGGAAGCTGTAGGGGCTGAGGCTGGTGGGAGCGAGAGAGAGAGCTGGACGAAGACGAGCCCACACTGGAGGATTCAGACCCTGTGGGGAGGAATAATAAGGATGTTGGGATGTTAGCTCCATATTTAAAACCGTTTAGACCTTCTAGGACAGTGGTTTGACACCAGGGACCACTAATCATTCAGCATTTGAGCCACGGACCACCATTTGAGGACTTTTTTAGCCCCACAGACCCCCAAAACTAAAGATTTGTTTTGCTTTTGTCCACAATTCCAGGCTGGATTTTGGGTAACAAAACAGTCAAACACACAGATCAAAATGACCATTAATCTTCTGCATTCTCTGGTTGGGTAGATTTGGGCTAATTCAGATGATGAATATTTTAACTCTTGAGAGTGTAAACATGAAACCAAATGGATTATTATTATAGTATTATAATAACTCAAAAATACAGTAAAATAATCTGCATATCAGCGCCCCCACCACCTCATGACATTGTGGTGGATTGTGGATTGAGGCTCAAACTATTAGAAATAAGTTTGAGAGACTTAAAATATAAAATATGATATTAAGTATTAAAAACGATTTCAGGAATGTACAGTATGTTATTTGTGTTTAAACTCCTGCAAACGCACATATACAAGACCATCATGTTCACTGTTATGGTGAGCGTAATTAAATTTTAACAACCAAATCATTGTGAATGTAAAAAATGGCACAAATGTATACAAAACAAATCAACACCACCAACAACAACCATTCAATCTGTATCGGAGAGGCGAGATACGGCAGTGGTCTGATTTTAAGCAGACATGCAGCGCCATAATGCATAAAAATGTGGTCTGTGTGGGCGAAAGAGAGAGACAGAGAGAGAGATGAGAACAGCTGTGAGGAAAGGCAGCCATTCGACTCATACACGAGACAAATAAAATAAAAATATAGCTGCAAGCAGCAATAAAACGGGATCAAGCAAGCAGCAATAAGGAGTAAGAACAATACGCACAAATAAGCCATAGAAACATGGGAGCCTGAACTTCAGAAATACATCAGGTAATTATGTGTGAGACTGACTCACATTGTAATCTGGTGTGACTGAGTGAATGATTGGTGAGCTGTGAGTGAGTGGTGAACTGAGCTATGAACTGTCATTAGTGACAACATGGCCGAATAGTGACAGTCAAACAGCCTTGCCCAGCCATGAGGCCCATAGGGCAGGTGCCTATCTCCTGTTTCTGTAGCATGAGGCAGCTTGATGTACAAGTACACCCTCTGGACATGACGCTAGTATGACACAGGGTCTTACCCCCAATCCATCCCTTGATGCTGAGTGCCAAGCAGGGAGGCATTGGATCCCGTTTTTAGAGCCTTTGGTATGACCCGGCCGGGAATCGAACCCCGGCCTCCCAGTCTCAGGGCGGACACTCTAACCACAAGGCCACTGATTTGGTGAATGAGTAAATGATTGGTGAGCTGTGAGTGAGTGGTGAACTGAGCTGTGAACTGTCATTAGTGACAACATGGCCGAATAGTGACAAAACACAACATGGCCGAATGGTGACAACCACCATTACATTGAGTTTTACCTGGGTTACACATAGAACCATGAACTTAGATGTAGAAGACCACATGAGATTGTGCATGATTGACTCATATTACTAGGTGTCCGTGCGGGATTTGAACCCAGGAACTCTCATTTCCAAGTCATGCGCTCTACCAATGAGGCTACCCAACAGACACAAGACGTACTGGAAACAACACACACATTCAGTGGACTGCTTGGTAAATGGTAAATGGTGCATTTATATAGCGCCTTTATCCAAGGCGCTTTACATAGATTGTGCATCACATTCACCCATTCACACACACATTCATACACTGATGGCAGTGGGACAGGGACACATCGACACTAACTCTGCAGGAGCCCGGGATCGAACCGGCAACCTTGTGGTTACCATCCGGTTACTCTACCTCTGAGCCACTACCGCTCCTTAAATATGCACAAATAAGCCATAGAAACATGAAAGAAATACATCATGTGATTGTGGAAACACAGCAGGGTTTTTGGAGACTCAGACTTTGTATTGTCAGCAGTGGGACTTGAACCCTCAATCTTGTGTTCCGAAGTCAGGCACCCTACCGACTGAGCTATCCTGGCACAATGATTTGCTTAGTTGTTGTCATCAATGAAACAACCCAACAACACGCCACCAAGCAGTAAGCAATATGAACAATATGCACAATTCAGCAGTCAGAGGGTGGAGCTTAGTGGTCAAAGTGACAAATGGAAACTAGAATATTCGCAATTTAAAAAATTGCAAAGTGTGGTTGCCGTTGTCGCTTGCCCCCGCAGCTCCCCCCCATATTGTCACTTGCCCCCCGCAGCCCCCCCCATACTGCACACTGCGGTGCAGTATGCCCCCCCCCCATACTGCAGTACAGTATGCCCCCCCCATACTGCAGTACAGTATGCCCCCCCCCATACTGCAGTACAGTATGCCCCCCCCCATACTGCACACTGCGGTGCAGTATGGCCCCCCCACACTGCACACTGCACACTGCGGTGCAGTATGGCCCCCCCACACTGCACACTGCGGTGCAGTATGGCCCCCCCATACTGCACATTGCGGTGCAGTATGGCCCCCCACACTGCGCACTGCGGTGCAGTATGGCCCCCCCACACTGCGCACTGCGGTGCAGTATGGCCCCCCCACACTGCACACTGCGGTGCAGTATGGCCCCCCCATACTGCACACTGCGATGCAGTATGGGCTTCAGCCAGCAGGCGCCCTCGTTCCGTCCAACTCCCGACCCCGTTGGCAACTACACCATGGTACATAGCGTTGTACAAAACGGTTTTCACACCTGCTTGTATAGCAAGCACCATGCAGCTCTAATGAGTGCTCCATCTCTGGTGTGTGTGTGTGTCTACATCAGTTCCCATTGTTGTACAACCAGAGGAATATAATTAAAATAGAGCTTGGAATTGAAATGATAGTTTAATAATCTCTAATTAAAAGTGGAACGATACAGCTTAAAATTGGAACGATACAGTTTAATAATCTCTGACTAATATTGGAATGATACAGTTTGAAATTGTCGCAATACAGTTTACTAATCTAAAAATGGAACGATACAGTTTGTAATTGAAACAATATAGTGTACTATTCTCTGACTAAAATTGGAACGATACATCTTAAAATTGAAATGATAGTTTAATAATCTCTCACTAATATTGGAACAATACAGCTTGAAATTGGAACGATGTAGTTTACTACTCTCTGAGTAAAATTGGAATGATACAGTGTGAAATTAGAACAATACAGTTTACTAATCTCAGACTAAAAATGGAACGATACAGTTTGAAATTGGAATGATACAGCTAAATTGTTCGAATTTCAGTCAGAAAAGATTAGAACGATGCAGTGCTTTGTGCTTTATAGCAGTGGTTTCCAACCTTTTTGAAACCACGGCCCACGACCTAAAGGACCCACAATGCAATGCAATCTAGCTAGCCTGAAAAAAACCCCACATATATTTATATATATTAAAGGTGTTGGCGTTAACACGTTAATGCGTTAACGCATTAATGCATTAATCTCGTGTTAACACAGCCGTGCGTTAATGGCGTCAAAAAAAATTAACGCGAGATTAACACACTGACGATGGCTGTCCTCGGTGCGGCAGGCCACAGAAGTACTTTACGTCCACACACAAACACAGTGATGGTGTGTACAAAAAATGCAAACGGCTTGTACAACAAACATTTGTTGTGCAAATCAAAAATCCAGCCAGAAAATCAGGCATGAGCATTTTTCAAACTGCTTAAAATGGCAGACACTCTGGGGGTGGAGCTTACCGGTCAATGTTACAGATGTGTTCCACATGAATCAAGGAACATGTAGAAACAAGTCCCATGATTTTTGGCCAAACGAGGCCCGAGTTATGGTTTTTCAAATGTTTCAGTTTCAAAGAATTGTTATAGCGCCCCCATTTGAGCAATTGGAGTAAGACTGGTTTTGCTGCTATTTGGCATCCCCTCTACCAAACTGTAAAATCTCATAAACAGATTACTTTGCATGTGTAGATTAGGGATAATAGAAGAATTTTCACAAACAAGCAATTTTCATTGGCTCGTTAAAAACATCATTTTTTTCACTGAAAACAAAATTCACACCCATTCATGTTTGTATGGCTTCAAAGTTCATGTGTAGGTCATTGTTATGCATTTTGATCAAAGATTGTAGGAGAAGAGACATTTTAACTGTTTTACATATAATTCAAGATGGCGGTTCATCTAAAGGTCAGAGGTCAAAAGTAAGAATACAAAAGTTGTTCGGCATAAGCAGACGCATAAGTGAATATAAGTTACATTTCTGAGAGTCGAGCAGTTCATGAGTTATGAGTGTTTAAAGTTTGCAATTTCAGTTGAGTGCTATAGCGCCACCATTTGGTCACAGGCTTCGCATCATCACCGTTTGGCATCACCCTCTACCAGATTACCAATTTTCGCGAAAACCGACTGCACGGTTCAGCCAGAACAGCTATTTCTGGTGGAAGGAGGAAAAAAGAGACAAAAACAAGAAGGGATCAAGGTCCACTTCGTGGACTGCTTGATCCCTTAATAAAAGCAACCTCCCTGTGAAAGATGGAAGGTCTTTTTAACATAATGAAGAGCAGAGTCAAATAAGTGCCAGAAGGGAAAAAAGCAGCGCATATCTTCCCTGTTTGCATGCCCGTGTCAGAGATGAAAGTATTATAATAATTACGGCAGAGCGAAAGAAGACAATTTTTCCGGCCGCGCAAATGCCGTTTGCAGTATTGATACTTTTTCTTAAGTAGACAAAAAGTACTTTTCCCCACCACTGCCCATGATGCACTTGGAGGGAACGGCGCAAAACTTTATCTCAGCGCGGCGGCCTATAGGAGTTATAAATTATGCAACGGAACGGCGCCGCTTTATTCCACCTCTGTCACGGTTTTCGGAGCGCCTCCTCCATCACTGATATTGTATTCACCCCCCCCCCCTCCCACCACAGACCCCCCACCACAATGCATCCTGCTGAGAAGGAAAGAAGAACCGTCAGTAAAGACAGACGGAGAGCTTCCCGCTACAGCACAGCACGCATGAAGACTCTATTTGGCGTAAAGACTCAACTCCAACTCCACAAAAAAAAGTAACAATGTGTGCAAAATATAATTCATCCAGGGGTGGATCAAGGCATGGGCAAGGGGGGGAAATGCCCCCCTAAATGCCCTGACTACCCCACCAAACATGATGGCATGCAAACAACCCAAATTTCAAAGATATTTTAAATTAAAGTGCTTATAATCAAAATGATTTGAAACACTATGCTACTAACTATACAATTGTCACACCAGTAAACACCATTTTATCATTGAAAACAAAAAAAAACCTCAGACCTTTAGCTTCATGCATGCTGTGTGTCTGTTGCAACTTCAATAACGGATGTTATTATTGATGCTTAATTGCCTAATACGTCCTGTAACTGAAAATGGTATGGGTGCGGCCGCCCCATACCTTTTTTTCTTTTCTTTTTTTGCTTTTTGCAATATTTGTTTTTTATTTGTTTGTGCCTTTGAGTTATAGTGAGTTATAGTGAAGATAGACAGGAAAGAGAGACAGAGAGAAGGGGAGAGACATGCAGCAAAGGTCATCATGAATGAGACTCAAACATGTGACACGCTGTCAGGCGAGATTGAAAAATCGAAAAATGTTTTTTTTTAATAGTTTTAAAAGGCAATGGCCATTTATGATCTGTATGATCTGCAGGTTTGACTCTTTTGTTTCTGAAATCCAGCCTGGAATTGTGGACAAAAGCACACAAAATCTTTATTTTTGCGGTCTGTGGGGGCTAAAACATCCTCAAATGGTGGTAGTCCATCCGTGGCTCAAATGCTGAATAAATAGTGGGCCCTGGTATGAAAAAGGTTTCAAACCCCCTGCCGTGTATATACTTGCCTGTTTTGGAGAGCCTCCCGGTGGTGGTGCTCTTGCTGCTGGCGGTGCTGTCTCCTCGGTGCAGCATGCCGGTGGTGCCGGCGGTGCCTGCGGTGGAGGTGGAGGTGCCTCCGAAGCTGCTGGCCTTGGTGAAGGGAGGCCGCGCCAGCTGCGCCGTGAGGCGGTGGGAGCTGTCGGAGCTGTCGGTGCTGCTCCACGGACGCAGGCCGCCGCAGTACGCCTCCGTCTCTGAGCTGCTCTGGCGGCTGGCGCCCGACCGGCCGCCGCTACGCAGACTGTATAGTGGAGAGAGGGGGGGGAAAAAAGGGACAGACGAATCAGTGTCTGTGTGTGTGTTTGTGATGGGGGTTGGGTTCATAATATATCTTCTTCTTAATAAGATGTTTAAAATCAAAAACATTCAGGACGACTGTCAAGCCAATTTTACTCTGTGGCTCTGAGACGCTTTCAGAGAAACTGAGCGGTTTGATGCCACCCTGTCCCTGACCAGTGTTGTTACACTACTTATTAGTCCCTGCCAAAAGTAACTACTTAGTCGCACCCACACCATATTCTCTTGCCCCCACAACTGGGAAATGTTACATCCGCCCTTGGTGACCATGGTCAAAAAGGATGCTGATGTGTGGAAGAGTGTAGCAGAAGTCCATCTATTAAAACTAAACTTTTTTTCTTATTAGAATGCATGCGTCGTTGTGTTCCCACCGAGGAGAACACCATGGCTGATCTCGAAGACCAAACAAATTACGTATTCCTCGATCATCAACCTTAAAAAGTGTCCAAACAAACTGCATGCATGCACTGTTATGCAGTACGTATTAGAGCAGTGGTTTTCAACCAGTGGTCCCTGAGAGGATTCCAGGTGGTCCCCAGCTAAATGATGGGGCAGTTGGTAACCAAATGGACCCTTATAGATCTGTAACTCTTGATATCGTAAAATGGAAGGGTCCATCTTACGCTCTCAAGAGTTAAATTATATTTAAACATCTGCAACAATTACTTAATTGTCAAGAATCTACACAATTATAAAATGTAGAAGAATTGTTATTTTATTTTATCTACCAAAACTTGAAAATCCTTAGTTTTTTGTGGTGGCCCGTGGCTAAAATGCAGAAAAAATAGTGGGCCCTGGTATGAAAAAGGTTGAAAACCACTGTATTAGAGGGATCTCTGGACAGCATGCGTATATGTTTGGAGAAGTGCTTGTCCGACCGTCTTCACAGCTCGTATCGCATGTCGCTCAGAGCCCAAGGGAGCGCAGTGTACTCCAGCATGCAGCGGAACGGTTGAGTGGCTCTCGAGAGCACTAAAAAGCAGCCATACGTGCAGACGTTGACAAGTTAGCATCACAAGGAGCCATACAACGTGGTCCTTGACAACACCGTGAGCAGCACTGGGCCAAGCAATAGGCCTGCTGCGGTGACATAGTTCACAAATTGTATTCAGACACAGTCAAGACTGTGTTTTTGCCCCACAAACACAACAATGCATTTTCATGTTAGTGTCAAAAACATGATACTAGCAAGAAATGTATTTCTATCTTTTTCAAACATCTTTCCAAATACCTATAACAAAAAAAGGTTTAAATAATTATTTTCCTGCTCTTTTTTCACCAAAACATCATTGGGTCCTATTATTTAGACTTACAGGGCCATTGGTCAGGCAGGTTACACACAGTTTCAGGCACACACCTTCGCTAGAAACACGGAAACCCGAGTTCACATGCACAGACCCTGGCGCCATGCCCTTGTGATAGTCGGCACGAGCATCAATAATAACATCAGTTGTTGTTGAAGTTGCAACAGACACGCAGCATGAATAAAGCTATAGGTCTGACTCAGAGAGTTTTCTGTTTTCAATGATGAAATGCTGTTGGCCTAGTGGTGCCACAACTGTAGTTAGTAGCAGTAGTAGTGTTTCATATCATTTTAAATATTTTAAATATTTAAAGCACTTTAATTTGAAATATCTTGGGTTGTTTTGCATGTTTGGTGGGACAGACTGCCCATGCCTATATCCGCCCCTGGGCACGAGGGAGCATAGCGAGGACGGCGAGAGACATAATGAACCGAGCGGTTGTGTGACGAGGCGGAGTAGTACCGACCTGAACATGTGGCGCCTCTGTTGGCTGCTCAAGCACACCTCGCCATTCTGAGACCTGATGGGAGAGAGAGACGGGGGGAGGGAGTGAGGGAGTGAGGGCGTACGGTAATGCACCTGTCTGACATGCCGGGGTATGACAAGACCCCTCTGGGGGTGCAAAACCGACAGGTGAATTAAACAGGAACAGTTTCGTTCCAACGAACGCTGTGTAATTGCTGAATAATGTGACATTTATTTGACATTTTCACTTATTGGAAAGCTCAATGACTTTTTAGAGTTGCATTTTTTTAGAAGAACCCCCCATCGGATTTTCTACTTGTCGCACACAATTTCCAATTTACAGGTTCGAGTGACGGCCGCAATGTGTGCGTTGTACGAGAGCCAACTGTCAAGGACAACACCAAGGGGTTTTTTGCCTTAGGGGCTGAGGTTACCTGCATTGTCTATGGAAATAGTTAGCTCCCGCATAGGGCAGGACTTAGCTGGGAAGAAGTCGTGTCTGGATGCAAGACTGAGCTGACAAATATGCCTTTCAGATGTAATTGCTGTGTTATGGTCGGATAGAGACTATTCCCCCATGCTTTCTTCGTCATGTTACCGATATTAACATTTATTTGAAAATAAAATCAAACATCTTTGATGTCACAAATGTAACACGATGCTTACCTCTTATCGAGGACAAAATGGTCCCCCTGTGGATGACAAACAAAATGATGCTCAATTAGGTGGACACATCTCATTCTGTAGCATCACAGTACCTTTAATAATAAACTATATGCTGTATACTGTATGTGACTCATTTTGATACAGAGACAGTCAATGTGGAAGACTAAATGATCAGGACAGGAGACAAAAAGTTTTTTTTTTTTCTTTTTAAACTAATTCACGATCACATGACAAGGTAGACGTCAGGGGCGTTTTTGCTATTAGGCAGACTAGGCAGCTGCCTAGGGCGCCATGAGGGGAGGGGGGCGACCATGAGGGAGAGCACCATTTTAAAGGAGATTTTCCCTCCAGGGAAAATTTTGCCTAGGGCTCCAAATTGCTTAGAAACACCACTGGTGAATGTCAGAGCTGGAATCGACACGTAAATATGAATAAATGCTTTTTTCGTTACATCAATGACTTAGCCTCGGACCGAAGCGGTCACACATTGTTTTATACATTCACTTCTGAGAACAGGAAGACAAAAGTGGAGGATTGCCAGAACGCCAAAGCCATTTTAATTTGGCTCCAGGATTAGACAAGACTATTTTTAATGTATAGAAGCAGAAGCAATTAACAGCCCATATAGTGCACTGTACTTATAGGTGGCAGCATGCCCAGTGTTCGCACTCCAGGATTTTCTGCTGCTCTAATGCTGAAAGGGAACTTCAAGATC
>CM076988.1:15645238-15647738 GCA_039105355.1 Benthosema pterotum
CTTGCACTCTCCCAGAAATATTAGCTAGGGTCAGATTACTGTACCAGACTACCACAGAAGACTATAAAACCTCAGGCACTCCCTGCGGACCTGTTGGGAATCGCTATTGGGAATGACAAACGGACAATACGGTGGTTATGTTCAAGTGAGGAAAATAATGATGCGTTTTTCTCTGTGATCTCGCCCAGGGTGTTGAGGTTAATTAGAGGAAAAAACAAACAAACAGCGAAACTCAAAGAGCCACTTAATAACAATGACCGATTTATGACCAAAAAATAAGGCCCTGCCGGTGGTAATCCTCTCTGCATACATTAATACCAAATCGCTATGGCAATTAATCCACCAGATTAGTGTTTTTTTATTAAGCACCTGAACGAGAGATTAATTTGATCAGAAAATTAAACAAGACGGCACATTTTGGCTCTTAGAAAGTAACATTACTGCTCGTAATAATGCTTACAGACACTAGACTATTGCAGATATTATACAGATTTTTCAGAAAAAAATAGAATCTAGTGTCAGAAACTAGAAGCTAGTGTCAGAAACTAGAATCTAGCATCAGAAACTAGAATCTAGCATCAGAAACTAGAATCTAGTGTCAGAAACTAGAATCTAGTGTCAGAAACTGGAATATAGTGTCAGAAACTATAGAATCTAGCATCAGAAATTAGAATTTAGTGTCATAATCTAGCATTAGAAACTAGAATCTAGAGTCAGAAACTAGAATCTAGCGTCAGAAACTAGAACCTAGCGTCAGAAACTATAGAATCTAGCATCAGAAACTAGAACCTAGCATCAGAAACTAGAATCTAGTGTCAGAAACTAGAATCTAGCGTCAGAAACTAGAATCTAGTATTGACGAAATGGGTTAATACAGTAACACCAATGAATGCACCCGAGAGCAATTCAGAAAGATTCCTCGTTCTGCCGCATTATGTAGGCATGCTGCAAGTTGGCCTCCTTTGCTGCGAACATACAATTCACATTTCTGAAGCAAAATCATCGCCTTGTCCTCTATATTTATATACTCGATCTGGAGTGCTCAGATGTGGCCGTGAGCAGGACAACAGTGGGATGGAGTGTGTTTACTGTGATGGTGTACTGTATCGGCAGCGTGGTTTTGAAGAAAGAAACAGGCAAAAGAGAGAGCTGTGTCTCCAGCCCACCACGCACCAGGGGCAGATCTAGGCATGGGCATGGGGGGGGGGGGGCAATGCCCCCCTAAATGCCCAGACTGCCCCACCAAACACGATGCCATGCAAAACAACACACATTTCAAATTAAAGTGCCTATAATTAAAACGATTCGAAACACTTCTACTAACTAACTACAGCTGTGGCAGCACTAAACCAACAGCATTTCATCATTGAAAACAGAAAACTGTCTGAGTCAGACCTTTAGCTTTATGCATCCTGTGTGTCTGTTGCAACTTCAACAACAACTGATGTTATTATTGATGCTTCACTTGACTAATAAACGCCCTGTAACCGAAAATGGTATGCCCCCCCCCCCCCCCCAATTGGGAAATGATACATCCGCCCCTGCCACACACCAATTGAGTTGGAGACTCAGCTACACTTTTAAACCGTCTGCCCACTGTAGACCAACACATCAGAGACACATAAAACCTCCCACGGACTACAATCAGCCCGAGGAGAGTTTGAATAGCACGCAAATGTTAGATGCAAGCAAAAGAACAACGTTGGAAAATACTGCTGTCAACTTTCAAAAGAATAAACCTAACGTCTCCTATATGGATGTATAACTATCTCTGTCTGAGAGAAAATGCACAATGTTTTTGTTTTATACCGTACTCTCAAATATAAGACGACTCAGGTTATAAGACGACCTCCATTTTTCAAGGCTCATTTGTGGAAAAAGAACATTGAATGTCAAATATTGCATCCCTGAAATATAATACAATCCTATATTTTAGGATATTTCCAGTGGAGAATAACCAATATACAATAATAGTCTAGACGCATAGTGTCTATATAATTTCACAAGATAGGCCTTGTTTTATATTATCTTAATGCGACACGGCTCTGTTTAGACGTTCATTTTATTGTCTTATTGTTGATTATTGATTGTTTTGTTCACTTTTGTTTTGGCGATGTAAACGTGTGTGTGTGTGTGTGTGTGTGTGTGTGTGTGTGTGTGTGTGTGTGTGTGTGTGTGTGTGTGTGTGTGTGTGTGTGCGTGTGTGTGTGTTGTGTACAGTATGTATTTGTGCGTGCACGCGTGTAAGCATCTATGCAGAGACTATAGAGAAGAACGCATGGCCGCCAGTATGTATAGACTCCCCATCAGATGCAAGCCGGCGGCGTGCTGACGCACAGCTGTTTTTGTCAGCGCTATAAGGCATCTGGGCGTGCTTCGTTTGATTCCTGACATGCAATTACAGCACTTCCACAAAACAACACCGGCGGAATGGGACAAACGTCGTCATTATGCCCTGATATTCTGTTAACAAGCTGTCGAACAGTTTGTTAGAGTTTGA
>CM076988.1:15652738-15655238 GCA_039105355.1 Benthosema pterotum
AAGGAAAAATATTTCCTATGGAACTTTTCTATTGGCAATATCGGTAGAGGGCGCAAATCCTGGTTGTTTTTCCGGTGAAAAAACGATCGCGTTTTGGCCAAAAAGGCTTTATAATGACACAAGACGTGTTTATTTTGGTGAGTAGGTAAAACGTTCTTTATATATCCACTAGAGAAGAGAGGCTGGTCGGGTGCAGTAATGGCCGAATGCACGGAGACGAGCAGAGCTCCAATGCAAGTCAGACTCAGAAGCAGTGGAGCTCTGGACCAGAGCTATCACTAATGTACATGATAAAAATAAGTAATGCTAATAACGCTTAGAACACCATAACGTGTACAGTACAGAAAGGGTTAATGAAAACGACTGCTTCCAAAAAAGAAAAAGAAAAAAAACTCTGATGGCAAGGTGGCACCCCTCTGAATATCGTCAATTTCCGATTATGTCACCAATTATATTGCACTTGCGGTAGGAATCGCAAGTTCACCAGGAGGGTGTTTCATTTTGGGTGTCACAGCATGGTGAAAGCCTGGCTGAACCGTACAGGAGCTGTCTTTGCTTGGCACTGACTCAGCGCTGAAACTCAGTGCTGAAACTCAGCGCACCCTGCGCGACTAATGCCATTAACGTCAGCTGCGTTTACCTGTCAAAATGGCATGCTGCAGACAGGCTGTGCATTGAGGGTCGGTTTGTTTTACAGGGCAACAATGAAGTGTAAATTAGGAATTAGGTTTTAAAGGGATGGTGACAAAAGAAATGCACCCCCAACAAACGAATAGTTTTCCGGCTCAAAAGGTATGATGATTTTCCTGCTGTCTGTGATGCCTACAAATCCCATATCATGTGGATTTGCTGGCTGGTGTCACTGTTTGTCACTGCTTTGTGCCTGTTTTCACTGCAGCTCAAAAGGCTTCTAAGCCACAGAGAAAACTCTAGAAAAAGTACATGTTCAACATCAACATCAATACAGCTTGGAATTGTGGACAAATTCTTTAATTTAAGTCTGGATATTTGTCATCAAACAATGGTCTGTGGCTCATTTAAGGTACATTTAAAACAGATAAAAAAAATATGCGATTAAATTGCGATTAATCTCTCAGGTATATTAATGACATGGTATAATGTTGCAAATGGGTGTAAATGCGTACCTTTGAGAACTTGGCAGGCTGTCCGAGGGGTTGTGTGTATATGCGTAGGTAGTGGTGGTTGGTTCACGGAGGAGTAGGGGGAGAGTAGACAAAAGAAAAGAAAAAATAAATAAACACAAGAGAAAAGGGCAGAAAACGGCTGAATGAATGAAGCAGCGTTGAATTAAACATGACTGGCCTAGATTTCCCACACACCGAACAAGAGGCTCCGGCAATTCGGAACAATTTGTTTGCAAACACTCTGAACTGCCCTGCCTTCTGCTATATTGGAAAAAAAAGGTGCGCGCACAAGTACACGCGCACGCACATACACACACGTCGCTGTTGCCATATTTGCAAGGACATCACATATTTTAGGAGGGCGATTGTGTGAATGCCTTTTTCATAACCCCCTTACAAAAAAATAAACTGAAAATAATCAGCCTACAAGCTCACGAAATAAAGCGACCATTTCTCTAGTCGTGAGGAGGTCCAAGAAAAATGGTCCTCCTCACAAGGTCTCTCTTTCTCTCTCCCTCTCTCTGACACACACACACACACACACACACACACACACACACACACACACACACACACACACACACACACACACACACACACACACACACACACACACACACACACACACAGGGAATTCTTTTAGAAGCAGTGCGGAATCCAAGATACAAAAACTCTCTGAAAAATCAGGTATTCAAGATGTTATGTGCTGCGGCTGGGATTAATAATTCACGCCTTCTCCTGCAACACGCCGCGTCAATACAAAATACACCGCATTTGCGATTTCTCTCTCTCTCCGCCCCCGACCACAATGAACCACTGCCCCCTGATAAATGTATGGATTTTTCTAAAGCATGGATTCACAAACAAAGCAAAGACGAGACAACAAAAAACAAACGACAATAATAAGCAAAAAAATAGGACAGATAAGCCCATTTAAACCTGACACCAGATTCTAAGAACTATCCTAGTGTAAATCATGACAGTGTTTCAGAGTCAGTGATTCTCAACATTTTTCCACGTCAAGGATGCCAAAAACTATGTATCTGACCAGCCGACCTCCTCCTCCATCTGAAAATAATGTTGTCCCAGTTGGACCATCCCAGAATCGAAGATTGGAGTAAAATAACATTCGCCCTGAAAGAATATCCAAAGATTTGCATCACAATTTAAAGATCTTTCAAGTATAGCAGATCTATAAGCTCGCACCACGGCACTCTGCACAGGCCATTTTCCTGGTATAGCGTAAAAAACATGCACATTCACGTTACGTTACGTTCATGGACGTAATTCAAAACAGCCTTTTTTTTGTCTGAAAAAGGGGATTTTGTGGGGCGGGGTCAGGGTTTTCTAAAGCA
>CM076988.1:15657738-15770238 GCA_039105355.1 Benthosema pterotum
TGTTCTCTCTCTCTGTCTGTCTCTTAAATTAAATCCTTCCATAGAGTCTGTAGAACAGAAGGCGTTTCCATATAGGGATATATCATGATGTGTTGTGTAATGCATTTACTTATCGTGTCCACTGTCAGCACACATATACAGTATAAACAGTATGAGTGGGAAGAAAACAAAAGATCTGTATATTGTGATTCTTAATTCTATTTTTTTATATTTACAGTATGTATAATTTGTTCACATCAGAAACACTGACTGGCAGTGACAAACAGTCTGCATTGAAGTGTATGGTTGAACTTTTCATGGTCAATATTGGTTAGAATTGTTTTAAAAAGTTGCAGCAGAACATAAGCAAGTTAACTTGGGATACAACAAAGTGTTCCTGGGACCACCAGTGGTCCCTGAGAGTATTCGAGGTGGTCCCCAGCTAAATGATGGAACCAGCTGTAACTCTTTGAGAGCGTAAAAATGAAACTACCGGTAAATGGACCCTTGTGGGTCCATTTGGTTTCATATTTACACTCTCAAGAGTTAAAATATTCACCATCTGAATTAGCCTCAAGTCTACACAACTAGAGAATGTAGAAGATTAATGGTCATTTTGATCGGACAAAAGCAAAAGCAATCTTTATTTTTGGAGGCTGTGGGGCTAAAATGTCCTCAAATGGTGGTCTGCGGCTCAAATTCTGAATAAATAATGGGCCCTAAAGGTTGAAAACCTCTGCAATAAACGATAACCCTATAGAAATGAATTAGACGCCAATGTGAAAAATCAAAGGTAGCTTTACAGTTCACTCCATCCCCCTCCCTTTAGCTCTCTCTCTCTCTCTCTCCATCGTGTCTTGTCTTGGGGGGTCCCCGCTGTTCTCTCATGCTGCCATCCTTTCCGGTCCACATGGTGACAGACATAGGAAGTTGCTACATAAGCCAGGATTCTGGGCTCAAGATTATCTGCCTGCCTGACTCCATCTCTCTCTCTCTCTCTCTCTCTCTCTCTCTCTCTCTCTCTCTCTCTCTCTCTCTCTCTCTCTCTCTCTCTCTCTCTCTCTCTCCGCTGTGCCAACACCTTTCTTTCTTCCCTGCGTCTGTCCAAACAGCCTGGCTTGGCTTGGCTTGGCTTGGCTTGGCTTGGCTTGGCTTGGCTTGGCCTCAGTCCTGTCCGTAAACTGGTCCAACGGTGGCAATCTCTTTCCTCCCCCCATATGGCGATGTATTTGTGTATTTAAATGCAAGGGAAAACATGACAAAATAATGCCTTTGATTGATTTTTACAATATAACCCAGAGGTCTGAGAGATTAAAAACGCAATGAAACGCCATTAATCAAATGATTCGCCACTGTCTTGTGGCGAATCAGAAGACAATTCTGACATTCCATATGTTGATACTTCCCCATCCATCCTTCCTACTCTAGACGGACGGCTCTGCACCAAAGAAAACTAAGACTGCCCTCAGTAGAGCGCCAACATGCGCACTGCACTCAAGCATGCCATGGCCTACTTGTTCGCGAGCAGAGCAAGTGCACAGAGGGCAAGTATCCCTACAAGATCTCCATATATGGAGCTGACTTCCTCCCACAACCGCCTCCTCCCCATCTCTCTCTCACTGCTGTTTTTGTCACTCCTGACTATAACTAAAATGACAACATGTGACTGAGACTAATTAAGCATTTATATTTATTTAAAATAAATATAGGCATTTCATCCAAAAGACTGAGACTGATTAAATGTAAAAAATGCCTGCCAAAAACAACACTGTTCTCTCTCTCCCTAAAAAAAATAGATGATGCCATTAAAAGCTTCCATTTCCTTTTCCCCAAACTTTACATCTTAATCAGATGGCAGCCAGGTCAGGGCGGACTCTCTCGCTCTTTAAAACATATTTCTCGCCCAATATATTCCTCATTAGGCTCCTCGCACTCGATTAGTCAAAGCGGACCGACTACAGTATTCCATCACGCTCCACACGCACTCTACTATCCAGCCAGATATGGTACACGGTTTTGCCTGTTTGATGAATCCAGCCTTTCTTAGAATACATTATTCCGGTGCTGGCTAATGTCCAATCCATCTACTGTAAAAGAAGGGAGGGAGGGAGGGGGGAAAAAGCAATTAAGAAGCAGTGCCCTCTCTTATTATCATGTGAACTGTAGCCTTCGGTAGAGATTTGGAATGGAACAAATTGAAGCCTCTCTTCCTGCACAAAAAAACGTGTCCAAATGCTTAAATTAATGCATATAGACCCGACGACCCGATTCTAATAATGACTTCGGAATGCGGGTTTTCTGAAAAATAAAACCGAAACTTGCTTCTGAGTCAGTGGCGCTCAAGTTGTCAAAGACGTCCCTATTTTATTATTTTATGTTCTTTCCTGTTGCACTTCTTCTTAATCTGGAAATCTGGTGTTTCAGGGACCCCTCGCAAGCAAAGATTTGGTTCTGCTAGGCCAGTGGTTTTCAACCAGTGGTTCCAGGGACCAGCAGTGGTCCCTGAGAGGATTCCAGGTGGTGTCCTCCCCAGCTAAATGATGGACAGTTGGTAACCAAATGAACCCTTATAGATCTGTAAATCGTAAAATGATGCCGAATGGACCGCTACGGATCCATTCGGCATCGTTTTGCGCTCTCAAGAGTTAAATTATATTTAAACATCTGAATTACTTAATTTTAAAGAATCTACACATTTAGAAAATGTAGAAGAATTGTTATTTTGACTAATTGCCAGTTATCTCTCCTAAATTGTGGACACAAACTTGAAAGTCCTTAGTTTTCAGTCAGAGAGACTAAACAACAAATCATCAAATCGTGGTCTGTGGCTAAAATGTAGAATACTGTACATAGTGGGCCCTGGTATGAAGAAGGTTGAAAACCCCTGGCTAGGCACGCACAGACATTTGTGTGTGTGTGTCTCTGCAGTGTATACTCCATATTTCGGCATGCTTGGCCATGCTGTTTCATACAGCGGTATTTTACCTGTGTGTCCGCCTTGTCGTCGTCGCCGTCGCACTCCTCTCTCAGCGGCGGCGGGTTCGGCTCGAGGGTTTCGTCGCGCTCTCTGGCGACCGAGGCCACCGCCACCGCCGCCGCCGTGTTGACGCCGTCCTCGGCACGACAAACCCTCGTCGCCGCTTCTGCGGGGGGCGGGGCCGCGGCGTCGGTCATCCTCATCGGAATGTCTCACCGGGAAGGGGAGAGGAGGAGGACACCGGGAGAGAACGCTGGGAACCTGTGGTGGGAGCCAACAAGAGGGAAACCGCCGTTTATTCTTCTCCGAGCCGAGGGATGAGAACAAAAAAACAAAAACACCATTGCGGAGTAAGTGATACGTCAACAGTGACACCCTGTGGTGAGAATATGTTACTGCCGTGCTCACAGGTACCCAGGGACCCACGAAGCCATCTAAGGAAGCGGTTGCACAAACTTAAAAAGGCGTGCTCTTGGTTACGCGATAAACTCAAGTTCAACTCGGGTTCGTCAGGGAATTAATTTGTTGACTGACTCTTTTGTTTTACAACTGACAAGTGGCTGGAAATGAACGTTTAATACACAATTCATTGATTATATTTGGTCTGTGTCAATAAATGATGGATTTTCTCCACTTAATGTTTGCGTTGCCACACATCTACATCGTATTTCAGGCACATTTTGGCGCTGAAATCTGCTTTTCGTCGTCAGCGCGCCAATGTGAGACGTGACCGGGTTCCAAAAGAAAAAAGCTGCATATCGGAGCCCCTCAAAAACAACCCTCGCGGCCGTGGGAGAGCTGCTGCTGCTGCCGAGTTGTAATTGAGGCGAGTGAGATGTGTTGTAATAATAATAATGATATGAATCCCTATCTCTCTCACTGCAGTGCTGCCGAACTCCATTCCTGGGGACACACACAAACTATCTCTAGGTTTCCAGCCTACGCAGCAAAAAAAAATCTTAATACTCCCACATTTTACTGCATGTGCACCGAGAGACATTCATTGCATTCTACCAGTATCCCCGATTAGATGCAAGCCGTAAACATGTACATGTTTTACAATCCCCAAACATGTACATGTTTTACAATCCCCATAATGTATGTTGCAAGTTGACATTGCGCTACATGCGAGTCGGCATTGATTATATGTTGACTAGAACCATGGTGAGAAAAATGTTTGTCGGTGACCTTTTTTTTTGCTGAAAAACAAATGAGAACTAAGCTATGATGACTCAATCTAAGCCTGGATATATTGACAATTTTTGGTGACAAATTAAAAATGAGACTAAAACTTTGGGAGGGGAGTAGTGGACAAGAGATCCAGACAGTAAGATGAGAATAGCTGATCTACAAGTGATCTACAAGCTTCTTTGATCTACAAGCTCACAGCTGCGGCCCATTGTGAAGTGGATTGGCTATCTGTAAAGTCAGGCATCGAGTCCCGCAAAAATACATTTTAGTCGACTGAATCAACTCTAGATTTTTAAGTCTAGACTATAAGACTAAAACATCCCAGGTGCAAAAACGTGACTACTGAACTGAATAAAAACTCAGCGGCACAGGCAACTCGACTGATAAGTTGGCATTTACAAAGTGCGTACGCGGGTTTGAGTCCTTCCTGACAAACGTTCCTGCTGCGAGTCACCCCCCATCTCCGTCTGAGCCCTTAAAGGAGAAATCCATACCAAAACACACTGGGCATCCATCTACCTTGAATCCTGCGACATATATATTGCGTCGTGACTGTCTGTCTCTTTGTGTCTGTGCCTCAGGCTGCACGACAGTGACCCTCAGTGGCGGAAACAAAGCATGCTATTTCTTTGCTTCGACATCGGGGGAAACGGCACCCAGACCTGTAGCGACACACCTAGCCGCCTATAGGTGTGGCTCGCGCTACTCAAAAGAACCAGCAACGCTGTGCAAAACGGGGTGAGACCTGGCCGTCTCGCTGAGGGCCCCGGGGTGGGCACGAGGGGAGGCCCCCGGCCTGTGCCCCCATATATATATCCATATATATATATATATATATATATATATATATATATATATATATATATATATATATATATATATATATATATATATATATATATATATATATATATATATATATACCATACCCTAATTATGCAGTTACAGCAGGTGCTGCGCATGGCTGCTGAGATCCGTGTGCGCAGGCAGAAAGGACTGGGTGGAGGGGAGGAGAGGGGGTTGGGGTGGGGGGACATCTGGCATCTGAAAGGTATGATTAATGGGTTAATTAGAGCGGGGGCTCATCAAATCCACTTCGCTCACACGCATGCTCCAAAAAGCGCACGCGCACGGCACCGCCGACGGGGTCCTGCATTTGTGTGTGTGTGCGTGCAGCCGTGAATATTTGTATCGTGATCCAATTTACAGTTTACAGGCGTTTAGTGGATGCTCTTCAACCAGAGTGATTTACAGTATAAGAAAAACACCTGAGAATATATCAAATACCTAAAAACTACAACAGGTTGTATTGAGGAACGAATCCGATTGTTTGAAACAGGTCACATGCACTTACCGCCACACAGTAATGTCCAATCAATACAAAGATTTCACTCAGCGGCTATAGGCTAGCTAGGTTCTTGGGAAATTTGTAAATGCCCAGGATGCCCCACCAAACATGATGGAAAGTAAGTAAAGTGCTTTAAAATTAGTTGAAACACTGCTACTGCGACTAACTAACTACAGTTGTGGCTCCACGAAACCCACACTATTTCATCATACAAAACAGAAAACTCTGAGTCAGACCTTGAGCTTTATGCATGCTGCGTGTCTGTTGCAACTTGAACAACAACTGATGTTATTATTGATTCTTATGTGCCTAATAAAAGCCCTGTAACTGAAAATAGTATGGGTGCGGGCCTGGCCCACCGAGATCGCTGCTTTGCTATAGCGCCTTAGAGTATTTATTGAATAGAGACGACACCGGAAGTTCCCCTCTCATTCACTTGCATTAGGTTGCTCACCCAGCAAATGAGGCAATTTCACTCGTCTCGGAGGGTAAAAAAAAACAGAGTGCATTCTGGGAAAATGGGCCAAGAACGTGCGTGCGTAGAGCGCTGTAGGTTTCGGGAGGGGGCAGGGCCTATTGCGCGTTCATGTTTCTGGCCCACTGAGCTCAAAACTCTCAACTTTGGTCACTATGTCCATTTCGCCTCAAGGTTTCCTCAGGATGTCATGTCTATTGTACATAGTATAGCGCCCGGGTTTGGGCAGGCGTGTAGGCAGGCGGGGCGGGCTCCTCGATCGGCCACCGCCAGCGGGGGAGAGAGAGAGAGAGAGTCAATGAATTTTCAATGACTTGTCAGCGCCTCTGCGGCCAAAAAGTGACAGCGACCGATTTTGCATTCGGAGGTTGGAAAACAGCTTAATACTCCCGAGGTCCCATCCTTTGAATATTTACTGTCTGCGATACTGACGTTTTGATGCGCACGTGCGTACATGCAAGCGCTTGTGTGTGTGTGTGTGTGTGTGTGTGTGTGTGTGTGTGTGTGTGTGTGTGTGTGTGTGTGTGTGTGTGTGTGTGTGTGTGTGTGTGTGTGTGTGTGTGTGTGTGTGTGTGTCTCTTGTGTGAAACCGTTTAACATATGGAATGCTGGGAAGTATATTTTCCAAAGGACGACGCTTTGGGAAGCGTTTGCTCCCCTGCACTGAATCATTTATGTGTATATGCCACCACTGCACACAGACGTTTTATCAAGAGACCAGTCTAGGCTAGCCGCTTGTTGTCGTCTTGAGTATTACCTTTAAGGCCTTGATGTGTCACAGTTTCATCTTTCTCCTATCGAAAATAAATATATACGTATATATACATGTATAATCTATTGAATGCAAACAGAAATGTGTAAACTCCATTTGGTCTCATCTTATAAGTGTGGTGCTTGGGGAGGGCAAAATATATGATGAGGTGATGCACACTGAATGAGATGCAAAATTCCAGATTTATTGGACGGCCAAGGCTACCATTATAGCATTCTCATTTCCCATTTTCCTTGGTTTTCTGTATGAGTATATTAACTGAGTTGATCACATACGGTATGTGCTCCATTTCAAATTTTCAAAAGCAGCGCTTCAGCATAGAAATGAGCTTTTGTCACATTTTTCCCAACAGTTTGGTCATGTGGGAGGATCTGATTTTTCTTCAAACCACTGCACTCAGACTTAGGTGTGTTGTCCGTTGAAATCAAGTCAAAATAGAACGTAAGGATCGCATGCAGCAAAACTACATTTCAATGCTTTATTCTTGATATAGGACAGACGTTTCGGCCTTTATATGGTTTGCTAGTCTTGCGCAGCTGCAGACAACTCATTCCACAATCTCTTTCCAATCCCTAATCATGTGAGTTACGTGACTCCTCCCTGTCCAGCTACACACCCTCAAATGTACCAAAGAACATCCCACACTCACTCCAGAGGACCACTATAGTTCCACACTCACTCCAGAGGACCACTATAGTTCCACACTCACTCCAGAGGACCACTATAGTTCCACACTCACTCCAGAGGACCACTATAATTCCACACTCACTCCAGAGGACCACTATAGTTTCACACCCACTCCAGATTACCGCTATAGTTCCACTCTCCAGTATAGTTCCGCATTCACTCCAGGCCGTGCTTCCACACTGCAACGTGCTTGCAGTAAGGGTTTGGGTATATGGTTATGTTTAGGATTTCATTAAGGTTAGGGTAAGGCTATGGGTTGCCCAGATAAAACACTCCCAGTAGCACTGCTGACTATTCCCTGGCGACTGCCACTGCCACGTTTTGCACTTGCTCTCTCTCCATGATTTGAACAGAATCAGTGTGGAACACTCTTGCTTAAAGTCTTGAAAACATGGCACCCGTTGTAGCTGGGGGTGTTGGCAGAGGTGGGGGGGCTGGCGAGGGTTGATGTCTGACTCAGAGCCATAGAGTAAGACAGAGTTATGACAACTTTGTTGGGCTATTTGCAAATAAGATCAACCCGTAAGTTTCCCTAAATGCATTGGAGATGATGGTACACTGCTTGCACAACTACATGAACTACGTGACCAACCAGGCTGTATTTTTCTAGTCCCCCTCGATGACGCAACTCTGTCTTACTCTATGGCTCTGGTCCAACAGAGACCAGAGTGTGGGTTTGTCTGTGATGGTCATGTGACTTGGTGGTGAGCTGAGCTGGGTCTTCTTGTTCAGAATGCTGGTGTGTGTGTGTGTGTGTGTGTGTGTGTGTGTGTGTGTGTGTGTGTGTGTGTGTGTGTGTGTGTGTGTGTGTGTGTGTGGCGTGAGCGGTCAGAGGGCATAATAAGGTCTCAAAGTCGAGACAAGAGGCCACGTGGGACTTTTGCAGGAGTCGAGGTGTCAGCGAATGTGAAAAGGGTGTGGTGGTATGTTTGTTAAAATGTGTGTGACTGTGTGTTGTGTGTGTGTGTTGTGTGTGTGTGTGTGCGCGCGCGCGCGTGTGTGATCGAACGCATGTCACCGGCACGTAGCGCGTGAGGGTCCGTCGCGTGCACGTGTAAAAAAAAAAAAAGGTGGTACACTCAATTCTGTATGCGCGCAAGCGTGCGTATATTGATTTAGGGCTGGCGAGAACGAAGGCCTGCGTTTGTGTGTGTGTGTGTGTGTGTGTGTGTGTGTGTGTGTGTGTGTGTGTGTTGGGGGGGCATGCGTGCCAACGTTCCATAAATAATGGATGAGCGTGGCGGAGGCGGGTAGGAGGAGAGGAGAGGAGAGGAGACGGGACGGTACCTCTGCCAACAACCTCGTAAAAACCTCCAGGCATTAGGAATTCAGAGAGCAAGCGAGTGAGCAGGGGCGGATCTAGGCATGGGCATGGGGGGGGGGCAATGTCCCCTAAATGCCCAATCTGCCCCAGCAAACACAATGGCATCCAAAACAACCCAAGATATTTAAAATTAAAGTGCTTATATTTAAAATGTTTTGAAACACTACTACTGCTACTAACTACTGTACTACAGTTGTGCCACCACTAAACCAACACCATTTCATCATTGAAAAGAGAAAACTCTCTGAGTCAGACCTTTAGCTTTATGCATGCTGTCTGTCTGTTGCAACTTCAACAACAACTGATGTTATTATTGATGCTTTATTTGCCTAATAAATGTCCTGTAACCGAAAATGGCATTTTCTCCTGCCCCCCCAATTGGGAAATGTTATATCCGCCCCTGGCTTGTGGGCGATAACGTCGGTGACGCGATGATGTACGATCATAAGAGCACCCCTCTCTTCACACAAGTGTGATTTTTGCAAACGCAGTGAGCCCTTATTATGAAAGTGTGTGTGTGTGTGTGTGTGTGTGTGTGTGTGTGTGTGTGTGTGTGTGTGTGTGTGTGTGTGTGTGTGTGTGTGTGTGTGTGTGTGTGTGTCACACATTCCATATATTCTGTCTGACCCAGAACTCCTTATTTGGGCATGGCACAGCCTGGGTTCGCTTTGCTTCCCTGTGCTGTCTAAATTGCTATCGTGAACACAGTGAGCAAGATTACTACTGTATGTAAACCAGGCAGAAATGTCTGTGTGTCCATCTGTCACACTCCATATTTGGACTGGAGGTATGGAGAACTTATCCGCTCAAGTAAGATTGCGCCTAACCCCGCAATCCCATACATTTCATACAAGGCAAAAGGGCAATACAAGTTAGACCTAACAGAGCTCAGAGGAGCGGTGCTGTATTGGAAAAAATAAATAAATAAACAAAAGAAAACGAAGATAGACATTTTCTCCAAGGCTAGATATTGCAATAATGATGTAAATATCCCCCATTGCATCAGACGTGAAGAAGCTTAAGCTTACTATTGCTTTTTTCTGGCATGCAGGCGAAAATAAAAATAAACGGGGTAAGAAAAAACAAACACTCATAATGCGCGATGATAGCATGCAGTTACTCATTTTAAATGTAATTAGTTTCGTTTTTTATCTCAATTTACAAGCTTGGAATTCTGGACACGGCACACGCAGGATTAGTTATTTTATCGACATGTGCAAAAAAAAAAAAAAAAGAAAAATACAGCTGCTGGCAATTTTAAAACAGCGATAGTCAATAAGGATTTTTTTTCCTCCTTCTTCTACTAAGAATTATGCTTCTCCGGGCGATAGCAGAACTTTCTTTAAACGTTTATTTGCTGAGCACGCACCCCCCCCCCCCCCTTCTCTCCCCCACAACCGACCCCCCCCCCCCCCCCCCCACACACACACACACAGAAAATCATGAATGATAGATAACCAGTGGCATTAACCCCACCCCTCCCTCCCACCACCAGTCAGTCTTATTGTGTGCCATATCTATGTCATTTCATCTAATCTCTCGCTCTCAGTGGGGTGACACCCAGTGGGTGCCCAGAAGAGGCTGTCGCTGCCATCACTGCCCCCCCCACCCCCCGATCTCCACAGGCCCGTGTGTGTGTGTGTGTGTGTGGGAGGGGTGTGTGTGCGTGTGTGTGTGTGTGTGGGGGGGGGGGGTATGAAGCTCACGTGTCAAGCTCGGGAAAGGTCAGCTGGGACGCCCCGCTTTGCTCCATGAATCAGCCCATAATAATATAAAACCTCAAACTGCTGCCAGGAGTGCACTCAGGTTGACAGATGACATTGTGGCGTGTGTGTGTGTGTGTGTGTGTGTGTGTGTGTGTGTGTGTGTGTGTGTGTGTGTGTGTGTGTGTGTGTGTGTGTGTGTGTGTGTGTGTGTGTGTGTGTGTGTGTGTGTGCGGGTGTGTGCGGGTGTGTGCGGGTGTGTGAGTGTGAGTGGTGGCTGTGCTAATGTATCCAAATCCCCAGTATGTCAGAGTGAAGGAAGACTATTCACCGACTGAGGCTGATTTTGGTTGAGTTAAGTTTGAGTCGAGTTTGACCGTCGTACAGTATAATATAACCGGTAGCATGATGGGAAATCAGTCACATGTCGGCCATAAAGACGCCACAGACGCTGTGGGATTGGTCCTGAAACAATCCTTTTTTATTTAATCGTCTAGCTGTCGGTCATCAATTGTCCTTCGGTGGACTCCGATTGGCTGGTGTCGGTGATGATGCCAATGGTGACGTCATGAGTATTATCTGCTGGAGGTATCGTATCGGTACTTGCTCTCTGGTCGCTTGCTCTGCTCACGCACAGCAGTAGACCATGGCCTACTTGTGTGCAATGTGCAAGTTGGCACTCTACTGAGGGCAGTTCTATAATAACCGGATCTCTGTATAATAACCGGATTGGTACGGGCAGAATATTTCATAGCAGTGCATCCCTAACATAAGTAGTACACGTTGTCGATTTGTCTCGAGTACAACATTGACATTGATGTCCATCCAAAAAAAGTAGCATGATGAGAACATTATATTGATTATAACATGAAGTGGTTTATGTCCTGCATCACCCAAACCACCTAATTTAATTCCTGCTAAAGATGTCACTTCCCCGTCCGTCGAGGGGGAAATCAATGGTGTCGGTATAACAGTAGATGACCTGCTGCCAGTGTGTCATTCATTCTACAGGATTTGTCAGGTGTACTGAGCCGACACAGCGGGGGAGAATACAGAAACGGATGCAGCACTGCTGAGAAAATGGAAGGACAGAAACAACATCATGGTGTATTACGGCCATCACTCAATAGAGCTGAGCAGTCCCGCCCCCTCGTGTCACCCCGCAGTCCAGAAATGTTTTTGACATTCATTTTCCTCAGACTTTTCGAAAATGATCTACTGTATATAAAGACAATTACGCTGCGGACGTCAACTCGGGTCGTGACAAATTATGAACCTAACCCAACAAGCACAATATTATCATACAATATCTACATAATTAGCAAGAAGTAAAAACACCAGATTACAAAACCTTTTGTTTCGTTTCTCTTCTTAGAAATTATTTGATTATTTGTCCCAAAACATGTGTGTCACGACCCGAGTTGGCTTTGTCTGCTGCATAATTGTCATTACATAGATCATTTTCGAAAAGTCTATGAGGAAAGTGAATGGGGGAAACATTTCTGGAGCGCAGGGTGACGTCACGAGGGGCCGGGACTGCTCAGCTCTATAGTGCAGTGATTCGGTGGCAGTTGACACACACACACACACACACACACACACACACACACACACACACACAACACACACACACACACACACACACACACACACACACACACACACACACACACAGGCCTACTCAGTCAAACCTGGCCCATGTCACTAGAACATTATGGCACTGCTGTGATTCTCGAATGGCACGAACACGCACACATCACAATGAGATCATGATCAGAGCTGCTTAATTCGTGCAGGGGAGCGTATGATGATGACATCAAGCAGACAGCGTTGCCATCACTTCCAGCGACACACACACACACACACACACACACACAAGTGAGCTTGCGGAGCAGGCACAGTGTGTCTGTCTGTTGGCAAATAGTATGTCCTCTGGTGCATGTTTTTTGCGCCAGGCTGACAGGGAGTGGTTTGTTTGGTATTGTACAGCGATGGCTCTGAGTGCAGCGCACCTTAAGGGCTCTCTCTCTCAGGCGTGGTTTGACACTGCAACGTCCCTTTCGTGCCGCCATAAAAATCTGGAATATTTATTCAACACAGAGACTGCTTTTACGCCGGCACGTAACCAGTTCAGTTTAGAACATGTTTTTTTGTCCGCAAGCCAGCACTCCAAATTTGGAAAGTTAATTATGATTTGAGCATGCAAAGAAATGCATATATTAAATTATATAAATGGTCAATATAAGAAAATCATGTTTTCCTATATAATGCCTAATTTGCATATTTAAAAATGTAAGATTGATTTGTAACACAATTAATGATTGTTTTCATGTAAGTAATCAATTGGGGAAGGTTTTATGGGGGTAACAATTTAATATAGGTATGGGTTTTGCCTATAATTATCTGGTTCAATTTTAGAGGGTCCTGGACTAAGATCCAAAGAGAACTGAACTGGTTCAACCCTGGTGGAAAAACTGCTGTAGAGTTTACGGTTCCCAAAAGGCTCCATGTTTTTTCCCACTCTCAAAATTGAAAATTCCAGGGTTTTTTTTGGACTGCTCACCTTTCGTCGCCGTTCCCATGCGCGGCTATAGCGGCAAAACACACAACGGTCTCGTAAGGTGTTCCACATGTATTGAACGCCAACTACTAGCTATGATGACTGAAACTAAGACCAATAAATATATTAACATTTTTTTAGTCATCTTGGTCGCATCGCTGCAGGCTGTAGGCCTACAGCGCGTGCTTTGTGTGCTCACGCACAAACGCCCATTGTGAAAGCTAGCATCGCGCGAAAACGCACCCGTCATTGACATCCCTAAATCCTGCTTACCGCTGAACACACATGCACGCACGCCGGACAGCACACACAGGCGCACACATCGTTGTTTCCAGCGTTGTTTGCGGGACGGTGCACTCCCCGCACGCGTTTAACTCTCTCGCTGTGACATTATAAATTCTCAAAAGCCCAGCGCAGCGAGGGTCAGAAAGGCCGGGCCATCGACTGAAAGGAGCTCAGTTTATAATCATGTGGCGGAGAGGCTCTTAGCGGACCAGCGCGCGGGGCTCTAGCGGGGCAATTATGTTACACGCCGGCCGGCGGGCGACGGGAGCCAATAGGAAACGACGACCGCCGATTGCGGACGGAGCGGCGGGAGAAGAACCCGTCGGTGACGCCCTTTACACATGCGGCGCCGATGAGCGCGACGAGTGAGTGCACTCGAGTGCACTCTCTCTCTCTCTGTCCCTGCCGCGAGTGCACGCGCACACACACACACACACACACACACACACACACACACACACACACACACACGCACACACAGCTGAAGAGGACACAGAGAGTGCTGCCTGCCTTTCTGCCCACGCAGCACCTCAACGCCTCCATTTCCCAAAGGACTGACCTTTTCTAACGCCCCGGTTTATATTATTATTCGTTATATACTTGGTCGCAACGGCAGCACGCAGACATAAAAGAGCCTGATCTACAAGCTCACGACATGTAAAGAGCATTGTCCCGTGTTCCGCTTTGCGTGTGTGGCTAAGAGCACTTGTCCAGGGTATAACCCGGACCTCCACCCACCCACCCCTTGCTTGGGATCTCTCGTCTTTCCACTTCTGCTAAGAACGACAGACAAATATTATCACACTCACACGCACGCAACGCACAGACAAAAAAAAAAAAGCTATCTTTCACACGGAGTCGTGCCTACGAAGATGAATTCCTAGATATCACACTGGGAATTAAAACCAAAATATAACTTATATCTGCCCGTGCACCTGCAGGATACAGCTCCCAGGTTGTACATTTTTTAAAACAAATCAGGCGCATACTTTATTGCGATCTTGAATCCACTGCCTGCCTCTACGCTGACAACTGTACCGCTGCACAGGAGCCAGTGGCGTGTCTAACGTGCGATAAGGCGAGGTCAGTCGGGCGCCGCCTGGCCAAATCCATCTGAAAACACGACTGAGAATAAACAACAGAGAGGACAAACGCCAGACCTGTGGACTATTAGTGGGTTTAGCGGATTTGCCGTTTGCACGCCGCAGAGGGCGCGACCCTCAAAATCGCCCATTTGGAATGCAACCGCACGCCTTTCAGCCCTTGCAGCCTTAAAGTCTACTCGTCCGGCAGGTATATATCTCTTTGAAAAACGTTTTAGTGCAGGACAACGACAACGGCCACAGTAATACCTGGAAACTACTGCTATACTGACAGCAGTATCTCCGTATTGTAGGGATTTAAAACAGCTGGGCTGTAATGTCAGAGATGTGGAAAATGACACGCACACACATGCACACGCACACCCACCCACACACACACGCACGCACACAGCACTACTTAGCAGAGCACTGCTAGACAAAAAGAGAGATGTCTGTAGGCTATAGCTTAATGAGATGTGCTCTCTCCAGCAAAAATGAATTAGCTTTTACATTCCCTAAAGATTGTCAAAAAGGTGTTAATTTACAACCACAGAAAAAAGGTTCCACCACAAGCATCAATAATAATGATATACAGCTGAATTCTGTGCCTCAGACAATAACAATACATATTATTAAACATTAGATTCGGTGAATGTATTTGACAGAGACATAAGAAGATATATATACGTGGCTTATTAAAAAAATAAAATAAATAAAGGAGCAGACAGACAATTAATGAAGTTACAGCCATCCATTCACGCCTTCTGACGAAATAAAATTAGATTCAGTAAAATGCCTGCCTGGCTTTGTTAATTGTATAGCAAAGTTGAATCGTGGGAACTCTGCAATTGGATTAAAAAAACACGCACACACATGTACAACACACACACACACGCACCCCCCCCCCCACACACACACTTGTAAATTTTGCAAATGCATATACAATTATACGCTTCTCAGTACTGATGTATCAGATGTGTGAGAAGCCGTTCTTGACAGATTTAATTGACAGAAAATAAACGGAAACGGACACAAATGAGCCTCGAAATTGCGCTTGTCGCTCTTGAGGGGTCAAACAAACGGAGAGGGTGCGGTAGTATACGCTACGGTACAGGAGAGGTGTGCAGGCATGCAGGACCTTTATTAGATCACAGAGCATGAAGTGGAGGCATGCGCAAAGGTGATCTATTGATGCAGCGCAGAGAGAGAGAGAGAGAGAGAGAGAGAGAGAGAGAGAGAGAGAGAGATTCTTCCCTTGGGGGAAAACAATACATCAATCTTCTAGGGCAATTAAAGACAACAAAAAAGCAAACAAAACAAAAACAAAACCCAAACAATGTTAAGAAACAAAATAGCGAGTAGAACGGGCGTCAGTCTAATCTACAAAGTCTCACGCGAGCCAGAGAACAATACCTCATCGTACATTGATACAGCCCAGGCCAGGAGTCATTAAAAGTCCATTTGCCGCGAAAAAGAAGAAAGAACAAAAAAAAAAAAAAAACACCTGCGGAACCAATGGGAAGACATGGTGGGGGGGGGGGGAGACGGGGAGTGGATGCACTCAGCCTGGCAGAACAATGGAGAGGGAGAGAGAGAGAGAGAGAGAGAGAGAGAGAGAGAGAGAGAGAGAGAGAGAGAGAGAGAGAGAGAGAGAAGCCTCTTAATGGGCTCGCGTGGCTAGCTTAATTAGCCCGGCGGCGATGCGGAGCAGCTAGAGGCAGCCGGCGGTGCAGAGAGACTTATTTGAGACTCGCGAGGGAAAATCAGGAGAGGCGGATTTTTTTTTTGTGCCTCAACCTTTCGGCAGACCCCTACCGCAACATGCCCAGAAACAATAAAACACACGTGCCTGCCTTAAATGTCCCTTTCCGCCACATAAGCCTGAGTGAGACGTCTTCGCTCAATACAGGATCATATTCTACCGTGACTGCATGTGCTCCCTCTCCCTCTCTCTCTCTATCCCTCTCTCTCTCTTTGATGATGGCTTACAGAAACTCCTACGGAAAAAAGAACCCGCTGACCGTCTTAGTCAGCAGGTCTTTCTTTCCGTGGTGGCGATGATGTCCTTTATAGGAACAATGCATTCGGCTGGTTGAAACAGAACATGTGTATATACAGTATATAGGATTGAGCCAATAAGACATTCAAGAAGAACCCACACACAACAAAAAGCCAACACTCACCAAGCATGCGAAAAGAAGATCGCCAACCCGCCCACACAAACAAAGTCTGACTTCCGACCTTTTCCGTTTAAAGGCGGCCACAGTGCAAAACCCGAACGCGAAGAATAAGCGCCGGTGCCACCGGACCGACCAACAGACCGGTGCCACCGTACCGACCAACAGACCTTTTTTTAATAACGGCGCCTGCAGCCTCAGCATCATCTGCATCTGCTGTCCGCCACCGGTCCTACCCCCCCACCCCACACCCCCCCCGGTTCGCCACTCGATATGAGAGACGGGGAGACGAGGGGACCCACCTGCCTCGTCGCGCCGGTCCCCGTCCCCATCTCCTCCGCCGTCGGTTGTCGCTGGAGTCGTCGGACCTCTTAGTTTCCATCGCGTACGACAACACCCCTCCCACCCCACCCCCCCGGAGGAGACGGGGCAAGCGCCGGTTTTTGGGGTGGAATGTGGATGGTGGGGTGGGGTGGGAGGGGAGGGCTGAGGGAGAGAGAGAGGGGGGTCTGTCTGCCTTGCCTGCCGGCGTCTTATTGCCTCCTGTGCGGTCTCTCTCCCTCGCCTCGAGTGTTTGTGAATGCGAGGGCTGAGAAAGAAGAGAAGAGAGGAGGAGAGAGGACAGGAGAGGAGAGGCGTCTGTGTGCCGGGCGAGAGAGATATAGAGAGAGCGAGAGAGAGAGAGAGAGAGAGGAGGAGTGTGAGTGTGTGTGTGTGTGTCGGCAGGAGGGACGGAGAGTGAGCGAGAGAGAGGGAGAGAAACAAAGACAGAGAGAGAGGAGAGGAGAGAGAGGAAGAGAGAGAGAGTTGTGAGTACATGTGTAGAGCATGTGTGTGCGAGTGTGTTTGCGTGCGTGCGTTAGACAGAGAGACCTAGAGAGAGAGAATATGCGTGTCCGTGTGCAGCGTGCGAAGGAGAGTTTTAGGAGGGTGGGGTTGCGCAAGAGCCAAGCCTACCTGCCGCGACCCCATGGAGCTGCCGGGTCTCGCGCGACTGTCTCGTAGACGACCGTGTCCGAAAACGGCCAGCCAGGCACCTCCTCCTCCTCCCCCTCGTGGCATGTTGCGCGCGCGGCCAACGGCCTCCTGCCCCGCGGAGGTAAAGTACAACCCCGCTGGCGGTGGCAGCGGAAAGGATCTTGGTTAAGGATCGAGGCAGGCTCTGCGATGGCTTGGTTTGCGTGGCAGGGCTGGCCGAGGAGGGGTGGGACTCAGGGAGGGAGGTGTGGTGCGGAAGACGCACGTCAGAGAGGGGAAAAAAGGCGGGAGGGAGAGAGGGGAGGGGAGAGGGCAGGCTGGGACATGCGGCGTGGAGAGGCCTATGTACCGAGCGAGAGGTAGGTTTTTACTAAAAAAGGCAAAATTTCACCCTACCCACTGTACGTCGTCGTGTGTCATCTCGATCGGTACATAGGTAGGTAGGTAGCTATGCCCGTCACCGTGATTTTTTTGTCCTATACCCGGCAGACGCTTGATTGTGATTTTTCCTTTCATTGACGGCTTTTCGACGGCGGAGACAGGCGCAAGGGCGGTGGTGGTGAAGGCGGCGACGTTTGTTTTCCGCTTGTGGTCGACTTAGGGCATTTAGGGCTCCGTTTTCGACACTGCTAAATTCCCGATCCCTGAACTCCTTTTTCCTTGTGTTACTATTCGAAAATGTTTTTCAAAATAGAAAAACAGAAGTTTAGACATAAGGGGTTTAGTGCATGACAAAAACGGAGCCCTTGCGGACGTTTGACCTGTAATCTTTCTGTCGACGGCAAATAATGAGACGCACGAGGAGGACAGGATGACGTAAACTTCGCTTATGTCGGCGACGGCATTCAGATGTGTGCGCCGCGGACATTTTGTGGGAACACAAAATGTCCGCAACGCACGCTATGTATATGTACATAGCGCCTCAAAAAACAGAGAGAGGGAGGGAGAGAGAGAGAAACGACAAGCAAGGAAAGACAGAATATAGGAGAACGGGAGCGAGGTGATATTATGAAATGAAGCGAGAACAGGCTGGAAAAAAGAGGGGAAGTGACTGAGGCGCGTTGAGATTTGCAAAGGTGTGAAAACTGGAGAGGGGGAGAGAGAGGTAGAGAGAGACAGAGACGCACACACGAAGATAGAGAGAGAGGGAGAGAGAGAGAGGTGGGAGAAAGGAGCGGTTGCCAGCTATAGGTGAATTCTCAGGAATTAAGCAGGTGGAGAGACAACGGGAGGCGATAGAACGCTGAGAGGCCGAGCTGTTCTTCTTCGCTCGTCGAGCCGCTCCCAACCCCCTCCCACCCTCCCTCCCTCCTTGCCGTCGCGGCAGTTGGAAGTCAGAACGCCGTTGTTCGCAGCGTCGGACAAAGCACTTGGATTTTCTTTTTATATGTTTTACTTATAGATGAAAAAGTATCAATACCGCAACGATGTGGAGATACTTTCACGCCATTTCGACCTGCAGACACTCGATTCTTCAAATATCTTCAAAAATAACCCTGACAGTTTTCTGGAAAGCCTTGCATTTCAATGTCAGCGCCTTTCGTGTCAAGGACCCTCAAAGTTTATACTGTATATGGCCGCCAACCCCCATCTGAATATATGTAGTTCTAGGGACCCCCACAGAACCAAAAAAATTGAGATAAGCAAACAGGCAAACCGTGGAAACAGTGACTGCAGCTAACTACTCCCCCCACGCGCATGCACGCGTGCACACATGCACACACACGCACACACACGCACATTCACACTACAATGTGCACCACATGACAGCCACACGCAAGCCAAAACGACTGCCGAGATCTCCTTCAACTCGGAACTCCGAAACATATGTTTTCCACACGTTAAGCAAGGTACTCATGAAGCTCTGACAATTCTTTTTCCGCGATGACCGCCTCGATCTGCTGCTTCGCACGGCTTTCTCAATCCACGAGGCTGAAGGTGAATCCAACCTTTCAGCCTTGAAAATACGTTTTTTTCCCCCCAATATCTGTGTCTGTAAAGCCCCAAATTTGGCGTGCGCACACACACACACACACACACACACACACACACACACACACACACACACACACACACACACACACACACACACACACACACACACACACACACACACAGGGAAAGGATTCAAACGCTCTTTCCACATAGTCACACTTGGAGGCTTATGTAACATTAAGGGTATTTTACGGTACCTGTTTTCAGCCGCAGTCAGGCGACCGGACCCAAGAAGGCGGTCTCTGGGTGCCATAATAACGCCTTTCACTCAGCACTCACTAGACTAACAATAGACACAGTCGACTGGGAAAAAAAGTTGCCCCCCCTCCGCTGTCACTTAGCAACCCAACAGTATGGCGTTCGTATGGTGCTGCCGCGGCGACGAGAAGAAGAAGAAGAAGCGGCTCGGGTCCAGGCCCAATCCCTCACCTGACTGACATAATCGTGCCATCCTCCGTGGCGGCCCGGGGGCAGGTGTATCGGAAGTCATTTATTATGGAGCTTCCTTAGCACTCCTAATGCTTCATATCAAATCTTACATCCTAGTACCCACTACCCAGGCCTGCTAGAATCGCTTTTCTTCAAAAACAAACAAAAACACACTGAAAGGTCGTCAATCTGACAAACAATTTAAGCACGGACGGTTTTGAATTATTTAAGCAGTTGCCAAGACAAATATTATGGGGCGAGGGAATATTTTTTTCCTCCTGCGGGGCGATGAATTATTGAAGCGCCGGGGCACTATATCTTTCGGGGGAAAGCTATTACACAGCATCCCCAACCACCGGCTATGTGATCATGTATTTGTCCTGTCCCTATACTAGCAGGTCAAAACGCATAATATACATTCTGTGTGTTTAACCTCCAGAGGGAGCGCCAGATGGGGTATATTTGTGTGCCATCACGTAGCGCAGGGATGTCAAACTCAAATGCACAGCGGGCCAAAAATAGAAAAACTGGTACAAGTCGAGGGCTGGAGACATGAGCACCTATATTTAGGAGGACGTTCCATGCAAGCAAACAGCAAACAAAAGTAATTTTCCTTCAAAAATCAATGTCCCTTAATTGCAATATAAACGCAAATATGAAACTAAAAACCGGCACAAGTGCATTATTAAAGCTCGGTTTTCTGTTCTATGATCCTCCACCAAGCAAGAGTAAAATGAGAAAGTAAAATAAAACAATGTTTCATTTTACTTTACAAAGTTGCATTAAGTACTGTATGTATGCATTATACCAGATGACCAGTTCTATTTAATAGTAATTAAATATCATCCCACGTGCCAAAGACAAGTCATTCGCGGCCCTGATTTGGCCCCATGGGCCTTGAGTTTGACACATATGATGTATGGCGATGCAGTAAAGTGTCAGAAACAGATTACTATATTTGGAAGACTATAGCCTACGAGTGTGGGGGCAGAGCGAGTGAGCAGACGGCAAGTACTGTAGCCCCCACACCTCCAGGACATAACACTCCTGACAATACTTCCATGTACCGAACTCGAGGATTACATATAATGTGTCTATGCTATGTCGAAACCCTTATTCTGAAGCGCCAGATATACAAAACCGGATGTATGATGGCGCCATCGTATGATGGCGCCATCGTGTTTCTGGTGTCTCGACCATTCTGCCCTCTAACCTTCTGTGCAAGAACATCTGGGTCACGAGTCCCGGATATGTTGTTCAGTCCCATTGGAAATAGCTGATTTGCCGGGAACAAGGACATTGAGGGGGGCAAATCTGAGATAATGCCATTCGAATGCATGGGATGGAATGGGTGCGGGGGCTTTTTTTTTTTTCAAAATAGCCGTGCCAATTTTGATCCCCAATGAAATACAACAAAATGACGATACGTTCCGAGCAAAAGATGGATCAAAGAATGGAATCAAACAATTTCCGTGTTCTTCGACTTAGGTGCAGGGGACGTCAGGTAGGTGCGCGGCAGCATATTAAGTGCATTAATGGTTCGGCACGTCACACATAATATTAAAGAGTTCATTGTTCTCCATTACCCCCACTTTAACTCTGCACTCACATTACTCAATAAGTAAAACAGGAGGCAGAAACTCACACTCGTCTTCTGAGAACCGACTCCTAGTTTACATTAAAACCTTTTCTTTTATAGGGTGTACGGTTCAACCTCTCTTCACCAGGCTTTCCACCTTGGAGGAAAGCCTGGTCTCAGTTACAAAACTGCCGTGCGAAGTTGCTCTGGAGTGGTTGCGCCACGTTTTGTAGTACAAAGACCAGAAGATTCATGTGAAACCTCGCTTCCCATCAAACTGGTAGAATACAGTAACAATAAAAGCTCCTATAGCCTTCAGCTTTTATTGAGAAAAATTGGTTTCCCTTGCTAGGAAACAGAATGGGGGACCTTTTTTAATATTATGTCCACAAAATATCTCTACAGTATATTAATGACATAGTAAAATGTTGCAAATGGGTGGAATTCCTCTTTAACACATGCAGGATTCAGTATGGCAATGCAGAGAACACATTTCTAGTGCATGTCAGCCAATTATTTTTACTCAGACAATTTGATTACAGTTTTTATCATGTGTGACACGAATTGGCAGGTACAATGCCTTGCTCAATGACACTTGCTGCCACCGATTGAATTCAGCAAAGGCCCTATGGGAGGAATCACTCTAATGGCTTGGCCAGGCTTGCCACATCTGCCAGCATTTCTGGGCAAGCAGCCCCTTGGGGGGGCCTTAAACCAGCAATTACACTGTCCTCCAGCGCAGGAACCATCACAAACGTTGGGACCTTGCTCCCTGACATACAGACTCACAACTCTTAAAACGCTTCGCTCAACTTGAGACCATCAGACACGAGGATCTCCCAGCTTTACTCACTGACAATGAGCTTTCCGTCATTTGGGGGATCTGGAAAACCCTCCATTCCACCTGGTGACAAGATTTGCACACGCACACACTCTACAGTGGGGCGAAGTACAACAAGCCAACAGCAAGAACACCACGGCCTGCCCCCGGTCAATCCTGATTGGAGGAAAGTCTTTTCCTCCCAAATCCCAAACTGAAACTACAGTATAGTTTCCATGAGCTCACTGGGGACAGGGAGGAAGTCCTTATATAGCAATAGTAGGGATTATAAAAAAAAATGCCTGCAGAAAATATAGACCAGATGACCACAGGGAAGACACTACAAGACAAGGCAGAAGCTTTTAATGAAATATTCCTTTTTTGTCCCAGTCTAAACCCTAATCCCTCTTTTGCGGTGTGATGACATGTCTATAAGCATTTCATTTTTGCAGTTTTACGATATACATAATGATTAGGTTTGGTAATTATTAATTGCTTGCTCATATTGCACTAAAGGCTCCTATAGGAGGTCACATATCCTATTTAAAGGCCGCAGTCTGACTACTATTCTCACTAGTTGTGCCAGCTAACTTTGTTCTGTATTGTTGTGCCAGATGTAGATGGGAGTTGGGACTGTGAGGTGAGCGTATGGCTGTGATTGGATGGTGAAGCAGGCGGTACAGCTGGCCCACGATTGGGGGGGGGGGGGGGGGGGGGGGGGGATTACCCCACAGAAGGTGCTACAGTAAAATAAAAACAAATACACATGCAACGCACACGTAGACCAAAAATAAAATTACCCAAAAATAACAAAATGCATTATACATGCACTAGGTTGAGAAGATCCGCTTGAAGACGGCATGGGCTGAATACGTTTTGAGTTTGATCAAACTGTATTCAGTCTCATTCTCCTTCAACGGAATGTCTATGACACTGATTTACTACAACGGATTATGATCCCACTAGTACTAGTGTTTCAAGAACCCCTCTGTAACACATTTGCAGTGTGTTGAAAAGTCTGTACGCACTTCATTTTGCAGTTTTACAATATATAATGAGTAGACGTTGCTAATGAAATCATCATATGGTCATAGGGACTATTCTCACTAGCGGTGGCAGATATATTTGCTCTACGAAGATCAAAGCCGAGTCTGTTTATTTCAGTTTTGGTATAGTACGTGATAATCACAGCCAGACTTTTTTAACTGCTTTAACTTTCTTCACATACCTCCCTCCTTATATGCTGCTGTTACGATTGGGGAGTCATATTTGTTATATTATGATTTTTGACCCTGGAATTTAGCGTTGTTGTGCCTGGATTGGAAGCATGAGGTGAGAGAGTATGGGTGTGACTGCATGGTGAAGCAGGTACAGCTGGCCAGTGATTGGAGGGGCTATTTCCCCACAGCCTGTTATTGGTGGGGCGTGTTCCTGAGAGGGTAGCCAATTGGAGTGGGAACTGCTGATGGAGGGTCTCTATAAAACAGGAGAGCAGAGCAGAGTGTGGCAGGCATGCGGGCAGAGCGTTTTCCCTCAGCTCCCAAATGGCTACAACGCATTTTGTTATGTTCAGTTAATATGTCCTTATCCAGACCTGACACTAGGAAGTGGAAGTAGTGGTATTCTTGTTGTTTGGAGAGTAAGAAGCTTAATAGTTGACCATATCAACCGATTAATGTATTGCAAACTACATGAATTCTGATGCTAATGCCATGGAACACAATGTTTTATACAGTACATCACCTACTGCCACATCAATCATGGACTATCATACAGGTATATGTCTATAGACTATAATCTTGTATTATTTTATGCATCCTTGCTGTTCATTCCCTTCTATGCTCTCCCTTCTCACAAAATATATGAAAATGCAGTGTGGATGAGAGAGAAAAAACAATACGTAACCCTCTTCTGTACAACTGTAATCCTGTCATGGAGCAAATGGTGAAGCTGAATATGAATAAATTCTGTTTGCTATATGCTAAAAACCATAAGGTTCTACTGGCTTTATATTGTTTATCAGGCTGTGGACATACATGCACTACAAGCTTTTATGAAATGTGCCAGGAGGAGATTTTTGTTTATTCAACACTTTGGTTTAAATTTCTATTGAATATAATAAAAAATGCAGCTTATGTCATCGTATTCCAAAATAAGAGATCCATCTCTGCAAAGTAATAATGAAATAAACAACATATATACTTTAGTTCAGGTTCTGAGTGGCTAAATCTCATCAAATAGTTGTCTGTGGATCAAATGACATGATCCATAGACAACTACTGTATGATATGAGAAGGGTTGAAAACCACTGGTCTTATGGCATGTTTTGGCTTACTGCATAGTGCGTCTTAGCCACAATTTGCAACTCTAGGAGGGCCCTATTTTGATTGTCTTAACTATCAGCTTTGCCACACCTCCAAGTTTTGACACTTGAATCTAAAGTTGCAATACCCTCCATTGACTTCCCAGTAATGACATTTTTCATTTGCTTGTATTAAACAACATTAAACTCACCAACATTGCAGCTGTAGGGAAAGTTTGAATTGTCCTCTTTACATCTGCAAAGCAATTGTTTGGGGGAAAGAAAGAAACCTCCACTGTATGAGCTATTTTCAATAGATCAATAGATTATTTGCAGGTGATTATTATTAGGTGCATAAGTCACCGAACAGCCTTGGGTACCACCTGTTTAAAATTTGCACATAATGCTGGAGGCAGCAGCGTGACCCAACACTTTTATTTATTGAGAGAAAGTAGCTCATAACATGTCTACCGTGGATTTATTTATTAAATCAAACAGACGCTCTGCAGATAGAAATAGGTAATTCAAGCTTTCAATACAGCTGCAATGTTGGTGAGTTTAATGTTGTTTAATACAAGCAGAACCCAGATGAAAATGTTCATTCCTGGGAAGTCAATGGAGGGTATTGCAACTCTATATTCATCCCACTATTAAAACAAGTTGTCTCCCAACTGTCTGAATGGGTGTATACTGGAGTGGAACACAACAGCTGGGCTTTGTGTTCTTTCCACAGTATCAGACAGCGTTACACTGGTTTATACACTGACTCTCATTACTCACACCGTATTGGGGAGGTAGTAGATGCAATTTAGACGCTACACGACACCCGGAGCAAACTCCTGCCAGATTTGCATCCGCATATCATGTCCCACCTCTGTCCAGCTGGTTTTCCTTCTTCAACACAGATACATCGATCAATTACAACAGTGGTGTTCAAAGGCCTATTCGGCATTTAAGCAGCCATGGAGCACCATCGGGCAGCCCAGGGGGAGGCAACCTTTTCGGAAATTAAGTGCTGTGTCTTTATTTTATTGATAGTCGGCATGACATATCAACATTATGCTTAATTATGATACCACATCAAAATTATATATTTCCATCCGATTTTGATTGTCCGTACACAACGCAACCCTTAGCCTTTTATCTTCTTTAGAAAAAATCTCTTTCAGGATGTATGATTATTAGACTCAGTTTTTTTTATTTTTTATTATTACCACTGTTTCCCCAGTCAGAGTTCAATGAATATGAGTTTGAATGAATGAGCAGGATGTAATTTACATATAGATATGAGTGGACTTAATTTAACCGTACAACTTTTTATATACTGTATGTATATATATATATATATATATATATATATATATATATATATACTGTATATATATTAAAAAGAAAAATCATGTCTCTGACACTTGCCAGTGTGCCAGTGATAACCATCCTGTGGATGCCTACCCCTAGGATAGCCTCTCACATCCCTTGTTGTTAGGATTCTGTGCACAGTTCCATGCTGTATTGATGTCAGTACAACTGTTCAAGCGCGCGTGCACACACACACACACACACACACACACACACACACACACACACACACACACACACACACACACACACACACACACACACACACACACACACACACACAAACTGCAGCATTCCAGTCAGAGGTTTAACACTCTTGAGAGCGTAAAGTGAAACCATAATTTTGCAATCTCAAGAGTTAAAGATTTAATAAGGGTTCATTAGGTTGCCAACACACCATCATTTGTCATACTGTATAGCCACTGGTTGAAAATGGAAAACAACTGAATTTGTGTGTGTGTGTGTGTCTGTAGCATCAGCACCAGCTAGGCAGGTACAGTATAGGTAGCCTCAAACACCTTGGCTTTCATTTTCGTCTGTGGACGGTGGCCTAAAGGCCTAGGCCAAATGCTTTCAAGTTAGCGTGAGGCTCCTAGTTGCTCCTCACACAGGACAGGGGGGAGTTTGCCTGGTTGGACATAGCGCGTGGAAGGAACACGTGTTTCTGACCAGTTCCTGTTCCCTCCATTAGGCACCTCGGCTGGCAAGGGGGGGGGGGCAGTCTAGAGACGAGTTTGGAACTGTGGCATAGAAGATATTCTTCCTAGGGGTGGTTACAAACAGATGTAAACAGTGTGTTTCAACGGTACCACACAGCACCACGCCGTGCCGGCAGTAAAGTTTTGACGTGCACGTGCAGGGACGAAACGGAACGGTGCACGCGCAGGGACGAAACGGAACGGTGCACGCGCAGGGACGAAACGGAACGGTGCACGCGCAGGGACGAAACGGAACGGTGCACGCGCAGGGACGGTGCACGCGCAGGGACGAAACGGAACGGTGCACACGCAGGGACGAAACGGAACGGTGCACACGCAGGGACGAAACGAAGCTGTGCACGCGCAGGGACGAAACGGAACGGTGCACGCGCAGGGACGAAACGGAACGGTGCACACGCAGGGACGAAACGGAACGGTGCACGCGCAGGGACGAAACGGAACGGTGCACGCGCAGGGACGAAACGGAACGGTGCACGCGCAGGGACGAAACGGAACGGTGCATGCGCAGGGACAAAACGGTGCACGCGCAGGGACGAAACGGAATCAGGTTTCTAGCTACTGCCAGTGATGTCCTGGCTCACAACGCATTCAGCCCAGCTTCACACCTGGTCAAGTACCCAAATCAAATCATTAGCATTTTGTTTAACCATGATCGTCCAGGTATACGCGCAACGTGCATCTGACGTCACGTGTCGCATCACAGACCTTCTGGATCAGGGCTATTTAGGCCTACAGTATGAGGCAGTGGCAAATGCCAATATCGGGACGTGCAGAGAGTGTTATAGAGAGGTGCAGACATGGATTTTTTAAATAAATTAGTTCAACACAAAATGCTGCATTAAAGAATAAATAAAAAAATAAATAAAAAAAACAATGCTACATGACATAGAAAGGAGTGGCATTTGCATTATTCACCACAGTAGTAAATGCTGCATTCGTGCTCTGGAAAGGGCAGTCACTTTACAGATGGTTAAAAGGGCAGGGGCTGAAGCCCCCGTATGTGTTCACATCCCTTGCCAACATCACGCATGTTTTGTGAGTGATGCGAGCCCAGAATGTGTGTGTGTGTGTGTGTGTGTGTGTGTGTGTGTGTGTGTGTGTGTGTGTGTGTGTGTGTGTGTGTGTGTGTGTGTGTGTGTGTGTGTGTGTGTGTGCAATCTGCAGGTTTCAACAGCTATAGTGAGAAGAATCCCAACACAGATCATGAGCATCACCATCACACCCATTCATGCACAGAACGAAACACTTACCGTACTGCAATTGACAGACCGTCTCTTTTCTGTTGTCAGGGGGGCTTGCGAAGGTTTCTCTCTCTCTCTCTCTCTCTCTCTCTCTCTCTCTCTCTCTCTCTCTCTCTCTCTCTCTCTCTCTCTCTCTCTCTCTCTCTCTCTCTCTCTCTCTCTCTCTCTTCTCTCTCTCTCTCTCTCTCTCTCTCTCTCTCTCTCTCTCTCTCTCTCTCTCTCTCTCTCTCTCTCTCTCTCTCTCTCTCTCTCTCTCTCTCTCTCCCTCTCTCTGTCCGTTTTGCCAACACCGATGTGCCACCGACATGGGTGACCTAACTATTTGTGTCGTGCCCAGAGGTCGCTGTTTTGCACCAGAGTGTAGCCAAAAATAAATGTGACCCAATGTCACCTTTTTGAGTGGCCCTATACTCCACTCAATAAGTGACATTGGGTCATTTTTTTTTGTAAAGAGAGAACATTTTCCATCCTATGCCTTGCTTCTATATTGCAGACAGCCTATAATATTTGTGTTTGCTAAGCCTGTTGTTTTCTGACCGATTGGGTCTCTGTCTCTAGAGGGGGTTGTATCCCGCTTGTCATACGCGTAGTTTGACTTTGAACGCAGGGGGTGCGAAATGTCGGATGGTACACGCACTGCGCGCGCACACGCACGGACACAAGCCAGCTGCATATAATTTCTAGAACTACGGTTCATGTTTTTGTCAACATCAACACTAAGTCCAACCACAGCTGCGCAGCCTGTGCGTCTTAATCATGGGCAAAGTGACAGATAAAGAGGTAATATAGAAAGACCAAGACCAGGTAACAAGTAGGCCTACAGCCTACTGCCCCACAATTCCAGGCTGGATTTGGGAAACCAAACAGTCCAACATACAGATTAAAATGACCATTATTAATCTTCTACATTCTCCAGATGTGTAGACTTGGGATATTTTTTTTTAAACTCTTGAGTGTAAAATGAAACCAAATGGACCATTTGGTTTCATTTTTACGCTTCCAAGAGTTACATCTTGTTAACCAACTTAGCTGGGGGACCACCTGGAACCCCCTCAAGGACCACTATGGTCTCCATACCACAGGTTGAAAACCACAGGCTGCACTAGACCACATTAAACTTCACTTAACCAATTAAAAAGTAATTGTCACTGAATACTCACAATACGGTGATTGTCACTCAACAGAGCAGGGTCTTATGTGCATCCGGTCGCATATTTATCCAGTTTGGAGCCCAGTTTTTCAGTCACTCACTCACTCCTGTGTTACGAAACCAGTCCACGTATTTGCTGTCATTCTGGACTGGAAGTGTTGGCAAACAAAGCAAAAAAAAAAAAGAAAAAATCACACCCGTGTGAAAGAAAGTGCTGCGTGTGTGGTGGTCTTCACCAGCTGTGTGCGTGCTAAGCGGCACGATTCTCAAGATATCTGCGTGTCTGCATGCTAACCGGCACGGTTTTTGCTGCTTGTTGCTGCTTGTTTCTCTGTTATTGCTAACCGGCACGGTTTTTGCTTGTTTCTCTCTTATGTGGCAACTTGCTTGTTTCTCTCTTATGTGGCAACATGCAGAGCAAACCGTGCCGGTTAGCAGGCACACACGCCGTGCCGGTTAGCAGGCACACACGCAGAGATGTTGAGGTCGTGCCGGTTAGCACGCACACAGCTGGTGAATCGTCTAAGGAAGTGCTTGCTACGCAGCACTTAAAAAAAGAAGACCGCGTCCTTTGAGACATGATATTCCATCCACGTGCTTACGTAGCAATAAGTGGAAGACGAGCGCTTCTTGTTTTCGCCAAGATCATGATTATAATCCACACATCCACTGATGATGGTGATGATGATGATGATGATGATGATGATGATGATGATGATGATGATGATGGGCCCGGACAAGGTGGCTGTCCTGTCGCTGTGGCTGCTCCCACGGGAGCGGCAGCTGCTCTGTTAGAAGCCCCGGCGCCGGGGGCTCTTCTGGGGCGCCAGCAGCAGCCGCGGGCCGCGGTGCCGACGGCGCTGGTCGGTGACGGGTGCTGCTGCTGTCGTGGCTCTTGTATGGAGGCCACTGTAGTTGCTGTTCTGTTGTTGTAGAACAAGGACATTTGCCGATATCCATAATTACTTTTAAGTTGCCACTTTGCCAGTCACTACACAGGTAGCCCTGTGGGTTGGTGTGGCGCGCGTTTGGGTTGTGTCCTGCTCTAAGGTCCTGCTGCTGACCTGACCAACTCATTCACTTCCGTCGCACTCGCAAGTAGGTCATGACGAAAAAAAATACACTCTATGTAACATACTCTAAAATTATTGTATTGTAAAACAACAAAATTCAATTCAGATTTATTTCAAATATGGATTTTATTTCATTAGGCCTACATAAAAAAAAAGAAATCCCACATAAAAAACGATTACACCCCTGGCCACTAGGGGGGGCGGTGCACCCCCTGCTCCCCCATTAAATCCGCCTATGCCGCTTGTCCACCCAAGGCTAGGACACTTTCCAGCAATTCCATCAACAAGGCATCCCCGGCCTATGCAGTGGGAAAATGTGTGTGTGACATTCATTTTTTAAACCAATGTTTCGGCCCCCGTATCACTATAGGAAAGCTAATAGTGGAGAGGTTATCACATCATGCTTAGCTGTGATTGGACCATAGCAGTTTGGGGAGGGGCTTACTGAAAGGTCTATTTTACAGACGGTGACAGGCAAACAGGCTATAGCCTACAGTGTTTCCAATAACTATTGGAAATCACCTTGTTGCGGCAAATAGAAGGAAATACTTTTTTGTCATGCCATATCACAAGAAGAAGAAGAGATAAGCTTAGTAAAAACCCTAATGAATTAAGGGGATATTTCACTTTAAAAATAAAAATAAAGATTTGGCCCATACATTTTTAAGTTGCTCAACTCAGTATTTGATATTCAATTTAGCTACTACTAATTCATAACCTATAATAACAGGCATAATTCATAAGCTTTATCCCTTTTTTCTATCTATTAAAAAAACAAACAAAAATAAAGTAAAATGGAGGTCAACGGGCTAATTAGTGTCAATTTGGGGGTCCACTTTGACATGAAAACCGCCATAGAACAATAATCTAGGAAATTGTGAGTCGCTGAGTTCTGTAGGTTACCACTTTCTGTGTGGCACCCAGCCGCAGGATCGCAGGCTTGACTTGACGTTTTCACGCACGTTACGTCCTTTTCCATGTTGTTGACATCACGTTACAGTCAGAGACATCTGGTAGAAGGGTTGCGACATCGAAGGGTCTGTTCGGGCACTGTTCATGCAGCCTGAAAGAGGGACAAACTGGAGTTGGGAATACCAATACATGTTCAACGAGGGCGTGTGTGCAACATGACAATCGTTTTAAAGTATTGTGCAGTGACAACTAAAGTCTCTGGGATGTTTATGTTGTAATATTACGACAAAACGATCTGAAATAGATGCATTTAATGAGGTCATTAAAGCAGGGCTGCTGCCTGAGTCCAATGCATTTCTGCCCACTTCCGGGTCCAGGACTTGTCCCTTTTGTTGTCTCAATTCTCAATAGAAGTCTATGTAGAAGAGCCGCCATTGGTTTGGCCCCATGAAGTGAACGGAGATGTCGTAACTGTGTGCACGCCGACTGTGATCACAACACACACACACATCCTGCTGCCTGTCTGCCGCCGCATGGGCTCTGTTGTTGTGCTGCAGAAATACAGTAAGGAGACTTCCATTCATATAGTCATCACTCACTCACTTTTCACAACGACACGATGAGTTTTTGGTGTTGTATGCGTTGAACCTGAAGTAATATGTACGCTCATGTGGGAAGTGTTTAGTTTTTCAACGGTTAGCATTCTGTGTTCTGTTCCAAAGCGCAACTTTGTTGCAGCTGAAACACATTCTAACTAATTGCTGTTATTAGAATGTTATTGTTATTGTTCGCATATGCACTGCAGTCAGCCGTTTTAAAAGTAAACTACCCAATGCAATGCTAGATATGCTACTAGGACATGAACCTGGACTTTTGACGTGTTAGCATATAGCATCGTATAGTCAAACTTTAGTGGTTCCCAAACTTTTTTTGGTCAATGACCGCCAAATTGAGCCCCTATTTGCCCCCCAAATATTTGTCAGTTGTCCCCATAAGATGCACATTTTGTCAATTACGTGTACTGTACATGTGCTGACAGTCAGGATTACAATCTACAATTTAGGCATTTAGCAGACAGTCTTAATCCAGGGCGATAATGTTTTACAATTTAAGCAGAATTTACTATACAATGTAAGCACTAAAAACATGATAATACATTAAACTGCACAGTACTGCAAGTACTAGGTAGTTTAATGTATCTGCGGAGGAAGATGGGGAGTGAGTCTGTTCTGATTTCAATGGGAAGTGCATTCCATAGTTTTGGAGCCAGGAGGGAGAAGAGCTTAAGCCTTGGGGTGCGTGGAGAGTGTTGTCCAGGTGTTTTTAGTGGCGGTCCAGTTTTGATATGACCACCATATGTGCCTCCATATGGATGTTACATCATGTACATACGTTTTGTCATGAACATTACCAGTAGCCTAGCCACTTTCACAACTATCAAATGGTGTCCTGTACAGTAACAACTGTACATTTCACAATCTTATTCTAGAAACAATGAGCAATGCACTACAAGTAGGCTAGCAGTGCATGTTGTTTATTATAAGTATGGATATTATTTATAAAGCATCTTTTCAAGCACTGGTTGCAAAACAGTGAGCCATTTACTAAATCTGTGCAAAATGTCTGTCTCCATGCAAACTGTGTTCGCTTCCTGTGTGCAAGTAAGACGCACAGGGTCTTACTTGCTTCAAAGTGCTATACAGTGGGTTGATAAACAGCATGGGTTCAGTACAATTCAAGCACAACCCAACACAAGACAACCCCATTAAGCATGTCTATTTGTTTACACTTACAGTACGTGTCGCCCGAATCTGCGGCTCTCATCGACAAATAATGGATGTCGGCTGACGTCGTTTGTCCATCACTGGCTGTTAAAATGTACTGTTAGGGCCACCATGTTTTTTTCATCAAGACATTTAGAGACGAGAGGTACAGATTATCACTAATAGCCAAAAGCATGAAATGAAAGTGCAAGTAAAAGGGAAATTATATACAAGGAAGGAAATGTGGGTGGACAGGATCATATTTTATAGACGCCAGTTTCGAGTTGCAGCCGACCCACCTGTCCTTTAAGAGCAGTTTTGAAGTAGCCAAGGGATCGGCATGTCTTAATGACTGTTGGTAGGGCATTCCACATTTTGGTGGCATAGGAGCGAAATGAATTTAGTCCCTTGTTTGTGCCGCAATATTGTTTGATGACACACAATATAACTTCAACTTGATCACAGGGATTTTCAGAGAGCTTTATAATCCGAGGTGCTGAGAGGTCTCACATTATGGGTGTTAGAAGATCAAGGATAGGAAGTTGCGGCCAGTCCATGAAGTGCTTTAAAAGTGGTTAAAAGGATTTTAAAATCTATTCTGTCCTTTATGGGTAACAGGATTATATGCGCGGATTGATTGATTGATTGATTTTCCTTGGTTCCAGTGTTCTGGCTCAGTGTGGTGTAAAGTCTGCTTCCAATTAATTATCCTGGTTAAAGTAAGGTGTTCATCACTTATGTTGAAGCCTAAAAGGTGTTGATGACTGTGGTGGCTTGTTTGCTTGTGCCATTTGTGTGCTAGGGTACAAGTGGGATTACGTCAAATGTGGGTTTTGTATAAAATAGCCTAATTCTGCACTCTTGGAAATGAGGTACTGTCCCATGCAGGGGGACAAGTTAACAAAAAGAGGAGTGACATGGGGAATGACACACGGCAAGAGCCATCAGGCTGCAGGAATCGAACCCACACTCCCCTGTCCGGCTTGCTTGGCAGCCTAGGTGCCCACACGGTTGAGCAAAGCGCCCCGGGCACCCTTCAGATGCTCCTGTCTGGAATATGAGGAGAGGAAGCCCTGGGCCTGTAAGTGCGAGGGAAGTTAAAGGGTAATTTAACCCATATTCTAGTTTCCAATGCTAGATTGCAGTTTTTGGCGCTAGATTCTAATTTTTGACACTAGATTGTAGTTTCTGACTCTAGATTCTAGTTTCTGACACTAGATTCTAGTTTTTCTGAAAACACTCAGTTAGGCTCAACATATTTATTCCATGCCAAGGACCACGAGAATTATCTATATTTCACTGCGGACCCCCATCTGAAAACATGTTCTAGGGATCACCCCAGAAGCAAAGATTTGAGTTAAAAATGTTTGCTTCCGAAATAATATTTTCAACATTTGTGCCACATTTTCATGATTTTTCAAAAATAGTCCAGGAAGGACTACAATCGACGTCAGAGACACTGGGCTCACTGACTGCTAAAAAAAAATACATAAAACCTCATGTTACACACGTAAAGGCACCCAGGAAAGATTTCTATAGTCTTTCTCACTCTCAGAGTGGGTTTTGGTGCTGGATGCAAGGGGTTCGGATATTGCTGTCTGGCAGCTATTATAGTCGAGGGGTGATATGCCCCATGTGCCACCTGGGTAGCATTGGAAAAGCACTTTCCCTTCTTTATAGGCTTATAGGGTAATAAGGTCCAGGCGTGTAAAACATGCCTCAACTTAATGATGAGCAAACTCAAGCATTGATGTCATTAATGTTCACCTTGATTCGTCACAAATCGTGTATTAAATTTACTAATAACAACTACAGACTAGCTAAAAGTTCAAAAGCAACAGACATTCAATGTCTTCGACGTTGGTAGTTTAAAAAGATGGATAGAGAAAAAAAAAAAAACATCTTTTGTCATTTTTTTTGTCTCTGTCAAAGTGCAGGGCTGAGTGTGTGTGTTTTGTGTGTATTATGGCATTTTTGGCCCGGTCATCTGCCTGTTGTAAAGCCGGCCTTTGCAAAACACTTTTAAAAAAAATATTGATTGTACATTATGTTGGCCTGTTTTGAACAAAATGTGACATATTCAATGCCTGTGGAATATTGCAGGCCCACAATAAAAGCTACCTGCGCTGGCATACACACCAGGGCAGCCCGTCGGTGACTCATTTCGTTTGTGTAAGGGCAGGCTATGGCTGTCTGATTCTGATGAAACATGAAAGTATTATTGCGAGTGTGAATTGCTGCCCACTTGCCCAGTCATCTCTTGTTATGCAACGGTCCATTAATATCCATGCAGTACCGTCAAAAAGAAATGTGTGTTCAGTTTCTTCTTGTGGCCACTGCAAAAAAATATATGGATAATATATTTAGAGGAGTTGTCGGGGGAAGTCAGGGAGGTGATTTGCTGCCCCCATCCATCTGTCGCTAAGCAGAAGCGCTTAACGACAGAAATAAGAAAAACTAAACAAAAAGTGTTCTATCCTACCATTTTTTTCTTCAACTAATTGGGTTGAAAATTAAATAAAAAAAGCCTGAAGAGGCCTTTTTGTTATGATGAAGGCTACAAATGATATACCTGTTTTCCGGAGATGCTTTCAAAATAGTCAACAAGTTCAATCATTTTTAAAATTCAAGTCAGCCTTGTTTCAGAATGTCAAAAATTATGTTTTCGTAATACATCATGTGCATTCAAATGTGAATAGTATTACCCCCAAAAGGTAGAAATCAGAGCCAGACTAAAACCAGAGGGGGGAAAAAGTTTACACGGTACCTACATTTATCTATGATCGCACACAAGCGCCAAACCCACGGAGAACTCATTAAAATGAAAAGGCGCAGTATTTGTGGTAGCATATACTGTATATAAATATACAGTACCTGTAGTGTGTGTTTGACTCAAACAGCCCGTATGGATATGAATTGCGACAAGCAACGCATATAATATATGACACGGGCGGCAGCGTCACAGCAGGGATGGAGTCAGATTAGTTTTAAGCTCACTGAATTCTGTATGCAAGGTGACACCGTTCTTCATTAGCTACAGTATCCGGCCGTGATTAATGCAGACAAATAATGAACTTACATTACAATGCACCACTTTAACCCTTTGTGTCCTGAACGCGTTTTGGTGTTTTATCTGTTGGAAAAATAGCAGATCAACAAGCTCATGTCGCGCCACCGAGTGGCGCGACATGAGCTTGTTGTTCTGCTATTTTTGAAAAAAGGTGAAAATGTGCTGCAAATCTCTGAACCTGAATGTGTTATTTTTAACTCAAAATTTTGCATCTGGGTATATCCCTAGAACAACATGTTTCAGGAGGGGGCCGCAGCCAAATATGCATAATTCTGGTTGTCCTTGGCATGAAAATATGTTAGCATCACTGACACAGGAACACAGATTTTTTCAGAAAAACTAGAATAAAGTGTCAAAAACTCGATTCTTGGGTCAGAAACTAGATTCTAGTGTCAAAAAGTAGATCCTAGCATCAGAAACTATAGTTTAGTGTCAATAACTAGAATCTTATGTCGGAAACTACAGTAGAATCTAGCGTCAAAAGCTAGAATGTTGCTGCAGCTATAATCTGGTGTCAGGAACTACTGTATAATCTGGTGTCAGAAACTCGAATCGAGGGTCAGGACACAATGCGTTAAATAATGTCATTTGTAATCATCTCTCTCTCTCTCTCTCTCTCTCTCTCTCTCTTTCTCTCCCTCCCCCCTACCCCACCCAGAACCCTTTCTGCGATGTTTCAGGGCAAGCGCTTCAAGAAAAGGGAGTTGGAAAAAAAGCTGGAAAAGTCCAAAAGCCCACAGAGCTCCCCCTGCAAAGCGACGCAACAGTGGCGGTCTCCGAAGTCGTCCCCCCTCCCCCCGCTGAGGGGCCCTCCCCCGCCGCTGACGTGTCTCCCCCCGAAGCTGCTGAAGCACCTCATGCCTTTCCAGAAGGAAGGCGTGGAGTTTGCCCTGTCGAGGAACGGAAGGTGAGATGAGTTCACTCCAGGGCGACCACCAGACATGCTTTAAAAGGATCCCAGGCTAATAAGCTTAATATGGATAAATACACTGTACTTATCCTCTATAACTAGAATTGAACATTTACAACAAAACAAAATATGTTATTTAGTTTAACAATAGTTCATAATTTTATACCTTGGGGGGTGCCATTTTACCTAGGGCTCCAAATTGCTTAGAAACGCCACTGACCCCAGGCCAGTGGTATTTAGGGGTGGAGTGATTCACGTACCTCACGATACAATATCGATATTTAGGGTGCCAAATCTATTTAGATTGCGAACTTAATTATGGTGTGATTCGATTCGATACATCGATATGTTGTGGTATTTTCCCACAAATTACTTTACTTTTATCATATGAGAACATTTCTAAACAATAGCATGACCGTGGTATTGTTTAGTAATGAAACAAACATGTGCTGTATGTTATTTGCGTAAATAACAGTTCTTTCAATTAGTTCTTTACTCAGAGTTGGCGGGGGAGGTGGGGGGGCAACAGAAAACAAGTAAGGCTTTTGCGCACCTGCAGGTTTCGGGTGGGTACATTGGAAACAAGGCTCCAAAAAAATAGCTTCTCTTTAGTTGAATACAAATTTCCATTCAGGAAATCCATGGATCCAACAAATTAGAAGGTCAATGAAATTCCATATCGTAAAGACAATTAGCTGCCCCTTTTGAACTTTCCCTCAGTAGCCTTTAAGTGGCGTCTCAAGTCGTTCCAGGAGAGCTATGGCAGCAGTGGCGGCGGCGGGGAGGGAGGGAGAGAGGGAGGGGCCAGACTTGTTAATTTTCCAACGTCTCCCGACCCGAATCGATGTAAGCCGCGGTTCGTCCAGGAAGGTCGCACTTGCAGGCCCGGTGGAGGCAATCTGTGAGTGGCGGCGTCTTGTGATGGCGCGCCCGCATCGATCCGCAAACACCGGGAGGTAGTGCTCGCGTTACGTGGGCGGGTCAAGAAGTCAATTGTCTCTCGCTGTACCGTGTGTGTGTGTGTGTGTGTGTGTGTGTGTGTGTGTGTGTGTGTGTGTGTGTGTGTGTGTGTGTGTGTGTGTGGCCACTAGCCTTGCTCAATTGGATGAAGGTATCGATGTGACAGTGCCAGAGCCCCCGCGGCACTCGGTTGCAGACTACTCCCAGGAGGATGAACAGTCTTGTGTTAGAGGTGTGCTGAGCTCCATAAGACAGTACTTGGGCCATTAGTGACACACAACGACACAACTAGTGGATTTGGGTTCCGTCCAGGTTTTGAAACTTTGGATGAGGCGAAAATGAAACTTTTGATGCGACCCACCAGGCATTGCATGCCGCCAAAATGTAAATGCAAAAAGTCGAAGTGTCCTTGAGCAAGACGCTGAATGCTTCCCCTCCCCAAACCCGATAGAAATTGACCGCTAGAATGGCCTTAATAATAGAGGAAACGTATATAGAAACCAGATGGAGTATAATCCATGAAATTTCATCTATGAACTATGTGCACTGCGGCAACTCTCGATTTCAGTTGCATGTTTTTTTTCTTAATCATCTGAGCCCCTCTGACCTAAAGAGCTGTAGTTGTTTTGGTATCCCAGCACGCACCAATGACAAATTAACTGTTATTTCCTTTTTGCAGCATGTCTTTCGGTGTCAATAAACAGCATCAATAGTGTTAGCAGTCAACCATCCATCCCTAAGTAAGAGCATGCATCCGTTGGACAAGACTTCTGCAGCACCCTCCCGTTAAATTAGTTTTCTGTGGTGTACGGCCTGACGGGGGCAGGATGTAACATTTACCATTTGGGGGGGGGCAAGAGAAAATGGTATGAGGGCGGCTTCATCGCCGCCCCCATACCATTTTCAGTTACAGGACTTCTATAAGGCAAGTAGGCACCAATAATAATAAGTTGCAACAGACACACAGCATGCATAAAACTAAACGTCTGACTCAGAGAGTTTTCTGTTTTCAATGATGAAATGCTGTTGGTTTAGTGGTGAGACAACTGTAGTTAATAGCAGGAGTAGTGTTTCAAATCATTTTAAATATAAGCACTTTAATTTGAACTACAGTATCGTGGGTTGTTGTGCATGCCATCATGTTTGGTGGTGGCATTTAGGGGGGCATTGCCCCCCCATGCCCGTGCCTAGATCCGCCTCTGCATCCTGAATGCTAGAGACAGCTACATGAAGTACCCTGGAATCAGGCTATGCCTGATCTGTCCCAGAAAAAAGGGGGGGAAAAGTATGCCGGTATTATTACAAGCAAGTGGCTGTTGTCTCTCTCTCTCTCTATCTCTCTCTCTCTGTCTCTGTCTGTCTCTCTCTCTCTCTCTCTCTCTCTCTCTCTCTCTCTCTCTCTCTCTCTCTCTCTCTCTCTCTCTCTCTCTCATTCAATGACTTCTGCTTCAGTGATCCGTTAACGGAAGTCGATCAATAAGTGAAATGTTGGTGGTGTTGTAGTCTTTCAATTAATGAATGGTGAAATTGCAAAGAGATACATCTGGTCCAAAAGTCAGGTCACGCAAACATGCACACACACACACACACACACACACACACACACACGTGCGCACAGACATGCACATGCATGGGCGCAGAACCAAGTAGTCCCACACAAGTTGCGTGCAGGTAACGGTACGTTTATGAAGGGAGAATGTGACAGTCTCATGCCGTAGGAGTGGACGATTTGCATACAGTAGCTCCCGATTCAATAGGATATCCATATCTCGGGTGCCAAATCGATTTACCTATATCTCTTAAATATTATTGCAAAGTTACCTTGCTTATATTTTACGTTCTAGTATAATATAAGCAAGGTAACTTCGTTCTAAAACAATTCTACACATTATAGGCCATGAAAAGTTCAATCAACTAGAACATTTTAAAGCAATTCTAAACAATGTAGACATTGAAAAGTTCAATCATGCACTTCAATGCAGCCGGATAACGGCCACTCTTTCTGACATGAACAAATTTAATAAATACCTGAATATAACCTGGCGATTTGATATTGATATTGTGGCATTGACACAACAACTGCGTCCCTTGCTTATGTGACAGTGCATACAGTAGTATTATATAACAAATAGGCCACACTTTTTGGGGGGGTCTCGGCTCACTGACTATAGTCCATCTGTGACCACATCGTTCATGCACCAACCCGTTTTTCCTCATATTTGCAGACGGCATATTGATTATTTATTGTACTTTTAGGTGTGTCATGATGTGATTCATTGTGAGCACTTGTAAATGTGCTATTTTCCAGATTTTCTTTTGCACATTTTGTAAACTTGGAATGGGACACTCTGCATAATTAGTATTGTTATCTTTTGGTACAAAAGATCTTTTGGTACAAATTTAGGCCAATACTCTCCTTTTTATTTGAATTTGAGTACTTTTTATGCTACTGTAATGCATGAAGGAATCATTAGTCAACCAAGCGAAAAAGTGAAAAAAAAAAAAAAAAATACCCCCTGTGAAGTGAAGAATGGTGATTCCATTATTGGCCAAGGATTTGCACCAACACACACCCATTCTGATTTGCTTTGCTTTGCTTTGTCACGTATGTAAATTCACTGCTCATCGTCAATGGCGTTTTCAATGTTTGTTCAGATAACGCAAACCTTTAAAGCTGCACTTAAGACAATCAAATGGGGGAAAAGAAAAGCGATCATCGTGCAGAGGTCAAAGCGATCAAACCGTCACGGCGCCCTACCCCTGGAGGGGAGGTGGGGGGGTTTAGCGGGAGTGGTGGAGCCCCATTTCTTGACACCTTTGGGCCGGTGGGCTTCAGAGATAACGTTGGGAGCGGTGCGAAGGAAGACCGCTGGGGTCTGTGCCGTTGTCAGGCAACAGCAGCGCAGCATCCTCCTCCACCGTCTCACAGCCGTCAGAGAGACACATGGGGGTTATTTAAAGCACCATGATTAATGCCTTTAGCTATTGAAAAATAGCAGATCTACAAGCTCTTTGCTAATACTGGATGTATTGGATGTACTGAGGCCGAATCTAATAAATAAATCTTCTAAATTCAGGTGTTTCTATGTCACTCATATTTCATGATACTTCAAAATAGCTTGTAGCTTCTAGACCTGAAATTTGTAGGTCTGCTATTTTTTTTTTTTTTTAAATCGTGAAAATGTGGCACAAATGTTATAACATATGAATGTGTTTCATGAATATATTATTTCGGAAGCAACACATTTTTTAACTGTAGTTTCAGAGGGGGGTCCGCAGTCAAGTATAGAAAAAACCTAGGGGTCCTTGGCATGAAATATGTTGAGCATCACTTACACAGGAACATAATTTTCAGAAAAACTAGAATCTAGCGTCGGAAACTACGATCTAGCGTCAGAAACTAGAATCTAGTCTCAAAAAAATAGAATCTAGTGTCAGAAACTACAATTTAGCGTCAGAAACTAGAATCTAGTTAGTAGCTAGGACAAAATGGGTTAAAGCACCATGATTAATGCCTTGAGAAATGGCAAAGCACCTGCCCGGCCCCATCCCTCCCTCCCTCTGTCTCTCTCTCTGTCTCTCTGTCTTTCTCTCTCTTTCATATGCATGTATGTCGCGTGTGTATACGCATGCCTGCAGTGTGTGTATGTGGGGCCTCCACATGTGCACATGTGTGCACTTTTGTAAAAAGTGCACATATGTTGGGGTACACATTACTGTATATATTTGTGCATCCCTCCATTATACATACCCTATATAGTGTATACAGTGTATAGTGTATACCATATGTGTGCAGGTGTGTCTTTGCCAAAACCGGCTTTTATGTGAATAATTGCGTGTGTGTGTGTTAATTTAATGTACGTGTGTCTTTGCTAATACTCGCACTTGCGTGCATGTGTTGTGCATGCATGCATTGCGCTGACTGACTGAACCGGTGTGCTGGCAATTAGAAAAAAACACTGGTGTCGGTGTGCACATTAATCATGCTCTTCAGCCCGAAAGAGAGAAATGGGGCGGAGGTGGTAGGAGGGGGAGAAGGGTGGGAGGAGGAGGAGGGGGAGGAGGAGGAGGAGGAGGAATGTGCGGCAAGTGGTAGGAAGAAAAATGAGAGTCTGTCGCGCCGACTCGAGGGGGCTGATTCGGAACCGCTCTATCAGTCTCGTCTGGCGTTTTATATGACCGAAGGGGAGGTCAGGTGGGGGTTTCCAACCTCCAACAACCCCCCCTTCCCCCACCCAATAGTACACAAGAAGTTTGGTTGCAAATCCCCCTGGGTGGGGTGGAAATCCGGGGTGCACAAGGTGGGGACTGGTCAGAGTATACTTCAGTGGAGGGTGACGACGGCTGGGGGACAGGCTCCTCCATTGCGTTTCTCTGTCTCCCTCACTCCTCCATTCAAGTACCATGGACAGCGATGCGTGCATGGCTCTGCATAGTGCATCTGTCCATGGTCCTGATCCTTTCAGTACTGGTAACAGTGAATGTGTCTCTGTCTGTGGTTCAGTCCTACGTATTGCTATTTGAGAACTTGATATGGGAAAAGAGCAGGAAAGGGTGAAGTGCATGTGAGCTAGGGGATGTGATGGGGACCAGGTGGGATGTAACATGTCATATTTGGGGGGGGGGGACTAAAGGTCTGACTCAGAGTGTTTTCTGTTTTCAATGATGAAATGCTGTTGGTTTAGTGGTGACACAGCTGTTGTTAGTTAGTAGCGGTAGTAGTGTTTCAAATCCTTTTAATTATAAGCACTTTAATTTGGAATATCTTGGGTTGTTTTGCATGGCATCGTGTTTGGGAGGGGGGGCAGACTGGGTATTTAGGGGGGCATTGCCCCCCCATGCCCATGCCTAGATCCGCCCCTGATGGGGACACATCGTCACCGGGCCTGCATGAATTGTTGCAAACTGAGCCTTCATATCTACTATTTCCAAATGACTAAAATGTACATAGGGCTGTTGTGGTTAATGTTTTGTTATAATTCAAACCTACAAAGTAACTTAAGGTTTTCAAATAAATGCAGTGTAGCAAAAGCACGGTACTTGCCTCTGAGATGTAGGGGAGTAGATGTAAAAGTACTTGGAATTGCATGTACTGAGGCCGAATCTAATAAATAAATCTTCTAAATTCAGGTGTTTCTATGTCACTCACTATTTCATGATACTTCAAAAATATCAGCTCTATAAGCTTGTAGCTTCTAGATCTGATATTTTCAATAGCTGAAATTCCTAAAGGTGTATCGCACAACATAAAAAACCCTTCCCAGAACATCGAATGAATGACGAATCAACTCCGGCAAATCCATCTTACAAACACTTCTTTCCTGTTCTGTTTCTCTGTCTCTGTCTCTGTCTCTGTCTCTGTCTCTCTCTCTCTCTCTCTCTCTCTCTTCTCTCTCTCTCTCTCTCTCTCTCTCTCTGTTTCTCTCTCTCTCTCTTATGTCTTCCAGATGCATGATCGCAGACGAGGTGAGCTTGCAACGCACTCCACAGGCCGCCAGACAGACGTTTGTTTCCAGGAAATCTTTATCCTCGAACCTCAACTACTAAATAAATAAATAAAGACAAATCAAACAAACACAGAGCCATACGGGACAGAGCCGCCGCCACGGCGTTGCATTCTGAATGAGTTTGTCAGCCCTGGCAGTGCATTCCCACACGTCTAATCAGTTGTGACAACAGAGTCATTCTCAGACCTTATCCCATTCACGCCCGGAACGCACCCTGCATCGTCACCTTGGCATTTAAAGCGCCGCACTATGAGCCTGTACATACAATACACTATATTTATTTTTATTATTGACAAAAATAAAAAAGGTCCTTGACACGAAGGGCTCCATTTTTGTTACCGCTAAACCCCTTATCCCTTAACTTCTTTGTCTTTTTGAACTATTAAAAAATATTTTTTCAATAGTTAAAAATGGCCAGTCTACAAGCTCACAATGTGTCAATAGATTGACATGTCAAACTATTCCAAAGGTTTTCAAAATAGTAAAAAAAATGATAAGGGGTTTAGGATAAGGGGTTTAGATGGTAATGAAATATTTTGAGAACCGCGCTGAAATCATAGAATCTTTTTCCTATTTTTCCTATATCAAGGGGTCTTCGACAGGTGGTCCGGTACCACCAGTAGTCCCTGAGAGGATTCCAGGTGGTCCCCAGGCTAAATGATGGAAAAGTTGGTTAACCAGGTGTAACTCTTTGAGAGCGTAAACATGAACCAAATGGACCCTAGCATGTTTCATGTTTACACTCAAGAGTTAAAATATTCATCATGAGAATTAGCCCAAATCTACACAACTAGAGAATGTAGAAGATTAATGGCCATTCAGATCTGTACGTTTGACTGTTAAGTTTCCCAAAATCCAGCCTGGTATTGTGGGCAAAAGTAAAAGAAACCTTTAGTTTTTGGGGTCTGTGGGGCCAAAATGTCACCAAATGGTGCTCTGTGGCTGTAATTCTGAATAGTGGGCCCTGGTATGAAAAAAGTTGAAAACCACTGTCCTATATCATGATTTAGAAGACCTTTAAAAGAGGGACCTCACAGTATATTCTTTCCTTCCTTGTCTCAGGTCCAAACAGGTTATTACTCTCGGGCCTCGCGTCGGCTCACCCGTCATGTGCAATTTCACCGCCAAGCCTCTGCCGCGATTGACTTGTTAGCTTGTTGTTGTTGTTGCTGCGTGTGTGCGGGTGTCTGCGTGTGTGTGCGTTCTCCTCTCCCCCACACTGTTCCCATGGAGGAGAGAGAGATGTGTATTTCATTTTCTCCCCCTGGCGTCCTCCAGATGGGTCTGGGGAAGACGGTGCAGGCCATGGCAGTGGCCTACGCCTACCGGCGGGAGTGGCCGCTGCTGGTGGTGGTTCCCTCGTCGCTCAAGTACCCCTGGATCGAGGAGCTGGAGCGCTGGATCCCCGAGCTCACGCCCGGAGACATCAACCTGGTGGAGAGCAAGAGTCACACCACGTATGTAATCTCATCTGTCTATCTAGGTTAGGTGGAGAGTGATGGGCAGGACCACTGTAGAGGGCCTCTATAGTTCCACACTGACTCCAGAGGGCCACTATAGTTCCACACTCACTCCAGAGGGCCACTATAGTTCCACACTCACTCCAGAGGGCCACTATAGTTCCACACTCACTCCAGAGGGACCACTATAGTTCCACACTCACTCCAGAGGACCACTATAGTTCCACACTCACTCCAGAGGGCCACTATAGTTCCACACTCACTCCAGAGGGCCACTGTAGTTCCACACTCACTCCAGAGGGCCACTATAGTTCCACACTCACTCCAGAGGGCCACTGTAGTTCCACACTCACTCCAGAGGGCCGCTATAGTTCCACACTCACTCCAGAGGACCACTATAGTTCCATGCTCACTCCAGAGGACCACTATAGTAGAGGTCTTCACGGGGGGTCCGAACCCGAAAAAATCCGAGTCCGTCCGAGACCCGACGGTTCCGGCGGTGTGTTTTATCACAGTCACTCGGACAGGTTCGGAATCGGACGTATCCCCGTCGGAAGTCGGACCTGTCAATCATTATGTGCAATACCCGAGAAAATCCGACAAGACCCGAGACTACAGTGAGACGTATTCTTTCCAGGGTTTCCCCAGCGCTTTATCGTCAAGGCGGCCGCCTTCACCAAATCCCTCCCCCGCCTTGGCTACGTCCCCCCCCCAAAAAACAAGAAACCAGACTTAAAGTTAAAATGCGTCGTTCATACAACGCATGCCGCATGATGAACCTGTAGATCAGTTATATTTCGCATGCGACGCTGCCTCGGCTCGCTAACACTACTCCCGAGCAGAGTATGTGAGCAGAGTATCTGCTCACGTGGACCCCCTCCCAGGGCCCGCTCCGCTCCCAGCTCATTTTCATCTGGGCAGCGCGGCGCTCCCCGTTCCGCTCAGCCCCGCCCGCTCAGGAGCAAAATTTGACGGCTGGAAAAAAGGCTGCTGCTTTTTCTTTGTCGAAACACATCGTGGTTATTGCCCTCCTCACAGCATAAACATTTAAGACAGGAGTTATATGTGCAGTTACACTGCTGTCTATATTAACCCAGACAGGTGCGGCGAATAACTAATTAATCTTATGCCACGCTATTTTGTTTCAAAATGCTATACGGGATAATAGGTTATTGATGATGTTACGCTGTGGGGGAATTGGACATAATTGGGCGTGGGGTCGCTGCGCTCAAATACGTTGCCGTTATGATGTGCAGTGCTTCAAAATAAATAGCGAGGTGTCCATCATGATCATCATCTCCTCCTTCCCCCCGCAGCATCGGAGAGGATTTTAAATGTCTTGATCGTGTTGCTGGCACTGTAGGCCTATAGTCGCCATCTGAACCACAACCACACGTTTATGCTGTGCTCTGCACTGAACAGAACACCTGTGCCGTTGTCTGGACTGAACGGCTTGGAGCGGGCTGGAGCGGACGATAATTCTCGCTCGAGAGCGCACTCCGACCCATTTGAAAACACGCTCAGCGCTCACTTGAAAATCCACGCGCTCCGATCACTGCTCCGCTCGCGCTGGTAACTTGTGTCTTTTCTGTTAGTGCTGCGGACAGGCTAACTAACCAGAGACTACCGACAAAACGCGCTTGAGTGTGTGTGTGTGTGTGTGTGTTGTGTGCGTGTGTGTGTGTGTGTGTGTGTGTGTGTGTGTGTGTGTGTGTGTGTGTGTGTGTGTGTGTGTGTGTGTGTGTGTGTGTGTGTGTGTGTGTGTGTGTGTGTGTGTCGGGTGTTGTTAGAAGGGTGACCAGATCTGGGACAGTCCCAGGGTGACCAGGTGTCCCTCTTTGCATGGGACAGTCATTTCAAAAACTTTTCAGTCATCCCACAAATTGAGACCCTGTCCCACATTGTGACTGAGACTACAGTTGCCAATTGTCCTAATAGTCCCACACAGTTGGCATTCTGTTGTAAAGTTCTCTCAATGCCTCTTTTCATGCTGGATGTGCTTTTAAGCTGTTAAAATAGGACATGTCATGAAAGACATGTCATGACACCCTGTACCTGAAAAGGAAAGAAATTAATTATAAAACGTAATGGCCTATCTGGCTCCTTATAGAATAAAAGGTCAGGGCCTGGAGTCAGATGATGATAGTGGTGAAAAGTAGCTGTTATAGAGGTGAGTGGTGTAAAACACATGAGTGAGGGGCTGTGTTGCTGCTTTTCACCCCAAAGCGTAGCCTACGGTATTGTAATTACATCACATGCACGCGCACATGCACGCGCACGAGCACAGACTCGAAGCCTCACCACCTTGACTAACCAATTTTCTGGGGGAAACACTGCTTTCTCTACGTTTTCTTTTTTTTTTGCCTTTTTAATGATAATAAAATATTCTATCAACCAAGTGTGTGTATGATTGTATCTTTGTCACTCTGCGAGTGCGCTTCTGGACATGCACTGACATGTATGATAGGGGCGACAGTCTGTGGTGTCCGTGTAGACAGCGTGTTACATAAGGGGGCAGGGGCAACCTCCCGTATGAGGGCACTTCTGTGTTTTAGACATGCGAAAGAGCTGGGGCTGCAGGCCCCTTTTTAATCTGTGTGTGTGCACGTACCTGTAGAGTGTAGAGTAGACTGGCAGCGCGGAACAGTGTTAGCGAGCCGAGGCAGCGTCGCATGCGAAATATAACTGATCTACAGGTTCATCAAACGTAGGCAAGGCGGGGGAGGGATTTGGTCAAGGCGGGTCTGTCGGACGGTCAAAAATAATCCGACTTCGGTCGGGCTCGGCGAAGCAATTTGGGGAAAATCTCGGAACAGTTTGGAACCGGAAAACCATGCCACGGATCGACTCGGATCCAATTTATTTATTTGAAAATATTTTCGGAACAGTCCGGAATCGGTGATATTGCACGGATTTATTTCGGATTTCGGATGGCATTTTTGAGACCCGTGAAGACCTCTACACTATAGTTCCACACTCACTCCAGAGGACCGCTATAGTTCCACACTCACTCCAGAGGGCCGCTATAGTTCCACACTCACTCCAGAGGGTCACTGTAGTTCCATACTCACTCCAGAGGGTCACTATAGTTCCACACTCACTCCAGAGGGTCACTGTAGTTCTATACTCACTCCAAAGGAGCCACAGTGCATATTGCTGTCATATTACTTTCCTAAAAAGCCGATCTACAAGCTCAAAACGTGTCACAGTGCAATGGGTTTTGAGCTTGCAGGTCGGCTATTTTTTGTTAGATTGGAATTGAAATCTTGAATAAAGAAAAGGAACATTTGCCGTTGATTGCCAATGTCATTGAATGTAACGGGTAAGTGTCAACTTCATGCAGGGGTGGTCCAGGGGTAGAGTTGCTGGATGGTAACCACAGGGCTGCCAGTTCAAACCCTGGCATCCCTCTATCTACACCCCGAAAATGCAGAAATGCACAAAAATGATGAAAAAACAAACCCAAACAAACATTTTTTTTCAGTTTCAGAGTTTGCTGCAATAGACACAAATCAGAGCCGTCAAATAATGCGCAGCAGGTTCAATTTAAATCGGGTGTCGATCCGTGAAGGATGACAGCATTGACAGACAGGCAAATCAACAGGACCAGGCTATATTACTGCCCACGGCGACCACAAAGGGAATCCAAATGCTCCAGACCAGATAGTAGAGTGGACTGAAAAATAAATGATAATTGCTGTGCGGTGGCGGACAGGACATGACAGCCTCATTTCAACAGGAGTGTGTTGACTGCAGCAGGCTGTTCATAGTCTCAGTCGAGCTCATTGGGCATAAATTGGCATAAAAAGGGAGCCCTGAAAAAGAGATGCTTGTTATTATCTAGACAGCTGTGTTGTGCTTAAAGCTGCAATGTTATGTTAAGCTGTTAGTATGTAGAAAACCTGTTAGATGGCATATTTGGACATGAGGCAGACTTGCTAGTAGGAAATATATTGTTTTTTTTTAATGTTTACCAGGCCTGGCCAAACATTTTTGTCTAATGTGCTAATCCAGGGGTTTTCAACAGGTGCTCTGGGGGCCACCAGTGGTCCCTGAGAGGATTCCAGGTCCCCAGGCTAAATGATGGAAAGTTGGTTAAACAGATGTAACTCTTTGAGAGCGTAAAAATGAAACCAAATGGACCCTTGCGGGTCCATTTGGTTTCATGTTTACACTCTCAAGAGTTAAAATATTCATCATGTGAATTATCCCAAGTCTACACAACTAGAGAATGTAGTGTTTTCTCTGTGTGTCTCAGAGGTATCAGCAGCAGTAAGGTGACAGTGCTGGGCTACGGCCTGCTCACCACTGACGCCCGCCCCCTGGTGGAGGCCCTGACGCGGCAGCGCTTCGCCATGGTGGTGGTGGACGAGTCGCACTACCTCAAGACGCGGAACGCGGCGCGCACCAAGATCCTGGTGCCCCTCCTCCAGAGCGCCCGCAGGGTCGTCCTGCTCACCGGCACGCCGGCCCTGGGACGTCCCGAAGAGGTGGGTGGGACAGAACTACATGAACACGGCACTTTGGTTGGCGTTCCAACCGGAAATGACATGGAATGTTGATGCTTGGCAGCCTGTAGACCGGATGCATTCTGTTTTGTCATGATTAAAGACAGAACTTTTTGAGTAACTCAAAGAGTGCCTTTGCTGTAGGTCTTGTCCGACGGGAAACATGGACCAAAATATGACTTTTACATGAAAATCGCTGGCACTAGCTACCTAAAAAAATATGAAAAGGTGCTGTCCTGTGGGCACAGCAGGATTATTTTGGAACGGTCACGGACACCTCTGTTTTTTGCCGGTAAGAGTGTTAATAAGTAAATGTCTACAACAAGGAAGAGGCAATCGAAGTGTGGGGTGAACAAATTGCATCTTGTGTGTGTGCGTGCGTGCGTGCATGCACGGAGATACGTAGGTACACTGATACAGACGCATGTTTTATCCTGTAAAATGTAATTTCTTAGATTTTAGCATCCGGTTGCATAAAGCTCAGAGGTCCCTGTAACTCTGAGCCGATCCCCTCACTCCCAGGCATTAGTCACTGTGAATTTGTTGCAGAGTAAGCAAGGCAAGCTCTGACCCCCCTCCCATTCCTCATTCCCTCCTACCCACTCACTCTGCATCACTAGCCCCTAAAACTAACTCCCATCTCCGTGCGGCGAACACATGCAATGCTATCCAAGGTTTTATCGGCTGTTATCGCCCACCACCGTTGCTGCTCACTCCCACAGCATTAGCTGTCATTTGTGCCACGAAAGTTATTCGTTGGCTTGGACGTGGGACACGGCTAGGCGTGCGCACGCGCACAGTAAATCCACTCATGCAATAGCGCACACTAGCCTGGAGCTTTTTGTCACGTGGATACATTTTTATACACGCCCACATATACAAGCTCACAACAATTCCCACTATTAAACTGCAAAACTGTCATTTAATTAGCCTATCGTTTTTTTTTTTTTTTTTGTGGAACTTTAAGCTGTACTCTTCCTAACAGTAAGTACACACACACACACACACACACACACAACACACACACACACACACACACACACACACACACACACACACACACACACACACACACACACACACACACGTCTGTGTGGATCTACTGTACCTCATGTAGATCGTTTGGTACGACATGAAGTGTCATTTCTGTTAACGGTTGATTTTCTGCCTGCTTCTGTCAGCTCTTCATGCAGATCGACGCTCTGTATCCCGGGAGGTTCGGATCGTGGAGCGAGTTCTCCAAGAAATTCTGCAACGCCCATTACAAGTGAGCCTAGAATTTTTAATTTCTTTTACATTGTTGAATTCATGCGATATGGCCACTTGCAGGACATCAACACTTTTTGAAGTTACTTTTCATTGTTACCTTTTCATTGTACCTCAAAAGGCTTCACAGACACAGAGAAAGTGGACCCACACAGGTTCTTTTACACACGATTACTGTTAAACATCTGCATTTACTTTTTATACATTGTGTAAATTGTGTGTACCGGTAAACTGGGCAGGGCAATCTTGGAAAACGATTGCTTAATCATCGCAGCAAACCTGTTATTAGGGATTAAAAAAAACAATCTTTTCTCTCCGACTAGGTACTTTGGGCGCCGGCGGCAGTGGGACTGCCGCGGTGCGTCCAACCTGGACGAACTGCACCAGCGCCTGAGTGAGATCATGATCCGACGACTGAAGGCCGAGGTCCTCACCCAGCTGCCCCCTAAAGTCCGCCAGCGCATCCCCTTCGACCTGCCCAAGGAATCTGCCAAGGTACTGCTTCTATTTGGAACACTCTTAGGGTTAAATTGGCAGTGATTTTTACAATATAAATTGGGGTTTCCTTGAGATGGAATGCCATTACATTGGTGTAAGGCAGAATTTTTGCCACCGACCACTATTTGATGACATTTTAGCCCCACAGACCCCAAAACTAAAGATTTCTTTTGCTTTTGTCCACAATTCCAGGCTGGATTTGGGAAACAAAACAGTCAAACATACAGATCAAAATGACCATTAATCTTCTACATTCTCTAGTTGTGCAGACTTGGGCTAATTCACATGATGAATATTTTAACTCTTGAGAGCGTAAGCATGAAACCAAATGGACGCGCAAGGGTCCATTTGGTTCATGTTTGGTTCATGTTTACGTTTACTTTCCATCATCTAGCCTGGGGACCACCTGGAATCCTCTCGGGGAGCACTAGTGGTCCCCGGACCACCCGTTGAAAACATCTGGCGTCAGTTGACTACTTCACGTCAAAATGAGGATCATTGAAATGAAATTGGTTGAAAATCCCTGTTAGAGCTTTCTTTTATGGGCGTTCTTGATGCCTTGACCCCTGATTTGAAAATATATGCCAGGAACACCCCTAACGTCTCTAGGCTGGCTGTTTGACCTGTATTAGGCTACGGCCCTCGATTTAATGGCATTTCTATCTCTGGCATCCTCAATTTATATCATAAAATCAACATTAATTTATTTGGATCCGGAGTTGCTGGATGGTAACCACAAGGTTGCCAGTTTGAACCCGGCTCCACCAGAGTCAGTGTCGATGTGTCTCTGAGCAAGACACCTAATTGCTCCCGAAGTACTTGTACCTTGTATAGTTTCCTCCACCATTGGTGTCTGTGTGAATGGGTGAATGTGATCCACGATCTATGTGAAGTGCCTTGGATAGAGGCACTATATAAATGCACCATTTACCATTTTAGCACTTTGGGAACCACTGATCTAGGCCATGTAAGGAACATTAGTTAACAAAAACAAAATCAAACACACAAAAAGAAAGAAATGCGGCAGGGGAGTTATTCCGTCATTCTCCAAACTAATTAAGCAGAAAGTTACCATCCAGGGAACGCCATGATAAGAGCCAGCCCAAGAAAAATGATGATGCGGGACGTGAAGGACCCCCCCGTACCCCCACCTCCCCCCTCTTTCCCTGTTCTATCTGTTTTATGGGAGACTTTTAATTGGAGCTTCTTTTTTAAAGCATATTGTAGCTGCCACCAAATAGGCCACTGTGCGCACATTTACATGATTTGAGCTGAATACATTCGTAATTAGCATAGTTCTGTCCCAGATACACATGAAGTGACTACAGACTAAGTGGCGACCAGGTCTCACCCACTAGTGACCAGGTCTCACCCACTAGTGACCAGGTCTCACCCACTAGTGACCAGGTCTCACCCACTAGTGACCAGGTCTCACCCACTAGTGACCAGGTCTCACCCACTAGTGACCAGGTCTCACCCACTAGTGACCAGGTCTCACCCACTAGTGACCGGGTCGCAACCACTTGCTTACTAGTGAAAAATGCTGAAATCCATTGACTTAAGGTATTGTATATGTTAATGACATTTAGAACACTTCCCTGGGGGTCTTTATGTGTGTAATATGTGGTTTTAGATATATATACTTTTTTAGGTTTTAGCAGTGAGCGAAGTGTCTCAGATGTGATCAAAATTGACTACTGCACATGTTGTCTCAGTAAGACAACCCCCCAGCCCTATCCACATGGAAGAGCATTGCACGAAAGCATTATGGGAAGCGTAGTCCAGGAAGTATTGTTGATGACATTAATGAAATCTAAAATGTCTAAAACCAAAAAATATTACACAGATGAAGAACCCCCCCAGGGAGTTGTTCTAAATCTTCTAGATGTCATTCATCTTTTTTTTTTCATAAATAGCAAAATGTCCCTTTTAATTCTCTCACTGTAACACTGTCTGAGGTATGGCATGCCGACAGCGATGGGTAGACCCGACGCTACCAGACACACGCACGCACACACACACACACACACACACACACACACACACACACACACACACACACACACACACACACACACACACACTCTCATTTGACTCCCTAACGGCGCCTTTTTATCTCCCCGCGGCCAGACGGCTTTTTAATTCCCCACCGCTGCCCTTTTCCCTTCTGGAGAGCCGCTGCTCTTTTGTCAGCATTAGTCCCTCCTGGATCGATGAAGAACCGATCGCTGCGAGTGCTCAGTGCTCACAGCACACGGCCCCCTCCTCCCCGGGCCTAGAACACCCCCACCTCCCCACACTGGAGTTCTGTTTGCGATGAGCACATTCTGAAGGAGTGCGATGATCCGATAATTGTGATCAGTCAGAAGCATGTCTAGGCATGGGCATGGGGGGGCAATGCCCCCCTAAATACCCAGTCTGCCCCCCAAACACGATGCCATGCAAAACAACCCAAGATATTTCAAGTGCTTATATTTAAAATGAAATGAATTGAAACACTACTACTGCTACTAACTAACTACAGCTGTGTCGCCTAATAAAAGTCCTGTAACCGAAAATGGTATGGGGGCGACTTCATCGCCCGTGGCGCGAAGCGACACGGGCGATGAAGCCGCCCCCATACCATTTTCTCTTGCCCCTCCAACATGTTCTCTTGCCCCCCCAAATGGGACATGTTACATCTGCCCCTGTGATCAGTGTTCTTTTGGGTAGGCATTTTTAAAATGTTGTTAGTCCAGGACAGTGTTTTTCTACCTTTTTGATACCAGGGCCCACTATTTATTCAGCATTTTAGCCAGCATGTGATGACATTTTCACCCCACAAACCCAAAACTAAAGATTTTTTTTTGTTTTCTTTTGTCCACATACAAAAATAGTTAAACATACAGATCAAACCTTCTACATTCTTCTACATTCTCTAAGTGTGCATAGACTTCATTATTGATGAAAACCTAATGGAACATGAAAACATGAAACCAAATGGACCCGCAACAGTGAACAGTGGTTTTCAACCGTTTTCATGCCAGGGCCCACTATTCATTCTGCATTTTAGCCACAGACCACCATTTGATGGTGAGTTTAGTCTCTCTGACCCAACACCAAGGAGATACAGTAACTGAGCCAAACATTGGTCAAAATAACAATTCAGATGTTTAAATATACGGGTCTGTTTGGTTTCATTTTGCACTCTCAGGAGTTACAGATCTATAAGGTTCCATTTGGTAACCCAACGGTCCATCATTTAGCTGGGGACCACCTGGAATCCTCTCAAGGACCACTGGGGGTCCCCGGACCACTGGTTGAAAACCACTGACTTAAGAGATAAGATAAGATGGAGACAACCTAGTGTCTATTATCATACTTTGATGCGTTCAGGGGCAGTTTACGTTTACATCAAAAAGCCTATTTTTTTTTTTTTTTTTTTTTTCAATCTAGAAGGGAAACTGGTGTGTGTCTATAGTGTAAAATAAAACCCAAATCACAAATTCCAATATATAACAAATCTCACTTTTTCAACACAAGGTTTTTTTGTGGGGGAAACAAAAATCTCTGGAACTTGGACTACAAAAAATATTTCTTTCATTGTAGTTGCAGTACTCTTTGAAAGACACCCTGCTCCAACTAAATTATTAGTTGTTACTGTGTGTGTGTGTGTGTGTGTGTGTGTGTGTGTGTGTGTGTGTGTGCATGCGCAAACGCGGACACACGTGCACACGCACTCTCTCATATTTCCTTACAACTCAGACCTCAAAAGATGCGATGCAAAAAGTATTATTAATGGCATCTGCGGTGGAGCCTCATTGTTTTGCTGGTCATTGTGCGGTAATTGGGTTGACGTGCGTGCGTGTGCGCGGGTGTGTGTGTGTGCGTGTGTGTGATAATGATAGTTCTCTCGAACTTCCTCCCTTCTGTCTCTGCTTCTTCATCAGTCAGCAGACTGCCTACCACGCACGCACGCGCACACACACACACACACACACACACACACACACACACACACACACACACACACACACACACACACACACACCACACACACACACACACACACACACACAGTCTCTCTTTCACTCTCTCTCCTCTTTTTCTCTCTCTCACAGCAGTATAAAGAGCACTCACCTGCTACTGTTCCCACTATTAATCTCACACACACACACACACACACAACACAACACACACACACACACACACACACTCCTTCTTCCCAGCTCATCCTGCCGTGAGCAGCAGGGGTTACACAACTTAGCATATCTTTGTATCTACAGTATATGAATCACACCTCACCACCCGCAATGGCCTCGTTCGTTGTGCACGCATACAAGTGATTCATTACTTTGGGATACACACACACACACACAACACACACACACACACACACACACACACACACCACACACCACACACACACACACACACACACACACACACACACACACACACACACACACACACACACACACACACACACACACACACATATATATATATATATTCGCATTTCGTTCCCTGACTCGGATATTGACTACTACCCACACAAAGACAGAAGCATGCCGTGGTTCCATTCAGGGGCGGATCTAGGCACAGGCATGGGGGGGCAATGCCCCCCTAAATGACCAGTCTGCCCCACAAAACATGATGGCATGCAAAACAACCCAAGGTATTTCAGTGCTTCTATTTAAAAGTATTTGAAACACTACTGAAAATGGTATGGGTGCGGCTTCATCGCCGTGGCGGGAAGCGACACGGGTGATGAAGCCGCCCCCTTACCATTTTCTTCTGCCCCCCCATTGGGAAATGTTACATCTGCCCCTGGTTCCATTCCACACATTAGTTTTGCCCACCATAACACTCATTGGGTTAAAAACGGCCACAGCCACTTGCTTCAATGTGCCCAAAATTTGCTGACCTCATCACTTTTGTCATGATGACGTCTACGGCTGTTTTTAGTCCAAGGAGTGTTTTTATTGCGCTTATGCTTGGTCCTAGAGATTCAGAATCAGGAAAACCAACAAGTGTCCATCCCCTACAAAGAACAAAAAATGAAAAAGTTCAATACCGACAGCTGGTCAGCAAGTGGATTCATTAATATATGACTATGTAGACTGTAGAGTCATGTTTTAATATTATATTAGTCAATATTTTAGGCCAGTAGAAAGAAAAAGATGATATCAAAATTCCCTCTCCACCCCCCCCCCCCCACCCCCCCTTGCGAATCACCTTCAGTGTTTCCCCAGAAAATTGGTTAGTCAAGGTGGTGAGGCTTCGAGTCTGTGCTCGTGCGCGTGCATGTGCGCGTGCATGTGATGTAATTACAATACCGTAGGCTACGCTTTGGGGTGAAAAGCAGCAACACAGCCCCTCACTCATGTGTTTACACCACTCACCTCTATAACAGCTACTTTTCACCACTATCATCATCTGACTCCAGGCCCTGACCTTTTATTCTATAAGGAGCCAGATAGGCCATTACGTTTTATAATTAATTTCTTTCCTTTTCAGGTACAGGGTGTCATGACATGTCTTTCATGACATGTCCTATTTTAACAGGCTTAAAAGCACATCCAGCATGAAAAGAGGCATTGAGAGAACTTTACAACAGAATGCCAACTGTGTGGGACTATTAGGACAATTGGCAACTGTAGTCTCAGTCACATGTGGGACAGGGTCTCAATTTGTGGGATGACTGAAAAGTTTTTGAAATGACTGTCCCATGCAAAGAGGGACACCTGGTCACCCTGGGACTGTCCCAGATCTGGTCACCCTTCTAACAACACCCGACACACACACACACACACACACACACACACACACACACACACACACACACACACACACACACACACACACACACACACACACACACACACACACACACACACACACACACACACACACACATACACTCAAGCGCGGTTTGTCGGTAGTCTCTGGTTAGTTAGCCTGTCCGCAGCACTAACAGAAAAGACACAAGTTACCAGCGCGAGCGGAGCAGTGATCGGAGCGCGTGGATTTTCAAGTGAGCGCTGAGCGTGTTTTCAAATGGGTCGGAGTGCGCTCTCGAGCGAGAATTATCGTCCGCTCCAGCCCGCTCCAAGCCGTTCAGTCCAGACAACGGCACAGGTGTTCTGTTCAGTGCAGAGCACAGCATAAACGTGTGGTTGTGGTTCAGATGGCGACTATAGGCCTACAGTGCCAGCAACACGATCAAGACATTTAAAATCCTCTCCGATGCTGCGGGGGGAAGGAGGAGATGATGATCATGATGGACACCTCGCTATTTATTTTGAAGCACTGCACATCATAACGGCAACGTATTTGAGCGCAGCGACCCCCCGCCCAATTATGTCCAATTCCCCACAGCGTAACATCATCAATAACCTATTATCCCGTATAGCATTTTGGAAACAAAATAGCGTGGCATAAGATTAATTAGTTATTCGCCGCACCTGTCTGGGTTAATATAGACAGCAGTGTAACTGCACATATAACTCCTGTCTTAAATGTTTATGCTGTGAGGAGGGCAATAACCACGATGTGTTTCGACAAAGAAAAAGCAGCAGCCTTTTTTCCAGCCGTCAAATTTTGCTCCTGAGCGGGCGGGGCTGAGCGGAACGGGGAGCGCCGCGCTGCCCAGATGAAAATGAGCTGGGAGCGGAGCGGAGCGGGCCTGGGAGGGGGTCCACGTGAGCAGATACTCTGCTCACATACTCTGCTCGGGAGTAGTGTTAGCGAGCCGAGGCAGCGTCGCATGCGAAATATAACTGATCTACAGGTTCATCATGCGGCATGCGTTGTATGAACGACGCATTTTAACTTTAAGTCTGGTTTCTTGTTTTTTGGGGGGGGGGACGTAGCCAAGGCGGGGGAGGGATTTGGTGAAGGCGGCCCGCCTTGACGATAAAGCGCTGGGGGAAACCCTGACCTTGAGAGCGCGGCGTGTGCGAGGAGGCCGTCTTTGATTTATCGTGCCGGACCCGGGCTGCATGCCTTCTCCGTCTTCGACCCACAGCTTGTCGGACGGCTATAATTGGGGGAGAGAGAGAGACAGAGAGGGGGGAGAGAGAGAGAGAGAGGATAGTGCATGATGACCCAGCTGTAACGCAAGCTGGGGCGATGGAAGGAGGATGCATCTTTGGGAATTCTCTCGCCGTTCTCTTTCCCTCGCTATCCCTCGCTATCCCTCACTGCTCTCTCTCTCTCTCTCTCCCTTTCTGTCTGTCTCTCTCTCTCTCCCTCTCTGTCTTAAAAGTAGGGCACCCACGAGCACCATTAATTGTTTTGCCCTTTATATCTCAGGAACAGTAGAAAGAGAGAGGGGGGAGATAGAATGAGGGGCTAATGGGTGAAGGGAATAACATAATATTCAATTTTAATTATTATTATTATTTTTAGTATTTTGGTGCTCCCATGTGTGTTTTCTATCCCCACATACTGGTATTATCTAGTTTGAACAATCAGTCTTTCATATCGTACAGGAGCTTTAATGGAAATTCCTCTCAGGAACAGCTTGTTTGATTTTGGCCTCATAATGATGTCATCAATGCATCCTGCTTTGTATAACTCCTCCTCCACAGTTCCAAATTTGCATTTCCACATTTTTATAATGTCCACCATTGTTGATTTTCCAAGTTGACATGGAATTTAAGCAAGCCTGGTTTTATCTAGCATTAGTATAATGATGACTTTACTACAAAATATCCTGCATATCAGCGCCCCCACCACCTCAGGACATTGTGGTACTGCAGCTTATCTGTCCATAAAGAAATTACAAGGTTATATTACTGGTAATATCAGTGGTTTTTGAGGCACAGGATATAGAGATGCCCCAAAAACACGCTGCTGCATGGCGCTAAACGTGTTTCTCCTCTCTCACATCTTGTTCTTTTTCCCCCAGGAGGCCTCCAAGTGTTTCGAGGAGTGGGAGAGGCTGATGAAGGGTCAGGGTTCGGGGTTCGCTGACCCCGATAACACCTTCACTGAGGTCATGACCTTGATCACGCGCATGTACAAGCAGACGGCCATCGCTAAGGTAAGCGACAGAAAAAACTGTTGGCACATCTTTGCATTATGGCAAATTACGGATCATTAGAATAATAATATAGCCACATTAATTTAGGATCCTCTACGCTCTTAAATGAAATATAAATTAAGTCGATGACAAATGCGCACAGCATCGACTGTTCACTCAATGCACCCAATGCACTACAGCCGGGGTTTTCAACAGGTGGTCCGGGGACCACCAGTGGCCCTTGAGATGGTTCCAGGTGGTCCCCAGCTAAGTTGGTTAACCAGATGTAACTCTTGAGAGTGTAAAAATGAAACCTAAGGGTCCATTTGGTTTCATTTTTACACTCTCAAGAGTTAAAATAATCATCTTAATTAGCACCAAGTCTACACAACTCGAAGATTAATTTTCACGGACAGAAGCAAAAGAAATCTTTAAGTTTTGGGCTCTGTGGGGCTGAAAGGGCATCAAATGGTGGTCTGTGGCTCAAATGCTGAATGAATAGTGGTCCCTGGTATCAAAAAGTTTGAAAACTTGCACTAAAGAATTTAAAGTTAATTCCAAACTGGTTTCATTTCCAGCCCACCGTAAACTACAGTTACAGTCAGAGTTACAGTACTGTATGTCCAAATACTGTTTCATAGCGTGTCGACAGCTTGAGTCCCAGTACCATGGGGGCTCATGACCTCCTTCACCCCTTACAGTACATCAAATTGTTTAAAAGAAAAGAAAAAATATAACTCTATTCCCGCGACATGCGCGACCGTCCACATTGTTACTGGACCACTCTTTTAAGATATTAATCAACTGCAAATAAGAAAGGATGGTCACGGTGGGCAACATACATGGAACTCGCAGTTAATGCAATGATTTTTTTTAGATTTGACTTTTAAATATTTAAAGGGTATGATGAAAGACAAAGCATCAGTTTGCGTTGGCATCTCCACTGTGGAATGAAATCATGGGCAGCTCAGGCTGATTTGCTGTGGTAGGAGAAAGAAAAGGCACCTCCGGCTGAATGATAACCGGCTAAACCAGGGGTTTTCAACCCCTGGTTTAGCAAATGGACCCTTGCGGATCCATTTGGTTTCATGTTTACATGCTCAAAAGTTAAAATATTCACCACCTGACTTAGCCCAAGTCTACATAACTAGAGAATGTTGAAGATTAATGGCCATTTTTATCTGTATGTTTGCTTGTTTTGTTTTCTGAGAAATCCAGCCTGGTATTATGGACAAAAGCAAAAGAAATATTTAGTTTATGGGTCTGTGGGGCTAAAATGTCATCAAATGGTGGTCTATCAAATTTTGAATAAATAGTGGGCCCTGGTATGAAAAAGGTTGAGAACCACTGGGCTAAACAAATCATCAATGAAAACACATTGACCTGGCCATTGAGCCAGGAATTCTCAGGAATTGTTAACCCGAAAGTGACACTGAAGCCCCTCCTAGTCATTTCTCTCCTAGTCTATATCAGTGGTTTTCAACCTTTTTCATACCAGTCCCACTATTTATTCAGCATTTGAGCCATTTGATGTCATTCTAGCCCCACAGACCCAAAACTAAACTTAGTTTTCTTTAGTTTTTGTCCACCATTCCAGGCAAAACAGTCAAATATACTGTACATCAAAACCCATTACATTCTCTAGGTTGTGTAGACTTGGGCTAATTTACATGAATGTGATGAATGATGATGAATGTTTTAACTCTTGAGAGTGTAAACATGAAACCAAATGAACCTGCAAGTGTCCATTTAGCTTCATTTTTACGCTCTCAAAGAGTTACACCTGTTTATCCAACTTTCCATTTAGCTGGGGACCACCTGGAACCCTCTCAGAGACCACTGGTGGTCCCCGGACCACCTGTTGAAAACCCCTGGTATATAGAGAAAGGAATTAAGGCATGACATGACTAATTAAAAAAAATGTGTTAAAAAAAAAAAAAACTTGTGCCAGGCACACCCTTAGTCCCACCCCAAAAATAAAATAAATAAAAAAACATAATGAAAAATTACCTTTCCGGATGTCTACCACGTTCCTAGAAGCGATAATATTCTACGCAAGGTGATAATTGCAGTCGGAAAGGCATAGTGCAGCTCTGCTGTGCCGCGCTACAGCAGCATCACGACTATGGCACTCTAGTGAACACGGAAGTGAACGGTGTCATCACCATGCGTCAACACCACAGAGTAGTATGCCGACACCTCCAGGAGATAATACTCACGACAATACTTGTAAGATCATTAATTCATTATTTACATCGCCATTACATCATCTGGCTAATCAACGTTCTTAAAAGACAGTTGACTGATTCCACTGTGCCAGTCTGTGCTGACAGACGAGAATCACGGCGCAAAAAAACCCCTCACAGGATAAAATAAAAAACGCCGGCGTGTGCACGAGACGAGCACGCACGCACGCAACACTGAACGCAACAACACTGGACGCCGCGCAATAACACCCGACATCACACGCTCTTTATCGCACGTCGTTTTCTGAGCACAAAACGCCGGTCCCATTGAAAATGAACTAGAATGCGCGATTTATTACTCGCCACCTGTAAAAGCCCTTTAGTGAGTGAGTGCTTCACACACTCCATATTTGGGGTGTATATGGGAAGCGAACAGCATTCACTCCCACGCACTACTAAGATGTGTAGCTTCTTACTGCTCTATGGTAAAGGTCCACCTCTCCATGTCTCAGCACTGTACTGGAACTTTCAGTTTGTTTTGTGTGTGTGTGTGTGTGTGTGTGTGTTGGGGAGGGGGGGGGGGTCTGGACTATAATTTTTAATGGATTTTTCCCGTTCAAGGTAATCAGGCATCGGTGCCGCGGCATCCATCCGCTCGTCGACGGTCTTGAGCACTTGGCCAAATAAAATGCTCGGCAAGGCGAGATGATCTCGGGGGAGACAATCGCCATGGTAACAACGGGACGGGAACGGCTGAAGGCGTTTGGAGGCTAAAGTGTGGGCTCCCTAGACTGAAGGGTTGTTGATCCATTGTTGCGCCGCATTGTGCAGAAAACATCTTATCTCCCAAGTTCCTGCCACGCCGTTCCAAAATAGCATCTCTTGGCTGTGATGCCGTCGCCATGGAAACTGGGGCTGTGTAAAAGCTTGGCCCCGCGGATCGGAACGAGACCAGATAAAAACAGCAACATTAAACGTGAAAAAAAACAGTTTACAAGTTCAATTGCAGGGATATTGGCCGGATCAGAATGACCTTGAGCCCTGTGATTATTTTGAGACTGCCTGGCACATAAAGAGGTGAGGTTTCACCGCCTTTCAGAACCACACAATGATTCCCTATTTTTTTTTTTCTCATACAGAAAAAAACACTGCTGAACATCTACTGAAAAAAAAACTTAAAGGACAACTTTAGTTTGCCAAGGTTTATGTTTTAGGTCAGTGGTTTTCAACCTTTTTGACACCAGGGACCACCTTTTATTCAGTATTGGAAACACTGACCACTATTTGACGACATTTTTGCCCCAAAGACCTATCTTTTGGATTTGTTGACAATTCCAGGCTGGATTTTGCAGGAGACCCGGGTTTGAATCCCGGGCGTTACATAAACATTAAACTGGTTTCATGTTTACACTCTCAAAGACTTACTGGCTAACCAACTTTCCATCATTTAGCCTGGGGACCACCTGGAATCCTGCTCCCCGGACCACCTGTTGAAAACCCCTGTGATAGACCGATTCAAAAAAAAAAAAAAAAAAAGACATTGTAGCAGCTAGTAGTGTGCACCTTTAAAAATTTCAATCGGTGACAATTTCACCAATACAATATGACCACCGATAGAAGGGGGACCCACCGGTATGACCACTGGATACGATAGGCCGATTCTATCGGTCGGCCTCTAGTGCTGCTTGCGACTGCTTCTAACTGAGGTTGAGTCATTGGGGCAAGAGCAACAGGAGAGGAGAAAAAACGATTTCATTTTATTTTCATGCAAAATAAGTTAAAATGACTCTTCAGTCTTCACATAGTACAGCATGTCTGAAATAAATGAGAGCTGAATTCGACATGTAAACATGAAGTAAATGCATAAACAGCTAGGTGTAATGTTAGAGGCCACATAGAATTACCCCAAAACTAGAGGGTCAATTCCGCTCCACTTTTACGGACTTCATTACAGATATGGGAATATTTCTTTTCTTACAGCATCTAAACACGCCCTTGTCACACAACGTCGCTCAAAATCAGAAAAATACAGACCATTCTGAAACAGTCGCAGAAGGAAGACGCAATCCTGGTGGTAAATTCTAATAGTAAACGTTTGTTTGTTTTGCTCCTGCAGTCGTTACGCAGGATGAAGTTTATACCCCATGAGTTTAGTTGAGTTTCTCTCTCTCTGTCTCGCTAAAATTGGTGTAGCGTGGTGCATTTTAAGTCGGCCGTAGTATCACTTCCCCATCGTCCCGCGGTCTCCGAGGGCCCCGCTTTCTTCTCTATTAGCCCAGGCGCCTGGAGGCGCCCCCGGCCCTCCCTCGCCGCTAGGTTAACAGAGACCGGAGATAGCGGGCAGGAATGCAATCATCGGAGCGCTGCTGCTGCCCGCCAGCCCGCCACACACACACACACACACACGCACACACACACACACACGCAGCCTTCCTTCCTCGCTGCCTTTGCCGCTTGGATCTTCTTCTTTTGCCGCTCGGCGTTGTTTGCTGATTGGATTTCTGCTCGGTTTAGCCTAACACCCGGACCTTTCATTTTGGTAGACCCACCAGCATCCACCTCACCCACCTCCTCCCCCAACCCACCCAAAGACATGCCGCCCCCCTCTTCTGTCAGCCAACCTCGTCTCATTTCCTCCGCTATCGCTTTTTCAGAGTCGGACAGGTTTTCTCTCTACTTTCATTCTTGTTCCGTGCGCGTGTGTGTGTGCGTGTGTGTGTGTGTGTGTGTGTGTGTGTGTGTGTGTGTGTGTGTGTGTGTGTGTGCTTGTGTGTGCGCGGAGGACTGTGGGGAGCTATGTGTCCGTGTCACTTCTGAAAAGTACAAATCTCAGCCACCTTGTCTGTCTGCCAGTCGGTTCTGGAGACAGAGCTGCCCATGCAGCCTTTTTGGTGGTATGATTATATAACATGTCTATTTTTTATTATTTCTTTAGTTGCCAAGCACCTGCTCCTAATTACCCAGAGAGAGATTGAGAGAGAGAGAGTGAGCTGGTGGTCTCTGATGCGGCTAAGCGCGGCCCGCTTCAAAACGACAAGAGATGAGGTTTTATCGCGCCGGCTAATTAAAACGCGGCGGGACGGAAAGGAAACGAGACGCGAGAAAGCCCGAGAAACGTCCGCTAATGAGGGACCACCGCCGCGAAACCCGGAGGAAAGGGTTTTTTTCGGAGCGTTGGCCGTGTCAAGCTAATTATGGGGTTTCGGGGCGGAAGGAGGGAGGGAAGGAAGGAAGGAAACTGACGTTCTTTCTCTCTTCTCTCTCTTTCTCTTGAGCCAGAGCAGGTGGTTGTGACGGGCCACCATGGCCAGGGCGGTGCGAGGTTGTCAGGTTGTGGGACACGGTGGAAAATCTTTTTTTTTTTTCGGGGAGGTCGTGTGTTCTAACGTGGGGAAGAAGTATCTACCGGTTGCAGTCGCGTTGTCGGCTTGACTGCTGTACCTTCGGTGTCATGGTGGGCCTCTATTCTTGGCCATGTTCTCTTCTCCTCTCTCCTTCTTCTTCGTCTCTTTTTTATTTTGGCTCACGGTCTCTGAACCGAGACGAGCAGCTCAGCTAGGGCCTGCGCTGTGTGACACTCTCGCTGGGATATAACACGTCCGTCAGAAACTGGCCTTTGCTTGGCTCCGTATTGCTGCCACAAGTTTTGTGTCTCATGCAGTCACACCACACACATCCCAGGTTTGGAAGTTAGAGCAGCTCTAACAAAAAAAAAAAAGTTTGGACTGCTTTTCCCAAACTTTACTCATTTCTTTGCTGTGTTTTTAAAGCGGGTGTTATGCAGGAGTGATTGGTCGAGACCCGCGGATTGGCAATTCCCCCAGTCATCCTATGGTCTTGCTTTGGCTATGCAAACGTATACGTATAAAATTGAACGCTAAATGGTGAAAAGTTGGTTAACCAGATGTACAGTAACTCATTGAGAGCGTAACCAAATGGACCCTTGCGCGTCCATGTCAAAATGCTGAATAAATAGTGGGCCCTAGTGTCAAAAAGATTGAAAACCACAGCTTCATATGAAAAACTTTGGAGTTGCCCACCCTGCCATTCTTCCAGCCCACCCTAGTAGGGCTGGCTAAATCCAGGCCAGGTACAAACGCTTACAGTTGCAGTGCAATTGTTTTAAAATTGGCACGTTCAAGGTCAAATAACAGCTCTGTTGTTCAGAACAACAGAGTTAAACAACTTCAGCTACATGGGCTTTGTAAAACGCGAGTGCCTTGTTATTTTTTCCTAGTTTGTTTGTTTTACCAATTGATTATTTTCTCTCTCCAAAGAGTATGTTTGGTTTGTGTGTATCCGGTTTGTAGTGAGCCCTGGCCCCGCAGGCCTTATTTGCCCCCCTTTCCTGTCTGGTCCCGATCAATAAAGGCATACGAAGCCCCCCCAAAAAACTAATCTTTGAAATGAGCAAGTACATAAGAAGTACTGTAGCTAAAGAAACTTGTGATCACAACTCGCCAGCGTCTTACTTTGAAATATTTAGAGGACATTCTGGGCAGCTGTTCTAGACAAGCAGATGCACAGAATGAGTTTCTGAGTGACAAAAAAATCTCCTTGTAAAATCTTTGCCTTGCTTTCTGAATCACTGCTGTTGTGGGACTAGGCACTAGTAGTTTCATATAATTGGTTCTCACTAATGTTAATGGTAAAATATCACATTTTCCCCCCCTACTCAGTCTTTGTCTCACAGCAGGGCTGTGAGCAGGGCAGACGTCTGTTCTCCATGTGCAACATTGTTAGTTCAGATTTTGTTTTAAAACAAGATTTCTATCAGTTTCAGTTTCTATTAGCTTGGATTTCCCATCAATGATGGGGAATCATAAGTGTCTCATAGAATGAGACAGAGACTAAGTAGGAAAAAATGTGCTGTTTTATCATGAACATTAGTTGAAAAGTGGTCCTAGCTTCAGCCAAAGGGTAGAGACGGATTTAGTCTTGTCCCTGCAGCACTGTGTGGTGGGATATGTCCTGTTGCACCATCCCTGGTGATTCACCACAAGGAATTCAATGGACCAAACCACAGTGACTAGGAGTTGAATGGGTGATCCTTTGGCCTGGTTAGGGCTTGTTTAGAGTCCACAGTGTACTGTACATGAAGAATCCATGGCAAAGAAACGACCTTCCACTCCTCCTCACTGATCTGTCTCTCTCTCTCTCTCTCTAGGCGGGAGCCGTGAAGGACTACATCAAGATGATGCTGGAGACGGAGAAGCTGAAGTTCCTGGTGTTCGGACATCATCTCACCATGCTGCAGGCCTGCACTGAGGCTGCCATCGAGGCCAAGGTATCACTGACTCACGCACCCACACATACACGCGCACAGTGGACATAAATGACGTGATATAACCTTTTTTGCTGGAGATTCGTCTCATTTTTGATTGAGAACGACACTCTGGTCAAGGGGCTGCAGTATTATCCTGGTAGTTTGAATGTCCAGTTTATTCGTCCCATCCAAATAGTCTATGTTACGTCTCCAGCACATTCCTGTCAAGAAATGTTATGAAATATTTCCAAGGCATTACTTACTGTTAGTTACATTTTCTTGAATGTTCCATTGCAGGCAGGCCTGCATAAAAAACAAGGGTTGTGTAGCCAAATTTCAGCAGAGACAGTATTTGAAATTTAATTAGCCCTATTCTACTTTCAAATGGCTTTATTGATGCTCAGTAAATAAATAAAAATAGCACTTCTCATAACAAAAGTCTTCTTCTACACTATGAGTATAATAATGAAAGCCAATAGCTATATATACTGCACGTGTTTGCACTGTAGCTGTAGCAGTGCAACAGGAGAAAAACTAAGCCATGTGACAGCTGTGTAGGTCAAGCTTTCAGCCCAGGACTGGTTGCATTGTTCCAACCCTCATGAAGCATATGAAAAAGGCACACAATTGAACCTCTGTAAACTAAACAAACTATTTGTGTAGTTTACAGCTCTAGCAGTGATTCTCAACCTGTTTAATTTAATGGAATTTCTATTCATGTACAAGGAGTTGCTGGTGGTCGTGATCCCACTTTGGGAACCACTGCCCTAGAGGGGTCAGGAGGACATGGGTAACAAATGTAGCATCTATGAACTGCACCATAGGCTCCTCCCGTCACAAGGTCACTGGTTTGATCCTCGCCACGGTCAATGGGGCATCGGCGGCTACACATCTGTCGATGTGTCCTTGTGTGACACATTGACCGCCTTCATACTCAACACCTACGTTAGACACACATTCATAATGTCTAACATCAGGGGCGGATCTAGGCATGGGCATGGGGGGGCAATGCCCCCCTAAATACCCAGTCTGCCCCCCAAACACGATGCCATGCAAAACAACCCAAGATATTTCAAATTAAAGTGCTTATATTTAAAATGATTTGAAACACTACTACTGCTACTAACTAACTACAGCTGTGTCACCACTAAACCAACAGCATTTCATCATTGAAAACAGAAAACTCTCTGAGTCAGACCTTTAGCTTTATGCATGCTGCGTGTCTGTTGCAACTTCAACAACAACTGATGTTATTATTGATGCTTAATTGCGTAATAAAAGTCCTGTAACTGCAAATGGTATGGGTGTGGCTTCATCGCCCGTGGCGCTTCGCACCCGTACCATGAAGCCGCACCCATACCATTTTCTCTTGCCCCTCCAACATGTCCTCTTGTCCCCCCCAAATAGGACATTTTACATCCGCCCCTGTCTAACATACAAATCTACATTTTGCTGCTATGCTCATTGTTAAATTAGTACCAAATGAATGAAAATGCAACAAAATGTGTTAACTTGAAGTTGTTCCAGAAGTCATGGAGGCTGCACCGTTCTTCATTAAATGCTAATCTGGAGGTATAAAATGGCCCTGGGTCCATCCACACCTCACTCTGCTCCTTAGTGGCTCCTTAGTGGCACGGTAGGTAATTGGGCACAAAATGCCGCTGAGATTCTCCATTCACACTCACACACAGAGGGACAGAGGCGAGAGAGAGGGAGTGTAGAAGCCCCTGTGGCGTTCATGACTAAAGTTCACTCAGGTTATTGAGTCATACTTGCTCAAAAGTTGAGGTCGTGACTCGTGCGTCAGCAAATGGGGCAACAAAAAGTGACATATCAGCATCCTTGTGCCGTTGTCGTTACCGCGCGCTGGCTGCATTTCCACATGCGTGTACAGAAAACAAGCAGGACAAGCTGAAGTTAGTCATTCTCTCTCTCTCTCTCTCTCTCTCTCTCTCTCTCTCTCTCTCTCTCTCTCTCTCTCTCTCTCTCTCTCTCTCTCTCTCTCTCTGTTGGTGTTCAGGGAATTTAGCCTGCAGTGTCAACCAGGTCTTAAGTGACATATTATTATCCACTAGAATGCTTGCACCTATGCTCCTCGGTGTATACAGTAGTTATCTGTTTTGTATATACTGGACACTCTATTTTAACTGTGCCACAGTTAAAAACAATGATTATAAAATTTGTACTATAGACCAGGTGTTTTCAACCTTTTTCATTCAGGGCCCACTATTTATTCAGAATTTGAGCCACAGACCACCATTCGATGACATTTTAGCCCCACAGATTTCAGAAACGAAACAGTCCAACACACAGATCAAAATGACCATTAATCTTCTACATTCTCTAGTTGTGTAGACTTAATTCAGATGGAGAATGGTGAGTTACATCTTGACTTTCCATCATTTAGCCTGGGAACTCCTGGAATCCTCTCAGGGACCACTGTTCGCTGAGAGGATGCTGTAGACCCTTGAGATAGCAGCCTGCCTGAATCGCAGAAGGTCCCAGGTCCAAAATCCCGTTCATCAGCTAATCGGGTTAATTATACTTTTTTTGTAAAAAGTAAAACAAAACTTATCGTTTTATAATATTGCTATAGAGATTTTGGTGACAGACGTCTCCCCTTGTGGTGTTGCTGAGAAACCAGATAGCCAATCAGATAGCCGGTACAGAAACCATCCCAAGGCTCAGAGGTCGGAGAACAATTCTGCAGAATTAAATGATGCGTCATTTCTTGTTAGAGTATAAATAGTGGCCTAATGCATTTCAAACTGGGGGTCCTCCAATGATATATGGAGGTTCCTGGCATAGCGGGGTCCACGGGGCTAATTAGCGTTCCTGGGGAAGTTTTGAAATTAGAAATACTGGTACGAGGACAAACTTTGAGAACAAATTGACTCTTATGTAGTCGTGGAAATTGGGTTAAATATTCCTAGAAAAAAGTTGTGTTTGTGTCTGTGTGCGTGTATAGCGACACAGAACTATGTCAGAAAAGTTTTCCCGTTCCTCAGGCCTTGTTTTACACGTCATAACAAGCAAATGATTTTCTCAGCTCAGCGTCAGCACCCGAAGAACTAGTTCGAATGCATGTATGTGCTGTTTGTGTGCATGTGTGTGCGTGTCGCATGCTGTACAGTATCTGTGTGTGCGTGCGTGCGTGCGTGTGTGCTGGTCACGGGGGTTTGGGGAGCTGTCGTCTGCCAAACGCAACACATCAGTACGGCGTGTGTGTAGGCAACACCTTCTGCCGCGAGACGCTCTCCCCGAATTTGCATTTTTCGCACTTCCTAATTAGCAGAGAGAGAGAGAGAAGAGAGAGAGAGAGAGGGGGAAAATGGCTGTGAATTAAATGCGCCTCCATGTTGGAAGGAACTCAGCTGTGAGAGATGACTGTATTTGGAGGTATAGAGCCAACGGTGGGACAAAAAAACTCAAATGTTTTTACTTAAAGAACTTTAAGGGGTTTGAGAGAAAGTAAAAGATGTAGCGTTCACGCTTATTCATTTGCTGCTTTCTTTTGTTTTAGGGTTTTATCTGTTTTTGACAGGGGAGTAGTGGAGGCATTCGAATGTGGGGCTAAATATTTCTTGATTTTTTTATTCCACGATTTGCCTCACCCAGTTCCACGAACCTGGGTAGGCAGTGGACTGGCCTCCTGCTTCCTTCAAGGAGGAGTCCAAGCTGCCTTCTCTTCACTTGACGGGGGAGTTTCCCTGTTTGAACGTAGAGCGTAGACTCGAAGGAACATGTTATTCCAAACGGTTCCTGTCCCCTCCATTAGACACCCTGACTAGCCAGGGGGAGGCCGTCTAGAGACCAGGGTATGATCAAATTATAGGTTCAATAGGTTACTCTCCTTTTGAGAAAAAAAAGTTCTAGGATCTTTGCACCATTGAAAGCAAGTCTACAGCATGCACATCTAAATTAACTCATAGCAGACAAAATGAGAATGCCTTAACTTAAAATTTCAGACCATTAAATGAAACCAAATTTTTACACTCTCAGGACTCTCTGAATACAGAGAGTCTTTACACTCTCTGAATTAGCCCAAGTCTACACATCTAGAAAATGTAGAAGATTAATGGTCATTTTGATCTGTATGTTTGACTGTTTTATTTTCTCGAAATTCCAGCCTGGTATTGTGGACAAAAGCAAAATAAATCTTTAATTTTGGGGGTCTGTGAGGCTAAAATGTTATCAAATGGTGGTCCGTGGCACAAATCTGAATAAACAGTGGGCCCTGGGATCAAAAAGGCTGAAAACCACTGTCCTATACTATATCCTTAAGTCTTCAATGGACCTCATCCATAGCAAGTTGTGGCTGGAAAGAAAGAGGGCAAATTACTCTCTCTAGCCTAGAGAAAGAGAAAGAAAGTAACTTTATTTCTCTTTCTCCTCTCTCTAGGTCAGGGCACTTGCGCTTTTTAGACTTGAGAGATACTTTCTAAATGTCAAGCTAAATGAGAATCTACCAAGCAAAAAATTGTTACCGGTATCCCATTGCTGAAAATTGGAATAGTGGCACTGATGTTACATATAATAGAAGAGTGAAAATGGAATGGGCCGGTGAGAGATTTACACCTTCTGACCTGGAATTTCAAGGGCCGACCACATCGCTTTTCAGGGACCCTCTCTTGAAGTGAAAGAATAGTGGCTTTGATGGTACAATGTACACTAGCCTGGCTAATCATCCAGACTAATGTCTCATCCTTTTGACTGACTGATTGATTTATTGATTGATTGCCAACAGCGTCTAGTTGACATTATAATGGAAGGGTAATGAAATATTGGTGGGGGTATTGCATAATAATTTCAATTTCAATTTTCAATTTAGATTTTTTTGGGGGGTAAAACTATAAAAAGAGACAATTATTTGATTCTCCTGCCTCCAACAGCGAATAGGGTGGTTCTTATTGAACACGATGATGGATAAAGTTTTCTTTCTTTTAATGAACATTCAAGTAGAACTAAATACTTCTATTTTTTTCTCTTATTGGTAAGGTAGGCCGTGAGTGAGTGACTGTGACACAATTCTACCGTGAATGTTCTAGGAAACCAGGGGCGGATGTAACATTTCCAGTTGAAAGCAGGGGCGGATGTAACATTTCCAGTTGAAAGCAGGGGCGGATGTAACATTTCCAGTTGAAAGCAGGGGCGGATGTAACATTTATGGGTGCCGCTTCATCGCGATGAAGTCGCACACATACTCTTTTTGGTTACAGGACATTGTCCAAAGGATTTACTTTTTGGCCACCCCTGCCCAACAGATAGATCTTCATAGAACCCCTGCGTCTTTGGCTTCCAGTTATCCTGGTACCCCTCTGGGTCAGCTCATTGGTGCTTTGCGCTCCTGTGGGACATCCTCTTGATCAGTGCCCCCCCCACCCCCCCACCCACCCACAGCACCGATCTGATGTCTTTTCCAGTGTCCTGCTATATTCTCATGGCTGCTATTTTCTGGCTCAGCCTCGGTATTACCTCATACTGTACTTTCTCTTGTCGCTACAGGATTTCAGCCCCCTCCCTGCCTCTCTCTAACCCACACCTGCACGTCCCTGATGTTGTGTCGTTTCCACGTTTCAGGCAGGCTACATCCGTATCGACGGCAGTGTCCCGTCCTCTGAGAGGATCCAGCTGGTCCACAGGTTCCAGAGCGACCCTGACACGCGTGTGGCCATCCTCAGCATCCAGGCCGCCGGACAGGTAAGGAGAAGAGCTTGTAGTGTTGCCAACTGCCAAAATCCAAAATGCACTAGTGGCACTTCCAAAATGCACTAAAAATGAATGATGAATACTTTAACTCTTGAGAGCGTAAAAACGCTCTCAAAGAGTTGCATCTGGTTAACCAACTGTCCATCATTTAGCCTGGAGACCACTGGTTGAAAACCACTGTCATAGGAGGGAAAAATGGTGAAAAATGAGGGTTTTATCTCTGGCACCTGTCAATCAATTCCGCCCCAACTCACCAGCCAAAAAGCACTAGATTTTCCGCCAGGAGCTTTTCACTCATTTTAGCGCTAGAGGGGTCTTAAAAAAAAAAAAAAAAGCAACTGTTGCAGACAGTTGCCTGGGCCTGGTGCCCCAGGCAACTGCCTAGCCTGCCTAATGTCAAAAGGGCCCCTGCCCATGCGCAAATAAGACATGGAGTGTCTTACTTGTAGCGTTAGTACCTGAGGGGTGTGTGTGTGTGTGTGTGTGTGTGTGTGTGTGTGTGTGTGTGTGTGTGTGTGTGTGTGTGTGTGTGTGTGTGGTCCCCAGGGCCTGACCTTCACGGCGGCCAGCCATGTGGTGTTCGCCGAGCTCTACTGGAACCCTGGGCAGGTGAAGCAGGCGGAGGACCGCGCCCACCGCATCGGACAGACCTCGTCGGTGCACGTGCACTACCTGATCGCCAAGGGAACCTTCGACACGGTCATGTGGGGCATGCTCAACAGGAAGGTATATACCGCAGAATGTAGCACTTCACAAACTTAGGTGAAGCCTTAAGAACATCACCACGGTGAAACCCTTTCACCGCCAGTCACTTCACCCTGGAGTAGGTTAGAGCCTTAACTCTCCACCCGCCATCCTGTAGGAAACGGTGACGGGCAGCACCCTGAACGGCAGGAAGGAGTACCTGCGGGCGGAGGAGGGCGACAAGGACAAATGGGACTTCCTCAACTTCGCCACGGCGTGGACGCCCAGCGACACGCCTCTGCTGCCGCCGCCACCCGACCAGGCCACAAACGACAAGAACAGCGTGTTCTTCTCTCACGTGAGCAACCCTACACACACACACACACACACACACACACACACACACTCACATACACATCTACTGACACGATGACCGTTACTTTCACCGGATAACGTGGCCAGTGATGCCAACTGCCAAAATCCAAAATGCACTAGTGTCACTTCCAAAATGCGCTAGAGTAGTGGGTTTTCAACCATTTTTATACCAGGGCCCACTATAGAGCTGCGCAGCCACGTCCCTTTCATGACATCGCCTTGGTTCCAAAAATGTAATCCTCATTTATTTTCCTCATAGACTTTTCGAAAATGGTTCATAAAAACACGATTGCACCGCGCACGAGTTGGCGCAAGCCAACTCGGGTCGTGACAAATCATAACAACAAACACAATATTATCATGCAATATCTAATTAGCAAGAAGTAAAAAACATCAGGATACACTTTTTGTTTTGTTTTTAATTTTAGAAATGATTTGATTGTCCCAAAAGATTGTGTGTGTCATCATGATTTGTCACGACCCGAGGTGGCTTTGTCCACGGTGTAATCATCTTTATATGAATCATTTTCGAAGTGGGGAAAGCTAAATATAGTGACAAATGTGCCAAGTTGGCAACAGTGAATATGGGTGAAAAACACTGTTTATTTCTATATTTGGCCAACAATAATTTTCACGAGTTGGCGTTTTAGGCTGCAACGAAGGCTGTGATAACAAAGAGACCCACTCTCAAGTGATGTGTTATTATTATTATTTTTTTAATAATCATCTCCGTGACCTCTCTCCGCAGTTTGAGAAAGACAAACAGCACGACATCCGCACCTTCTTCTCTCCCGGCGCCTGCAAAGAGAGGAAGAGAAAGAGGACGGAAGACAGAGTGGAGGGCGCGGATGACAACCAAGATGAAGACATCGTCGTCCTCTCCGGGGCGACGACTCCTCGGAGAAGGAGGGACGACGAGGAGGAGGAGAACCCAGAGGATGACGATGACATAGAGGTGGGCATGAGACGGGTAGCCTGGTCTAACCTGGTGATGATTTTAGCCTGGGGGGGACGGGGTGCCGTCACTTTTTAGGACCGACTTTGGACCTCACCAACGTGTCGTCATCCCTGGCCTGAATGCAGCAGCTGAAAAGTCTGAATGTCAAAATCACCCAAAAAACTAAAAACAAACCCTGAGCCTGGTTGAGGTTGCTAGGCAACACCTACGTCCTTTCCACCACAAGGCAGGATGCCATAGAGACCCAGTCAAATAGGAATCTTTGTCGGATTTCTCTTGAGCAAATTGATTACATTGTGTCGGACAAGTTTCTGGCGACAGCAAAACCATGTCGGCTCCTGCTAAACACGTAATCAACACTGAACCCATAAGTGGCAATAATTGTTAACTATTTATTTATATAAAATAAAATAAAAACTAGGCAATTATTTTGGGAATAAGGGGTTTAGAGTGATCATAAATAGAGCCCATATTGTATCAGCTAGGATGTATTTATCCCCATGTCGCCCACCCCTTACAGGACAGCAGTGACTCCGGAGGAAACTCGGACCCAGACTTCTCCCCCCAGGCCAAGAGGCTGCGGACCCCCCAGGGTCGTCCTGCGCTGGCGCCCATTTTCGAGAAGAAGACCGCCACGCCGCCCATGTTCCAGGGGAAGCGGAGGAGGGCTTCTTCTGCGGCGTCGGCGGGACGTCCGGGCAGCAGCCCTGCCCCGGACAAGCCCTCCGCCGTGACCCCGGCGCCGCCCCCTGCTGCTGCTACGTGGGACTGTGGGGTCTGCACCTACTCCAACAGCACCCTACTGCCCTACTGCGAGATGTGTGAGTCTCCGCGGGCCTTTGCCACCGCCACCGCTGCTGCTTCCGGTGAGTGTGTAAGACAGAGACAGTCCTACAGCATTTGCATGCAGTTGCAGTGTTGCCAACTGCCAAAATCCAAAAAGCTCTACTGGCACTTCCAAAATGCACTAGAAATGCTCTAGAGCAGTGGGTTTTCAACCATTTTCATACCAGGGCCCACTATTTATTCTGCATTTTAGCCACGGAAGACCACCGTTTGATTTTGACTTTAGTCTCTCAGAATAATTTAGGAGACAAGTGGCAAAATGTTGTTCAAAATGGCAATTGTTCTACATTTTCGTAATGTGTAGATTATTGAAAATTAGGTAATTCATGTTTTAATATAATTTAACTCTTGAGAGTGTAAAATGAAACCAAATGGACCCTTACGGGTCCATTTGGTTTCATTTTACGATCTCAAGAGTTACAGATCTATAAGGGTCCATTTGGGTACCAATGGTCCTTTCTAGGAAGGGAGCTGGAAAAATGGTGAAAAACGAGGGTTTTATCTCTGGCGCCTGTCAACCAATTTCGCCCCAACTCACCAGCAAAAAAGCACTAGATTTTCCACCAGGAGTTTTTCACTAATTTTGGCGCTGGGGGCGGGGGTATTCTGGAAAAAAAGCTAAATATAGTGACAATTGCGTCAAGTTGGTAACACTGGTCCTGACGTATTTTGCATCCAAACCATGCAGTTGTACAGAAAGCTTGAATTATCCTCTTTCTGTCTGCAAAGTTTTTATTATTATTATTACATACAAATGAGCTGCTTCCCTGCAAGAAATTCCCTGCATTTGATTATTTTTTTCCTAGTGGCCCTCTCCATCATCAAAGTTGTCCCACAACCCTGGTCTATTGTGTTCATTGTTTTGAATTGATCCATAATGTTTGATGATACATCACCCAGTAAAGCACATCGATGGAGTTCTTGCAGAATATGGCGGCCCAGAGAGAAACTAGAGACTATTTTTCCAAAAGTATGCTACTTTTCCCAATTTAGTGGCGTGTTCTGTGAAATGACTGGGATCAAACACATTGAACTGCTTCATGCACGATTTACATTGTGTGATAATGATGAAACAAGTGAAAGTTATACCACGTAACGATTAGAACATGAAGTGGTTCGAGTCCCAACCCAGTCTATGCACCGTCGTGTCCTAGGGCAAGACACTGAACGCGAAATTGCCCTGCATGGTTTCCCCGGCAATGTGTGTGTCAATTGGTGGTAATGTACTATGTAAGGTTCCTTGGATAAAGGCGCTAAATATATTTTTTACATTTTATTTACCATTAAATGTGCACTAGTTCTCGCTCTTTCCACAGAGACACACACACACACACATACACACACACACACACACACACACACACACACATACACACACACACCCACACACACGCACACACTTATTTGGTCTAGACTTTTTATTTTTTTTTTTTTATTTTCTTTCTTTTTTACAACAATGCACCGGTTGCCAAAAACAACAAAACGAAATCAATGGAGTGAGGGAAAAGACAATGGCAGCCGTTGGTCTTTGACGAGAGCAGAAACGCCCCTCAGGGCTACTCGGCGTCTCGCGGATGCCCATCAATATCCGTCGTCGGGGCGGTGGCGGCGGAGGTTGGCATTTCTGCTTCGCATTATGCTTCCGAAACAACGGGCGCGTGTGCAGATTCTCACCAGCTGGAGATGTGCGATAATGACAGAGTGCGAGCTTGCTGCTTCGTCGTCGTAACGTTACCGCGCTGGTCTGAAATAGACCATTCTGTACTGTACTTGTGGTGTTTTAACTATTCATTGGAAAAATAGCAGCCGTGAACGCCGTGAATGCTATTTTTGGGGGGGGAGAAAGTGAGAATGCAGCACAAATCTTTCAGTATGTTCTTTCAGAGCGAATGTTTTGTAGAATCTACAATGCCAGGACAAAATGGGATAGCTCCACTCACCCTGCAATGTAGTCTCTCTCTCTCTCTCTCTCTCTCTCTCTCTCTCTCTCTCTCTCTCTCTCTCTCTCTCTCTCTCTCTCTCTCTCTCTCTCTCTCTCTCTCTCTCTCTCTCTCTCTCTCTCTCTCGCTCCAGTTGACAAGGACGCTGCATAATTCTCACCTGTCAAGCCGAGAGACGGAGAGAGAAAGAGAGAGTCGTGTGTGTGTGTGTGTGTGCGCGCGCGCGCGTGCGTGTATACGTGTGTGGCTCTAGGTGGGTGTGGATTGCTGTCTCTTTCCCATTGTTCGACAATGTCTCAGACAAAAGTTTCAAGGAAAGTATAGTGTTCACTCCAGATGTCGTTGTTTTTTTTTTGCCGCGGGTGACGATCCGTGCAGTATAGTACTCTACCTATACCTAGGTTGTATATCTGATTTTGATATCCCTGCCTGGTGGGGATTTTGATGTATGGCTGTTTCTTCTGGTCATAGCGAATTAATCGCATTAATGGTGAGGATTTCGTATTTTTCCGGCCACCAAGCTCGCCCTCATCTGTGCCGGGATGTAAAAAAAAAAAAATACTTTTTCTAATGTCATAGTTCTGGTAATTCAATTATTTATTTTTAATTTTGATTTTTTTAGATGTTAGCAGTGAGCCCAGTGTCTCTGGTGTCATCGATACTGGGCTCACACGCTTCCTGGACAACAATTCCCATAATGCTTTGGTGCACCTCCACACCTCCTTGTAGGGAGGGCCTGTCTTACTGAGATAACATGTAGTCCAAGATGTCTCACTTAGATCTACATCAGGGGTGCCCAAAAGGTAGATTGTGATCTACCAGTAGATCACACAGGCCATGCAGGTAGATCACATGACAGTCCCCCCAGCACTAGATATGTAACTCTCGAGAGCGTTAAAATGAAACCAAATGGACCCTTACGGGTCCATTTGGTTTCATTTTACACTCTCAAGAGTTAAATTATATTTAAACATCTGAATTATGTAATTTCTAGAGTCCACACACTTAGAAAATGGAAAATAATTGTTATTTTGACCAACATTCTGACAGTTCTCCTTCCCAACTGGGGACAAAAACGTGAACGTTCTTAGTTTTGGGTGCAAGAAACTAAACTCAACATCACAAACTGTCAACTCAAACCCTCAAATACTGTCAAATACTATTTTTCATTCTAAGTGCATTATTCTTAAACACTATAACAGTAAGTAACACCATCACCACTATTTCAAAGCTCAAACTTTCTAGAGGGCCTTGAAATGGATTTTCAGTAATGGAACAATCACATTAATGATGTGTAGATCTTGTTGAGCCGGTCATTTTGAAAGTAGCTAAAGTCAAAAAAGTGTGGGCTCCCCTGATCTACATGCTAAGATGCAACAAATCTGCCCACTGGAATTGCATGATTTGCATGCATGAATTGCAAAAATAGGTGACCTTTTCCCAACATATATGTCAGGCGGGAAAGTGTCAAACAGATGCATTTACTCTTCTGAAATATTGAGCGTTTGATATCACTTTTTCAGATCTATACTAGCTCACAAACTCAAAAGCTTGTTTTGGCACTGAATTCTATAGAGGATAGAAAACGTTGCCCCCTGGCTGTCACACTAACAAAAGTCTTCTTTTATTGATTTTGTTTATGCATTTCTCCCTGCGGGGACCTGTGGGTTGAGTTGAACAGAGGAGATCTTAAATAAAGATGAGCCAAAACAATACTTTGAAAAGCAGGTCAAGTTGGCGTGGTACTCCTCACTCATGGAAGCATGAGGTCGGCCCATTGCTTTCCCCGGGTTGGGAGAGCATGCTGTAGATTACATTAGATAATTGGGGAAAACATGGGCTGCAAAATAGTGGGCTGAAATTTTAAGAAGCAAATGAAATAAATCCTTGTACGGTATATGATAGTATTATTCATTTAGATATTCAGTAGATCTTTTTCACACTTTACCACATTGCGGTTCTTAAAAGATAAATGTCTGGTATAATTTCCTGATTTTGCAATTTTTGGCCACAAGGCAATTGGAAATCGATTATTTTCATAATTGATTATTAATTAGGGGGACCACAACACCACATCACCGCATTCTAGGTCAGATCTAGCACGTGGACTCGTGGAGTGCAGGTGGAGGGGGGACGCGGGGGGACGGCATCCCCCCACTTCTCACATCTAACATCTAACCCTAACTCAAAAATACGCCTATGTTTTTTGTCTTGTCATTTACTTTTATGGATACAATTAGACAAACAATCTTTCTCAATATGCTATACTTGTTTTAATAGTGTGTCTGTGTGTGTTGCGCAGGCGCACGCAAAGGGGAATTCCACTGATTTTCAATATTTTACTATGTCATTAATATACCTTAGAGTTGGAGATGTTGTGATGACATGGTTAAAAATAGTTCCCCCACTGTGTTTCCTAGACCACCATGTTAATGAGTTTCCTTTTTTTTCTGAGAGTGTACAAATGGAACCAAATGGACCCGCTAGGGTCCATTTGGTTCACATTTGTACACTCTCAGAAAAAAATGAAAATGGGTGGAATTCCCCTTTAAGAGGCGTCCCCCCACTTCTAAAAGTACCACTACAACACTGCTCGTGGAGTGCAGGTGGAGCAAGCAGTTATGTTCTACGTAGTCCCATGGGTGTTTTCATACCATCTCTAGAAGTATGTTCTATTGCCTGGCCAACAAAACCATGTCACATGGAGCATGCTCACAGACAAGAGCTCACAGACAAGAACTCTGTAAAAGGCAAGAGTACTGTGGACGGCACTGCCTGCCTACGAGGCAAAGAATGACCTCATGCATTGAATTAAAGGTATATAATATTCTAATATGTCATTAGTATACCCTAGAGGTGCTGGGTGGACATGATCAAAAAGTTCCCCCATTCTGTGTTCCCAAGAAATGGAGGTCTGAAGAAAACCACTAACTAATGGATTTCTTTTGACACTTCTTTTTTCTGAGAGTGTACAAATGGAACCAAATGAACCCGTTAGCGTTCATTTGGTTGCAAAAACAGTCTTCTAACTCACCACTTGAAGTTCGTGTAAAGTAGACAACAACTTAAGTTCTGCTCCTAACTTTATCATTTCATGTATTATTATTTAAATCTCGACCTGCTGCCCTGATTGAAATGCCATTAGACTGTATCTCAGCTATGAAAAAAACTGAACTGCCATAGTGAAGCCAAGCCAGGCAAACTATTCTCCCTTCTGGCTCTGAAACATACTATAAAAGCCTTTTGTAGGCAACTTTTTCTGTTATTTAAGACTACAAAATCATCTGAGTTTTTTTTGTTTGTTTGTTTTTGTTTTGCAATTGAGGTGCTATTACTGGACTAATACCACTTTCTGTAGCACGTACCCAATGACGTTCCAGGCAGATGCAAAGGCTCAACTTACTTACCGGTACATAGCATTTTATGTGGACATAGCGCTAGTATACTATACGCATAGTTTCTTGTAGCTTCGTAACTGCCTTGTGTGTTATATTCGCATTTTCGTCATTGTCTGAATGTTGGAAAAAAAATGCGTCGAGTCAGCCATTGTGCCAGTCCACACACGTTTGCTGAAAACGATCACTTCCGATCCATATCACCGGCACTATAAATAATGGCTCCCCGTAGAAAGAGCGGATGCTTGTATGCTCGCTGTAAACAGAGAGACGAGTCGGATCACACAAACTCTCTGCATCATGGCAAGAGAGAACAAACACCTTTTATGTTGTTGTTTTTTTTTCTGTTCCTGAGCAACAAAACTCCCACTTCGTGGCATGCTCAGCAGCAGCAGCGAGGTTATGTTTTTTTTTAAAAATATATATTCAGTGTGCAAACGCTTCCTGACACGGACCTCGCTGCGCGTTCACCACAGCGCCACCGGCTGTGTCACCTCGCCTGGATTTAACCCTTTAAGACCTGGGAGTACGTATCTGTACTGTGTTGCTTTTAGCCATTTTAACCATTATTTTTTTTAAAGCTTTAGCTAATTGGAAACAAACAAAAATACAGTGCCGCACTGTAAGATTGTTGAGCTTGAAAATGTACATGTTTTTTCAAGCAAACGTTTTGTAACCTTCACTTCTGCAAGCGAACAGCATGCCAATCGGCAGCCAAGTACATGTCATTTCAGGGGGTCATTGACGCGAAAAAGATTTGAGTGCCGGTTGCATTTTTCGTTAGTATTCGTTGAAGTATCGGGTACCTCAGGTCTCGGTGCGTTAACAACCCGCTAAACCTGTGATGTGAATGACAACGGCGCTCGCGTGAGAAACAACGAGACGTCTCGCGCTGCTGCTGCTGTGGTGGCGAGCACAATTCACGCCTCCTTCTTCTTCCATGAAGTGTCAAGGAAATGTATGCACTTTTAAACAGGAATCAGATGTGTAATGGTTGCACTGTGTTGTGTTGAGAGTGTGTGTGTGTTATATATAGCAGTGGTTGGTGTTCAATCCTTTTTCATATCACACAGCCATGGAGCAACATGAGGAGACTAAAGAATAACGTCCACTTTTCCATGCTGTATAGATGTTGGTACCATGCAGGCAAATGTTGATCAAAATAGCCATTCCTACATTGTCATTTTTGTACACTAAATTAACCATGTGATTTCACTTCTCGCACCGAGACGTGTATGAAGGGAGGATACCCGCACACCACCACTTACTGGTTCAAGAGCATTTATTAAATAAATCGAGCAACGTTTCGGCCTTGCGGCCTTCTTCAGCATTTCTCGCACCGAGACGTGTATGAAGTGACAGAGAAGGATATCGGCGGAGTTTGTGTTCACTTTTTTGTGCGCACGCAAAGACGTCCGACCGCACATCATTTTCCCACGAAGAAACATTAGCAAAACTGCTACAAGGCCTTAACTAACCTCCCCCCCCCCTGAGACTGATGAAGCAGAGAGAGAGAGAGACGTCTCTGTGAAAAGGATTTTCGGCCCATTAACGTCTTTCTCTGTTGGGGTGTGTGTGTGTGTGTGTGTGTGTGTGTGTGAAGCCATTTCCAACCCCCCCTCCTGGGGGGGTTGGAAATGGCTTTGGCGGGAGATTGGGCCGTCGGGGTCGCCCGCCGCTGGTCCCCCTCGGGCTTGTTAGCGAAAAAGGAGGGAGGACCAGTGCAGAAAGAAGGGGCCACGAGTCGGGAGACTCCGGTGGTGACATTTGGAAAAGGGAGACGACGAGAGGCTGGCCTTTTGAAGAAGCGAGCCTCCAAGAGAGAGAGAGAGAGAGAGATAGAGGCAGGGATCGCTAATTAGCCCCCACGCGTCGCCAACAACCCCCCACCCCTCCCAGTCTGTCACAAGTCGCCCGTCTCGTTACATTTGCGCGACGCACAAACTCGACAAATAATTCACAGGATATCAAGTTGAGGGTCTGAGTTTCAACGCATAGGCACCGGTTTACGAGGATGACCCAGGGAGACACGAAAAAAATCCTTGTTGAGTTTCCTGCTCTATATGATCCTCACCGAGCACTGCTTTCATAGTAAGATGAAAAATTAAATCAATCATTTTTCGGGGTGGGTGGCGCTGATGCGCAGTTTAATATTTGCACGAGCAGAGCAAGTTTAGCGATTGGCTCTGGGTCGTCAGTTGCTGTCAGTCGTCCCTCGAAGTCCTCCGATTGGCCATTTGGGTGTTGATGTAATGGTGACGTAATTAACTCATTTACCGCAAGCGCACGTTCGTTGTTTTCTGCCTTATGCCATTTCCATTCCATGCCAGCTTGGAAAATCAACAATGGTGGACTTCGTAAACAAACTCCAGCCTTTAGGACGGAGTTTAGTCACTGTCCAATGCCAGTCCAAATAGTTTCCAGTCCAAATAGTAGCAACTGTTGCTACGCAGGTCAAGCTTTCCTCTTCCACGTGCTCTATTGGACAAGGACAGATTGGGGAGGGACTTAGTGAAGGGCTAATTATACAAAGTAGGCTCATTGATGACATACCGTAAAGTGGCATACCGTAAAGCTGAATCCCAATCGGCTACATAAGGTGTAAGCAGCAGGCATGCACTCATTGCACTGCCACAACCCCCGAGTGGCAGCGTCTCAAAGTATATTACTTTGATCACTTTGAAGGGCATTGGGATTAATCCCTGCATTCATTAACATTTTCTGTGCTCTGGATCCTCAGCTTAACTTTTTTTCTTTCTTTTTTTTTTCGCCCCGAAATGGCAATAAAACTCATGGCTGATAATTAAATTAACGATTGGTATAATATGAAACTATAGGAGTGTCACACATTAGCCAGCCTAGCATTACCAGTCATTCGGCGGCGGTGAGCCTTTATACATTACTTTGAAATGGCCTTATTTCTGATTGACATGTGAGAGAATGTTTCTCATGGCTGGTATAGCACTGATGACACTTTGCAAGAATCAATCTCGTTTTGCTACTGGTTTCACAGGAAGAAAACTAGCAAATTACAGCACGAGGACGAGGCGATAATTGATTCTTTCAGTAGACTTTTGCCAACTCCACTCTGCACTCAGCCATCTGCACTACCATGTTGCAGCCACATCCCAATATATCGTATAGACCACATGTGGGCCATACATGGGCAGTTTAATATGGCAAAATAGCAGATCTACAAGCTCAAAATAATGTCACATGTTTTTATTGTAGATTTTCATTAATATTACCAAACACAACATTCATTTAACCACCTCAGCACTATACAGGGCCGAATCTAGACCCTGACTGCCCCACCAAACATGAGTGCTAGCAAACAACCCAAATTTCAAAGATATTTCAAATCAAAGTGCTTATATTTAAAACGATTTGAAACACTAAACTACTGACTAGCTGCAATTGCCGCAACACTAAACAAACACCATTTCATCATTCAGAAAAGAAAACTCTCGGAGTCGGATCGATTTATCCATGTGTGTCTGTTGCAACTTCAACAACAACTGACGTTATTATTGATGCTTACTTGCCTAATATAAATCCTATACTGTACAAGATATATACAGTATCTTGTCGGTCACAGAACTAAAGAAAATATATGAAATGGAAGATAGATTTTGTGTTATAGAGTAGATATAACCACGCCAAAATACATAAAGTAGTTATCTATTCAATGTGGGGGTTTGGGGTGAATTTGAACGAAAATGGTAGGGGGCTGCTTCATTTTCTACATTACCATTTTCGCTTGTCCCCCAATTGTGAGAGGTTACATGCAAGGATGGCACTACATAAATGTAGGCCTTTTAAAAATAAGCCCGATCTACAAGCTTCCATCAGATTCTTCATTTGAAATGAGTCATTCTGCACAGTGAGTGTGTTTATCAATACTTTTGCTCTTTTAACTGTCAATGTAGCTGAGCAGAATGACCTTGTTTTGGCAAAGGATAAAAGCACTGTAAATGTCTTCATTTACCTGACGTTTGCTGCTCAATACATTTTAAAGTTTCAAAGCATAGATGATGATGATCTAAAATGCCTTTTTCATAAGAAACGGATTTGAGAAAATAACTCAATAAGACTTTCAATATAAAGCCTTTCATGCAGCAATGCTTTTGTATATATATGACACACCGTTGATAAATGGAGACTAGTACTTTTTAACCCATTTTAGACCTGAGGCAGATACAAAAAGGCTTCTAAATCAGTTTTCTGAAAAACCTGCTTATATGTCAAGCCAAGGACCCTCAGATTTTGCCCATGGAAGCCCATCTCAAAATATGTTGTTCCAGGGACTTCCCCAGAGAGAGAGAGAGAGAAACCCTACAGTTGTTCCATTTGTGAACAAGCTTGTAAATAACTGGTTATCCTTTACTTGTACTGTAAATGCGGTAATAGAGATCCTACGAGTGTAGGATCTACATTTTATTTCTCTACATTTTATTTCTTACCTTGATCTCCTGAGCCCCCCCATCTCTCTTCTCTTTGCTTTCGCAATGGGTGCGCGCAAAAACGGATTCCACCCACTTTTTTTTACTTGTTAATGCTGTTATGTGACAGTATAGCACAGATGAATCTGATTCTGCTTCGTCTTCTGATCCTGTGGTCCTATAGGCTCGTCGGAGGCAGCTGTGAAGGTGGAAGCGGCGGCACCGGTAAAAGCCGCGGCACCGGTAAAAGCCGCCACGGCGGCCCCTGTCTGGACTGTCTCCAGCTCCGACAGTGAGTCAGAGCCCACCCCGACGCCAGCGGACCACCACCCCAGGGGGAGAAGCCACGGTCCCACCACACCGTCCAAGAGCAGTAGTGGAAAAGGTACTCACGTAAAGGGGATGCTTCACCATTACTGTAAAAGAATATTATGACAATGATGTATAGTCCCGGATATACCACTGTCTACTGTTTACATCATATACTGTATATCTTAATGTAGTCAAGGAAGTAGTGTTGATGACATCAGATACCCTGGGCTCACTGCTAATAACGAAAATATCTAAAACCACATATTGCACTCATAAAGACCCCCAGGACAGTGCTCTAAGGTTTTCTAAACACCGTTAACATATATGTATTGGTACACTTGCTTCAAATAATTATTGTTGCTTATAGTGAATGTACTTTGTTTACTTTGCCCCGCTCGGACCAAAAGGCGGATTCCGGCAGAAGCGGAAGCGCGGCGGAAGTGGCGGTGTGGAGTGGGAGGATGATGACGAAGAGGATGAAGAGGTGGTAGACGAGACGCCGCCGCCGCCGAAAGACAAACAGAAAGTCTGCGACGAAGAGGAGGCGACAGCGGAGGAGGAAGGCGAAGGCAAACAAGCTCTGGGTGAGTGAGACGTCTCTCTCTGTCACACACACACACACGCCACGCACACACACACACACACACACTAACGCTCGCCCAGAAGGTAATCCCACCTGTAATCTTCCCCTCTCTCCATATGCAGGGAAATTGGCTGGCTGGGCGAATTGATATCCGCCCGTATAATTCTGTTTAATATCGTCGTCGTCGTCGGGCTCAAAACCAATAAGTGAATATAGCTCTTTTCCATCTGGGGTCCCACAGTGGGGGGAAAGAAGTTCTTATATTTGTAATATTCTTCTTGTTATTATTAGAATTGCTGTTATTCTTAGTAGCATTACTTGTAACTGTATCGAAATACCATTCTTAATTTCAAAATCAAAGTATATCGTTCTTAAAAATATCGCATTGTATCATTTGTATCATATCGAATCATTACCAATGCTTCGTATTGGTAATGATTTGATAATCATTACCAATACTAAGTATTTGTGCATAGTATTTAGCAATGTATAAAGAAAAACGTATTTAATGTATTTGCAAAATAGTTACTGTATCGATTTTAAATCATTGAATCGTATTGTAACGTATCGCCTTAATGAACCACCATGGATCGTGATACATATGGAATTCTACCCATTTTACCCTCTAACCCTAAAATATCTGGGTCGCGACTCCCTCTCCTATTGGAAATGGCTGGTTTTTGGAAAAATGGAAATTGAGGGGTCAGAATCTGAGATGCCGCCTTTTTTCCCAAAATGGACACGCGACCATTTTGTCCCAAATGAAATGTAACAACCAGCAAACAATATGTTGTACAATATGATGTATTAAAGAATGGGATCAATTAATGTTTGTGTTCCTCGAGTTCGGTGCAGGGGACGGCAGGAAGGGGGCGCTAAATGTATTTAAAAAGGGCGTAGGTACTACAAGCTACGGCTTCAGCCTACACACCATTTCGCTCCCAGCATTATTTGCAAAGTTTGTTGTGAATAACCCTCCGTACATGATTTCACTTGTTGCTCTGCCTGTGGGGACTTTAACATCGGGTGTGATGCACCGAGCAAGTTTTCAGTGAGCGTGTTACGTGTTGTTACAAGAACAGAGAGCCGCAAAGGGAAGGGAAAGGTCAAGGTTTACACTGTAATTAAAGCACTGTCAGCCGCCATGCTGTCTCTGTGTGTCGACGAGGGCTGGTTGGCTGGTTGTGGGTCGTTTGGTATAAGGAATGTCTGCTCCCCATCATCTGTTTTTTTTCCTGCTGTGTTTATCCTCTTAAAATAGCACAGCCTGCTTGCAAATTCTACCTGACCGAGAGAGAGAGAGCTACAGTACTGCATGCCACAGAGTTTGCGCTTTGCACCATCTGCAATGCAGAGAAGCGCTCTGCGCGCCGTAACGAATTATCAGTAATTATGACGACACATAGCCATTCATTTATTTTTTTCCCACCTTTTTTTCTTGCAATAATAATTCTGATTGGTTGGCATGTGTCATAACGTTCTGACTGGATATCGTCTTTATCGTGGAGAGAGAGAGAGAGAGAGAGAGAGAGAGAGAGAGAGAGAGAGAGAGAGAGGCAAAGTGCAAGCTGGAGAGAGAGAAAGGTAGAACATCGAACCTTTTTGCCACCAGGGCCCACAATTTTTTCAGCATTTGAGCCACGGACCACCATTTGATGACATTTTAGCCCCACAGACCCCATATTTATTTTTGCTTTGGTCCACAATACCAGGCTGGATTTGGGAAACAAAACAGGCAAAGATAGAGAACAAAATGACAATTCGTGTACATTCTCTGATTTTTTTTTAGACTAATTCAGGCTAATTTAGGCTAATTCAGACGGTGAAAAATTTAACTGTTGAGAGTGTAAAAATGAAACCAAATGGACCGGCATGGGTCCATTTGGTTTCATTTTTACGCTCTCAAAGAGTTACATCTTAATCAACTGTCCATCATTTAGCCTGTTGACCATATAGAACCCTCTCAAGGACCACTGGTGGTCTCCGGACCACCTGTTGAAAACCACTGGATTAAAGGAACAAGAGCAGAACAAGAACAAACGACAGAGAGAGAGAGGGGGCGGGGGGGTGAGAGGGGTGGTAGGTGGGGGGGGCAGACAGGGCAGGTCATTATTGTCAGATGTGTATCGCCCTAATCCTTCCCCCTGCCGGCGTCTCTCTGGGAAAAGGTCAGGTGGTGGAAATGATGCCCCCGCGCCGCTCCACCGCGCTTCATTTAGACAATGACCTATAACGCTGCCCGATAATACCTGCCTTAAATCACAACCGTACTGCACCCCCCCCCCCCCCCCACACACACACACACACACACACCTCCCCTCCTGCAACATTTCAGGTGCACTAGAGTGTCAGCGTCTCGTCCTATTATCATGCCAGATTTCTGGGTCCCGATGTCGATCCTGCAAGTCCTCAACTTTCTTCTTCACTTAGCCACTATGCATAATGTAAGGAGGTAAGGAAAAAAAGGGATACGGGATGGTTACCAAAATAGCGTGGAAACACCTCTTCCCCGATGCTGGATGCACTAATTGCGTGCATCTAGCAGGATTGGAGGATTGGACATTTGGTGCGTGATTTGTGGCACTATTTGTGAAACAGGCCCCTCCCACTAACTTTGGAAGCCAATTACGCCAAACGATATGCATAATCAAAATTCTGTTTGGCCACTTTTATCAGATAACTCCAGAGAGTATGTGTGCCAAATTTTGTGAGATTTAAACAAAATATGTAGGAATAGGGGCAAAAAGTGTGTTTTCGGAGAAAATTAAAAATGGCGGAAAAAACTTTAATGGCAGAAATGAGTGTGGCCTACATGGAGAGATGTGTCATGACCCAAGGAATACTGGGGGAAAATAATTTTAAATTTATGACCTACGGTTCAAGAGTTATGGGCCAAGTGGGATGTTATAGCGCCACCATGAGGCCGACCAATAAAACATTTTGGCTCCCTGTTGGTGCCACCACCCACAACATGCGATTCAAATTTGGGGAGGTTTGGACATTTGGTGAATGATTTGCGGCACTTATTTGTGAAATAGGCCCCTCCCACTAACTGTGGAAGCCAATTACGGGCAAACGATGCGCTTAATCAAAAATCTGTTTGGTCACTTTTATTGGATAGGTACAGAGAGCATGTGTGCCATTTTTTGTGAGATTTGACCAAAATATGTAGGAATAGGGGCAAAAAGTGTGTTTTCGACAAAGTTCAAAATGGTGGAAAAACTTTAATGGCGGAAATGGGCGTGGCCTATATGGAGAGATGCATCATGACCCAAGGAATGTTGGGAAAAAATAATTTTAAATTTACGACCTATGGTTATGGGCCAAAACGTAATTAACTGTTTAATTACTGTTAATTACTGTTTGGGGGGCTGTTATAGCACCACCATGAGGCCGACTGATAAAATTTTAAAATTAAATATTTTTTAAAAATATGTCCAACCACCTCCCCAAGTTTTGTAACCATAGCCCTTATGGTCTCAGAGGGAAAATCGTTGAACTTTACGTTTCACACTTTTGCATTCATTTCAATGAGGAAAAATATTCCACAAATATATTAATATAAAATCAACTATAAGACATATCTCTTAGCAAAATACAAGCACACGATTCTGATTTTCTTCCGGTCAGTTTGAGGTATAGTGTGTACAGTCAAAACTGTGGGAGGAGTAGGGTGCCAAAAAAGGGTTACTGGAGAAAATAAAAAAGTGTTACAATTACAATAATAAAGCAATCTGCTTGTAAATCCATCAAGTTTTGAGCGAGTTATAGCTGTTTTTGTTTGGCCTTCAATGGAGCATATGTATTGAGTACTCTGGTAAGATGGCCGCCGTGAACGACGTCAGAGGCTCCGCCTCAAGCCATCTAGCCTTCTATATATATCTATGGCCTCAACCTTTAGAGCATGTGCGTGTGGGCAGACAGTTTTATTTTATTTTTTCCTCCAAATAACTGAACTGCATGTTCCTTTTTTAAAGCAGTGCGGCGTTGTCAGCATGGTCCCTCAGCCCAACTCTCTCTTGTCCCTCGACGGGGAGATCCTGAACTTGAGTGTTCTATAAAACGCTCCAACTGGCGGGTGAAAATAACAACAGGCAACATCCACACCCCAGATTTCAGCAGACTTTTTTTGTCTTTTTGGGACACCTGAGTTCCACTAGATCCCATACTAACCGTCTCTCTCTCTCTCTCTCTCTCTCTCTCTCTCTCTCCTCTCTCTCTCTCTCTCTCTCTCTCTCCTCTCTCTCTCTCTCTCTCTCTCTCTGCGTCGGTAATGAAACCTACAGCGGCCCCAGCAGAGCGCGGCCTATATTGGTTTTATAAACAGTGTTGTGTTTTTTTCCCCCCTTCTTTCCTTCTTTTTTTCCTCCCCCTCAAGTGCTACTTGTTCCGCAGCGGTAGAATGCACCAGCTGCATTAAGTGGGCCATTTGTGCGACGGGGGCCAATTCATCTTACAAGGCGCTGTCTTATTAGACTGTCTCTTACCGGCGCTATGAACAGCGTCTTCAAAAAAAGACCCAACCCCGGGGGGATTTATACTCACTATTCACACCATGAGAAGAAAAGAGGGGAGAGAGAGAGAGAGAGAGAGAAGAGAGAGAGAGAGAGAGAGAGAGAGAGAGAGAGAGAGAGAGAGAGAGAGAGAGAGAGAGAGAGAGAGAGAGAGAGAGAGAGAGAAGAGAGAGAGAGAGAGAGAGAGAGAGAGAGAGAGAGAGAAGAGAGAGAGGGAGAGTCTCTAATTGGACTGAGCCGGACATCTCATCTTCTGTAGGATTGAAACGAAATAAATAAACTCGGCATCTTTTGAAACTGACATCGTCTGGATGACTGTTATCCTGAAAAATGTTTTGGGCCAAAGTATGCAGGGAGAGGGGGGGTGTTGGTGTATTTAAGAGAAGTGATTGCGTGTTCAGGTAGGTTTTTTGGAAATGCAATCCGCAGCTCAGAGTGTCCAGATCTGAGTATCGAGGTTCGTGGCCGTACCGAAGACTACCTCCATACTTGGCACTCACCATCAATGACTGGTTTGTGTCTTAAAGCAGTGGTTTTCAACCTTTCCCAGGGCCCACTATTTATTCAGAATTTGAGCCACCGACCACCATTTGATGACATTTTAGCCCCACAAACCCAAAACTAAAGATTTCTTTTGCTTTTGTCCACAATTCCAGGCTGGAATTGGGAAACAAAACAGTGCAAACATACAGATCAAAATGACCATTAATCTTCTACATTCTCTAGATGTGTAGACTTGGACTAATTAGACTAATTCAGATTGTGAATATTTTAACTCTTGAGAGTGTAAACATGAAACCATTTGGTATCATGTTTACGCTCTCAAAGAGTTACATCTGGTTAACCAACTAACCATGATGTAGCTTGGGGACCACCCTGAACCTTCTCAAGGACTGCTGGTGGCACCCAGACCACTGGTTGAAAACACCACTCCAGGGTGAAGTGAGTTTAGGTGAAAGTTTTTCCACCACTGTGTGTATTTTTATTTATTTTTCACCCCTCCAAGGTGATGCTTCCACGGTAAAGTCTTATAAAATGACGGCGCGGTCAAAACTCTTCACCTAAAGTCACTCCACCCTAGGGTATGTTTGAACATTTAGTCTTTGCGACGTACTAGTGCCATGTCCGGGGGGGTGTACTTGTACATCAAAGCTGGCTCATTATACAGAGACGGGAGATAGGCTCTTGGCCCTATTGGCCTCATGGCTTGACATGGTCTCATGACATCATGGCTCAGCATGGCTTACTTTATAAACTACCTGTCTTCCCCTACACAACTCCAAGGGCACAGCAATGGATTGATTTCATTTTTAATCCATCCTTTGCTCCAAACGTATCGTTTGCCGATCATCTTTTTTTGCATTTCATTTGGGACATAATGAGCACGCAATTTTGGAGAAAAAAATTGCCCCCACACCCTTTCCATCCCATGTATTCGAATGGCATCATCTCAGATTCGCCCCATCAATGTCTTGTTCTCACAAATCAGCTTTTTTCAATGGGGTTGAACGGCTAGTGTTGTGCTGATACCAATACTAGGATCGGATATTCGACCGATCTAAACTCGTACTCTATTGGGAACCAGCCCCGATCCTTTGAAACGAGTACTTTAGTATCTAATTAGCATTTTGGAGACTTTCGGCATGTCATGCTGCAATTAATATGCGGGGTTGTAGATCAACTCTTTTGATAAATATTGAAAAAATTAACCTTTTTGCCCCAGATTATTTTTCTTTTTTTAAAGCTTTGAAGATTCCTTTTTTGGAGGTTCACAACCATGTTTGCACTTGAATAGAAAAATGCATTTTTTTCTCAAATGATGTTGATGCTTCTAATTTTTTTGCTTTGACTTTACAACAATCCAGAGGTGAGTTGTGAGGGTTGACAGAGGGAGGTTCGGCCTTCAAAAAAGACCCAGAGAGAGAGAGAGTGAGAGATCGTGTAGGAGAAAAATCATTAGCAACGCCAGACTCCCAACCTGCCGTAGGTCAACATTATTGGCCGACCGCTGTGTTCCACATTAACCCCACAGCCCCCTGGCGCTGAACAGGAGACTCTTAGAGAGCTACAACAGCTCCTTATGTATAAATGGATGCCTGCCCGGCTGGCCGGCCTGCCGCGGTGTCGCGGCCATATAAGGCCGCATGGGGGGAAGTAAAAAGACGGAGATAAAAAGAAACAAGAAAACATGACACAAGGGGGCCATTATTAGCCTGTTCTGCCTGTCGAGGGGGAAAAGGTACACGAAAGAAGATTAAAGAATTGAGTGAGGTATAGGAAAGAGGGGGCAACGAGTCAGTGACTGACCTCGGCTCTCTCTAGGAATACCAGACATACTGCATCGCTTGTTTCACCAACTTGCCGCAGCAAACCTTCTTCGTCTTCATTGTTATGCCAACATGCTGTCTTCATAGGCGTATATGTCAAAAAAAAAAGGTTCTACTGTTTACAGGGGGGGCGGGAGGCTACTTATTTGTTCATTAACAGAAAGAAAAGTGAAGTTTGCACTTTATCTGTCATCTTTGTTCAATAAGATCCGCCCTATTCTCTGGAGGGAGGAGAATCAAATAAAAACATATTTAAAATAAGTGATCTTTTATTGTAGTTTTACCCCCCAAAAATCAGAATCGAAATTGAGGTTTCAGAGGGGGAAAAAAAATCAAGGTTTTATTTTTAGGCAAAATCATGAAGCCCTACTTAGTATGATGCATATATTGGCATACAGTATATGTACATATATTTTCTTTCCATGTGGGAGCTTCCAAAGTGATAGAAGGAACACACTATTCCTTCCATAAATGGAGTTTTATCACTCTTACCCAGCATGTACAGTAAATACAGTGTACAGTGTGGTATGTGGTATTCTAAAAGCCCTTACTTGCTGAATTGAAAGGTCTTGATAAGAAATTGCTGGTGAGTGACATAACCATCTATTTATAAATGAAATTTACTTACTACTCAGAATTATTGTTGCGTACTGTACAAAGCCAAGTTCTCAATCAGCCTGACAAAGCCACCCTGTCAGAGTCAATCGTCATTTCAATTTCAAAGCGCCTGTTCATTGATGCACTACGATTTCCTGTTTGTTTTTGGTTCCAAGATGACTTACCCCTAATATCTGAGCACACTGTCTCCCTCATGCACAACTTTGTGTGGCCCTATGTCCCTACGTCCGTCTACCCCTATGTCTGTTGAGCTTCACACATTGCACACAGGTGCATGATGGGAAGCCGAGTTTTTAGTGTAATAACATTGGTCTTGCGTTACACTAGTGTTTGCTGTGCAGGATTTCAGCACACTCTAACATTTGCAGTTTTAGTTCCACTGCCCACTTCACAAAGCCGTTTGTTTTTAACTGCCACCCACCCTCTCTACAGGCCAGACTGGTGCTGCTGATGATGAAGATGAGGGTAATGATGATGATGATGATGACGGCTCCCCCCTCCCTCTCTACCCTGGCCTGCAGTTCTGTGCCAGTCGGCACACAGACCGAATCTTCCTCTACTCCAAGGTACCTTCGTTTTTTTTTTTTTTTTTACTCTTATTTTTATTATTATTATTTTTTCGTCCAGCGCCAATAATGTGATCCTGGGCTCTACTCACCCTCCGCCAACCTGGGAAACAGCGGACTGGGCTCATGCTTCCTTCAATGCATGAGGAGTACAAGATGCCTTCCTTTCACCTGACAGTGGGAGAGTTTCCCTGGTAGCACGTGGAAGGAACACGTTATTCCGACCAGTTCCTGTCCCTTCCATCAGGCGCCCCGGCTGGCCAGGGGGAGGCATTCTAGAGCCTAGGATTACTGCATGTTTTTGTGAGGGGATAGTCCCCCCCCCCCCCGCGTCCTTTGATCCCCTTGGTCTCTCTCGGACATCAGATAACGCAATCCTTTTCTCTGGCGGTTCCACAATCAGCTCTAGAGCTATTGTTAGTCTCTGGAATTAGGTGCGGTACCTTGACCCGCTTTAACGCTCGAGGGTCAAAATGACCAGCCCCCCGTTTGGCAAAATCATTATCCCCGTGTTTGTCTCTGGGATCGATCGAAGGCCCTGCCTCAGCTATAATGGAACCGATACACTCTCCAAACTCTCTCCGCTGTCTGTTTTTGACTCTGTCCGACTCGATGCCGAGCAAAAAAGGTTAGGATTAGTGGAGAGGATTATGGCCGCCGCTCTTCTCACCTGCAAGCACTTCACCAGTTGTTCTCCTGTCTCATCGACACCAGATAGTATCGCTGCTTGAGAAGTTCCATTAGTAAAGGTTACCTTTTTTTTGTGCTGGCCTTCATTTCACCAGCTCTTGTTCACTAGGGCTGCAACTAACGGTTGTTTTCATAATCGATTCATCGGCTGATTATGTAACCGATTCACTGATTAATCAGATTGTGACTCTTATTTAGCTTAAAGGAGGGTTTAAGATAAATAAGCTATTCACCTTAAAGGGGGATTCCACCCATTTTCTTATTTTTCGTAAGGGTCCATTTGGTTTCATTTTATGCTCTTGCAGATCTATAGAGTTACAGATCTATAGGGATCCATTTGGCTACCAAGTGTCCAGCATTTAGCTGGGACCACTAGCGGTCCACGGACCACCTGTTGAAAACCTCTGGTCTAGTACATATAGTGCATGCGTATACAGCATCTGGTTTTTAGTATTTATTTGTGATTTTCTCGGTTAACTCTTGTTCTGACAGTATTTATTGATAAATTGTGATGTTTTAACGCCAGCGTTTCTTGCTGATCAGCTTTCAGAGCAGTGGTTCCCAAAGTGGGCTCCTCCGGGGACCTCAAATGATAATTTTGAACCAAATGGATCCTTTATTGGTCTGTTACTCCGAGCTGTCTACATTTGTACACTCTCTCAGAGATCTATTAAAGGTATAGTCAGCGATTTCACTTAATTTTTTCTCATGTTTTGGCTAATCCTCCCTCAATAACCCCTAGTTTCAGTGTGGGCTTTGAGAGAAAAGTCTTTTGTCCAAGGACCCTAGTCTTGCTCCTTTAACAGTGGTGTTAAAATATAAATCTCCGTGTCCCAGAGATAGAATGGTTTGGTTTACCGCTGCCATAGAGCCACTGCTACTTGGTGTCGCCACGGCAGTAGACTGCGACCAATTTTAATTTTCGACTCCTACGTTTCTGTTAGGTCTAAAAGAGACAGAGAAGATACTCTTACACATAGCATATCTCAAGTCATATCTCTGTCTCTCTCTCCCTCTCCCTCAGTGCCAGTCACTAAGGCACACACACACACACACACTCCGCAAACCCCTGGCCTATGGCGAATACAATCACCATTGGACTGTTTTCTAGGGTTGGCCGTTAGGGGGGGAAAAAAGTGCCACGCGCAACGCGTGTTAGAGCTGATAATCCGCAGTGAGGAAAAAAAATGCCCCCACCCTGCCAGGGGTGGATCTAGGCATGGGCAATGGGGGGCAGTGCCCCCCAAAATACCCTGAAAACACGCAAACACGATGGCATGCAAACACCCCAAATTTCGAGTGCTTATATTTAAAACACTGAATTTGAAACACTACTACTGCTGCTAACTAACTACAATTGTCGTGCCACAAAACCAACAGCATTTCATCATTGAAAACAGAAAACTCTCTTAGTCAGACCTTTAGCTTTATGCATGCTGTGTGTCTGTTGCAACTTCAACAACTGATGCTTACTTGCCTAATTGTCCTGTAACCAAAAATGGTATAGTGCGGCATCATCGCCCGTGACGCTTCAACTCCCCATACCATTTTCACCTGCCGCACCCCCACCCCCCCAATTGGGAAATGTTACATCCGGCCCTGCACCCTGCCCCTTTTGCTGTCGTTGGAATGATAAACCGGATGAGTTCTGGTCACCTGAAAAAAAGCTGACGGATCGGGGGGGCTATAATCCCAGACCACTGGCAAGAAAAAAAACAAACTCGCACCAGGGGGAGAACCAACCGTTCAATACACAATCAAAGTGGGATTTGCCGTGTGTTGTTTGAACGATGTGAAATATTGCGGCGTATCAGGAATTTTATGACCGATTCCCTTCCCTGTCGAAGTGTATGGTTGTTTTATTCATGAACCCTGCGGTACCTTATTCCGTCAAACACCCGGATGAGTTTCGTTTGATCCGAGGCTCATTTATTCTCCTCTAAAGTCCTACACACACACACACACACACACACACACACACCCACACACACACACACACACACACACACACACACACACGGTATAAACAGTACAGTCTGCGGTACAGGGTGGATATTTGCGAGAAGAAGTCTTTATTTTCTTTTCTTTTTTCCTTTCCAACGCTGGTGCTACACAGATCTGAGCAGCATCTCCCCCGCATCAATGCAATTAGACGGTGTCAATCAAATGAAAGAGGGATGCTCTTTTGGTCTGCACAGGCAAAATATTCAAATAAGGAAAATACATCGATGGAAAACCACAGCAAATGCTTAAAACAATGTCATCTGACAACTTACAGTCTAATACATCTAGTGTATTAGTGTATTAAACTGTACAGATGAAGAATAAACATTATAATTACAACATCATATGAAACATACTGTATGAACATCATATCAAAGCCATCGATGGGGCCTGGCTATGTCGTAGCCTTTGCCTTTTAACAACCAGTAATTCTATGGTTGGTTTTGGGCTTATCAGTTTTTTTTCTGAAACAATAAGAGGAATATTATGGATTGTTTTGAAATGTCTACGGTAGCTAAGATAAGATAAGCCGGAGGGTCTCCTGTTTTAATTGCTTGTTTGTGTCCATCGACTCTGCCTTGCTAAGCAGCACACATGAAACACACATGAAACACACCGCCAACGGGTGACGTCTGAAGACAACATGAACAGTTTTACAGTTAACACTTTTTTATTAGGGGGAATTATTCAAAATGAAGGCACAAGCGTGCCAACAGATATGGCAGGTTGATCGTGCATAGCGTTGTTCGTCCTCGACCGTCTCTCTTGTCTGCTTGTGTTTTTTTGCAGGACGACGAGCCTCTCAACTGCAACTTCATCCCACTGGACATCCAGCTGGACAACTGGGAGGACCTGCCCAGAGCCTTCAGCAAATGCACCGAGAACCGAATCCAGGTCAGCCTGTACTGTAACCGTCCTCTGTGTGTGTGTGTGCATGCGATTGTGCATGCACATTTTTAGCCATGTTAGATGCTCTATCTACTACTACAGACGCTCTATCCACCATTACAGTAGTTCTCAACCTTTTTCATTCCAGGGCCCACTATTTATTCAGAATTCGAGCCACGGACCACCATTTGATGACATTTTAGCCTGAATATTTCCAGGCTTGATTTGGGAAACAAAACAGTCCCACATACAGTACAGATCAAAATGACCATTAATCTTCTACATTCTCTAGTTGTGTAGACTTGGGCTAATTCACATGATCAATATTTTAACTCTTGAGAGCGTAAAAATGAAACCAAATGGAGCCTTGTGGGTCCATTTGGTTTCCATTTTTACGCTCTCAAGAGTTACGTCTGGTTAACCAGCTTTCCATCACTTATCCTGGGGACAACCTGGAATCCTCTCAGGGACCGCTGGTGGTCCCCGGACCACCTGTTGAAAACCCCTGCACTACTAAAGCAATGCTAATAATAATAAAAAATAAATGCTAATAAAAATGTCGCACATTTGGGGCAAGTACCAACAATATAGATTATGCAGCTGAGCCACCTGGGCGTCCCTCGTGTGTTTATGTGGGTACAGTGTAGGTTGTGCCGCATATATACTGTATATATATAATGCTTTATTGTGTATCCACCAAGGCCTTTTTCATCTCCTATACCCGACAGTACATCACCGTTAAATGGGGAAAGGAAAACGAGCTAATCTCCGGCGACAGTTCTAATCTAGCTAATTTCAGCGAGGAGGAGGAGGCGGCGGCGAAGCGGGAGCCGCGTGGGGAGCCGTTATGTGCTTTAATGAACGGCTGTGATTTAAAAGTTAACGGCGTCCCACCGGGTCCGGTCCGTCCGTCCGCCCGCCCGTCCGTCCCACTCGTTTCAAACAGAAGAAACAGGAGAGTGCCATGGGAGCCTCGGCAGATATATGGCAGCGCGGCGGCTCCCCGAAAATCCCTTCCCGTTTTTCTAACAACCCCCAGAGCCTATGGGACAAATGGAGTCCGAGGAGGGATGGATGGACGGATGGACAGAGAGAGAAGAGAGAGAGAGGGAGAAGGAGGGAGGGATGTTGGATAGAGGACACACGAGAGGGAATAGAGTGAGGAGAGGAGGAGGAGGCGAGGCATTTGAGCCGAATTTATACTTTGACGCATTATCCGACTGGTCGTACGGCAAAGTGTAAATTGGCCATTAGGGAGGAAGGGAGAGAGAGAGAGAGAGAGAGAGAGAGAGAGAGAGAGAGGTGGGAGATGCTATGGGGAGAGAAATGGGACAATATTATCTTCACACGAATGCGTTCATACGAACGCGTTTTGAAGTTGTACAAATCCTTTACGATATTTGACAAAAGTCTTTTCACATTTTGCAAAAGTCTTTTCACGATTTGCAAAAGATTTTTGTATTTTTACAAAAAAATATTAGATTTGTGTGTGTGTTAATCCTTGAAAAACATTTGTAAATCCTCAATTCTGCTTGTGAATTCTAAAAAAACACGTGTCATTCCTTTTCTTTTTGAATCATTTTGACCCAAACATCATGCTCGTTTATGATAATTTTCACAAATGTATTGTAATTATTCTGCGATTTACTAGTTTGTCTTCAAGATTTACTAATGTTTCTCTGTGATTCACAAACTAAATTCCATGAATGACAAATATCTCTTCGCGATTCACAGATGTTTTTTGTATCTTTACAAAAAAAATATAAGATTTGCGTGTGTGTTAATCCTTGAAAAACATTTGTGAATCCTCAATTCTGCTTGTGAATTCCAAAAAAACACGTGTCATTCCCTTTTCTTGTTCAATAATTTTGACACAGATGTCATGCTTTTTATGGTGATTTTCACAAATTTAATGTTGTATCCACAAAAGAAATTATGATGGAATTACAGGCACTTTCATCATCAAATATGTGTAAAGCATCAACTCTGTGTGTTGCCACCAGGTGGCCACCATGCATTCGTGAGAAAATCCCAGTCTTTTGTGAACTTATTTAAGACACAAACACACCAAGCACGCTGGGATTATTGTGTCAAAAAGATTGATTGGCTGCCTCGTTTCTAGGCTACCTCTAGGCCAATGGGAGACTTGACTTGCCATAAAAACCCATAGTCTGAAAGACGCTAGGGCCATTATTGAGAATGGGGACAGAAGTAGGGACAAATGGACTGAGTCAGGCAACAGTGCAGTCGTAATGATCTTAAATCCTTTTATTAGAGCTGGTTTTGTTGTAAACAGCATAAACACAACACTTTAGAAGCCGAAAATAGCTCTTATTTGCGCCGCCCTTGTTGAAATCAACGCATTTCCAACTCCAGTTTGCCCCTATTCTAGCCGAACAAGGCACAATGTGCCTCGGTTGTCAGCCAGACAGTGTTGCCAACCTGGCACATTTGTCACTATATTTCGTTTTCTTTCCAGACCCCTCTATCGCCAAAATTAGTGAAAAGCTCCTGGCGGAAAATCTAGTGCTTTTTTGGCTGCTGAGTTGGGGTGAAATTGATTGACAGGCGCCATAAATAAAACCCTCATTTTCACCATTTTCCTCCTATGACAGTGTTTTCATCCAGTGGACCCAGGCTAAGATGGACAGTTGCTTAACCACATGTAAATCTTTGAGAGCGTGAAACCAAATGGACCCTTGCAGGTCCATTTGGTTCCATTTGCAGTGTTGCCAACTTGGCGCATTTGTCGCTATATTTAGCGCTTTTCCAGACCCCCCTAGCGCCAAAATTAGTGAAAAACTCCTGGCGGAAAATCTAGTGCTTTTTGGCTGGAGAGTTGGGGTGAAATTGATTGACAGGCGCCAGAGATAAAACCCTCATTTTTCACCATTTTTCCTCCTATGACAGTGGTTTTCAACCAGTGGTCCCCAGGCTAAATGATGGATAGTTGGTTAACCAGATGTAACTCTTTGAGAGCGTAAAAATGAAACCAAATGGAAAATATTCATCATGTGAATTAGCCCAAGTCTAACATGATAATCTTCTACATTCTCTAGTTGTGTAGACTTGGGCTAATTCACATGATGAATATTTTAACTCTTGAGAGTGTAAAAATGAAACCAAATGGACCCGCAAGGGTCCATTTGGTTTCATTTTTACGCTCTCAAAGAGTTACATCTGGTTAACCAACTATCCATCATTTAGCCTGGGGACCACTGGTTGAAAACCACTGTCATAGGAGGAAAAATGGTGAAAAATGAGGGTTTTATCTCTGGCGCCTGTCAATCAATTTCACCCCAACTCTCCAGCCAAAAAGCACTAGATTTTCCGCCAGGAGTTTTTCACTAATTTTGGCGCTAGGGGGGTCTGGAAAAGCGCTAAATATAGCGACAAATGCGCCAAGTTGGCAACACTGCAAATGGAACCAAATGGACCTGCAAGGGTCCATTTGGTTTCACGCTCTCAAAGATTTACATGTGGATAAGCAACTGTCCATCTTAGCCTGGGTCCACTGGATGAAAACCACTGTCATAGGAGGAAAATGGTGAAAATGAGGGTTTTATTTATGGCGCCTGTCAATCAATTTCACCCCAACTCAGCAGCCAAAAAAGCACTAGATTTTCCGCCAGGAGCTTTTCACTAATTTTGGCGATAGAGGGGTCTGGAAAGAAAACGAAATATAGTGACAAATGTGCCAGGTTGGCAACACTGTCTGGCTGACAACCGAGGCACATTGTGCCTTGTTCGGCTAGAATAGGGGCAAACTGGAGTTGGAAATGCGTTGATTTCAACAAGGGCGGCGCAAATAAGAGCTATTTTCGGCTTCTAAAGTGTTGTGTTTATGCTGTTTACAACAAAACCAGCTCTAATAAAAGGATTTAAGATCATTACAACTGCACTGTTGCCTGACTCAGTCCATTTGTCCCTACTTCTGTCCCCATTCTCAATAATGGCCCTAGCGTCTTTCAGACTATGGGTTTTATGGCAAGTCAAGTCTCCCATTGCCTAGAGGTAGCCTAGAAACGAGGCAGCCAATCAATCTTTTTGACACAATAATCCCAGCGTGCTTGGTGTGTTTGTGTCTTAAATAAGTTCACAAAAGACTGGGATTTTCTCACGAATGCATGGTGGCCACCTGGTGGCAACACACAGAGTTGATGCTTTACACATATTTGATGATGAAAGTGCCTGTAATTCCATCATAATTTCTTTTGTGGATACAACATTAAATTTGTGAAAATCACCATAAAAAGCATGACATCTGTGTCAAAATTATTGAACAAGAAAAGGGAATAACACGTGTTTTTTTGGAATTCACAAGCAGAATTGAGGATTCACAAATGTTTTTCAAGGATTAACACACACGCAAATCTTATATTTTTTTTGTAAAGATACAAAAAACATCTGTGAATCGCGAAGAGATATTTGTCATTCATGGAATTTAGTTTGTGAATCACAGAGAAACATTAGTAAATCTTGAAGACAAACTAGTAAATCGCAGAATAATTACAATACATTTGTGAAAATTATCATAAACGAGCATGATGTTTGGGTCAAAATGATTCAAAAAGAAAAGGGAATGACACGTGTTTTTTTTTAGAATTCACAAGCAGAATTGAGGATTTACAAATGTTTTTTCAAGGATTAACACACACACAAATCTAATATTTTTTTGTAAAAATACAAAAATCTTTTGCAAATCGTGAAAAGACTTTTGCAAAATGTGAAAAGACTTTTGTCAAATATCGTAAAGGATTTGTACAACTTCAAAACGCGTTCGTATGAACGCATTCGTGTGAAGATAATATTGTCCCATTTCTCTCCCATAAGATGCGGCAATGTTTGGAGCAAGCAGTAGCGGGGGGGGGGGGGGGTTACGAGAGGTCGTTAAAAAAGAGACGAATCATCACCTCAAACGACCCCGCACGCCCGCCAGCTCGGCTTAATGTTCACCACCCCTTCAACCCCCACCCACCCACACCCCCTATCACACTCCACGCAACTACAATCTGCTGCCGGCGCCCCCCCGGGGGGGAAGGCTATATAACTGCTACACCTCCGTTGTTGTGGCGAACAGACAGCCGGCCCAGCCCAGCCCAGCCCAGACCAGCCAGCCAGCCACGCGCGCAGGTCGTATTCTTTACGACGGCATTGTAAAAAAGAAGGAAAGAAAGAAAAAAATGAACCCCGCCACCGAAAACCGTCGAATGCAACAAGCTGCTGTGTCGTCTGGATTGGCATGGCGCTCGCGTTTTGTTGATCGTGCAGAGGGGCGGAGGGAGCCGGGGACAAAAATTGATGGGATGTGTTAAAAATGTGGTGGGCTTTGTTACGAAAGTAACGCAGGCAGGCAGGCAGTGCACTTTCATGTTTACACTCTCAAGAGTTAAAATATTCATCATCTGAAATTGGCCCCAAGTCTACACAACTAGAGAATGTACAAGATTAATGGTCATTTTGATCTGTATGACTCTTTTGTTTCCCAAATCCAGCCTGGAATTGTGGACAAAAGCAAAAGCAAATCTTTAGTTTTGCGGGCTGTGGGGCTAAAATGTCATCAAATGGTGGTCCGTGGCTCAAATGCTGAATAAATGGTGGTCCCAGGAATCAAAGAGGTTGAAAACCACTGATCTAACGTCAGGAACTACGATCTAGACAGGCCAAAATGGGTTTAGTGAGTGTCCTCTTCTGGATCCAATTGGGACACACATCCACCTCCCCTCAGTCCAAACCAATAGTTTATGCAGGGTAGAGAGTTGCGAACCGGCTCCAGTCTACCAGCTCACTCCCAACAGTCAGCAGAACACAGAGGCTGCTGATTAGACCAATTACTGCTGCTTAGCATCCGACACAGGTCATCAAACACCGCCGAACGCACGTACATGCACAAAATGCACGTACATGCACAAACAAACAAACAAACAAGCAAACACGCTTCCACAAATTTGCACAGAGATATGGCAGTTTACACATACAGTAGACTCAGTGATGTGTATGGGTGTGTGTGTGTGTGTGTGTGTGCTTGCATTCAAAACGATATGTTATGTTAATCAGAGAATGCAACTGGGAGTTAGTGGGTGAGTTGAAGTGTAAGGCTGGGACATTTGGTATATGATTAGTTTTTTATTTGCCTAAAACAGGGTTTTCAACCTTTTTGATACCTGGGCCCATTCAGCATTTGAACCACGGACCACCATTTGAGGACATTTTAGCCCCACAGACTCCAAAACCAAAGATTTATTTTGCTTTTGTCCACAATTCCAGGCTGGATTTGAGAAACAAAACGGGCAAAACACACAGACCAAAATGACCATTAATCTTCTAGTTGTGTAGATTAGGACTAATTCACATGATGAATACCAAATGGACCCTTGCGGGTCCATTTGGTTTCATTTTACACTCTCAAGAGTTACATCTGGTTAACCAGCTTAGCTGAGGACCACCTTGAATCCTCTCAGGGACCACTGGTTGAAGACACTTGCTGACTAGCTATTGGCACAGAGTACCAAGCTTTTTATTGACTTACAAATCTTGCAAAGTCATGCATGTGCTTACTCTCTATTTTGTTCAGGTTGTTAGAAAGTACTATATACTGTAGCTCTGTTTCCACCGCATGGTGTGTGCAGTGGGTTCATAGTCTGTTTCCACCGCATGGTGTGTGCAGTGGGTTCATAGTCTGTTTCCACCACATGTGTTTCCACCGCATGTTGTGTGCAGTGGGTTTATAGTCTGTTTCCACCACATGTTGTGTTTCCACCACATGTTGTGTGCAGTGGGTTCATAGTCTGTTTCCACCATCGCATGGTGTGTGCAGTGGGTGCATAGTCTGTTTCCACCACATGGTGTGTGCAGTGGGTGCATAGTCTGTCTTCATTGATTCAATGAATCCATCTGTCCTCCCACCACCAGGTGGTGCAGTTTGTGCGTGAGTGGAGCCGCCTGCCTGCCATGAAGCAGAGGCTGCTGCGGCGCGGTGGCCTGCTGTTCCACAGCCCTGCCCTGGGCCTGGAGGAGCTGGGACGCAAGCAGAAACCCAGCTCCAGCACCAAGAGGTAAGCTTCAGGAGTCACTTGGTCACTTGGTCAGATTTCGGCCAGCTTTTTTTCCCCAGGCACCGTAATTTCCGGATTATAAGCCACACCTGACTATAAGCCGCACCAGGCAATAAGCTTCATGTTAGAGCAGTGGTTTTCAACTTTTTTTTTGGTCCCCAGGCCCACTATTTATTCAGCATTTGAGCCAGAGACCACGATTTAACAACATCTTTACCCCACAGACCCCAAAACTAAAGATTTCTTTTGGTTTTGTTCACAATTCCAGGATGGATTTTCACAAACAAAAGAGGCAAAACATCAAAATTAGACCAAAATGAACATGACTTATTAATTAAGTGGTGCTAATTTAGATGGTGAATGTCATAACTCTTGAGAGTGTAAACATGAAACCAAATGGACCCGCAAGGGTCCATTTGGTTTCATGTTTACACTCTCAAAGAGTTACATCTGGTGACCAACTTCCCATCATTTAGTCTGCGGAGCCCACCTGGAACCCTCTCAGGGAACCCCTGTGTTACTTGTAAAAATCCATAGATTGGCCGCACCGTTTTATAAGCCGCAGGGTCCAAAGCATGTGAAAAAAGCAGCGGCTTATAGTCCTGAAATTACGGTAAGTGCCCTGACGGACTCTGGTTACGGGTCCATTTGGTTTTGTTTTACAGCCTCAAGAGGCACAAGGGCTTTTCTTTGTGCTTGGCGTCACCACTTGCACCACATGCATTTTATTGTATACATTGTATTGTATACATGTCATAATAAAATAATCAGTCAATTGATGCTACTGTGCTAATTGTTACTCGCGTACAGTAACAATTAACATCTCTGTTATGTTTATGTTACAAAATGATCTAAAATAAAGATGTTCATGATCATTAAAGCTGGAGCCTTTGGACAGCCTGAGTCCAAAGGCTCCAACTTGGACCGCAAGCAGCTTATCTGCCTGCTTCCGCTCCAAGAGTTTTTGTCTCCAATAGAAAAATATGAAGAAGAGGGGGTCCCGCACACTGTCTTCACTTATAAATAGTTTTATTTAAGAAAACGTTTCGGTCTGAACGACCTTCATCAGGTTTTTTTTTTTTGTTTATATTATAAAATGTGTTTAAAAAGTGTGCGTGTGCGTGCGTGTGTGCATGCGTGTGTGTGCGCGTGCGTGTGTATACGTGTGTGTGTGTGTGTGTGTATGTGAGAGAGACCAACAAGTGCTTACATAGCCAGGGCACAGTAATTACAGCTGGACCGGATGATGGAGATGGATGGGTTGCCAATTTACCACCAGAGAGAGAGAGAGAGAGTGTGTGTGTGTCTGGCTGCGTGTGTCCATTCACTTGTTTGTGTGTGCACCTACTATGCATTAATTCCTGTGCATGCGTGCGTGTACCGTGTGTGCGTGCGTGCGACTCAACCTGGACAAACGCGTCTGCGTTCCACCGTGCGTGAACCTAATCAAGGTGTGTGATTAGGAGGCAGCGGCCCCAGCATGATTTGACACCTGTTTTGATGTATCTTCTAATCAGAACCAATCAAGCGGCTTGAACCCCCCCCCACCCCCCCCCCCCCCCCCCCCCCCCCCCCCCCCCCCCCCCCCCCCCCCCCCCCCCCCCCCCCCCTCCCCTTCCTTCAATCTCTGTCTGTGTCAGGGGCGGATCTAGGCATGGGCATGGGGGGCAATGCCCCCCTAAATGCCCAGTCTGCCCAACCAAACATGATGGCATGCAAAACAACCCAAGAGCTTTCAAATGAAAGTGTTTTATGTTTAAAATGATTTGAAACACTACTACTGCTACTAACTAACTCGCTCGCCCGCCGTTTCTGAGCATCCCGCACTGCAGGCAGACTTCCCAGACACTGTTCTCTTGGCCAGTGCGCTCGATTGTGTTGTTTTCACCCCCCACCAAGTCCTAAAGTAATCGACAGAAAATGTCTGAGTGCATCGTGCTTTGCTCTGCCCAGCGGGCTTCTGTTGTTATATAGGGCATATTAGCAACCATTTTGTGGTTACGTTGTCCCCGAGATTATCGAAAAATGATTGATATAATTGATGACCGTCATTGATGACCGCCTGTGTCGCCTGTGTCGCTTCGCACCACAGGCGATGAAGTCGCACCCATACCATTTTCAGTTACAGGATTTATATTAGGCAAGTAAAGCATCAATAATCAGTTGTTGTTGAAGTTGCAACAGACACGCAGCATGCATAAAGCTTAAGGTCTGACTCAGAGAGTTTTCTGTTTTCAATGATGAAATGCTGTTGTTTTAGTGGTGCCACAGCTGTAGTTAGTTTGTAGCAGTAGTAGTGTTTCAAATCATTTAAAAAATAAGCACTTTAATTTGAAATATCTTTGAAATGTGGGTTGTTTGCATGCCATCGTGTTTGGTGGGGTAGACTGGGCATTTAGGGGGGGCATTCCTGAGTCCTACCTTCCTTCAACACTCGCCTCAACTTTCTCCACGAGAAAGTCCTGCCTTTGCATTTCTTCACACTCGCCATTGCTTTGCTCATCTCACCAATTTGCACCTCCTCCTCCTCCTCCTCCTCCTCCTCCTCCTCTCGTCTTCAGTTGGCTCTCTGTTATACCTTTAAAGTTGAGGTCCACTTATCACTTCAGAGGTTTTTCATGACGCACCAATTTTCACCCGGCAGCCCTGCCTTTTGTTTAATTGGTCGGCTTCGAGTACGCTTATAGCCTCACCTACTACTGAAGAGGAGTTGTTCTAGAATTTTGACTAAGGCTTTGACTGGAATGCTGAATAAGTAGACGATGAGCAAACCAAACAAGCCTTCAATCGGACAACAGTGATTCTCTGACTCCCTCTTCTCTCTCTCCCTCATCCTTGGTCCATTTGTCTCTGTTTTCGCTCCCAGGGATGCGCCAGCTCCACTTTTCTCTGTCAATTTGTGGGGTGCTAATTTAAATTAAATATGGGTTGCCCCCGGTGCTTGAAACATACTGACTTCAAAACCACGCATTGCCCTCTTTCCTCTGTCTCTCTCTCTCTATTAAATGAAGCGGAAATGCCTTAAAAAGAACGCCGGTATCATTCGTGACCACGTACCGATCCGCTCCATTACTTTTACTTAAAAAAATATCGACTTCGGACCATTAGTTTTGGGTCATTGGGCAAAGATCATTAAGAGATTTTCTCCATTAGAGAGATTTAACCGCTCCGAACAGCGGAACGGAGGAAAACTATCATGGGAACAGCCTGTAAGACTGAAACAGCCTCACAAACAGTACAACAAACGCTGACGGTATCAGTGGAATGTCATAATAACCTCTAGCGACGTAATTACCTCTAACAGTGAAATACATACACACTGGTGGAAAAAAAAACTATGTAGGTTCTTTAATTAGGTGAGATTATCAATTATGCAATACACAAGTGCCCCATTACATATTGGTATCAAAATGTGCTTAACCATTTCTGTGCCCTTTGGTGGCCTCTGGTGGCTACTACACTATACTGCCACTGTTTTGTCACCATTAAATATGAAGTCACTTTAACCTTCCAGGTTCAAGACACAGGATGTTATCATGACAACAGTAGCAATCCTAGAATAAGCTGCTACTCTTTAGCTGTTACTATAAACCAGTGGATGTCTCTATGGTTGCGACATTATGACGCAACGTGCATCTGAATATGGGCTGCACGTCATTGCAGGGCGCTGCAGAATAGATATAATGGAGAAACAGCTTGTTTTGAATAGGAGCCAATGGAGAGATATAATAATAAAGTATCACAGGAGACCAGCAGGTTGACGGGTGACTCAAGGCATGCTACAAAAAAACAAAAACAAAGTGTCAGCGAGATGATTAATATAACGAACGTTGCATCCGAACGTAACTTGCAACATGAACTCATTTTCCCAGAAGCCTCTGTGCACCAGAGTGAAAACAGTGGAAACAGAGTGCAAACAGAGTGGCACCAAACACGTGCCTCATATCCATTTCTGTCTAGTACAGTAGTTTTCAACTTTTTTCTTGCCAGGGCCCACTATTTATTCAGAATTTGAGCCACGGACCACCATTTGGTGACGTTTTAGCCACACAGACCCAAAGCCAAAGATTTCTTTTGCTTTTGTCCACAATTCCAGTCAAACATACAGATCAAAATCATCATTAATCTTCTCTGTTCTCTAGTTGTGTAGACTTGGGATAATTCAGGTGATGAATATTTTAACTCTTGAGAGTGTAAACATGAAACCAAATGGACCCGCAAGGGTCCATTTGGTTTCATTTTTAATCCTCATTAAAACAGCAGCTGCAGCCATACCGGCGTATATACCGATATGAAAAACAGAACTAGTAGTAGTGTCTGTAGCATTGGACTCTCTTGGTCTGAGTAACAGTCAGTGTGCCTCTGTGCAAGGCACTGCTTCAAATAACAACCTGTCCCTCCCGTGCCTTAACTCTCTCTCTCCTGTCTCTCAGATATCTGGACAGAGAGGACGTAGCGGCTGCGTCTCTCAGCAAGGCCCAGCAGGACGGGGGCAGCGTCCGGCTGGTGGTCAAGAAGGACTTCTTCAACAAGAGGAGGTCCGCCACGACACTCCCACCTCCTGCAGAACACAGGTAAGGATGGATGGATGGATGGTTGGATGCCAGTAAGAATGAACGTGAATATACTGGGCTTCTAGATCAGTTATTTTCAACCTAGGGTCCACTATTTATTCAGAATTTGACCCGCAGATCACGATTTGATGACATTTTAGCCGCACACACAACTAAAGATTTCTTTTGCTTTGTCCGCAATTCCAGCCTGGATTTCGGAGAAACAAAACGGGCAAACATAGAGATCAAAATGACCATTAATCTTCTACATTCTCTAGTTGTGTAGACTTGTGCTAATTCACATGATGAATATTTTAACTCTTGAGAGCGTAAACATTGCGGCTCCATTTGGTTTCATGTTTGCGCTCTCAAAGAGTTACATCTGGTTAAACCCTCTTCTAGATGACTCTCTACTCCACCTAGTGGGCACAATGAGTACGCTGTGAGATGCATGCATTGTGCAAGTCTGTTCATACAATTTTGAATGTAGCCATTTTGCAGTCATCTCGCTTAATTCAAATATCTCTTACCTGTTTCCATTGTGGTTTGTAGAGCGTGTGAATGTGCACATCTTGTTACCGCGTCCGACCAGGATTGACTAGATGCTCCTTTAATATAGAGCAAATTCACAGCTACTCTACCGTTAGGTGCGAATCTGCAGTTCTGATTACAATGGAATGTTCATACCATAGTTTTGGGGCAAGAAGAGAGGAGAGTTTGGGATGTGTAGAACGATAGATTGTTGGAACAGTTTAGTTTTAGGTATTTTTCCCTACTCTTCATTTTCACACCTCGTGACACCTCACTCCACCATATGGCCGTCATGCGACAATCACGACACTGACCTCATCTAACACAGGTCCAACACGCACTGCTCTCATGCTTGCGGTTATTCGTTCCAACACCGGTGACTTTGGAAACTAGTACAGTGCTTTTTCCCACCCGGCGAATCGCATTTTGGCCGCGCTACCCGGGTATCGGCATGTGTGTGTGTTTTAGTTCTCAATTCAGCAGCGGTATCGACGGTTTTGTCAGAGGCTTTTCGTTGCCCATTTCAATGCTTAAATCCCCTCCTCTCTCTCTCTCTCTCTCTCTCTCTCTCTCTCTCTCTCTCTCTCTCTCTCTCTCCCCGGCTTTTCTTTCTTCTCTCTGGTTTGAGGAGCCGTGGGGATGGAGTCGGTGCGCGCCGTCCATCTGTCCCCTCCTACGTGGCGCTGGCACCCCGCTGGGACGCGGTGGCACCTTCCCAAAACTCTCACTCCCTCTCCTGCCAAGAGGACACACACACACACACTCATGATGTGCAACCACGTGCACTATACATGGCACACAGTGTACACCTACACTATGGGCAGATTTGAGCAAATGATTCATTGCTTGAATTAAATGAATTGTTCTTCAAAACACAATCGACAAAGGTGCGCAGTGCACACAATTGCAGAGGCGGCGTTACAATCTTAAATCGTCTGCAAAACACGCATTACGCCTTTAAGAGTGATGGAACATTTTGGTTCCTTGCATGGTATCTTTTCTCATAAGATTTTTGGCTTCTTTGCCTTTGAATGCTCCAATCAGAAGCCAGCGTTCTGGTCACATGAGCAGCCACAATATGTCGCAACAACAGACCACTCCGCTCAACAACAGACCTTCTTGCGTGGACGAACGTAGCCTACACAACTGCAGATAAATAAAAGCCGCCTTGTTGTGTACTATTTCTATCAGTTATTAGTTATTCATTAATGTATTAAGCCTTGTAATAAGCTGGATAACACCCTTCAAACCGGCGATTTCTTTTCTAATCAGTTAGTTTCCTCGATCAGTTATTAGGAAACAAATCACTGGTTCGTCGGATGTTATCACTTACATATTAGTTTCGGGGAGGTCAGTGGTGCTACATATTTTCAGATCCGTCTTCAGTAAAGTTCAGCGCATCCGTCCGTCCGTCCTGGTGGGTAAAATCGATGGGTGAATCCACATCGGAAGTGTTTGTATTGCTGTTTGGCGGGATGCTGAATGGGCGCATCGTCACTCACAGCGGCGGCTCAATGGTCCTTGGCACAGCCATTTGTTTAAATCAAATTGACTCGTACAAACAACCGTGCGGCCGGCATGTTGTCGGGATCTATTGATATCGTGGTTGTTTGGTCGTCCGCAGCCCCCCCCCCCCCCCTCCACACACACACACACACAGAAACACAGCCTTCTGTCTACAATGTGAAGCTATTCATTCTTTAACCATTTTTAAACCGGTGGTTTTGCTACATTTTGAAGGGTCTAGTCCTGGTTCGGTTTGGTTTGGTTTGGTTTGGTTTGGTTCGGACTGGATGCCGCCACCAAATTGTAAAACGCCCGACCAACAGACATTAAGACACGTGAATCCTTTCACTCCTTCAAAACCACTCTCAATGGGCACCTACGGACTTATTTAATTCGAAACTGCCCCCCCTGTAAAATCTGGATCTCCTACGCTCCAATTTTCCGCTTTTTCCCCTCAACGTACTTTCCCTTTTTAGCTCCGCTATGATGATTTTCTGTTTCTACTTTAACCAATCAATCAATTCTTCTCTCTCTCTCTCTCCTCCTCCTGCTTGTCTTCCTCCCTGTACCCTGCAGGCAGGGCGAGGAATCGTCCCCGAAAGGCGTGAGCAGTCCGCCGCCCACCGCGGTGCCGCCGCCGTCATCATTTTCATCGCCATCCTCGTCGTCGTGTGCGTCGCCACCAGAGTCGTCGTCGTCGATGGGCTACCTGCAGGCTGTGGACAGCGAGGGAGCCCCTCTGTGCCTGTCCTGTCAGGAGCCCTGCTCCACCGAGGGAGGGCCCTGGGACACACGCTTCTGCACTCAGAGGTATGATGGAGGCAGTGGTGGATCTAGGCATGGGCATGGTGGGGCAGATGAGCATGGTGGGGCAGACACACGCTTCTGCACTCAGAGGTATGGGGGAGGCTCTAGGCATGGGTTTGGTGGGGCAGATTGGGCATGGGGGGGCATCGCCCCACCAAACATCTGCCCCACCAAACACGACGGCATGCAAAACATCCCACAAAAGTGCTTATATTTACAATGATTTGGAACACTATTACTGCTACTAACTAACTGCAGTTGTGCCACCACTAAACCACCAGCATTTCATCATTGAAAACAGAAAACTCTCTGAGTCAGACCTTTAGCTTTATGCGTGTCTATTGCAACTTCAACAACAACTGATGTCATTATTGATGCTTTACTTGCCTAATAAAAGTCCTGTAACTGAAAATGGTATGGGTGCGGCTTCATTTCCCCCATGAAGCTGCCCCCATAACATTTTCTCCTGCTCCCCCAATTGGGAAATGTTACATCCACCCCTGGCCCTGTATGGAGTGTTAAGAGCCCAAAAACTATATACATTAAGTAAATTAAATCATGTAGCAATATGTAGAATAAATAAATAAAATGACAAAAAATAAACCAAAGAAAAGTGTGAGAAAAATATATATCACACATTTATGAGTAAAGAAATGGGATATAAGTCATTTTTTAGTT